>OX387272.1:16214049-17414049 GCA_947562075.1 Orthosia gracilis
GATCATCACTCACAACATGTTGCCAAAGTACACTCCTTGCTTGTCCATCCAAAAATTTCATGACATCGATAATTTAATCGAAGCTGTTACTCATTTCGAGTCCTTTCTAAAACCTCCAAAGGCGGTAGCCAGTTTCGATTGTGTTGCCGACCAGTCGACTTCTCAGGCTGTTAACTCACCAAAACCCAGGCCGAACAAAACTTCCCATCAACCAACAACTAGTAAGCCTCGGACTTGTCCTAGTTGTAGTCAGTCTCAGCTTTGCTTAAAATGTAACAAAGTTGGTCATTCTTACCGCTCTTGCCCAGAGATCACAGGCATGATTTGTTTTAAGTGTCGCACTCCTGGATTTATTACTAGAGAATGTCCGAAATGTAATCCAAAAAATGCATAGACCACTGGCGATACGCTTCTTTTCGTACAGTATCCCCAGTGTTTACTACAGATTCATTTGATAACCGACCGTTTATAGAGGTATTATTATGTGGTAGAGTTGTTAAAGCATTGCTTGACACTGGTGCTCAGATTTCGCTTGTTAACGATAATTTTATTCAGCAACTTGGTATTTCTTTGACATCAAAAGACGCTTGTCCCCGTGTTATATCGGCTAATAATTCACCGATTGATATTCTTGGTTCTGTACATCTTCCAGTTAAATTTAACGGTACAACTTTTATTCATGAGTTTTTAGTGGCAAGTTCGATGTCATCTTCTGTTATTTTAGGTATCGAATTTTGGAATAAATTCGGTTTGACGTCTATTTTTAGTCAGGCTTTCGATAAAAATATTGATGGTAATATGTTTATCCCTTCTGTTCAGCACTCTCCCCCTCAAGTTTCCTCTGTTAGTGAGGTTCGTTATATTCATCCTCGTAACATCCTATCGCCGGATCAAGAGTCTTGTCTTCAACAAGTTATTAAGGAGTATGAAGTTATCTCTTCGGAAAAAGTTGGTCTTGGAAAGACATCTTGGTTGTCCCATAAAATTAATACTACGGGATACCCTATCCGTCAAAGATATTATCCCTTATCCCCAGTCAAGTTGAAGATTCTCAATGAAGAGATTGACAAAATGTTAGATATGGGTGTTATTCGTCCTTCTCGTTCTCCATGGGCTAGTCCTGTGGTAATGGTGACAAAAAAGGATGGTTCTGTTCGGTTTTGTGTCGACAGTAGAAAACTGAATAGTGTGACAATCAGAGATTCTTATCCTCTTCCCCGTATTCACGATATCCTCGACAACCTTCGTGGTGCTAGATATATTAGCTCATTGGATTTTAGAAGTGCTTTCTGGCAAATTCCACTTGCTGATAGAGAAAGTTGTGAGAAAACAGCATTTATTGTCCCACAACGTGGTCTCTTTGAGTTTGTTAGGATGCCTTTTGGTCTAACGAACGCTGCTTCGGAGATGCAACGCCTTACTGATATGATCGTTAATTTCGAGTTTACTTCTACCAGTGACGACTGTATTTTTGGGTACGTCGACGACTTGATAATCGTATCTAAAGATTTCTTTGGTCATATCGCGCTGCTCAGGAAGGTGCTTGCTCGACTTAAAGAAGCAGGCTTATCTATAAATTTGAAAAAATGCGAGTTTTGCAAAAGCGAACTAAAATATTTGGGTTATATAGTTAATGAAAAGGGACTTCAAACCGATCCCGGCAAACTTGATGCTATTAAAGATTATCCTACTCCCACTTCAGCTAAGTCATTACGCGGTTTCATTGGTATGTGTTCCTATTATAGGCGTTTCGTTAAAGGGTTTTCTTCTATAATTGCTCCGCTTACTGCCCTTATCGGTAAGAGAAAGGGTAATGATCCAATAAGTTGGAATGATGCAGCCAATCAGGCTTTCACTAAGTTGAAACAAGCGCTAATCGATACGCCTGTTATGGCATGTCCTGATTTCTCCAAGCCGTTCATCCTGCAGTGTGATGCATCAGCTGTTGGTCTTGGTTCGGTACTGACACAAAAGATAGACGATGTTGAGCACCCAATCGCCTATTATTCGCGTTTATTCACTCAAACTGAACGCAATTATAGTACTACAGAACGTGAACTCTTGTCAGTTTTGGATTCAATTAAACATTTTCGATGTTATTTAGATGGGATGAAGTTTTCAGTCATAACAGACCATATGGCCCTTAAGTGGCTCCTCACTCTTAACAACCCATCTGGTCGTTTAGCTCGTTGGGCTACTATTATCTCCCAATATACTTTTGATATTGTGCATCGTAAAGGTTCGCAACATATAGTCCCCGATGTTCTATCCAGGATCTATGCTAATCCTGTGTCGTTTGACCAGGGTCCTGAACATACTAATGACCGTTGGTATAAGAAGGTGTATATAGGTGCTCGAGACACGCCACAAATGTTCCCAGCATACGCTATAAATAACGGTATCCTTATGAGACGCATGCCTGTTACTAGTCCTTTATCTTCTGAACCATGGCACGTGGTGTTACCAGCTGAAAAGGTTCCAGACGCTATTTGGGAAATTCACAATAGTTTTCCTTCGATACATCCCGGTGTTACTAAAACGTATCTAAAGCTTAGGGAGTTGTTCTACTGGCCAAATATGTTCCGTGACGTTACTTCGACGTTAAGTCAATGTGAGGTTTGTAAAGCCTATAAAATCTCGAACACGCAACCTCGCGGTCAGATGTGCTACCCTAAAGAGGTTTCCTTGCCCTTACAGATGATTTCTATCGATATAATTGGTCCGTTGCCCTGTGCTTATTATGGTTATAAATATATCCTTTCTATGGTAGATGTTTTTTCCAAATATGTTTGACTAGTTTCTCTGAAAAGGATTGACGCTCTTTCTGTTATAAAAGCGTTAGAGTCTGAAATTTTCTTTAATTTTGGGGTTCCGCGTACTATTCTTTGCGACAACGCTACAGTTTTTCGTAGTAATCAATTCCTTAATTTTCTCAGATCTTTTCATATTCAATCACCTACTTTTACGCCATATTATACACCCCAAGCAAATACGGTTGAGCGATACAACCAAAGTGTTATTACGTGTTTAGGTATTTTGGTTGGTGAAAACCAAAGAAGTTGGGCTAAAATGTTACCTAAAGTTAAGCTTTACCTCAATTCTTGTGTTAATCTAGCTACTGGCTTTACGCCTAACTTTCTTATGTTTGGTAGAGAGGTCCTTATGGATAGCAGTCGTGTAGATAGTCAGACTCGAAGCTCTAATTTGGCAGACAGTCGGGCTCGTCATGCTTCAAACCTATCCTCTCTCAGCGAAGTTTATGCAAAGGTAGCTGATAATCTTTCTTTAGCTTTCCTCCGTAACTCTCGTGCATATAATTCTAATCGATCAGCTATCACTCTGAATATTGGTGATACTGTATGGAGAAAGAAGTTTTCCAAGTCTTCTGGAAATGATTTTTTTTCTGGAAAGCTTGCTCCACGTTTTATTAAGTGCCGTGTAATAAGAGTCATTTCTAGGACCACATATTTGCTCCAGGATTGTGATTCAGTCCACTCCGGACAATATCATATCAAAGATATCTTAAAATAAATTTGATTGAATTCTCTTTGTTCCATTTTAACATTAACATTTGCTTTCTAAACCTTTTTCCTCTTTGGTTTATGGGAATATTTCTTTGCATAAGTTTTTGATTATGTTAAAAACTTCATGAATTATCTGTTAATAATGACATCTATTTATTTCTGTGTTGTGTCAACCTGTGTTCTCAGGTTATTTTATTTCTTTTAGTTTAACACAAATGGTGTGTCATTCTACATTTAATTTGAATTTAAACTTGAGTTTTCTGACTTGAGTTCTCTGATTTGAGTTTTTTTTTGTCTTGAATTCTTCTTTGACTTAATTGACTTAAGTTTTCTTTCTCAAACTAGTTTTTTTGTTTTTTGTCCAACTTGTCTTTCGTTTCTATAACTAAGGTTGGACTTTACGTGTTGACGTTATTTATTTTTTGGGGATCCCCGGGTTTTTTCTTATTGTTGTTAGGTAATAGTTAAGTCTTATGTTAAGTTAGGCTAGCTTTACTTAGATGTATAGTTCCCTGGTTGTTCTTCATAGTTGTTAGGATGTGGTAGTTGTTGGTGTTTGTCTCTAATTGAACAATATATATTTAGATTTATGAGTTTGTTATTTTCTTTCATATTCTCCATAGATGTAATCGAGATATCGCGAGTTCGCGCGGATAACGTTTAGATGTGGTGGCCACCGTGTTTATTCAGTATCTTTTGCACTTCGATATCGTTTGATTCAGAAATGATTCCTGCTGTTGTCATTGCCTGTTCCAGCTTTATCTTTCTTCTCACTCGTACTTTCGTCCTTTTTTTTCTTAGAAAGGGGGTATTGCAGCATTATCACGCTGCCTATTGATTCGGCTGAATAAAAACTATTCCGTTCGTGTAAGTCGACCTCATTTCTAATTTTTTCTTATTTCGGTTCAAACTTAGAAGTTTGATCATTCCATTGGATGACAGAGAAAATTTTTCTTGTAAATTGGCGACGTATCTACTTGGAAGTAACACGTTTAGTATTTTTTTAAGAAAATTTCAAGTGCAAATCGTTGGATTTATATCGCATTGCGTCCATGCAAACCAATATGTTGCATTTAGTTCTGCAGCATTATTGGACATTTCTTTCTGAGAGTGTCAATTGTTCACCAGGAATTTAATTTGTTTCCGAGTTACCGGCGCATAAGGCCGTCTGTTGCAAAGAACCGGTATGTATTTAAAACATTTTAAATTTTAACTGTTTGGAAGGTTCTGTTTTGAGTATTGTGGTGTTTATTTCCTTTTATTTTCTCACCATAGATTCGCTCAGAATCGGTTCTTGGAATATATAACAAGCTGTGGACTGATGTTCCGAGTTATTTCAACACCGACTGAGTTCGGGAAGCGTGTGCTTGCGGGGGTGACTCCATAATATACGAGTGAAGACCCCGGGAGGACGTCGTGACATCGCTCCGCGTCAAGTGATCCCAAAATTTTGTTCCTATTCACTTTTTATAATTTGTAGCAATAGCGAAGTATTTATTGAATAGTTTTTTATATGTATCACCTATTCGTGTCAAAAGGTCGTGAAATGAACCGTTTTTAATTTTACATTTATGCACGGTTATATTTTAATCGCGCCTAGGGCCGGATAGCGGTTGCAACCCCTTCTCTCCTATAGGCATTATTTTCCAAAATTACAAATTTTATTCTAGACAATCCATTTCCCAACTTTACCGATAGTCTTCCTTTACGTCGCCATTCCTTTTTTCTTTGTATATTTTTTATGTTGAACAATGTTTGTTTTTATTTTATCTTTTATTCGTCAAAATTAAACGTGACACATGTAGTGACAAATTTTTTTTTTACGCTACAAACCACAACGATGGGCCTAGATAATAAAAAAACTGGTTACCCAGATCTATCACAAGGAGAAGAGGCAGGCCTTTTAAAAGGTGGACAGACGACATTGCCAAAACTGCTGGAAACATTTTGGCAGGACAGCTAGACTTCGCGACAAATGGAAGCATTTGGAGGAGGCTTTTACCGAATATTTTTTATTCCAAAAGATTATTTTACAAATATAAATTTAAAATTCAAAAACTCCCCGAGGCTTATTAACTCATGCTTTTTCAACTACATAATTTATCTAGTAGTAAACACTCTTCAATCGACAATCTAAACGGCTTAACCGATTTTCATCAAACATAGCTAAGAGCACTCTCACTCAAGTCATCTTTCAAACAAAAAAAAACTAATTCAAAATCGCTTCATCCGTTGATCGGTTTAGGAGCTATGATGCCACAGACAAATACTCGGATGACACCCCTCTTTTTCCGTCGAAGGTTAAAAATGAAATCGCCAACCCGCCTTGAGCGTGGTGATCAATTCCCATGCCTTCTCTGTATAAGAAGAGGCCTTTGCCCAGCAGTGGGAGTTCCAGGTTGGTATTATTATTTAATTTTCCACTTGAAAAGAGCAGCTAATTTTTGTTTTGGTATTTCGCCCAACATCGTAAAAGATATCCATACTTTTGAACTCTTTTAAAGGCCCACTATCACGAAAAAAATTACTCAGAGTTAGTATTTAGTTTGACAGTTTTCGATACAAGATTGTCATATTTTTTTCTCGTGTTAGCAACTAACTTTGAATTAAAGTTTTCGTGAATGTGGGCCTAAGACAAATATTTTACTCTTCAACTCAACAGGAAAAAGACCAGCCAAAGAAGAAAGGTAAGAAGTTAACAGTGGCCGAGAAGCTAGCCAAGCTGCGGGAGGAAGAGGAACGAGTGAGGGACTTGGAGCGCCGCGCCACAGAGAGTGAGCACCAGCCGCGCTCCAGCGAACAGTTCGAACGAGCCTTACTGGCCAACCCGAACTGCAGCCAGCTCTGGATCGCTTATATGGCGTTCCACCTTCAGGTAACTGTTCATCCGTAGTATCTATACCGCCACATCAACATAACGAACGAGCCTTACTGGCCAACCCAAACTGCAGCCAGCTCTGGATCGCTTATGTGGCTTTCCATCTTAAGATAAATCTTATTCATCATCATCACTGCTGGACATAGGCCTCCTCCAAGCGTCGCCAGTGCGCCACACTGATCGGTCTAGTGCGTTACCGACCAGCCCGAAGAATTTTCAAACTCAAGTGGCAGTGGGCATGGAACATTACTCGCAGAACGGAAGGTCGATGGGGCCGAAAAGTTCTGGAGTGGCGAACGCAAACCGGAAGACGTTGCATTAGAAGGCCTCCCTCCAGATGAAGCGGTGTCCTGGTAAAGGCTGTGGGAATTCGGTAGATGCGAAACTATTATTCTGTAGTGGCATATTTACCGTCACACCTTTAATGTTTCCCACTGTTGGGAGACAGGACTCCTCTCTATAAGAGTGAATGGTCTTTAATCCACCGCGCAGGCCCAGTGCAGGTTGGTGGACGTCACAGTATTTCAATTTTTGCTTCTAGAACATGCTGGTTTGCCCACAATGTTTTGGAATTGGGTAAACCCATGATGATGTTAAAATAAAATGTTTTATAACTTACTTTCTGTTGTTCCGGCAGGCGACCGAGGTTGAAAAACCCCGCTAAATCGGGAGGAAGGCCAGGACGACAATATCGTTCCATGAATCGCTGGAAAAATTCAACGTATGGGTCGCCATGCTCAGCATCGAGTGCCGCTTCGGTACCAAGGTCAATCATCTGCAAGTAATGAAAATCATTCTGTTAATAAATTATCGTGTAATCACTACTTATTATAAAACAAAGGCCCCCGCCGTGTCTGTACTGAGTGTCTAAAGCTAAGCATGCACTGCATATTTTACTCGCGCGAATTTATGCCGCCAATTCTGCGAGGTATAAAATTTTATGAAGCTGCACGCACTTGAAGTAAAAAGCCGCGCGGTGAAAAATCCGCAACAAATCTGTGTTTTGCTACAGAATTCAACACACCGCGGCGCGGTTTAAATTTGCCCTGCTGCAAGGAAAGGCTAATGTTTTTCGCGCGTATCTTATATGCATGTATGTTTGTATGTATGTAATATTCTTTATTACCTCGTTTCTTTCAAATCACTTGACGGATTTTTATAATTCATACATAGTTAGATGGGTATTGGCGGGTGGCCAAGACCTATCTAACTATGTATGAATGAAAAAGTGTTCTAAGATAAGTGCCGTTAATAAAAAAGGAACATGGCGGATTTTGGGCGCCATACTGCGTGGGTTGCAATTTTTCTTTCTTCGATACATGGGTATCGAGTGCGGTGTCAAAATTAAGGGTTTTTAGAGGTGATAATAGTTTAAAACTCATTCGAAAAAATAAAGTATAACTAAAAAGTTGTAAATAAAAAAAAGTTACGCATTCCCTTCCCCCCGCCTTCCCACCCCGTAGTTCCCTTTTTTTTGTACCTACATTGTGTGTATCTGTGTTTGCCAAATTAACTAGTTTTCTTTCTTTCTATTTATAAAATTAGTATGGATTTTAAAAGACAAAGGACACAATTCTCAAAGAGAGTTTAACTAAGCACATAAGACTAAGTACCTAAATTTCTAAACTAATCTTACTAATTTATGGATCTGTGTATGTTTGTTACTCAATCACACCAGAACGGCTGAACGGATCTCGATGAAATTTGGCACAGAGATAGATTATAATCTCGAATAAGCAGATAGGTCCTTTTTATCCCGGGAGTATACTCCCTTGGGACAATTCTCCGTGCTTTTCGCGCGGGCGAACCTGCTGGCAGAAGCTAGTAATATTACAAATGCGAAAGTATGGATGGATGTAGGTATGTTTGTTACTCAATGACGCTAAAACGATGCAATTTGGTTTAGAGTTAGTGGATAGTGTAGAATAGCATATAGGCTACTTTTTATCTCTGTATAATGATGCCTTGGGCAGATAAAATACTTCTTACGCGGGCGAAGCCGCTGGTAGAAGCTAGTATTATATAAAGATGAAATCGATTCAAACTTAGAAGCGACTGCAAAGTTAGATTTTCGCGGTGCTGTACCCTACCCCTCACCCCACCACCGCTGTCACATGATTTCGTTACTGCGCAACGAATCGTCTGGTGTTCCGAGCGGCCAATAATTTCGAATATACATATAAAATTATTTGTATTTTTTTCTATAGGATTATTCTCTAACAGTCCTACAGCCTAATTGCGTGAGAAAATTCGGTTAAGAACACCTATAGGTAAGGGTGACGACACCTTTAATATAACGACTTTCGTTTTGCGTAATACACTCGAAATTATATCTGTGGGATAGGTCATGAAAAGAATTTGTGAAGTTAACTCATAGGGTGGAGGACATACCCTTTTTAAAATACATCTTCACTAATATTATAAAGCTGAAGGGTTTGATTGTTTATTTGAACGCGCTAATCTCAGGAACTGCTGGTTAGAATTGAAAAATTCTTTTTGTGTTGGATAGTCCATTTATCGAGGAAGGTTATTAATAGGCTATATATATTTGTGAGATAGTGGTCAAGCGCGAGCCTAAGGACAATAAAAAAAATAATTGAAAACTTGCACCTTCTGACTATATAAGTGCCCATGCAGTATTTTTTAACCGACTGCCCTAAAAGGGTGGGGGGGGTCAATTCGGCTGTATATATTTATATTTTATAGAAATGAAATATCCCAAGGTTGGTATCATAATAAGAAAACCAGGATCTGATGATGGGATTCTAAAGAAATCGAGGGAACTCCTCAAATATTATAGGTATGTAGCGATTTTGGTATTTTCATCAATAGTGCAATCATTTGCAATCAGAAAGTATCATTTGGTGAAGTGGAACTGATGGAGAAGACCACAATGGCCACTGGAACTACGAAATAAAACAATGTACCCAAGTCGTGTTTGGAATCGTCATAAGATGTACTTTGGCTATAAATGATTTCATGTTATTTGGAGGTACCTAACAAAACTAAAAAGAGGAAAATAAAAATTTAAAAAAAAATCAAACCGACTTCCAAAACAAAACATTACAAAGCGAAAAATAACTTTTTGTTTTCTAAAGTTGGTGTCAAATAACGGTAAACAATGGTTACAAAAGACACCGACATCGGAAAAGAAACTTATTTTTTGCTTTGTAGTGTTTTGTTTTGGAAGTCGGTTTGATCTTTTTGTTAAAAAGTTTTTGTTATATTTCCAGCCAAAGAAAAAGAATGTGGCATGTAAAACGCATGACAAAAATAAAAAGGAAAACAAAAAATATGTAAAAAAACAAATTTTATAATGCTAGTTTCAGAATTAATTTGTAAATTATATTTATCTTGTAAATATAAAAGCTAAGACTGTCTCAGTTTGCGTTTTTTTTCTGTAATCTTTATAAACATATCTTGCAAAAAGATTTTTTTTAAAATAGCCTAATGGCAATTCTATATTACCTACACGCATTGCATATTAGCTTACTAAAATGCATGTCCTTTTACATAGGTACCTAAAAAACTAACTACGGAGTATGGTTTCACTGTTTTGTTTTTTATTTATTATTGATTGACCCGCGTTTGACCACTACCTCACCTTGTTTATATTTCTAACCACTCATAACCTCAAAAAAACCCTTTTTATACTATATGCAAAAATACGCGGTATATAAAACTAAAAGTTTGAAATCTAAAAGTATCCAGCGTCGAAGATCAGACATTGCACAGCAGATTCAAAATAATATTCACCTTTTAGTAAAACAAATCTCAAACTTCTTCGTAAGTTTTCATTCAAAAAACTTTACGTGTTAAAAAAGTTTAGGCACAATACACACATTTTCAGCTGTAGCACCTTGAATTGTCACTTCGCCTTAGTAGATAACTTATGATCGCACAAAAAAATGAGGTTATAAAACAAAGCTGGCGCCTGTTAGCCGCGCTCGCTGATTGCAGACTAAAGTTTGTATGAGCAGTGAATTGAGTCAGAGTAAGTCCTCACTCGTCATATCGATTAGTTCTATAGGGACTATACCAATCGTTCCTAAGTCTACAGGCACGTAGGTACTACTTGTATTTTTCCTACACTCTAGATGAGTGGGTATAATGTTACTGCGCAGTTCTTATCAGACCCTTATCGCTGGAGAGTTGTTCAGGATTTTATATGCGTCCTATTTCATAATACCTAATTATAATAGATATTTAAACTCACGTCTTTTACCCATAGGGCTAGGCAGAAACGACAGAACGCCACCTTTTCTTATAGTATTGTACTATTTGCATCGCTTACGTTCATACTCTGGTGGTTCATACATGCAAGCCCACGCCGCGCGCCGGTTACGAGTGCACATGACCTTTCAAGGGCACCAGTTCTGTGCTTGTAGGATAAGGCAACCTTATGAGCAACGTTCAGAAAAGCTGGGACAAATTCGAATAATCTCGAATCATTTCGAATAATTTCGAATAATCTCGAATAAATCTTTAATTAATCTCGAGTAACCTCGAATAGTCTTGAACACATACGTAAATGCAGGCCTATTTCCCATAGGGTAGGCAGAAACTAAAGAACGCCACCTGCTACGATCCTTACATACTCCTTTTGTTTTGTTTACGTTTAAGGCTTAGCACGCACTGCGGTTTTTATTCACGCAAATTTCTTCCGCCCATTATGCGACCTATGGAATTGTATGAAGCTGCGCGCATTGCGGTAAAAATTTCGCGCAGAAATAATACCGAAAGAAAGCCGTGTTCTGCCGCATAATCCATCGCACCGCGGCACGGATTAAATTTGCGGTCTATGAACTGGTAGAAAGATGCAAAAATCGCACAGTATTTTATCCGCAGTGCGTATTAGTTAGATTCAGTAAGCGGACATAAATTCGCGAGAATAAAATCTTCGCGGCTAAAAACCGCAATGCGTGCTAAACCTAACATGCATTGCGAATTTTAGCCGCACAGATTTTATACGCGCGAATTTTCTATCAATTCATAGAGCTCAAAATATTCGCGCGAATTTAATCCGCACCGTGGTGCGGTTAATTTTGTGGCAAAACACTGATTTCTTGCGGTATTATTGCCGCGCGATTTTTTTACCGCAATGCGTGTGTTAGAATCATGAAGGAACTCCATGTAAAAGTATCGATATAATATGTCCAGATGGTTACTTGTTATTTACTATGTATCAGAGTTCCTATGTATGTAGTTTATGAGGGAAAGGTTTTATGAATAAAAGCACAGAAAGACAAGACTAGGTATTTATTTAAATTAGGCCTATCAATAAATTTATATTGAGGCTCAAGAGAGCTTACCGCCCGTTCGCTAAACCTAGTTCTCGTGGAGAAGAAGGGCAAGAAACTCCACGGAAGCTCTTATATAGTATTTATAGATATCTTTTATAAATATCGTACAATACAATAAAGATCTTATTCTATTATTACGATTAATCAGGTAACATTTCACAATATTACATAATCAAAACAACAAGGGTAAGGCAAAGAATATGACTAGCCCTTGAATCAATTTAACATCATAAGGAATAACGACCATAATATGATACAGATAGTTTCAATACAACCATTAGCAATAATAACGTTATAATATCAAATAACTTACGTGAAGCTTGTGTAGTCCATGTTTCACTGGATTGTAGTTCACAACAAAGTGGCTACTCAACTTACGAATTACACACTATTTATAGTAACGAGTTGACTTGTCTCAATACGTGCTAGAAAATGGTGCGGTATCCCCACCATTTTCCACACTGCTATAATAATCTCACAATTAGGTCAATAATCAATTCTTAAGTAATGAAACCTTGAAAATATATTCGAAAGAATATTGATACAAACTGACAGTCTTGTACCAATTATCACAAATAACGTAATATTTTATAGAAATATCATCACTGTGGCTTAAATGTAAATTTAGAGTTATTTCCCGTATACACAACAATATTTACTTAGAGAGTACCCACGTACTCTAACAATTGTAAGTATTTGACAACACAATAATAATTTAGGTAGGTACTTCGACATTTAGTGACGTCACACGTACTTCCAATACTAACACGTGCATCTTCAAACAGCTCCATGTGCCGCAGAATGTGCGGCAAAACATCGTGAGAATAAAAACTGCAGTGCTTGTTAAGCCTTAAACAGAGACTTTGTATTGAATAGACTTAACATATTAAGGACTGGTAAGGTCTCTCGTTCTTGCTTTAGAAAAACTATGAAAAAAAGAGAGAAACATAGACAAACTCTACCATCTTGAATGTCAGAGTGACAACTTTTGAGTCACTGTGGTAAAGTCGTCACAATCTAAGAAGTTCATTTTACATGCCACGATAATTTTCTACGTAAGAAATTGAAAAATCAATTTCATAATCCTAATGTATCCTAATGTTACCCATACACTATAACAACGAGTATTATTCGGAACCATCAAGTCTAATTATTATTAAGGTTCCCCTAGTCGACGGCCCAAACTATTTTCTGGGCGAGGTTAAAATACATGCTATCTAATCCTACAACACGTGCGAAAGAGATATATGCTGTTATGAGCAGTAAGAAGCTAGTTCGCGTACGAATTAGCACTTTTGCAAATTTGTATCGAAATGGATGATGATTTAGGACGAAAACGAGCGTGCGAAATTTTATAAACAGACCTTTGGGAGTCTAGATATCGTGAAAAAACGACTAAATGTATATTTCCAAAATAAATTTGTTTGCATTATTGAACTACTAATCTATCCCTGTTTGAAGGCCGTTTTGCAGTTTTCCTTCTTCTTATGGTATTTATTTCCGCCCAAACATGCGTTAAAATTAGTGTTGAAATATGAAACTTTCGACGCTCATAACTTTCAAATATTTTATTTTTACTTTTTTGTTTCCATACAGTTCTAGATAATGATGAGACTAATTGATATATTTTTTTTATTTTGAACGTAAGTACATCGTCAAACAGTGAAGTAAACGCTAGACTACGTTTGTTTGTATTTGATCGACTAGTGTAACCTTAAGTATTTTTATAGCTTTCAAAAAGGAGCTTTTATTTTTTGACAACTTTAGTAGTTTGGAAACCAGCTGTAATTAAAGTTATTCGCTGTTTTCACGTGTGTAATATAACACTAGATGGACAACAGAGCTAGTACAAAGCAGGTAGGTCAGTGTGTATAAAAATACTCAAGGATATATAATACTCACGTGTAGTTGATAATTCCGCAATAACACACAGTTTGGACTTTGAACTATTATTTATTTTCCACTTCACACTAAGTTATCATCAACTCTATACAATATATCCACTTAGGTAAACTCTAGACTAAAACACTTAGGGACGCTTCGGCAACATTGTTGCTGCAAGCCAGTCCAGACTACTCTGCCCTCCTCAAAACTGACTCAACCTGCATCGTGTCCGAACAATCTCCCCTCAATCGACAACACTGTCATTGGATGTAACGTCATTTGACATTCGAATATTTTCTAGGATAATCAATTTAAAAACTTTTAAGTACTTTTTTATGTTAAAAATAAATAATTTAATTCTTTACAAATAAAACATCTTTTATTTGTAAAGAATTAATTATTTATCAAAGAAAACCTAACACGTGTTTGTTTCGTTTTTAACAGGAAGAATTTTGTTCATTAATTATCTTCATGCTGGTGGCTGTCAAGAATAAAGTTATCTTAGTTCTAAGTAAGCCGAGAAAGTATAGTTTCATTTAAACCATTCCATTTAGTGAAATAATAAACTGTACGGGTTTAATGATAGAACTATGACAGTTTACGTACTTACTTTTTGATGTTAGAGATGTGACAACAGTCACAAGAAAATAATATCGATACTATTTCTACAGTCGTAAGAGAGCATAACAAAAACATTTACTTTTTACAGGAGAAATTCTTAGTGAGGGGCAACCCACACTAAGAATTTCTCCTGTACCGTGTGGGTGCGTTTACAAATATTTAAATTCATATATAACCCAGAACAACTCTTTGTAGGCCATACGAATATTTGATCCGCGCGGGAATCGAACCCACGAGCCAACCGTGACGAAAAAATAATGAACAGTGGTATTATTGTTTCTCAAGTTATCAATACGGCTTTAAAAGTGAATATATGAATTAAAGCTCTTGTAATAATGTTGCACTATAAAAGCTGTCGTATTTTGAGCCCATATTATGTAGCCACCTTAGGGTCTGTTGTGGATGAAATGTTAATGATAATATTATTATAGTAATCACGTCATCTCACTTATATCTTACTTCTTACTAGTATTATAAATGCAATAGTTTGGATGGATGTATGTTTGTTTACTCAATCACGCCAGAACGGCTACACGGATCTGGATGAAATTTGGCACAGAGATAGATTATAGTCTGGAATGGCACATGGCTAGTTTTTGTTCAAATTTTATTCAATGTTTCTTGATTACATAGTATTATTTGAATGTTTAAATTATGTAATATTATCTAATAAATAGCAATCAAGGTACTATCACTTGCAAAAGTCGATAAGAATTCTCAAAACGTAGGTATTAGTTTGACGTTTAGTTTGACTTACGACCTATTTTCAAGTTTTCGCCAACAAATTATTGAAATTCACAATTTCATCAACTTAGCATAAGTCAAGATGGCCCAGTGGTATAGAGCACACAGATTGAAGCGCAAATCAGTGTGCCGCAAGTTCAAATCCCACGCAATTGTTGACTTTTTGTAAGTTCTTACCCGATTGGAAGTTATGGATTAGCATCACATATATTAAATTATTCTTTAACTTGTTCACACATTTCTTAGAGTTAGAAAGGTAGATCACAAAAAAAACTAAATAAAGAATTAGATTTTTGCGAGGTAGACATGAGTTTTAACTTGACCGAAATGAACTGTCGTTTGGTTGTAGTTGTTGGTTAGTGACGTGAGGTTAACAGTATTGTAATATTCGCAAAATGCAGGCTAATATAAGTATTGAAGTGAGGGCGACTATCATTGGGTTACCACTGGGCCATCTTGACTTATGCTAAGTTGATGAAATTGTAAATTTCAATCATTTGTTGGCGAAAACTTGAAAATTGAAGGTCGTAAGTCAAACTAAATGTCAAACTAATACGTTGTGAGAATTCTTATCGACTTTTGCAAGTGATAGCACCTTGATTGCTATTTATTAGATAATATTAAATAATTTAAACATTCAAATACTACTATGTAATCAAGAAATATTGAATAAAATTTGAACAAAAACTAGCCATGTGCCATTCCAGACTATAATCTATCTCTGTGCCAAATTTCATCCAGATCCGTGTAGCCGTTCTGGCGTGATTGAGTAAACAAACATACATCCATCCAAACTATTGCATTTATAATACTAGTAAGAAGTAAGATATAAGTGAGATGACGTGATTACTATAATAATATTATCATTAACATTTCATCCAGAACAGACCCTAAGGTCGCTACATATATGGGCTCAAAATACGACAGCTTTTATAGTGCAACATTATTACAAGAGCTTTCATTCATATATTAACTTTTAAAGCCGTATTGATAACTTGACAAACAATAATACCACTGTTCATTATTTTTTCGGCACGGTTGGCTCGTGGGTTCGATTTCTGCGCGGATCAAATATTCATATGGCCTACAAAGAGTTGTTCTGGGTATTTGTGTATATGAGTTTAAAGTCAAGTCTTTATATTTTGCCAAAAATGAAAGTCTACATTTCCGTGAGCCTGACTGTACCGAGTTGTACGGCTGTTCTACCGAACGAGTGACGGAGGCCGACTAACGTCGCTGGCTGGCCTGCCTGCCTACACGCTTACTGCACACTTACATATGTGTGTGTACCTATAGGTACCTGTGTCCCTACATGTGCGTAAGACACAGACGCGCGAGACGCTCCGTGCGACGATCGACTAGTCAGGTGCTACCAAGTATAACATTTACAAAATAAAACAATTTAAAATACTTTCTTTTATTAAAAATATTCACAGTGAGAAACATTTTGCCAGATTTTACACAATAATTTAGTTTCGGTAAGTAGAGAGGTACCTATTCATGATAAATGAGATATGAATTAAGTACATTGTAATTGAATAATACCTAATTACCTTTTATGATAATATTCTAAGCACAATATGTATTAACGCAATAATGTAAAATAACAAAAAGGCGCAAAAAGGGTAAACATCCCAGTAATTGACCCTTTATTTTCAAATCCAAATTGTTTATTCTTCAAAGTAAAATCAATGGAAAGCTTTTTGAATGTCACGCAAGATGATAGGGAATATCCTATTTATTTATTTGCTAAATTAAATAATTATTAACTACAGTAAACAAACATGAAAGTTTTTTTTTAATATCTTGATCAGAGGCGAAGTTACAGTTAGGTCGTCAAAGTTGCAGAGAATTAGAAAGAAAAGTCCATCGTGTCGTCCATATGAGGTCAGACAGCATGACGCCCATACAACTGCCATAGAAAACGGCGTTTTCGCAGAGAGGGCCAGATAAATCTCTTTAAATTCTTATATCTCGTTCAATTTTCAATCAACTTTGATTCTAAATCTGATAAACTGGTCAAATGACAAATACTTTTTTAATGAGTAATGGTCTCAGTCATGGGATACCTCAGTACAATGCTAGAGATAGAGCTACCAAAAGGTTTTAAGATGAATATGGACAAAACCAAGGTGATGTTGAATGCCCATGTAACATCCACTCCTATCAAGGTTGGAGACTCTACACTCGAAGTTGTGGACGACTATGTCTACCTGGGATAAACGATTCAGTTGGGCCAACTTCGAGAAAGAGGATAACCGTCGAATCCAACTCGGCTGGGCAGCGTTCGGGAAATTGCGCGGTATCTTCTTGTCCAACTTGCCACAGTGTCTCAAAACGAAAGCCTATGACTATTGTGTGTTGCCAGTTATGACCTATGGCTCTGAGACGTGGTCGCTCACAATGGGCCTCATCAGAAAGCTTTCAGTCACCCAAAAAACAATGGAGAGGGCCATGCTCGGAGTGTCTTTGCGTGATCGAATCAGTAATGTTGAAATTTGCAAGAGAACCAGGGTTACTGACATAGCCCAAAGTATTGCCAAACTTAAGTGGCAGTGGGTAGGGCACATTGCTCGCAGAACGGATGGCCGATTGGGCAGAAAAGTTCTGGAGTGACGACCGCGAATCGGAAGACATTGCGTTGGAAGACCTTCCACCAGGTGGACCGATGACCTGGTGAAGGTTGCGGGGTTCCGCTGGATGCGGGACACACTGGACTGGTCAATGTGGGATGCTTGGGGTAGGCCTATATCCAGCAGTGGACGTCTTTCAGCTGATATGATGATGATGAAATTAAGCCGTGATTTGGTAAAGAATGTTTAAAGCCTTCGACTATTGCAACTGATTCCATACCACTTGATGATCCTTCGTAATATTTAAAACACGTGTGATCGGGATATGGCATTTTTGAATAATTTTTGAAAGTATATTAATTATGTGAATCATTACGATTTTTTGAATATATATTGGACCACAGTGCTAAAAGCATCTCTCAGTTACCTACAGCTGTAGTAAATGTATGTATGTATGTGTAAAAAACTGACGATTTTTACACACACATACATATATTTTCTCGTTAAAAGCAGTATTCATTCGCTTTTTCTGCAAGTAAAATATTAACATTTTAAATATTAATATTAACATTTTACATAGACTGATCGGATTCTGATTCAATTTTATCAATTCTCGTTTGCATTATCTGAATACCCCGTTAAAATATCTGGCCCTATCTGCTAGTTTGCGTCAGTATCTTCAAATCAATGAATCAAACCCGGGCCTGCGTTACTTACAGCGACTACACAGATCTTGTGGCTGCGGCTGTGGCTGTGTGGTCGATGGTTACTTCAGACGCTTGGACACGGCGAGGGTAACATGCGGCGTAACTTGCTCAAGTACAGTACAACTATTTCCTTAATGATCCTCGGTAAACTTTGTGTCTCGTCAGTCGTCGGCTTTCTATCAGTTGCCCTTTGCGCTTGGTGCAGATCGGACGCTCTCCATCAACTTGGAAGTATACACCGTGAAATTTAAATGGTTGTTTTCCCGCAGCGAAATGGTTTTGTCTATGTAATACAATCGTTTCGTAGTTATATAAAATATTAGAAACGAAAACTGGCATATAACATTGTGAAAAACTAAACTCGAAAGCGATCACGAACCAATAGTATACCTCCCGATGATCTACGGCCGAACGACAGCAGGCCGTTGACCCGGGTGCTAGGTCACCGTCGAAAGGATTAGGTCCGAAGGCGGCTCCGTTTGATCATGTTACGCGCTGGCTAGATTATGCCGTATAATTACACTCGAGAGCTTATTTTACTTTAAACATTTAATAAATCGGTCTTTGCTTTGTCGGCTTGTGGCTCGCTCGTTTGTTTTGCGTGCAAACTTTTATGCCTTATCACTACGTGCGAGAGTTTATTTTGGTTTGGCATTATTTTGTGCATCGGTTTTCTTTGTAGGTGGTGACACGAGTAGTACCTAGTACCTACAAGTTACGTCTAGAGTTACTATTGTTACTCACTTTTTCGAGTTGATGAATATTTTTTAAATTATTTTAAAACAGAAAAATCATTATTTATTTACTTTAACTCTATACTTCGAAAGTACTCCTTAAGGCAAGTCGTTCTGCCGCGGGAAAACAACCAATTAAATTTCAGGGTGTATAGAGTAGTTAATACTTTTTTAACTTAATGTTATTTATTTATAAAATGGGAGGAAAGCTGTTAGAAGAAAGGAATTGCGCTGTCCCACAGCTTGATAATTTTGTTTGTAAGAGTGAATCCACAGAACGGCAGTGTACAATTACTGAATCCAGGCGCCCGTCGGTAGGTTCCCGAAGGTAATGCTTCAGAAAGCATATCTATAACCATTCAGGCACCAAACGTGTCTGACGGTCAGGAGTCCGCCGACAAGCGCATAGAAACCTCAATACTGGTTTATACAAACACATTCTCTCAATTAAGTGGTGTTTATATAATACGACTACATGAGTCTTATCTAATTACAGGGCTTAGGTACAAGTCTAGGCTACCTAGAAGTACTAAATCGAGAATAACAAGTTTTCTAACACTTACTTGAGGTAAATGTAACCGTTGTTACATGTGTACCGTGTGTACCGTGAATACTGTTCGTATTCACGGTTCCAGAGTGAGATATTATTATCCCTAGCTGTATACTGTTGTGATGTATTGTTTTTAGTCATAAACTTAGGGTTAATAAGCTACAACACCTAGATTGTGTTTTACTAACAAAATAATGTGTAAAATAAAGCAACGCGACTGTTGCGCCATCTGCATAAGCGGGTAGTGCATTCCACTATCTGATACCCCGTTTTTATATACAGAGGTCTCGAAGAAAAATAAATAATATTTTTTATTTACTTATGCTATTACATACATATCTTACTCTAGTATTTAATCTATGTGACGCCTCGTCGCGAACACCTTGCTTATAACAAGTCCAATATTTTTGGTACACATTTATTCGATCTGTGGTGCGTTTGCCCCATTTGATGTTATTAAGGTGGTCTCGGCAGACGGCTAAGGCCATTTAATCCTCCACTCCTATTGGTCGTAGCGTGATTTTTTATAGCCTATAACCTTCCTCGATAAATGGGCCAAACAACACAAAAAAAAAAAACAATTCCATCCAGTAGTACCTGAGATTAGCGCGTTCAAACAAACAAACTCTTCAGCTTTATAATATTAGTATAGATATTTACGTTCACACGGACACAAAAATAGCAGAAATATAAAAAAAATGTAAAAAGCTTTACCGCGATTTTTTAAACTCCTTCTGTTTATCTACTCTGCGGTTGGTTCCCTTTTGATAGTATGCAATTTGGTATTAATTTGTTGGGTATTTTTTGTTTCAATCTTATGTTTGAATACATCTTTAAGCGACTTTTACGCTACTTAAGAGCGAGGCTTCTGTGTTAAACGTGTACTTTCAAGAGTGGCCCATGTCAATCCATTTTAGTGATTGCTTCACTGACGATAGGTATCATCATCATCATCTTTTCAGTCGAAAGACGTCCACTGTTGGACGTAGGTCCACCCCAGGCATGGCCACATTGACCGATCCCGTGAGTCTCGCATCCAGCGCATTGCCGCAACCTGAATCAGTTCATAGACTGTAGATATACCTACTCGTAATATTTATTTGGTATCGTATGCTACTCTTTTCGCCTTTTGATCTTCAGAACAGTTTTACCCAAAGCTGCTTGTTTTACCAACGTATTTAAGTTCGATGTGGTGTTACTTAGCTATAAGTGACCTAAACAATAGGTATGGATACTTCGATATGTATTGCATCTAAGTGTATATAAACTGTACAAGCTTTTATTTAGTTTGACCTGTCCCGCAGCCTAATTGTGCAAGTGAATTCGGCAAGGCGTAGGGTTTGACCGCCATCAATCGACCAATCATGTGCGAGATGAATAATGCGATGTTGATTTCCGTCTTTGTGATTGGTCGATTGAAGGCGGTCAAACTAGTGATTTTTGCATGGCCTCAATATTCATCTTCATATTGTGCCTTACTTCGGCCTCGTATGTTTGTGTATTTTTTATATAATTATCATACCTATTTCTATTCATAATCAAAACATTTTGCAATGCTTCCATGTCTATAACAATGTCATATGACGAACTTATGCTAAATGACGACCCGTTTTTCGATGACAAACTTTTGCTGGTTGAGGTTCTTCTATTGCTAATTTTCTCTCGAGTACGCTTGCGACTTTGCGACATCTTCGGGTTTTCTGTATTGATACTTTTAATGCTTCCTGAAAAATAAATTCTGTTAATTATGTTCTATACTCGTTTATACAAACGAAAATGCACCGTCCCGGTGAGGAAGGTGCCTAACATTGATGTGCAGAATACCTACTATACCTACTAAGTATCATAATTATTATAAAAAATAATAATGCCTAGTTGTAAAGAGGCAAAATTGTTGAGATATTAGTTTATTTATCAAGGTACATGTTTGTTAATGGCAATCTCTGGAAAGTTGATCGGATTGCTAAAATTCTTTCACCGAATATCACCTACAATTTGCAGTGTCATATGCTAAATTTTATCTTGAAATACATGATTTTTGCGGGATAGCGAGAACACGAGCGAATCCACGTGAAAATGCTAAGCTTACTAATACTAATTCAAATACTAATTACCATTACTAATAACTGATACTAACATATGCGAAAGTTTGTTGTTTGTGTCTCAATCACGCCAGAACGGCTGAACGGATCTGGATGAAATTTGGCACAGAGATAGATTATAGTCTGGAATAGCACATAAGCTACCCTACCCACCCAACCCTAACTACCCTTCCCGAATACTTGAATCGCTTCAAGTGTAAGGAGAGCCCATCGTGCGTCTGCGATCCAGGGTGGCAGAGACTGTCCAGCACATACTTGTAGAGTGCCCGTTATTTATCGGGGAACGCTACCAACTTGAATGTGAGCTGGACAGGAAAATAACGACGGAGAGCCTGCAAGCGCTCATGGATAAGAAACGCAGTAACAAACACAAATTGCGATAAGTATTTCCTGTGACATGCACTATCTGCACAATTCTAAACCGCAGTTTTTGTATTTTGTTATTTTCTGAACTTCTTGTATAATTTTGTATTTCAACTTTTTACTGTGATATACAAATAAAACATGCCCGTAGTTATTTAAATAAACCCTCATAGAATATAAGAAGATAATGCACGATGAACTATAGTATGAAGAATAAAAGTGCGAGAGGCATGTAAGAGGAATTGTATGAATGTGTTTGCAATTAATAGGCACCAATTTTGTTGGTGGGGATTAGTATTAAGAAAAAAAAAATCTACCCTTCCCTACGTACCCTACCTGCCCTACCTACCCTACCCTACGTATCTTACCTGCCCTGCCTACTCTACCCTACCTACCCTACCACCAACCTTCACCTACCTACCAATTTGTTAAAACATTTATTTTACGAATGTAACCAATTTTTGTTTCTACCGGCGCGGCGATCTAATTTAAAAAGAACATAAAAGCTGCTATTGTGACTAAACTATGATAATTAAATATATTCTCTTGCAGCCTTTTTTTTAGGTAATAATGCGTTCTTTTATCATGTAGTACATAATTTTTATGTATCATCAATAGTTTTCTCAGCGCACGCCAAAGAATGAATTTTATAGGCGACATTTTGCTACTTTGGGTTCCATTATAGCAATTTCATAAGGATCTCTAAATATTTTTGAAAATAAGTTATAGCTTATGACGCTGAGGAATTATGCAGCTTTCTACTGGTGAAAGAATTTTCAAAATTGCTTCAGTAGATCAAGAGTACCCCCAAAAACGTCACAAACTCACAAACTTCACCTCTTCATAATGTTAGTATAGAATCATAAATATTAGTAGAACAAGAACAATGCTCGATAAATATTTTATTTGGCACGGAATGAGATATCGTTATAATAAAAGTTTTACTATCAATACATTTTAATTTATTTCGTCTATACGCTCAGAATGTAGCACGTGTTAAAAATAAAAATTGCTAATTAACGTTATGGGTCCAAACCCTGGCGTCTTTTTGTGATTCTTTTTATAACTATCACACGTACCCAATGTGTTTTAATTTTTTGATCCTTTTTTATTAATTTGGAAACACCCGGTTTTTGAAAAGAAATATAGTCTTAAAGTGTTCTTGTATCAGTGATTGCGTTGTCGAAGTGCCAAATTGCAACACACAACACAATTAAACTTCACACAAACAACTACACACTCACAACTAAAATCAAGGAAAGCGTCGCCATAGCGATTCACCAAGCGCTATTGAAATGTCACGTGAACAATCCCTTACATTTTGGCTTTTGACCATAGCCATCGTTGATAGAATGTCACTTGTTTAGACCCTCAGCTCAGGTGAGATGTGATTTTCTGTTGAAAATTCAAACAATCATAGCATCAAACGCGGGTTTGTAAAGTCACATGGCTCAGTTTTTTTATCAGTAGTTAACTGAACCAATGGTTAGATGGTACCAATGGTTTAAAATTTTAGTTAAACGCGTTTATTTATCAATATTAAGTGTAACAAATGCTGAAACAATTAACTCTTAAACTTATTTAATTAACCATTTGTGATTCCAACAATTGATGAATAAAAACGCTTTATCAAATTTGATCAAAAAACGGGGCCAATTCACCGGCTACGAGGCAGCTCATCGGCGCAGGGGAGAGCAGTAATCCCCCTTCCAGCAACCCGGAAGCAGCTACGGCTGCAGTTACAACTGCAGAGCCGGCCGCCCTCACTACAAACGCCATCACGGTTACCGTCCCTGCGTCGGGCGGGGAGCCGAAGGACAGTATACTGTCGCCGGCTTCCGGAACGATGGAGGATGACGAGGTGGGCGACGCTTTCGCCGGTCTGCAGCTCGAAGAAGAAGACGAGGAGGGCCCCATTTGCGATGGCGACCCCTTCGTTGGCCTGTAGAGCAGTACAGGCGAACCTCCACCACAGTCAGACAGCGACGGCCCAGTTACGCAAGTGGTTGGAGGTTCAACACACGGCCATTGCCCTGATCCAGCAGTTGTGGATTAGAGGCGGCCAAATACGAGGACTGTCTGGTTTAGGCGATAAGATCCTTGTTACCTCAACCTATGATCACCCTAGATCATGTATATATGTCACAGGTAATGGATGGATTTCTGTTTTAGAGATATTTCTGTAGCAAGGTTGACCTTACAGCGTGGTGCCACGATGAGGTCGTGCGAGGAAAATAACTGATTAGAGGCCAATCTAAAAAATCTAGTAAAGTATTTTCACCAGCATCATGTTCATTATGCCAGTTTGTGCGACACTAAAAACATCTCAAACGCAGAATCTAAAAACGAAAAATAAAGACACATAGCAGAAGCTAATATTAAGTCAATTTTATTCGTAAATGAAATGGAATGAACTTGATTTACAGATACAGGCAAATATTCTCCTGTATCTCTTCAGTCAGATCTCAGTTACTAACTAGCACAAAAATAAATGTTTAAATAAACACTCTTCGTTTCAACCTTAATGGTTGCAGGAGACCTGTTTTTGAAAAACAGCATTAATAATTTATCCTGGGTAATTTTCCTGTTATATTAGATTATAGGTATTACGCTACATGATCACGCAAAATTAACCCCAAATAGACAAAATAATTGTTTAAGAAACACGAAATTATAATAATTCTAATATGTGTATATGTAGGAAACGTGTATTTTTTTCGCGATAATCCTAGGATTTTTGCAAAAGACCGGATAATTGGAAACTAAAAACCGTAATAATACCAGCTAATATGCATTAGACGTCCACCAACCCGCACTTGGCCCGCGTGGTGGATTAAGGCCCATTACCAATCTCACAGAGAGGATATTTGAACTGATATATAAACTGGAATGATGATTGGTTACCATATTCATTCAAAAATAATAATCTTACTTGGTAACATAAAAAAAGTAAAATTGTATGTGTATATGTCTGTAACTGCTAATATCGATTATGAGAAATTGACTGAGCTACACAGCCTTTGTGTGTCAACTGCTTTTTATCCCGACAAAATGCACGTTTTCTGCGGGTTAACGGGCAAATGCTAGTTATTTTATTCAAAAAATTTGACACCTGGTACCTTTTACTAAAATTTTCTCTTAAAATGTCTGTTACTTAGACAGAAATATCATATAAAGTCATTTACTTTATGAACTTGTAGATAATGGAGCATTAATTAATAATAAATTCAAATCGCTAAATGAAATTTTTCACCCAACTTTACAAAACTGCGTATATCTAACTATCAAATAAGTAATAATAGTAATAACGAAAATCGCAACTAAATGCCTAGAACTGGACCCTTTTTGCTTGGATAAATGTGGGTGTTTATAGAATAGAATATACGTACTTTATTTTACAACAAAATACATACATCACACACACGCATTCACACACACTCCACTCATGATACCATCACACCATCAAATTTATGTTATAAACACGAGGATTTGTTATTTAGAAACCAAAACGGTAATGAGGAAAATCTTCTCGGTTTTATTGCAATAACAACAGGACATATTTAACTTAATTATTTCACGAAAACTGAGTTACATATGTGCTAACTAAACAGTTTATTTGCTCTTCTGAAAAGTTACAGATTTTTATTTAAATGCCCGGTTTCGGAACTCAAATGAGGTTAACTGAGATACCTACCTAACTGTTTTGTTCAAAAAATCCTGTTATTAGCTCGTAAGTATAAATTAAATAAAAAATAACGGAATGGCTACTGGAACAGGACTATCTTCAAACTGAATCCTTGCTTAAGTATGTCGTCTAATTACTTACATATCTCCAATCACACACAACACACACACACGCTAACACACACACATCATGTTAAAAACAAATTTTACTTAAATTTGCTTTATTATCCTCAATCGTCCAGGTAGATCGATACGGTTTACTAATATACTTATGGCATCACATTTTGAGCTGAATCACTGTCTCTCAAGATACAAGTCTATACCTAGTTTGAGAGGCAGGGTTTTTCCATATTATGTACAGATTTCAGTTCTTTGATTGTATTGCATTGTGTTCTTACCAAAGCTCATTTAAATTGACTAAATATGCAAAACTTGTTAAATCTGTTTTCTTGTGAAATAAAGTTATATTATTATTATTAGTATATTGAAGAAAATATTTTTATTTTGTTTATAACTTGTTGCTTGCCAAAAATACTAGGATTTCCGCAATAAATACAATGTATCCAACGATTTTGCGACATGGTTGTTATTCATGACACGCTACGGCTACACAACATTTCCATCTCAATTTGGGTTTGGTTCAGTATGTTTTAGCAGGCACGGCGTACGGGCGCCGGCTTATAACCATCAAGTGATAAATTTAATATTTGGCAACAATATTGATACTAACTTACGAACTGTTATCTTGTGAAGTAGTTATTTATCAAAGTTCAAAACTTTAGTTCTGAAACTCTTACGAACACTTAAGGTAGGTGCAGTTTGATGTTAATATTTTATTTTTTAAAGGAAATGCATTAGTAACAACGGTTTCTAGATTGAGAATTTAAAATTGAGAACTTATAAAAATTCGGTATAATAGCAGAGCTTGTTAAGTTCTGAACTGCTAATTCTCGTGTATTCCCGTTCGTCACATCGACTTCGTCCCCCTCGTGGGACGAACGGGAATTCGTTTTTTTTTTCCGATCGTCCCACTAATTTTGTTGATGGAACGAACGGGAATAATTTATTAATCATTTTGTCAGGCCTCTTGGTCCCACCAAATAATTTCAGACTGGTTGTTTTAATGGTACGAAAAAACAAAGTTTAAACTAAAAATTTAGTAAGGAATAAAAATCACATTTAAAATCACAGAATACAAAAACGACGGGGACGAAGTCGATGGGACGAACGGGAATACCACAACAAATTGCCATGAAATCGAAACTTCGAACTTTTTTTTGCATTCTCTGGGCTATTATCGGGTATTCTAAATTTAAATAAAATAGACATTGATATCCTTAAACTTAAAAAAAAGAATAACATTAAAAAAAGCTAAAATCACACATTGCAATTTTTAAATTAACAGGGCAGAGTGTGCCACTTAGCCCGAGTGGGTGTGAGGGATGAGTGGGTGTGTAGGATGTAGTGCGTAGATTATAATGTTAGTGATAGGCAATTCAAGTTACGAATCTTATTAAGTTTTCTATTTCCTCATAGTTGACCTCATACCGTCCAGCCACTGTGCTACCCTTTTTTTTAAGTTGGTTAGGTGTTTAAGGTGTTTTATTCCTATATTTTCGCCGATTTTGTTGTAAAGTCGTGGAGTAACGTGGATGCAGTGTCTGGCAGCGAAGACGCTCTCAGTCTTTTCAACTGGGAACCCGTCTCTCCGCCCGGATGAGATTGGCTACCCAGGAACGACTTATCGGTGGTATCGTCGCAGGTAGTCGAGAATAAATTTCTTCTGGAGGCTGAGAAGTTCAGTGTTATCGTAATCTATAGTGGTGGGCGTAATCCTGGAGAGAGAGAAGGCTCAGGACAGCACGCTGCATCCGCTCCACATCAATTATATTATATACAGAATTCCACATCCTTCGACCCTCACGTACTTCTTTTGCTCCGTATATATTCATTCATCTGGTGATACACGCATGCCGGTTGCACTACGCACAAACACAAGAAACCAATTTTAAACATTTAATTTAAAAAAAAATGTGTTCATGTGTTCATGAACTATTTTTTTTAAATGCGTGTGTCTTTTTTCTACGAGAAGTGAGCCTATGACGAGACTATCAAGCTTTTCACCGAGTGATTATATACTTCAGAAGTTGGGTTCCCATCAAAAAATTAAGGTAAACTTTTTTTTGTCGCTTCATACTGGTATTGAGTTGCACCCGGGTAGACCCTTACATAATTGGGAATATGTAGAGCAGATTTGATTTTCTATTTATTATTTCTGAAGGGCGCGCCCGTCCTGCAAAGCTTTGACGGACTCACTGACAGGCTGCTTCCACGTTACTCTTTTTCAGCTCTTTTCAGGACATGTACAGTGAGCCTTGTTATCACCGGTCTTTTTCCGTCTACTTTTCCCACTACTAAAAGTTATTCCAAATTATTTAATTGTCTCCGGGTCATATGACCAAAGTAACTAAGGACTCGTTGGTAGCAGATTGTAGAGCATAACACAGTAAAATATTTAAGTTTCTATGTCTACCTTAAGAGCTATGTCGCGACCAAATTTCAAATCTAATATCGAAATACTTGACAATAATAAATAAAGGAAGACTGTAGGTTGGTATCTAAATTATAATTATTAATAAAACTTCTAATGAAAACACAACAGTTAATCTACTGTTTCTATGCCGCGACGACGCTATCGTTACTATTTATCTATAGTTTTCATTATTCCCGTTCTGTGGCGCCCGCCCGGCCCACGGGTGCCGGGCGTCGAGGTCAAGGGCACGTGGCGCCAAGCATCTCATTCAGAGCTTTCGTAGTTTCGCAGAGCTACCCACGCACTACGTACTAACGTAGTAATAAAACACCATCGATCCACCACTCTGCTAGAGTGCTGTGATCTGTCAATTGGCCGATATTAGTTTTTTGATGCCATCGCAATCAGCAAAAAGTTCTCTATCGATCTGTTTGAGCAGTATTTTTTGACAATTAGAAGATTCCGAGTAAAAAGTACAAACGCCAAGTATTGCTATATTCACAAATCTATTATAATAAGACTAGCTTTTACCCGCGGCTTCGCTCGCAGTGAAGCAGTTTTTTTTTTTTTTTATTAAAATATCCTATGTTACTTCTAATGCCTCTAAGAATATATGTATGTACAAAGTTTCATGATGATCGGTTCAGGAGTTTTTGCGTGAAAGCGTAACAAACAAACTTACATTCACATTTATATTAGGTAGGTACTTACGTCATTGATTAAAACTATCAATGTGCCTATTATTTTGACGCCGGAAACACTCGCATATTATTATGATAAACAGCATCGATTTTTATTATAACGCGGTTTTTTGTTTTTCTTCTGTAACTCAAAGTATTATGTTTTATTATTATTACAAGCTTTATGCTTTCGTGTGTCAAGCAACTAGTAATCAATTTTTCAAACACGTCCTAGCATCCGATTAAGCTGAAACTTGTACCTACTTATATAACTTTACAACATTGAAATAATATATATATATTATAGAGCTGGTCTTATCTTGAAGCCGGAAGGTGGCCATAGCAACTCCTCAACCAGAGAAGATAGCACCATAGTGTTTAGGCTCAACGGATGTAATAAGTAGTAACGGAAGTAACAAGTGTTATTACATTCAGTATATTTCATTTAAAAAAGCTTTAAAAGTTCAAGATGTTTTTTTTAGTTTAGTGTCAGATAGCGGCACGTTAGCTATAGGATGGTAGCCCTACAATACCACTCGCGACTGATGTAACTACCTATGTTTTCATTATAATTACTTAACCAACTACGCTGTACGCAGTTATAAAATAACGTGAAAATGCGAAGGGTGAATGCCCGATTAGGTATAAATCAAAATAAATACATATTTAGCTTCTCACCAACTGTTGATAGTTCTATGAATTCTGAATATATGTCGCGTTGGCCTCGCCTCTCGTACTCGAGGTCGTGGGTTCAAACCCGGTCAAGTACTTATGGGATTTTTTCAATGCATACGTACTTTCTTTTATTGAAATTTGTCTTAGACATCGGTGAAGGAAAACATCGTGAGTGGACCTGGACTTATAGTTAATATAAGTCTGAAATGACCAACCTGCATTGAGCAAGCGTGGTGATCGATGCTCGTGCCTTCTTTGTGTCAGAAGAGGCCTTTGCCCTACAGTACTACCGGGGTAATTAGACAAAGATATTAATAAAACTTTTTGCATATTACAATAGAGTCTAAAACATCAAACACAACCTACTATGACATTACGTGCATATTTATAGCATGATTAGTTTAAATCATGCTATAAAAATAACAAATATTTTACATACGACTTTTTGAAATGACAGTAACGAAATATAACTCTTTAGAAGACACCAATAACTGCTACATTGCAGCCAAGGATCGGAAGTTGGTGTAGGTATTGGGTTGAGTGGACCATTTGGCAGGAATATAAGCCTACATGCCTGATTTTATGTAAGGTTATTCCGACCTAACAATGGTGTCTCATTGCCAGTCGTTGATATGGAGGAAAAGTGCGTAATGCCGTGCGTAGGTAGGTACATAATCCTCATATACCAAGTTGCTTACCTCTGGTACGTCACTACCTACTTTTATCTATTATTTTTCTGTTGACTATGAGGAAACTCTTACTGAAATTCAGGATTGCTTGGTCACTCATTTAAAATAGAAATCATTTGCGTGATTGGTTGCAGATATTGAAGTAGTTTGCAAATTAGTTTAGCCGCTAAAATCAATCAAATCAGTGGCAATTTTCGATTTATAAATGCCTTTCTTCATAATTCTTCCACTAATATTTACTTTCATTCCAGATGGCTGATACTGAACATGGCGACATTTTCATTGAATTTCTCCGGCACCTCACGGAATATGAAGTAATTATGTTGTTTTATTACTCTAAATTACGTCTTACTTAACTGAGTATGGAGTCACAGTAACATTGTATCTATACTTAGGATTAGAATGCTATATTTTCACAAGACGGACATAAACTGTTGGTACATAGATTTGCCCCAATTTCTAATCCTTTTCTGATCATTCAGTTGTTAGGATACTTTGCAAACTTGCATAAATATCGAGACAATAACCGTAACCAAAATTGTAAGAATATTTTTTAACCGTTTATTTTTTACTTTTAGGTGAAGAACGCAGAGGTAGCGCAAAGAATATTAAAGACAGTGCGACTGTCAGATAAAGTTAAAAATAAATTGGAAGATCTAGATATGAGGTATTCGTTGCTTAAAGCAAATTTGCAGGAGCTCAAGGCCCTTATGGGGACGAAGAACAGCAATATAGACGAGATTATCAGAACAATAGAGGACATGACCACAACGGAAACACCTGAATTTAAAAGAGGAATTCTATTTTCAAAACATAAAGATGATGAAACAAAATCTGGGATTGACATAAACATTAATTAAAAAATTTAGAAGATCAAAGGAAAACCCGGGAACAGGAGAATATTCAGGAAATAGAAAGCACGTTGGCTAACACTAAAGAGCAAATTCTGCAGTGTATTCGAGAAATGAATCACCAGGAGGCTGAGAAAATTGGAAAAATTGATAGTGAAATGCAAAATTTGAAAGAAATTGAAACTGAAAAGAAAGATGGTGTCAAAAGAAGAAATACAACAATACGAGGCAAAGAGGAAAAATTAACTAGAGGCAGAAATTCAAAGCATGAAAGATTCTGAGTTACTAAAGAAGTATAATATTGAGAAGAATTGTGATGAAATTCAAAAGAAATAAGCAGCGATGAGAGCCGAATTTGAGAAAAAAATTGAGGTGTTGCAAAACTACAAAACTGAGAAGGAAACTGGCATTCAAGCTGAAATTTAAAGAAATTAAGAAGAGCATAGATATAGAATAGTAAAACATGACATGAGCGAGACTCTTCAACTCCATCATGTAGGAGAGCAGAACACTAATGAATGAAGATATTGTGCATCTAAAGACGTTTTTAAAAAGCCTTGCTGTATCCCGGGTTTCGTTGCCACGGCTTTACCTTAGGAACCGTGCATTTATTTGGGTCAATGAAAGAATATTCGTAATCAGATCAGCAGTTTTAGACATTACCTTGTACAAACATACAGTTTTACCTCTTTATAATATAAGGTTAGGTAACCTCTTTCTATATTAATTAGGTTAGATTTTTTATCTATTTTAGACTTTTTTTTTCCATTTTCATGGCTATATATACACACTTTAAACGTACACACACGTACAGATTATATACATACACATATTATCTCAACCTTTTCTTTTTATTATGTATATTATTATTTCCTAGTCACGGCTGGTGGTGGTTTTCCCATAATATAATCTCCACGCACATATTCCTTTCTCTGTTGTCAATGTGTCAGCGCAGCCACCGCCATCAGGTACTAGTGTGCATCTCTTTCTGGAGATTGAGCTAAATCATTCTAAATTACTTCTTGGAGTTTATTAGTATCCCTCATTTCATTAAGAATTCATTTTTTGAAAAGCTTTTAGTAATGCTTATCCCTTTTTACAATCATAGCATAGTCATGGGTGTCTTTAATACTTGTCTCTTGAAGAAGGACCATAGCTCTTCTTCGCTTACAAATGTTTCAGCTTCTAGTAATCTTTCCATTCTTCCGCTTCGTGCTAGAATTGATTTCAGTCTTTAATACCGTGGATTTTGATATTTTGCTTGGCATCCTTGGCTCTTTCAACATATCTTCATCGGTAATTGAATGGTTGTGTATTTACCTGTTCGGCCGCTAACAACGTATTTGCATCGATAACACTTTGCCTTCCTGGTGTAGTACTTCTGCCGGAGTACCAAAGGTTGGCGTTCTATCTCCCTTACTTATCGCTGTTTTTATTAACTCAATCTCCAACGAATTAATTTCTTCCTACAACCTTTATGCAGATGATCTGCAAATTTACTCATGAGCTCTTCATGAAAATCTATCTTAGGCTATCTCGACCATAAATAGTGATCTGGCCCGTATATGCGACTGGAGCAAGAAATTCGGACTTATGGTGAACCCCATAAAGACGCAAGTTTTAGTGGTAGGTAGTTCAACATAGGCAGTTCAACGGTCTCATGAATCGACTGGACGACTCTTCCCCAAGTTTCTTTTGACAACTCTGTTATTTCTTTTAACAAGGAAGTTTAGAACTTACATATTTCTTGACAAAAGCTTCTCTTGGACTGCCTAGAAGTTAGCCGCAAGCTATTCGCAGCTGCTGGATCTTTGAGAAGTCAGCGTAGTTTTCTGCCGACTGCAACCAAGCTCTCTCTCTAACTCTTCTGCTACCCATCCTTGATTATGCTGATGCCAGCTTTTTTGACCTCACTGAACTACAACTTGATAAACTTAAGCGGCTTCAAAATTTTTGTATAAGTTTCTTATTAGGTTTGCGAAAATATGAGTAATATATGAAACTCAAGTGGTTGCCAATTCGGTATCGCCGGAATCTTCATATTCTTTCCCTCCTCTATAATATTCTTTCTTCCTTCTAGCCCTCTATACTCAAGAAACGATTTCAGTTTCTATGTGACTCGCATCTGAAAATTCTTAGGTCATCGGATAATATGAAATTTAAAATGCCAATGCATTCCACTACCTACTTAGAAATCTTTTACTATACAGGCCACTCGTCTATGGAATGCATTACCTGTGACTATGAGAGACGCGCAATCACTGCCGGTTTTTAAGCGACTTGTAAAGAAGCACTATTTGCCACTCTGTTCATAATCTTGTATAAGGTGATTTTTTTTTGTCTTTATATTCGTTGTATGTGTGTTAATTTTTTGTATTTAGTATCTACTTACTCTATAAACTTATTATTTGTTAAAAAATTTGCACCAAGTGCAAACCCCTTCTTATATCCAGGCTGTCTCTTTCCATTCTAGGTTGCCTGGAAAAGATCGCGGCACGCAATAAGGCCGCCTGCTGTTTGTTTTTGTTGATATCTTTTTGGATTGTTTTTATATTGGTGTACAATAAAGACTTTTGTAATTTTAAGAATTTAGCAGTAAGGAAATACATAACATTAGCTTGTCTGTCGAGGGTTTTGAACCCGAAATCCAAATTTTTTAAATGTTTAGTCGACACAGTTTATTTTTATTATTAAAAAACAGCAAAATTGTGTCTAGCTTCTTTTTTTTCTGTAGTGGTAATACCGTAAATACTGATGATACAAATAAGAAAACATTCGATCCTGTTGTAATATACTTGTAGACTGTTACCTTTTTCTGAACTGATAATTCGAAAAGCAGTACTTGACAACCGGTTTCTGAAATGTAAATTTGAAGTTGAGAACTTGGCAACCAATTTATGGATTGTGAATTTGAAGTTGGGAACATGACGAACCTTAATGCGAAAATTTAGCAATTTAACTTTAAATTCTCAAGTCAGAAGCCAGTTGTAGATTTATGAATTACTACTATAGGTAGTATTTCAATGTTTTTATATTATAAAAGTTTATTATAAAGTGTTTAACTTACTTTTTGTATTTTTATCTTCAGGACCAATAAATAATTGTAATAAATTGTATAAAGAACCTTTTTTTACCCTTTTTCGCCTTCTTCATTTTCACATGCAAATTTAATCTTTAGTACGAAACGATACGGTAGGTAAGCGTTTGAATACTGTTTTGTAACCATGAAGAACTCTTTGATTTTAAAAATATTTGTTAAATAGGTTTGGTTTAGTGGTTGCATCAGTGAACCTATGACAACATGGTTCCGAGTTCAAAACTAACCTTTAACTTTTTGTTGCTATACACCCTGAAATTTAATTGGTTGTTTTCCCGCGGCAGAATGACTTGCCTTAAGGAGTACTTTCGAAGTATAGAGTTAAAGTAAATAAATAATGAAGTTTCTGTTTTAAAATAATTAAAAAAATATTCATCAACTCGAAAAAGTGAGTAACAATAGTAACTCTAGACGTAACTTGTAGGTACTAGGTACTACTCGTGTCACCACCTACAAAGAAAACCGATGCACAAAATAATGTCAAACCCAAATAAGCTCTCGCACGTGGTGATACGGCATAAAAGTTTGCACGCAAAACAAACGAGCGAGCCACAAGCCGACAAAGCAAACACCCATTTATTAAATGTTTAAAGTAAAATAAGCTCTCGCGTGTAATTATACGGCATAATCTAGCCCGCGCGTAACATGATCAAACGGAGCCGCCTTCGAACCTAATCCTTTCGACGGTGACCTAGCACCCGGGTCAACGGCCTGCTGTCGTTCGGCCGTAGATATCGGGAGGTATACTATTGGTTCGTGATCGCTTTCGAGTTTAGTTTTTCACAATGTTAAATATGCCAGTTTTTGTTTCTAATATTTTATATAACTACGAAACGATTGTATTACATAGACAAAACCATTTCGCTGCGGGAAAACAACCATTTAAATTTCACGGTGTATGTTTACAATGTTCAAATATGTATTTGAATTAAAAATATAATTTAAATCAAAATAAAATAGTTAATTATAAAAATAGTTATTTATATAAAATTAAAATAATTAAATTAACTATTTAAAATATTATTAAATTTATTTGTTTCTTTTTTTCTACTCTTTAAATACAAATAACAACAGCAATAAAAGTTCAAGTAAAAAAAAATACAATATTTTTTATGTATTTTGAAACTTTACATATCATAAATTATATTGTCGTTGCAAAAAACTTAAATATAAAAAAAAATATAAAAAGCAATCGAAAATCGATAAAATTTTAAAAAGAACCACGTGACTACGAACGGGCTACGACTGGAAGCCATATTGGTGACGTCATAACGTTCAAGGAAGTTCACGATAATACAGTGTCACGTGAATTGACTAAAAATATCGAAAATTGGTGCAAAAATATTATATATTACAGCAAATGTTATTTAGGCATTTGTGATAAAGGATGCATAAAGGCTAATATCGATAATATACTCATCTGATGGACGATTTAGAAGTTTTGAGCATAAATAAAGTATTCGTAATGAATATTACGTGCTAGTGGACCGGTGTTTGTTATTGTTGTTCACCAGATACATTTAGAAACATAATTGTCATAATGTAATCGTTTTTTGGGTATATTGGATTAAAATAAAAAGTAAACAAACACGACGGGCGCGAAACTTTGACTTTGGATATAAGAAAAACTTCTACTACTTAGATACCGCGTAAAAATGATAGAACCCGAAATCTGTGGAGCCTTTATTTTAATTTATTTTTTGAATAAAATCCTTATAATTTTCCGGTTTTCCCATTATTTACATATCCCTTAATAATATTACACACTAATATGTAGGAAATATCTATAAGTAGGGAAGACTGTGTAATTTGTCCTTTTCGACCATCCACCTGCGCAACACGTGGCGTAGACCGGGCTTACTGGGATTGCATGCAGATCCGCCTAGCTGTTTGAGCGTGAAGAAGTAACAAATATACAAACAGACTCACAAACTTTCACCTTTACAATATTAGTGTGATGATTATATATATTATATAGTAGCACTAGCTGTGCCCGCGGCTTCACTCACGTAAACATTTTGTACCTTCTTATTACAATTCCATACTTAACGGTAGAAAACGAAACAACATAGGGCAATATTGCTCTTCTCTCTCAGCAATATGTGATTATTTGTAGCCTGTACACATATATTATGTTGACTTGAATTATCACTGTTCAGTTGTTGTTAACGCGATGCGTGCACACACGATTTACTGATTACTTTTTTCGGAAATATTTTTAATGTAAATAAACGGCTCGTCTACAGATTTATTATTTATGTCTAAACATTTAAGAATTTCTCGATACATACAGCAATTTCATGTATTAGCCATAGGAGCCATTAAAATCAATTGCTCCTAAAAATTATCTACCTACTTAACAGCTTCTGCTGTCTTGATTTTTTTCTTCGAGTTCAATAAAAGGATCCTTACATGAAACTGAGTTGATTGACAAAATATATGCAAATTTTACTCATTTTCATGGAGAACTCTCGCTTGACCAAAAATTTGACTGTAGCAAAATTATTTTAATTTAATTCGATTACGATTTGATTATGGCAAATTTAATTTGATTACGATTTGCCCGTACTGGCCCTATCAAGGAAAACACTCTTGTTTAAATAACACGACATATAGGTGGCGTATCAAGAGGAAACATGCATTAGTTGTTAAGTTAGACAGCAACAATACAACTGTGAACCGCATCTAATTTTGCGTAGTAGTTTTTGCGCCAACCGCGTACATAAATTCTTCGTGACAGACAAACAAAAAGCCTAAAAAAAAATGTTGGCATCTATTGCTGATATAAAGACACGCCGTTTACAAATTTCTTAAATATCCTAAAAACACAGACATCGCTGATTTACAATTTTATTATACGAGTATGTATATGTTACGGCTAATACCCGAAGTGCGGCTACACCTAGTATTAGCCGGTTGGAGCTTAGGGCACCCCGACACGGACAGGTTAGGTTCGAACGAGATGACGGGAGCTGAAGTGAGCGAGCAAAGCGAGCGAACTCAGCTCCTGTCATCTCGTTCGTGTTAGGTTACTTTAGACCCTGCGGACGGAAATAGGAGCCCCGCGCAGCGGAGCTCTGTCGACTATGTTGCGTGGCTACACCTAGTTCTAACCGGCTAAAACTAGGTGTAGCCGCACTTCGGGTATTAGCCGTAACATATATACAGATTAGTGTGATACTGGCTTCTGCCATTGGTTTCGCCCGCCTGAAAAGTGTTTTATCATCCCGGAGGAGCTTTACACCTGAATAATTAGTAGCCTTTGTGCTATTCCAGACTAAAATCTATCTCTGTGCCCATCCAGATCCGTTCAGTCGTTCCAGCGTGATTGAGTAACAAACATACATCCATCCATCCAAAGATTCGCATTTACAATATTAGTGAGTTAGTGTGAAGAGTGGTTGTCTGATGTCCAGGCTTCTAACTTCCCGTAATGACTGTTATATATCTATGAAAGATGGTTTAAATTTTTTAGTAAATTATTTCATCACCACTGCTCTCAAAACGGCGAAGGAGAACATCGTTTGAAAACCGTCATGTCCTAGAACAAATAATTCGAGAACAGGTGACATATACTCGTACCAACCCACACTGGACCCGCGTGATAGATTACAGCCCATTCCTTCTCACAGATAGGAGACCTGTGTCTCGGCAGTGGAAACATTAAAAGGCTGCTGATGATCATGGCTTAACGTGCTTTCCGAGGCGCCTAGGTCCCATTGATAGCTATCCATCCACAGACCGCCCTCATCAAGGTTTGTATATCCTTGATCGACCGACTGACCGACCGACCGACTAGTGCGGTTGTTACCATGACCGCCGGCGTGTGGTACCTACCTACGAAAAAATAATAGTCAAAATCAAAATCAATAATCAAAATAATAGTCTACTGTAGTAACCTATACTATTATAAAGACGTGACACGTATAATTTATCATTGCTTAAGTACCCATCAAACAATTTCCATCAGGAACCCATTAGGAAGACGCTGTAATTTTACGTTTAACATAATACCTGCTTAGTGTGTGTTAGTGAAAATTTGGCGAGCTCGGCCAACAGTCGCGTTTAACTCGTGTTACCGGCCCACCTGATAGGGACTTTGTACTAAAAGTTGGCCTTACATAGTTTCTGAGGAGCGAAGCCAAAGGAAAAGCTAATACATTTCTAATCATTTCAATTAATTCCGTTTTCGTACACTGCAAACTATTTTTTGTAATTAATTCTATTCTAATAGTAAAACAAATAGGTATCTAACTACTATTCTTACCTTTCTCAATTTTTAATGTTCCTAAGTTCAAAACCCAATTTAAGATACACAAACGCCACTATGGCATTTGACAAAGTACACTCTAAAACATCTTCTGCATCTGCGGTAACAATTGGATTCCCACAGGGCTCAATTCTGGGCCCATTCTTCTTTCAGTTTTTATTTCTATGAGTTTTTCGACTGCATTACTTACTTCATTCCAGATGGCGTTCAATGGCGACAATCCTGACTCTGATGATGGACGCGACGTATGCGTTGAATTCCTCCAAAACATCAAGAACAATGAAGTAATAAAATCCACCTAATATGTCGTTACTAGCTTTTGCCCGCAGCTTCGCCCGCGTTAATATAGATTTTTTCAATGTATTCTGGCTGTCAATCTTTAGGTACAGGAAGCATTAACGTAAAACAAATAACAGTTGTTAGCCCTAGATATTTTACTTCACGATGCTATTGTCCTGGTCGTTTGTGAGTCATTATGATTCACACTCATGATTTTGGTCTCCTCGATCGGACGACAAAATAAGAAGTTTCATACAAAATTCACCCCGTTCAAGTTTTATGCATAAAGCAGTAGCCTAGGGGATTAAGTCACCCACGTCCGTAGGAGTGTACCCTTTGATTCCCTACACGTGGTCTCCGGGTGGTGCAAATCAGGTTATACTAACTGGTAGTAGGTTTCAGCCGAAAGCTCGCGACCACCCACCGAACAAAGACGTACCGCCAAGCGGCCTAGCCGTGTTCCGGTACGATGCTCGGTGTAGCCAACTGGAGGAGTTGGGTTGAGATAGCTGTTCCACTGCAGGCAGACCAGCCTCACATGTGCTGTTATGGACGTATGGGGAGACTGATCGCGGAGGTAAGCGAGATCCCAGGCACGGTGCGCCGCTGGCCGACCGCAGGCAGTTGGGGGCCCAAGTAGTGTGCCAGCCACACACGAAAGGCTGCCCCGCCAACTGTCGAAAAATCCCAGAATGCTGGTTGGTGAACAAATGGGACAGCCCGATGGACATTCTGGGTGGGCTCGGGCGACCTTGCAGTCTCCAGTCTAGTGCCCCAATGATGGCGTCCTTTCAGTGCGTGTCTGTAGGTTAGCAGCGTGGAACCTCGTCTCACATCCTTCTCCTTTCCTTCCTTCATTATTCAATAAAATATGAAATGGAAAAAGAATACTGGAGATAAACAGCGTCTACATCCGCTCCCCCACAAAGTGCATCTCACCAACATTAGAGGTCTGCACTCAAACATCACTACAGTTCGACCACTGTCTGGTAAAGTCTGTGTCCGCCTGCTCCCCGCCCGATCCCAAACCGGCCGTTTTGTCGGTACAGGTCAGCAGATTGGGATGGGATGCGATCTTTCTTCGCTTACTATCCTTGGGAGCCTAATTGCTTTTCTTCTACTGACTCTGCGTGGACCCCGTGACGGATGTGTTGCGTCAGGAAATGTAGTATTACATTCCGTTCTCTGACGTAACAATTTCTAGCGATGACCGGCGATGGTTTTGGCGCCAAATGTAATCGCGCAGATGCGCTTAAACATGAGGCGTACCTGGCATAGGTCGACGCTTGATCACGTGAAGCGAGTCACGTGGTTCAGAAGAATTAGGCCTTCAACAAGGCTTCCAAGTGCTGCACGAAGGTGTTGCGGAGGGCCCAGTTCGACCACACCGAATAGGAACCAAACTCGCTTCTTACCCAGCAGGTAGTAAAGCGTTTTGGTCCTTAGCTCAGTCGGTCGAATTGAACTTCTGCCGCGCTCACTACCATCACTGCTTAAACTCGACAGGTCACTGGCCCACTCCACTGAGGAGAAGGCAAATTTATTTGAAAGCAACCTTCACGTCTGGATACTGGTAAACCGTAGGTCCTGCTCCTGGTTGGTGTGAGACGACTTTGTCAGACAATCGCATCTATCAGAAGGATGTCCGTAGGCCCTTACGGAATACAAGCAATAGTTCTTAGAACCTGTGCGCCTGAACTGACTCCGATCATGACACGCCTATTCCGCCTTTCGTATGAGACTGGAAAAGTGCCGAATGCTTGAAAGCAAGCTAAAGTACAACCCAGGCCCAAGAAGGGCAGTTGAGCTGACCCGGCCAAATACAGAACCACCTCTGTTACGTCCATACTCAATAACCGCGAACAGCGTCTACACGTCTGTGAGAGTGTACTAAATATAAAGCTCCTAGGCATACCTAGAAGCTAATGATGTCTACTGGGGATCTTCTAGCACATGCCATTCACATATGGAGTGAGGCCATCGCTTGCCGTCTCCCTAGACATCTCGAAAGCTTTTGATAGGGTCTGGCACGAAAGCCTTATTGGTAAGATTCCTTTATTCTATCTGCCCGATGGTCTATATAACTGGATTGCAGACTTCCTGAGAGATCGGTCCGTTCAAGTGGTTATCGATGGCTGCTCATAGGACCAATTGTATATTAATGCCGGAGTCCCTCAGGGGTCGGTACTCTTAGCAACATTATTCTTGCTGCACATTAACGATCTGCTAAAACCGCATCGTTGGTTAAGCAGACGACAGCACTGTTGCTGAGAGATACTAGTCCAACGCACGGGCTACTGGGCCTCAGATCCAGTGTCTCCGTGAGGCCATGGTGGAGCATTTGAACCTGTTCTTGCAGGCAGTCTCCGATTGAGGCGATGCTAATCTGGTCAGGTTTAATGCTCCTTAAACCCAAGCGTGTCTTTTTTCCGCAAAAAATAGCCAATTTCACCCGGATTGAACATTCCGAGATGTGACTGTACTAATAACGGACCATCTTGAGCTTCTTGGCGTTATGATGAAAGTGACTCTCAATTTTGACCCGTGCATTGAGGCAAAGACTCAGCTTGCTACCTAAAAGTTGCGGATCAGAGAGTTGCCAGCTTGTAGGTTTTTTATCGGTTACATTTCGGGGAGTGTGCGATGGAATTACATGATCTAATTCCGCTTAGCCCGATTCATCACGCCCGGACTACCAGACGTACGGCGATACACCATCTTTTTTTCTTTGGGAATAAGGAGTGGAATTCCTTGCCAGAGTCTTTTTTTCCCGATAGCTACAATCTTTAAGTCAATAATGAATACGTTACTTATAGGCAAGCGTGCTTCACCATCGACCACAAATCATCGCTTACTATTAATGGTCATGTGCAAACATATTTAAAAAAAGGAGACTATAACCGTTTCCAGGGTCCTTCTATCTCTGTAAAGAAATCCATCACAAAAAGTTTAGTGATTTAAGCGGCAAGGCGTAACAAACAAAGTCCTTTTCGCTTTTAAAATATTACTTATGCTTAGGATTGATACATTAAAATTATAACTTATTTATTTGTTAATATAGTTAACTAAATACAGATCTTATGTTTGATGAACAAAGCGTTATGTTATGCCAGGAGGAGTACAAATGTGTTGTGCAAATCTAGCTGAGGATTACAAATTGAAATTTATTAAAAATATTTGAAAACCATACATAGTTGTGGTAATAAATTAGAAAGTAAATTGAAAAATTACATTTTATTTAATACTCCAATTATGTCAGACCCATATGAGGAATTATTAAAATGTCAAAAAATCAATATCAAAATAATTAAAAATATTTAAATAATTTAATGTCTGTATTTTATATAATAATTGTAATTCTAAAATAATTCGTTAATAGTATAATAACATTGATCAATTAAGAACAATTACATTTTCGTCTTTAATTGTGTAAAAAATAAATAACGATATTTCTCACATTTCCAGGTCAAAAAAAAAGAAATCATAGACAAAGTATTGGAGAAAAAGCGACTGACAGAGAATATTAAAACAACAATGCAGGTGATAGAGCAGACACATACGTTGTTAAAAAAAAATGTGCACACTCTTAATACTCTTGTAGGGCAAAAAAATTGTAATATTGACGAGACTACAAAAATAATCGAAGAAACGACCTCAATAGCAGTACTTGAAGTTAAAAAAAGTGTTATTGATGTAAAACATAAAGAAGCTCAAACAAATCTTGTAATTCAGAGAAGCATTGAAAAACTGAATAGTGAAGAAACCCTGATGGAAACTCAACTACGGAAGAATATTGAAGAAATGGAAAAGAAATTGGCGATGACTAAAGATAACTTTAATCAGCGTGTGCGTGAAATGAACCAACACGAGGCTGAAACCAGAGGAAAAATTGACATCGAAATACAAAACATGAAAGAAATCGAAGCTGAGAAGGAAGATAATATCAGTAAGAGAATTGAAGCCTTGCAACAACGTACGACTGAAGAGATACAATACATGGAGAAAAAAATTAAGGCAATGCAACAACACGAGGTAGAAAAAGAAAAAGAGTTACAAACTGAACTTCAAATTATGAAAAACATTGAGGATCTGAAGAAAAATGAAATGGACAGGAATATTGAAGCATTGCAAAACACATTAACTATGAAGAGAGCCGAGTACGAAAAAATTAAAAGTGAAGAAACGTTGATGGAAACTGAAATACGGAAGAATATTGAAGAAATGGAAAAGAAGATTGCTGTGACTAAAGATAAATTTAATCAGCGTGTGCGTGAAATGAAACAACACGAGGCTGAAACCAGAGAAAAATTATACAGCGAAATACAAAACATGAAAGAAATTGAAGCTGAGAAGGAAGATAATATCAGTAAGAGAATTGAAGTCTTGCAACAACGTACGACTGATGAGATACTAAACATGGAGAAAAAAATTAAGGCAATGCAACAATACGAGGTAGAAAAAGAAAAAGAGTTACAAACTGAAATTCAAATTATGAAAAATGTTGAGGCTCTGAAGAAAAATGAGATTGACAGGAATATCGAAGCATTACAAAACATGTTGAGTATGAAGAGAGCCGAGTACGAGAAAGATATTCATGTAATGCAACGTTACCAAAGTGAAATAAAAAGTGATATTGAAGCTAAAATCCAAAGAATGGAAGAAGCGACGACCTGTAAGATACAAGACATGAAGAAAAATATTGAAACGCTAGAAAATAATTTGTCTACAAGTAGAGCCAAGTTTAAGAACAATATTGAAGCAATTCAAAAATACAACACTGAGATGAAAAGTGTAATTATAAATAAAATTATACAATTGAAAGAAATTGAAGTCCAACAGGAATGCGAGATAAAGAAGCTTACTGAGTTAATGCTACAAACACTGGCGGAAAAGAAAGAACTATTAGAAAAGAAAACACAAGTTACACAATTATACAAAGAAAAGATGAAAGTGGAAATTGAAGCACAAATTCAAGCCGTAAAAGAAATGAAAGCTCAGATGAAAGATGGCATTTAAAAAGGTTCTGCTCATTTCAAACCAAGTTTGCCGAGTACGAGGTTGTTAAAAACTTTTTTCGAAAAACTCAGAACAATTTATTGAACACAGAAATAAAGGAATATTAAATATACAAACATTCCAAACCAAATAATAAGCAAGAATAATATTACTGACAGCGAACTAATACAATACTAAGATTTAAAAAAATTGCATGTTTGGAGGAGATAATCTCCAGAACTACATACACTGATCCGTTACAAAAATTCTACAATTCCGCTTTATGCCAAAGGCTCGCCGCCTTCGCTTGGTGACGGCCTCGCTTCCTTTTTCATTAACGATTCCAATCCATAGCCTAGTTAGGAATGTAATTGGAATCCCTCCAAAGCTTGTGACCAATCCAACTCCATTTAGGCCGCTTGATCTGGCGGTCGATCGGGGACTCGTGGCATCTCTCCATCAGCTCTTCATTAGAGATGATCTCGGGCCAGTAATTTCCAAGGATGCGACGAAGACATCGGTTGACGAAGACCTGAATTTGGAGTGAGATGTAATTTGTTACCTTCCACGTTTCGCACCCGCAAAGCAGCACGGATTTGACGTTGGACTCAAAGAATTTGAGTTTAACCCTTCGGGTCAGTTTCCGCGATTGCTACACAGGTAGTAGCTGTGCGAAGGTAGCTCGCTCTTTGGCGATCCGTGAAGTGATATCCTCTTCAGAATCAGAATTCAGAATTTTCCTCTTTATAAGCATTGTTTATCCTACTGTTATTTATGAATATTAACATATTAATAAAACGACCAGTCAATATAGTATTATAAGAGAACTTTGCGAGACTGGTTGTAAAAACAAAAAACAACAATTAAACAAAAATACCAGTTTATAATTGATATTCGCCCAATTTTCAAAAGTGGTGACGAAGCCTATGTCAACAATTACAGACCAATTTCCATTCTGCCGGGTTTGTCTAAGGTGCTGGAGAGGATCATGAAGAAGCGCTTGGTCGACTACCTCGAGGAGCATTCCCAACTAGCAACGTCTCAGTATAGTTTTCGTTCTGATTTGTCGACCAGCGCCGCTATTCATGAATTAACCAAATTTGTTTGTGAAAATCTTGATGTAAACAAAAAGGTGATAGAGATAGTAATTTTGATCTTGCCTAAATCTTTTACACCGTCTCCATCCCACTGTTGATTAAGAAATTGGAGAGCGTTAGTGTAAGGGGTTTGCCACTGCAGCTTTTTTCGGACTACCTTACAAACCGATTCCATAGAGTAATACCTGACGAGTGGACTAGTTGTGACCTTCGTCATCTACGGAGTTCCCCAAGACAGTGTTGTTGGTCCCCCTTAATTCCTTAATCATAGTACTTATTGTTCATGTCCCCATCTACAACATACAGAGTTAATCAAGTACCTTGGAGTTATACTAGATAACACTCTAAGTTTTCGATCACACAAAGATGCTCTTACTACCAGAATCCGAAACTAATATTTGTATTTCAAAAATCTTCGTCATGTAGCAGACTCCAGGATAATAAAAACTCAAAATATGGGCCCTTATGCCAATCGCTGATATCTTACTGTTTAAATATATGGGGTGGTAATAAAAATACGAATGTTTCTACAGGAAGATACGTAGAGCTTTTGAAAAGCTGAAGAACAACCAAAGCAAAAGCCAAAATATACATAGACTAAGTATACAATTAATGAATCTCTTATACTACTTATATTCGAGGATAATGATGGCTACCTCAACCTTTCTAACTAGGTACTTACTTCCGTTTTATATGAATAAAAATTGATGATTCCTTTTTTTTCCTGTAAGCGTTCCCATAGTAATATTTTTCATTAGATTGCGATAAATACATCACAGGTATTGAATTATTAAAATTGGTTAAAACCATGTTTTAGAAGAAAACAATCCGCGGGCAAGAGCCATGTATAAATATAAATAATGTATTTTCGTTAAACATAAGGTTAATATTGTACTTTTTAATTAATATAATTTGTATAGTCTTATTGTCAATGATTTAATTCAACTGTATAGAAAGAGGAACAATTCACATATTTAGAAAAACGTTCGCATTGTAATCTCTGTATCAATCTGTCTAAAAACCCTGTCAAATCTTTGACATTGATTGTCAGTAAGATCTAACGTTTTCACAAGCTTTTATTTCGTTTCTCTCGTCCTACAGGCGTATTACGTAAGAAACAGCAATCAGCAATCATCGCCCGATCAATCGCTTTATGTCATAAAAATTGAAAGTACCTGCAGTGTATGTATGGTAGGTCCTACACAATTGTTTGCTAATCGCTCGCTGTTTGTCAAATACACTAATTGCTCAAAAAAAACGCTAAAAACTCTAAAACTTCTAAGAGCAACAAAAGCTCAAAAATTACACTTGTTTTTGTTACATTGCAATATGAAAACTTGTTCTAATTTTAAAATGACGAGGTTTTAAACGAAAAGACTAACACCAGTCTTACTTTTATATTAGTTTTACTCATAAGTGAGGTAATGTTTTAAAACTGTGGTTAGCTTATTGGTCTGTGTACCATATGTATAGTATTTTTAAACTTCTAAGTATTTTATGTCGAACTTCTTTTTTGTTCTGAAGTTTGAGTAAGGGAAAATTTATTCGGTAGATTACATTATCAAAGCCAGCATAATCTCTTGTTCAGAGCGTCTAAAAGGACGGCCATGTTATAAAATAGAAGATTTTAGGTACTTTCATAAATAAGTTTCACAAATGATTATGTTGTTCTGCAAAATGTGTAAATTTTTCAGCACCATTTTCACCGTTTCAGATTGATTTTTTCTTTAATAAGAGTTTGAATTGGTTAGCTTTAGAAGTTTTACTTTTTATATCTTTTTCTATATAATCAATAAATAGTTTTATGAAAACCGTGTTTTTTTCCAACTCCACAATAAGTAAATAGATTTTTTCTTTTTGCTGGTTGTATTTTTCAATGTATTCGTTTTTAAGTTTTTACCATTTGTATGTATTTCTACAGACGGTAAAAGATATTTTATGAGCGCGCGCATTGTGAAGACTCAAATACATCCTAATTGAGACGTATAGTCCTTAGTCTATGTCACGCATGGTGACGAGTGACAGGCTTCGTTGAAACAAAGATAAAATTTAAAAAATGCCAACGTGTATTTTTAGAAAGTGTACCAATTATGATACCAAAGTGAATAAAACACAAGGGATCTCATACCATATGTAACTACGCAATACACCAATTAACTAATATATATTTTATTTATATTTTTTATTATCAATAGGCTCGCGCTTGACACTATCTCACCTGATGGTAAGCGTAAATTAAATTAATTTATATTAAAAAAGTATTTTTTTTTCCTTGTGTTCTGATATTTGGCGGTAAGAAAAAAGAAAGAAATGGTAAATACATTTTTTGCCGTGAGGGTGACAAGAACGCGTGCACTCCGGACATAGATTAAAAGTACAGATACGAATATCTTAGGCATTAAAGTACATTACTGCAGCGGCCAACAAAAGGACGAACGTGTAAATGTGGACCGAGTCGAAGCCGAGGCACACATATGTATGTCCATCAATGCCTAGTTGTGGCCAAGGCTTGTATAGTACTTTTCTCAAATAATGCGCGGAAATTAAAATTAAGTATTAACTAGAACTCATTTTTTCAAATACATTTACTTTTCAAAATCAATGACGAACAACGAACAACCATATTTTTTCCCGCGTTAGTGTTCATTTGTTTTTTTTCAACAAACAGCTTCCTCTTTGCAAGCCAATTCAAAATTTAAATAAAACCTTTGATAAGTTACCTCCTTGGTTGCCAAGTTTCGGAGTAAAAGACCGTTCCATTTTTAAATTAAACGACAGATATGGGTTAACTATGTAGGTAATTAATTTGGCTGCTAAACACGACAGATATGGATTTTCATACGACTTTTGCCGGCTGCTGCTCGCATGTATTTGGCCAGTACAGTAAATACGATTTAACTCGAAGAAAGTTGTCAAAATAATGCTCAAATTTCCAATCATGTTTGAGAAAAAGTCATAGTTACCCCACAGTTCTGTTTTCCTTTTTTCTAGCATTGTATTACATAATATTTTTTTAATAATCTATAGGCTATCTATACATAATTTCAAGTCAGAATCGTGAATATTGTTTACTTTTTGACAACAGCGAGTCTATCTATTTATTGTTTTTTCTTCGTTAAGGTTTCCAATTAATGAAGTCCGACTTCATGAATGAATCGCAATTGTTCGTTAATAAAGAAGTGAATCAGATTGGACACCTTCGAAAAGCAGTAGAACTTGTAGCAATCTCTTCAAGGCCACCAATAGATATCCTTCGAACAAAGGTTCCTGTTATAGAGGTAAACAAATATAAAAAAAATATTCCGTAGCTTGTACCCGCCTGTTTGCCCAAGTTGAAATTGTTCTGACATTCTAAGTAAAACTATAAATATTATTCGATCGACATCGACTTTTAGTATCACATCACATCATCACATCATCAGCCTATTAATGTTCCTACTGCTGGGACACAGGCCTCCTCTCTGTGAGAGGGGATGGACCGTAATCCACCACGCGGGCCCAGTGCTGGTTGGTGGATGTCACATGTCTTCGAATTTTTGGTTCTAGGACATGCCGGTTTCTTCACGATGTTTTCCTTCACCGTTTTTGAGAGCGGTGGTGATGAAATAATTTAGACAAAGTAAAGCGTCCTGCTTGGGTTCGAACCCACGACCTATAACTTTTAAGTCGCGGCCGATAACACTGGGCCACCACTACTTTTAGTATACTTAAATTAAATTCGATACATGTTTCCCTTTATATAACGTCGCATGTATTTAACTGTGTTTGTTTTATATCCCAGGAACACATAAATATAAATATTCAGAACTCTCCGACAAGCCTCGACAATGTCAGCATACCGGACATTGAAGAAATTGGAAATGGAAAACACCCAGAAAAGCAGCAAAGTACTTGCTCAATAAAATAAAAGATTGAGGAAACGAGTTGCCACCGTAGCCGTGATATTGAGAGATTTAAAGACAAAAGATTACGTTTCAAAAGAACAATTTTCACAACTTAACTTAAAGACCGAAGTCCTAGATTTAATAAATAGAATATATTTAAAGAAAAAGTCAAAGAAGTCATATCGCGTAAAGTATCCTCACGCTCTCAGAAATTTTGCACTCACTCTTAATTTTTATTCTATAAATGCTGCTTACAAATCTGTAAGAAGTGTGTTTGATACTGCTTTGTCACATCCACGTGTGTTAGCCAAGTGGTATGAAAATACTTCTTGTTTGCCGGGGTTCACGCATCAAGCCTTTGATATTTTGGCAAAAAAGGGGTATTTATCAGGTAAACGCCTATTATGTACAGAAAGGGGTCTAAATTGTAGTCAGATCTCTATGTTTATAGACACCTGTACGGTTCTGTGCATATAAATGTGTGCGTGATGTTTCAACGCAAACAATAAGATATCATACAGTGTAACTACGAGGTGAAGGGGCGTGGTCAACGCCACACAAAGATAAAAATATGCACTTACTCGTTTCATTATATATAACTACAGAATTCCGTGTCGAGCCGGTTCAAAACTAATGCTAGAATTCGTCATAGTAGTTATCGTAACTTGTGGCAGATACGTGAGAGAGCGTACTCCAAAGCGGCATCATAATAGACGCAAGTTCAAATCTCGGCTGCACGAAGTTTTTATTTTAGTTTTGGTAAGCTATACTCATGGTAACAAATAATGACTATTGAGTGACGTGATATCTTAGAATAGGTATAAAATAAAAATGAAAAAAATTATGCATCCTTTGTTAATATTGTTCATAACCAACCATTAAAAAGAAAACACATTGAAAATTAAGTAATTTATTGATTTAATAAATATTATTAACACTAATTTAAATAGTAAGCGGTTAAAAAAAGATAGATAAGTTTTAATTTTTAAATAATAATATAGTTCATTATATTTTTTGAGGCTAAAGCTTAATTATTCGTTTTCACTAGGAAAAGAGGATTGAAGCTTAACCTCAACCATACAATGCTAAATATCTACTATTGCCAGGACATCCCCAGTTTCAAAACCAACCAACTATTGATTTAAATAATATGATTGTTAGCGATCTTTATATTTAATTGAGCACACCAAGTGATTTTCTATGTTGGTAATAAATTGTTTGATATTTTTACGCTTGCAACAAAGATGGAATGCTTTTTGTTAGGTAGTTAAACGACAAGCTTGCACTTCTCGTTTCCAGCCCATTCCGAAAATTATAAATAGTGTGGCTCATGGCATCAAAGGCAGTCTATTTTTGATCGAGGCGTGATAAATAAGTATTAGGGTAAGTGCTTATAAACTGTATTCTATAAACTGTTCTATAAACTATGTTCTACAAACTATTTTCTATAAACTGTGTTATGTGTAACTGTGTATTTGATATGAGAATACACTGGGTGAGTAAACCCTTTCTAAGCATTTTTATTTACATCGCCATCCCCGCCGAAATACCCACACAAGATTTTAGTGTTTTAAGTAAAAGACAACAATTCAGAAGTGGTGGTGTCAGAAGTGGGATGAGCCCAAATATTTTTTTTTTTACATAATACGTTTGCCAAACGCTCACTTTCAAAGATTTATAATAAGGAATATGAGGACGAATAGTGATATTTTGCTTGATATTGTTATGTTGGCTGCATGACATTACACGTTGAATCAGGATACTCCCTGATAGTGTCCACACACTTTTGTGTAGATAGTGTGTAATTCTGTGTTCTTAAAGTTAAATAATTATTATGCGCTCTCTAGGACTCTTGATGAATAGCAATATATGGGAGTAAGTGCGATCGATGTTGGCGACAAAACGTGTGGGTATTGTGTTTGAAATCTACCCACAATGTTATAAAGCTTAGGTAAACTTTTTTTTATATTATAATATCTAGAGATGAGGGTGGATTTGTAATACCACCACCCACATGTTTTGTGATTTTAATAATTTTGAAATAATATGACGTTGCGGCCATCTCGCGTTCTCATTGGTTCATTAAGAAAGAGTTCGATATACAGGTGTATGTGCGTGATGTGTCTATAGAAGAAGGTCGTAAGTGGGACTGATGGACTATGCTATAGTTTCGCGAAGAAAAGACTGCACTTTAGACTGTGATAGTACCGTTGTAGCAGATGAAATGGCGATAAGCATCAAACGATTCGAACTGGTAAAATACTGACGGAAAAAACCGACTTTATGATTTCGGTATTGATTTTAGCCCTACCAATGAAATTGCAACTCAGGTGTACGTTTTCAGTTTAGCTGGTCTTTATGACAGCTGGGAGTTGCTGGTAGGTTATTTTTTGTTAAAAATCTATCAGCTGAAACGCGGGCTAATTTAATGAATACTTGCATAAGTAAATGTTACGACATTAATTTACGAGTACTGTGAGGTTCTGACTGTGCGTCAACTCTTTCTTTTAAGTATTACATCAAAACAACATAATAATTTGGAGTACAGTCCAATCCTTTCAACAAGACGGAAGGGTTTACCGGTTTGTAAGACATCGCTCCAGTCAAAAACTGCATTTATTAGACGATTTTATCCTTTCTTGGGCCTCTATATTTATAATAAAATTATTGAAATATACTCCTTGAATATCTTAACTTAAAAAAAAAACAGTTTCGCAGTGGCTCTGGAAGTTATCTAATGATAAAACGGAAGACTTACTCACAGTCTTAAAGTAGTGATACAGTTACTTGTCACAATGATGGATTATGGTATAGTTTGGGACTCAAACGTTGAATCTACTGGATTAAATTATTAATTGTTTTTAACTACACATACACACCCTCTCAGATACACACACTCACCTTTTTCATTGTACACACCCAGAGGATCAACACCTTTATAATTATTCTTAGTTTAGCTCTAATACAAATGTTATGTTAAGCATATACTGGTCAAAATTTATGTTTTAAAGCTCACATGCTCTACTAGGTAGGGTAGGGTAGGTAGCCAGTTGACGGGAGCGAAGCCGCGGGGGTCAGCTAGTAATAAATAAATACGAAAGTTTGGATAGATGGATGTTTGTTACTCAATCAAGTCAGAACTACTACAAGGCTGAACAGCTCTGGATGATTTGGCAAAGAGATAGAGGATAGTCTGGAATAGCACAAAGGCTACTTTTTTCCCGGTATAATGTTCCCTTGGGATAATAAATCCATTTTTGACGCGGGCAAAGCCGCGGGTGGCAGCTAGTATTATAAATGCGAAAGTTTGGATAGACGGATGGATGTTTACTACTTTTTCACGCAAAAACTACAGAACGGATTTGAATGGGCAGACAGATAGTTTATTAGGTGGATTAACACATATAATAGTTTTTATCTAGATAGTAGATTACTTTGGGATCATGTGCGACTTCCATGCGGGCGAAGCCACTTGCAAAATGTATTAAACATTAAATAGGTATGTCTGTTTTGGACTACCTGGTTCGTTTAGTGGTCGAAATGCAATAACTGAACAAGGGATACTAGGTTCGTTTAGTTGTCACAAGTGCAACAGCTGAGCTAGGGTTACTGGGTTCGTTATTTGTCACAAATGCAGCAGCTGAGCAAGGGTTACTGAGTTCGTTTAGTTGTTACAAGTGCAACAGCTGAGCAAGGGATACTGGGTTCGTTTAGTTGTCACAAGTGCAACAGCTGAGCAAAGGATACTGGGTTCGTTTAGTTGTCACAAGTGCAACAGCTGAGCAAAGGATACAGGGTTCGTTTAGTTGTCAAAAGTGCAACAGCTGAGCAAGGGATACTGGGTTCGTTTAGTTGTCACAAGTGCAACAGCTGAGCAAGGGATACTGGATTCGTTTAGTTGTCACAAGTGCAAGAGCTGAGCAAAGGATACAGGATTCGTTTAGTTGTCACAAGTGCAACAGCTGAGCAAGGGATACTGGATTCGTTTAGTTGTCACAAGTGCAACAGCTGAGCAAAGGATACAGGATTCGTTTAGTTGTCACAAGTGCAACAGCTGAGCAAGGGATACTGGATTCGTTTAGTTGTCACAAGTGCAACAGCTGAGCAAAGGATACAGGGTTCGTTTAGTTGTCAAAAGTGCAACAGCTGAGCAAGGGATACTGGGTTCGTTTATTTGTCACAAATGCAACAACTGAGCAAAGGATACAGGGTTCGTTAAGTTGTCAAAAGTGCAACAGCTGAGCAAGGGATACTGGGTTCGTTTAGTTGTCACAAGTGCAACAGCTGAGCAAGGGATACTGGGTTCGTTTAGTTGTCACAAGTGCAACAGCTGAGCAAGGGATACTGGGTTCGTTTAGTTGTCACAAGTGCAACAGCTGAGCAAGGGATACTGGGTTCGTTTAGTTGTCACAAGTGCAACAGCTGAGCAAGGGATACTGGGTTCGTTTAGTTGTCACAAGTGCAACAGCTGAGCAAGGGATACTGGGTTCGTTTAGTTGTCACAAGTGCAACAGTTGAGCAAGGGTTACTGGGTTTGTTTAGTTGTTACAAGTGCAACAGCTGAGCATGGGATACTGGGTGGAAAAAATTGCCCGACCAATAGCCCAACTTAAGAAGGTGACATTTCTTTGTATGGGATTGGGTATCTGTACCGTAGTATTATATTATCTGTGCAGAGAACTAACTTTGTAGATTAATGCATAAAACTTGAGAACTAAAGAAAAACTTTTTACAAAAAAAAACAACCGACTTTCGAAAATAAAAAACACTAAAAAGTGAAAAACAACTTCAATTTCGGAAGTCGGTGTTCCTGTTTTAATTTCTTCGTTTTTTTGACACCGACTTCCGAAAATGAAACTATTTTTACCCGACTGCCGAAGGAAGGTAATATGTTTATCAGTCTATGTATGTATGTATGTTTGTGTGGCGTTCTAGAGACCAAATGCGTTGGCCGATTTTGATGATTCTTACGTCAATTAATTCGTCTTAACCCTGCAAGTGTCACTGGCTACATTAAAATTGGAAAATAGAAAAATGGGGGTATTGGGCGCCATATTATGGAGCCAATTTTTAATTCCAAACCGTACGTACTAAAAAACGTAACGCGTACTAAAAAGACGTAAACAAGAAGAAAATCATGCTGTGCAGTCGGAGGATACCTCTGGTTTTGGTCAGCCAGCTCGCGCATTTGTATCCTCCGACTGCACAGCATGATTTTCTGAAACAATTAATTATTGATTCCACTCTCTTAAAACACGTCCAGAGAGCAAGAAAAACTTATACATAGCGTACATAGATTACAAAAAAGCATTTGACAGCGTACCGTATTCATGGTTAGTTCAAGTTCTAAATATCTATAAAATCAACCCATTGTTAATAAATTTTCTTAAGAATACCATGGGACTAACTATGTAAATCTGCATTTTTATTAGCATATAGTTTTAAATCATCCATATAAAGTAAATGTGTTATTTGGTGTAATAGCGATCTATTGTTCTTTATGTCAAAACTTAATTTAGATTCGTTTAATGCGTGAGAGAGTGGATTTAGAGCTAGACAAAACCATAGAGGGCTTAGTGAGTCCCCTTGAAATATTCCCTTTTTAATTGCTATATCATCTATGGTTAAGTTAGTGGTTTGTTTTTGTAGCTTTAGAGTAGTTTTCCAGGATCCCAGTGACACTCGCAGGGTTAAGACGAATTAATTGACGTAAGAATCATCAAAATCGACCAACGCATTTGGTCTCTAGAACGCCACACAAACATACATCATACATACGTAGACTGATAAACACATTACCTTCCTTCGGCAGTCGGGTAAAAATAATTTCATTTTCGAAAGTCGGTGTCAAAAAAATGAAGAAACGAAAATGGGAACACCGACTTCCGAAATTGAAGTTGTTTTTCACTTTTTAGTGTTTTTTATTTTCGAAAGTCGGTTGTTTTTTTTTTGTAAAAAGTTTTTCTTTAGTTCTCAAGTTTTATGCATTAATCTACAAAGTTAGTTCTCTGCACAAATAATATAATACTGCGGTACAGATACTGTAGCGTTACGGGTCGCTCAGGTGGGCTGAGCCACACATAAGCCACGTTAATACAAATAAAAAAACAATTATAAACTAAAAATTATGTATGAAATCAAGGTCCGGCTTCGCACGACGTGGGCAGCCAACCGGGGAACAGGTCGGGCAGGCAGGTCGTAGTGTAGGCAGCTGGTAGGTTAGGCAGGCAGCACAACTGTCAGGAACTCTTCGTGGGCAGCCAACCAGGGAACAGGTCGGGCAGGGAGGTAGCAGTGTAGGTAGCTGGTAGGTTAGGCAGGCAGCACAACTGTCAGGAACTCCTCGAGGGCAGCCAACCAGGGAACAGGTCGGGCAGGTAGGCAGTAGTGTAGTATAACACGCACAATAAAGTTGGAGCACCTTGTATTTTATCGCTTAGCGATTAGGCGACTCTTCGGTTTCAGACCAGATTGAAGACTCCCAAGCCTTCGGCCTTTCCGTCTTTTATATCCACGGCCTGTCCTTTTTCTTCTTTATTAGAATTTAAGTTCGTGACATCTTGTTGTCATACAAAAATGCAACTTGCCAGTATTCAAAACAGCCAGTAATATTCAATCCAAAACCTCTTCGATGAATTCTGAGAGCGTGTAAATTAATTTAAGTTATAAAATACAATATTTGAGCTAACATATTGATAAAAAGAATTTAAATTATATAAATCAAAAGTAATCTTCATAGGCTAAGCTAGTGAGAAACTCTATGACAGAAAATTTAAAAGGAAAAGTATTGACAGCTTGACAACCTGACGTAGGTGTCATAACATTGAAAAATATGATATTTATTTTATTTTAGATATTTTATAAGAAAACGAATCGTTTTAGACCGATTCGCAGAATAGTAATGCAAAAACCAACAAAACGTATAATAGATGCGATGCGATGTAAAATGTTTTGGCATGGAATAATATGAATACAGTGTGAGTAAGTAAGTATTATGAGACCTAAGTGTGAATTAGGTGAGAACACTTCAGCTCACTCAGTGAAATAACTAAAATATGTGGTTTAGAATAGCGAAATACCACATTTCCCCAACAACCCCGGAAAATTTTCAACTCCATTGAAAATTTTGAAGGTTAAAATAAGTCCTTGTTCCAACACACAACATCCTTCCATGCTTCCATCAAACATTCATTCATTCACACATAGGAGATATGGTTCACATTCAATGACGCATACTCCAACAAAGAAATATTTATATTGTAATTACGAAGGCTTTTTTTTTTAATTAGGTGTCGTAACCCGCACCTGTTTGAAAACCCAATTTAGAAGAGAGCATTTTATTTAACGAGTTGCTTATCCGCGCGAAAGGTTTAAAGTTTAAGAAAAAAACCCTAGTTTAAGAGTTTTAAGAGAGCTCAAGAGGAACTTTAGTTTAAGGTTTAGAGGGTTTTAAGAATACCTCTAAGAAAAGATAATGCATTAGGGGCTTATTTAATGAGTTGCTACTGCTCAAAAAAAAGGAATAATGCATTATAGCCTTATTCAGAGAAAATAAAGACTGAAAGTGAAGTGGGACTGAAGGTGAGTGAGACTGAAGTGGGTGAGGGTGAGGGTGAATGAGTGCTAAAGGCGACTCAAGAGTATTAGAGAGTTATGTGTTATGGAACGTTATGGTAACGACTATAGGATATTCTCCTACAGTGCGTCGTAGAGTAAACCAAACCCCAGCTTGTGAGTGACCACGAATGGTTTTAAGAACACTTCCAAGTGAAGAATGGGTGCCAATTACCAGAGGGTAAAAGGGATGTGTGTGGGGTAGTGGAGTGTTAGAGAGTTTGTTATGGAACGTTATGGTAACGACTATAGGATATTCTCCTACAGTACGTCGTAGAGTAAACCAAACCCCAGCTTGTGAGTGACCACGAATGGTTTTAAAAACACTTCCAAGTGAAGAATGGGTGCCAATTACCAGAGGGTAAAAGGGATGTGTGTGGGGTGTGGTGTAAGTAGGTATGAAGATGTGTTGAGTAGAAGAAAGAAGAAGAAGAGAAAAAGTGAATTAGGTAAATAAATAAATAAATGAATATGAAGAGACTAAGCCAAATAAGAGTCCAAAAGAAAATGCTAGTGGTAGTTTTTTTTAGAATTTTGAAAGAGATAAAGCTGATTTTACGTTGGGCGCCAGACTGTAGCGTTACGGGTCGCTCAGGTGGGCTGAGCCATACATAAGCCACGTTAATACAAATAAAAAAACAATTATGAACTAAAAATTATGTATGAAATCAAGGTCCGGCTTCGCACGACGTGGGCAGCCAACCGGGGAACAGGTCGGGCAGGCAGGTCGTAGTGTAGGCAGCTGGTAGGTTAGGCAGGCAGCACAACTGTCAGGAACTCTTCGTGGGCAGCCAACCAAGGAACAGGTCGGGCAGGGAGGTAGCAGTGTAGTATAACACGCACAATAAAGTTGGAGCACCTTGTATTTTATGGCTTAGCGATTAGGCGACTCTTCGGTTTCAGACCAGATTGAAGACTCCCAAGCCTTCGGCCTTTCCGTCTTTTATATCCACGGCCTGTCCTTTTTCTTCTTTATTAGAATTTAAGTTCGTGACATCTTGTTGTCATACAAAAATGCAACTTGCCAGTATTCAAAACAGCCAGTAATATTCAATCCAAAACCTCTTCGATGAATTCTGAGAGCGTGTAAATTAATTTAAGTTATAAAATACAATATTTGAGCTAACATATTGATAAAAAGAATTTAAATTATATAAATCAAAAGTAATCTTCATAGGCTAAGCTAGTGAGAAACTCTATGACAGAAAATTTAAAAGGAAAAGTATTGACAGCTTGACAACCTGACGTAGGTGTCATAACATTGAAAAATATGATATTTATTTTATTTTAGATATTTTATAAGAAAACGAATCGTTTTAGACCGATTCGCAGAATAGTAATGCAAAAACCAACAAAACGTATAATAGATGCGATGCGATGTAAAATGTTTTGGCATGGAATAATATGAATACAGTGTGAGTAAGTAAGTATTATGAGACCTAAGTGTGAATTAGGTGAGAACACTTCAGCTCACTCAGTGAAATAACTAAAATATGTGGTTTAGAATAGCGAAATACCACAATACCCAATCCCATACAAAGAAATTTCACCTTCTTAAGTTGGGCTATTGGTCGGGAAATTTTTTCCACCCAATATCCCATGCTCAACTGTTGCACTTGTAACAACTAAACGAATCCAGTATCCCTTGCTCAGCTGTTGCACTTGTGACAAATAAACGAACCCAGTATCCCTTGCTCAGCTGTTGCACTTTTGACAGCTAAACGAACCCTGTATCCTTTGCTCAGCTGTTGCATTTGTGACAACTAAACGAATTCAGTATCCCTTGCTCAGCTGTTGCACTTGTGACAACTAAACGAACCCAGTATCCCTTGCTCAGCTGTTGCACTTGTAACAACTAAACGAACTCAGTAACCCTTGCTCAGCTGTTACATTTGCGACAAATAAACGAACCCAGTAACCCTAGCTCAGCTGTTGCACTTGTGACAACTAAACGAACCTAGTATCCCTTGCTCAGTTATTGCATTTGTAACCATTAAACGAACCAGGTAGTCCAAAACAGACATACCTATTTAATGTTTAATACATTTTGCAAGCGGCTTCGCCCGCATGGAAGTCGCACATGATCCCAAAGTAATCTACTATCTAGATAAAAACTATTATACGTGTTAATCCACCTAATACACTGTCTGTCTGCCCATCCAAATCCGTTCTGTAGTTTTTGCGTGAAAAAGTAATAAACATTCATCCGTCTATCCAAACTTTCGCATTTATAACACTAGCTGACCCCCGCAGCTTCGCTCCCGTCAACTGGCTACCTACCCTACCTACCCTACCTACCCTACCTACCCTACCTACCCTACCTACCCTACCTACCCTACCTACCCTACCTACCCTACCTACCCTACCTACCCTACCTACCCTAACTACCCTACCTACCCTACCTACCCTACCTACCCTACCTACCCTACCTACCCTACCTACCCTACCTACCCTACCTACCCTACCTACCCTACCTACCCTACCTACCCTACCTACCCTACCTATCCTACCTGCCCTACCTACCCTACCTACCCTACCTAACCTACCTACCCTACCTACCCTACCTACCCTACCTACCCTACCAAAATCAAAATCAAAATCAAAAACGTTTATTTCAAATAGACCAATTACAGGCACTTTTGAATTGTCAAATGTCGGTCAGTCAAACTAACAAGTGAAGCTAAGTTGCACATTCCAAGGAGTAGATCTCTATGGAGAAGAACGTGCAAGAAACTCCATGGACACTCTTTTAAATAATATGTGTTACATATAATGTTTGGTTACATAAGTACTTCTTGTTGCTTCTATTATGTGAGCACAATGTAGATAATAATAAAAAAAAAATTAAAAGATAGGAACTGAATTAAGTCACTGGCAGCTAAGAGATGACCAGTCTCATCTGACGGCACCCGTTCACGAGCATGACGCGTGCATCAACCCCACTCAGCTCAACCATTTTGAAGGGAACCGAATGACCCAATAACACGCGCCACCAACAGCGAGACATTTGAGTGAGCATGACAAACTCTCAACTGCCATGCTCGCAATGTCAAAATAAAAAAAATAAAAAGTTGTAACCTAATAAAAATGCTCCATGGTACTTCACATTCACAAATTTGAAAAATAAAAGTGCTTCTACATTATACAATGCTATTATTTCTAAATATAACATGTAAAGAATCCTAAGTCCTATTGAAATAAACAAATGAAATAAAAATAAAACACTGAAAACAACAATACGAAAAGGGCAGCAGCATCTCTTCCAATATAAACTAATTTATAGCTACAAATGTATGTGGCTGTGGAGCAGGACCGGCATTTAGCCAAGCATTTTTATCAAGGAGATAATCTTCCAATTTATAATATGCTTGTCTACATAGTGTGCGTTTAATGCATGTTTTAAATTTTGACTCGTTTAATTGGAGAATTTCTAGTGGAATTTCATTATAAAATTTTACACAGTACCCCATAAAAGAGCTAGCTACTTTAGCTACCCTGAATCGAGGTTGATCTAACTTGTCCTTATTTCTAGTATTAAAATTGTGCCTATCACTTATTTTAGTAAAAAGATGAATATTTTTCCGGACATACATTATATTTTCATAAATGTATTGACAAGGTACCGTCATGATGTTGATATCTTTAAATAATTCCCTAAGAGAATCGCGCCTGCGAAGATTGTATATGGCTCTGATAGCTCTTTTCTGCAGAATAAAAATAGACTCTATGTCTGCAGCCCGTCCCCATAGCAAAATACCGTAAGACATGATACTAAGAAAGTAACTAAAATAGACCAGCCTCGCGGTATGTACATCAGTAAATTGACGGATTTTTCTGACAGCATATGCTGCTGAACTAAGCCGTCCTGCCAGAGATGTTAAATGAGGACCCCATTGTAGCCTCGAGTCGAGCGTGATTCCCAGGAAAACCGCGTTTTCGACGATTTCTAGTTTCTCCTTGTTCAATATTATTTCCAAGTTATTACTTTTAACATTCGGTAACGCAAATCTTATGCACTTCGTTTTTTTTCCATTTAATACTAAATTATTAACAGTAAACCAGTTTTGGACCTGCTGTAGAGCGTTGTTTACGTCATCAATACGTGTGGAACGTCTATTGATCTTAAATATTAAGGACGTATCGTCAGCAAACAATACTATATGTGGTTGTTTTTTCAATAAATGCGGTAGATCATTTATATACACCAGAAAGAGGAAAGGACCCAATATAGAGCCCTGTGGTACCCCCATTTTTATTTTTAAGCCCCGTGAATTTACACCATTTATCTGAACTTGCTGTTGCCTGTCATTTAAATAAGATTTCACTAGGCTTAGTGCAAGTTTACCTAATCCGTAATGTTCCAGCTTTAAAAGTAAAGTTTCATGATTAACACAATCAAAAGCCTTTGAGAGGTCACAGAAGATTCCAATAGCATCTTGGGCTTCCTCCCACGCTGCAAATATGTGTTTTAATAAGGAGACACCAGCATCAGTTGTACAACGTCCTTTGGTGAAACCATACTGCTGTTCGTGTAAGATTTTATTAGTGTTAAAATGAATAAGCATTTGACTAAGCATAACTTTTTCAAAGACCTTACTGAAAACCGGCAACACGGAAACAGGTCTATAATTATTGGTGTCATTATGGTCGCCGGATTTAAAAAGAGGTATAACTTTACTGAATTTCATTACATCTGGAAAGACTCCTTGGTCCACACACAAATTAAAAATTAAAGCCAAGTATGGTGCTACGGTCTCGATTATAGATGTACAAACTTTAACAGACATTCCCCATAGGTCCTCGGTTAATTTTATTTTTATTTGCCGGAAAGCCATTAGGACTGTTATAGGGTTTATATGTTTGAATTGAAATTCAGCCGAACAGCCTGGCACGTTTTCTTTCAATAAAGCAATTGAGGCCTTCGGCGAGGAATTTAAAGCTTCCGTTGTCTTAAGAGGTATGTTGGTGAAAAAATTCACAAACTCTTGGGCTACTTCTATGTTAGAATTTATGGGACCATGTGAAGTCTCCAATAAAAAATCCGTGTTTCGTACCTTATTTCTACCCGTTTCACTATTAATAACTTTCCAAACGGTCTTTATTTTATTGTCTGCCGATTTGATTTTTGTGCTAATGAAAAGGGCCTTCGCTACTTTGCAAATTTTTCTAAAGAGTTTAGAATATTTATTTACATACTTGTTAAAGCTTTCAGAGTTAAAAAATGGTTTAAGGCCATATAGTTCATATAGTTTTTCCCTACTTATCCTTATACCTTTAGTCGCCCAGTCACTAAATACAAACTTAGGGAAAACACTTTTTGACTTCTTTTTAAAACTTTTATTAAATTCATTGAGTATTACTGAAAAGAAATTATTATAAAATTTATTGGCATCATCAATACTATGGCCCAGAACATTTAACTTATTTTGTATGTTACTATTAAATTTTGTTAATTTGCTAAGTGTAATTGGCCTAAATTGAATTCGAGCTTTTTCCAAAATTGCTTTAGACTTAAAAGACACCGTTTGTCCACTATGATCAGACGGAAGATAATTTACTATGGCTTTATCTAAATAATCACAATCACAGAAAATATTATCAATACAAGTTGCAGAGGTTGGAGTTACTCTAGTTGGTTCTGTAAAAACATTAGACAGATTAAATGATTTAAAAAGGCTTAAAAATCTGCAGCTATTTGAATTATTTTCTAAAATGTTGATATTAAAATCCCCACAAATAATTATGGATTTGTTACTGCCTGCAAGTTTTGTTAGAATATCCTCCATTGTTGCTTCAAATAAACTTAAGTTTTGAGGGTCAGGGGGTCTGTACATGCACACTACAACATGCTCATCTAGCTCAACACAGGACAGTTCAATGCAATGTTCATTTGACAAGCTAACTATATCATTACGTTGTTTAAATTTTAAGCATTTTTTTATTAAGATCAGGGAACCACCCCGCAGCATAGATTTACGGTTAAAACAACTGCCTACACTATAATTTTCATAACTAAGTAGCATTTGGTAATCTTTCAACCAATGTTCAGTAAAACATACGACATCAAACATTGTTTTTTCTAAAAACATTTCAATTTCTAATAATTTGGAAGAGATACCCTGAATATTTTGATGAAATAACTTCAAGACATGCTGCTGAGCCCCTTTTTGGCTTTTAACTTTTTGAAAGCAAGAAAATACCTCGTTATTACTTGGTATAACTATGGTGTTACTGGTACTCTCTGTTGTCCTATGAATTAGTTTAAACTACTATCTGGAGTTACAAAAGAATTTTCCATAGTGATACATGGAACCTCCTTCGTACAGTTCACAAAAGAATTAATAGCAATTAAGCTATGGTCAATTTGGCTGTCCACAGGGTTATTAGTATTAATACTAAACATTGTGGTTTTAATTTTAACTAAACATGACTTTGACATACTACTTATGTCTGTGTTAATAAAATAAACTAATAGCTTAGCTATTGTGTGTCTTATACTAGTTGGCAGATACGCTGTACCTCTAGTCGACCTTAAATGACCAACAAAAATGTTGGTGTCAAAAAACATAAACTTGTCACTATAGTGACTTGTTAAGAAATGCATATGTTGATTAAGCATATGAATATACTTATTTTTCCTACTAGATAATTGTTCATAATATGGGAATGCACACATTATTATTTTCTTGCACTTTAATTTTAACATCTCAGTTACAAAGTCAGTGATGTCTTCCTTTCTTACTTTCAAACTATTACCTATAAACACTGTTACATCAGTATTACAATTATACGTTTTTCTAGTAACTAATTCCATAATTTGCATATAGGTTGACCCGGGTAAACAATAATTTTGAGTAGAATGACTCAGTTTGTTATGTATTAATTTTCCTAGACCTCTTCCCATACTATCTGAAAACATAACTGAAGAATTACAATCCTGACTAGTACAGGATGGAAAATTACCAGACTCAGACTGGACAATGTGACTTAAATCCTGCCCAAAGTCAGTTAAAGCTTGTCCAGTAACACAGTCCTGAAAAAAGCTCTCAGCCTGGGACGAGTCCACCGTTGCCCCAGGCTGGCCAGCATCAAGATCTGAGACTGTCTGACACGTGCACCGACTCTTAACCAACTCATTTGCAGCTAGAATGTGTTCTTTAATTTGGTTTTGCGATTGTACATACTTACTGTAAAGAGAACTGAGTGAATTTTCAAGGACTTTCATTTCTGACTGTAACTGCTGTGTATCTATTTCATAAATCTTCTTGCTGTCCTCTAATTTAATCTGATAATTGTTTAATTTATTAATCAAGTCAACACGTTCTTTCCTGAGTGGAATATATTTGGAAAAGTGTTTATGTTGTTTTTTAAATTGGTGGCATTTTTTAATTATTCTATTAATCTTTGCATATTTTTTTAATTTATTATGACTAACTTTTAAACTAACATTGCGATTCAATAAGGAATCCTCAGTTAAGTCGATAGTAAGCATGGGATGGAGGTTACCATTAGAGCCTAATAAATCATTATATAAATGGTTAGTTTCCCTAGCCTGAGTACTCTCTTTTTCTTTTTGCAATTTAAGAATTTTACTGTTAGCATAATTTAACTCATCCTGGAGATCCCTAACTTTGCATAAAGCCTCCTCATATAAATTACTACAGTCCCCAAAACCATCCGTGATCACCCGCAGTTTGTCACGCTCATCCACAACATCTTGAAATTGCTGGGCTTGGTCTACAAGCTCCCGTTTAAGGCTTGTGTTTTTAAAAATAATGTTCTTGATTTCAGTCTCACTTTCCTCCCTCTCCACCAACAATTGTTCACACTGTTGTTTTGATTCCTTAAGTTCTTGGAGGGCCGTTCGCAATTTCAGCTCCATATCCTGTGCAGTAGCCTTACGGGTCATCGTTGGCATGGTTTCAGGATTAGTGACTGAAAAATTGAAACGAAGAAACGGTAAGAATCAAAGTTTAGACAAAGTAAACAAAGAAGGAAAGGAAGAGAATTAAATAAAGAATAAGATAAGTGCAGTTAAATAGAGAATTGAGGTAGGCGGCTTGATCGATTTGTAAAGTTATTCAATAATGTATTTGGTAACTTTTGCTGGCCTAAAGGTTATAATTGTGCAAAGTGGGTAGGATGTCCAGATCACAAAATAAACTTTGTTTGACGATTTATAACGAATACAGTGCAAAATAACTATTGAAAGCTATATTATTAACGTATATTATCCAAGAAAACCAGATCTACACTAACAAAAATAAGAAATAATGACCATTTTCACAATATAAACGAAGTGTTTTAGAACAAATGCAAAATCCTAAATTGCCGAAAATAGTATGTTAAATTAGTGAGTATTACGTGTAACTAAGGTCAAGTTAGTAATGTATGCTATTATCACAAATACTAAATAAAGTAAACAATACTTCCCCGGTTTATTCCGTAATTTAGACGTCAGACGATTCTAGGTTACCGCTGACAGCCGCCGGTACTAATATCGTATTTTACTTGGTCAATTGGCAAGAATACAATAATCCTGTATATTATTGCAGTTATCTTATGTTTAAATTAACAATAACACCTTATTTTTACTTAAATACTAAATAAAATTAATTTTAAAATACGGAACACATATTTGACATGTTACTTAGGCAGTGTTGCCAGATTATTTTCAGATTTTTTACCTACCCTACCTACCCTACCTACCCTACCTACCCTACCTACCCTACCTACCCTACCTACCCTACCTACCCTGCCTACCCTACCTACCCTGCCTACCCTACCTACCCTGCCTACCCTACCTACCCTGCCTACCCTACCTACCCTGCCTACCCTACCTACCCTACCTTCCCTACCTACCCTACCTACCCTACCTACCCTACCTACCCTACCTACCCTACCTACCCTACCTACCCTACCTACCCTACCTACCCTACCTACCCTACCTACCCTACCTACCCTACCTACCCTACCTACCCTACATACCCTACCTACCCTACCACCCTTCCTACCCTTCCTACCCTTCCTACCCTACCTACCCTACCTACCCTACCTACCCTACCTACCCTACCTACCCTACCTACCCTACCTACCCTACCTACCCCACCTACCCTACCTACCCTACCTACCCTACCTACTGTGGTGTTCTGCTGTGCAGACACACGTCTTTAGTCTATTTACAGTTTAATAAATACTATACAATCTCACCTTCATATCTTCTGATATTTTATCGACTCATGTCTCATTTTTATATGTTCTTTGTTACTGTTAACACATGAAAAGCATATTTTTAGTTATCTCTGATTGTTTTAATATTCCATAACTTATTTATATCGCTAAATTGTAAAATCTTGTAATTTTTTATACTCTGACATGTTTATCTGAATTGACATCTGTCTCTCCAATTTATTTTTCTTAAGACATAGACATAATATACCATGGACTAGACCTTCCTTAAGCTAGTTGTACATTATAATAAGGGCAGCGTAGACTGCCCCCTCTGTAAACCGTTTTTATTCGTTCTGGTCATATAATTGATATTTTGAATTCAAAATTTAGAAGAAATGACAGAACGAGTAAAAAAACGGGCGTCAGCTTTTTTTAAGATCAGATTTGGTCAGAGAACGCCGAAAGTCGGTTGCCTACTTGAGATAACCAAGTATACTTTAACTCTTAAACTGTAATATATTCAGCTGTGTAAAACAATCGTTATATATAATAAATTGATAGTCTGGACATACTTTAACTTATAATTAAATTGATGTGCCATTCCGGTAAAGGGTACATGAGCTGCATCAGTCAAGCCTTCGGAGTAGCGCGAGGCAACCGCGTGCCTGCCAGCAGCACGCGCAGGTTCTGAAACCACCTTTTATCCGTCTGCCTGAGACGCCACAGCCCAGCTTCATCTTACCTTACTGCCAACCTTCTCAAGAAATCTTTTACCTGGTAATCTGTCCGTTTTGCCTGCTCACCTGCATTCCTCAAGCGTTCCACCACTTGAAGGAGTTCCTGTTCGACCTGCTGACTGCCTGTCTGACGACCACCATCTGCGAGGTGCGAGGCCGGCCCCTTTTCCTACCTGCTGCCTGCCTGGCTGACGACCATCATCTGCGTCGTATGAAGCCGGCCTTATTTTTACCTTTTTCTTACTTTTTCTTTTTATTTTAATAACGTGACTTACGCTTAGCTCATCTGAGCTAAACGTAACGTTACACTACCCAACCTACCCTACCTACCCTACCTACCCTACCTACCCTACCTACCCTACCTACCCTACCTATCCTACCTACCCTACCTACCCTACCTACCCTACCTACCCTACATACCCTACCTACCCTACCTACCCTACCTACCCTACCTACCCTACCTACCCTACCTACCCTACCTACCCTACCTACCCTACCTACCCTACCTACCCTACCTACCCTACCTACCCTACCTACCCTACCTAACCTACCTACCCTACCTACCCTACCTCAAAAACCAAAACGCCGCCATCTTTCGAGATCTCAAAGATGAGCAGGCGAAAATGGAAATAATTTACAGAAAGCGAACCAGGAACCCGCACATGTGTCACGTAGTGATGAGGGTTGCCACAGAGGTTTGGCGGCGCATGCTCGGGGTTGGGTCGGTGCACGTGGAGTTTCAGCGGGTGACGGTCGAGGACCAATCCCCGCTGGTCCAGTGCTCGCTCTGCCTCGGGTATGGGCATAGCCGACGCCTTTGCACAGAAACTGTGTCAAAGTGCAGCCATTGTGGCGGTCCTCACATGAGGACGGAGTGCGCGGACTGGGCCGCTGGCCTACCTCCAAAGTGCTGCAATTGCGCGCTTGCGAAGACTGACAGCACAGACCATCATGCTTTCAGCTCAGAGTGCGTAGTTAGGAAAAGATGGGATGCAATAGCTCGATCTGTTATAGCGTATTGCTAAGGGCAACACGGAGACTCCTGCCCAACAAAACGCAAGACCATACCGTGTGGCCCAAGCAAACCTACAACGTAAGGACCTGGCAACGACCGAACTCTTTTTAGAGGCCAGTAAAAGGAAGATCGCATGGGCGCTTATCCAGGAGCCGTATGTGGGAGGGGCGCGAGGTATGAAAAACTACCGAGGTTCGCGAATCTACCAGTGCGAGGTTGGTGGAAGTGGGAGGGTGAAGGCGGCAATTGCCGTCTTTGACAATGACCTGGATGTCATTCCCTACCCGAAACTCACCACAAACAACATTGTTGTGGTGGGGATCCGGACCAAAGCCTGGGAGATCGCAGTAGTTTCTTACTACTTCGAGCCAGACCAACCCATAGGGCCATACCTGGACCAGTTGACCCGGATCAAATCGGAAGTGGCCACCGGTAGATTGCTTATAGGCGGCGACGCGAACGCTAAGAGTCCTTGGTGGGGCAGCATCATCGAAGACTCCAAGGGCGAGGAAATGTCCGGAACCCTGGAGGACTTAGAGCTTCAGGTGCTGAACACTGGTGACGCTCCCACATTTGACACTGTCAGAGGTGGTCGAGTGTATAAAAGCCACTTGGATGTCACGGCATGCTCGCTTGACCTTTTTGACCTGGTGGACGGCTGGCGGGTCGACACAGGAGCAACATCCTCGGACCATAACACTATATTCTTTAACGTCAATGTAAAAAGGGAAAAAGGGATGAATATAGTTAGAACAACAAGAAAATTTAATACAAGAAAAGCGGACTGGGAAGCATTTAGAGTAAAATTGGGGGAAATTAAAATTGAAAGTAACGTAAATTTAAATAGCATACAAGAAATAAATAGTAAACAAGACTTAGAAGAAATAGTAGTAAAATATAGTAAAATTATAGAACAAGCATGCGAACATGCCGTTCCTAAAACAAATAGAAAAAGTAAAATTAATTGTCCGTGGTGGTCCGAGGAGCTCACTGTGAAGAAGAAGGAGTTTACAAGACTGAAGAACCGAATCCGCAATGCCGCGCCGGTCCGGCGAGCGATGGTCGTAGACGAGTACCTGAAGGCAAAAGAAGAATACGAGATGCTAGCGAAGAGCACCCGAGTCGCCAGTTGGAAGGAGTTCTGCCGGAAACAGGATCGGGAGGGGGTCTGGGAGGGGATTTGCAGGGTGATTAAAAGGACCGCTAGAAGGCAGGAGGAACTGACCCTATGCAGCGATGGTGTATTCCTCAACCCAAGTGAATCGGCCGCCCTACTTGCAGATACGTTCTACCCGGAAGACAGAGTAGACCAGGACAACGCTGACCACAGGCGAATTAGAGAAGCAGCCAGTCGAGTAAATGAGTGGGTTCATGATGAATATCATGATCCACCATTTACCTCGCTGGAGCTGAAGACCGCCGTGGCAGGTTTCAATCCCAAAAAGGCACCAGGGAGGGATGGACTGACGTCTGACATCTGCAGTCGAGCGATCCACCAGGACCTGGATGCGTTCCTTGCCCTCTACAATAAGTGCCTTGAATTGGCACACTTCCCGAACATCTGGAAGGAGGCCACAGTCGTGGTCCTCAGAAAGCTGGGCAAGGACGATTACCTAAACCCCAAGGCATACAGACCAATAGGTCTACTGCCGGTTCTGGGGAAGGTCCTGGAGAGGATGGTAGTAGCGCGTATAAAATGGCAGCTTGTACCGCGGTTTAGTACTCGCCAGTTTGGCTTTATGCCTCAGAGAAGCACTGAGGACGCCCTCTATACGCTAATGGAGCACGTACAGGACAAGTTGAGGCTGAAGAAGCTAATTGTCCTGGTGTCGCTGGATATAGAGGGGGCCTTCGATAGTGTTTGGTGGCCAGCCATCAAGGTCAGACTGGCTGAGGAAAAGTGCCCGGTGAATATAAGAAGGCTGCTAGACAGCTACCTCGACAGTAGGAAAGTCAAGGTTCGTTACGCTGGGGAGGAATGCACGCGAGTGACTAGCAAGGGCTGTGTTCAAGGGTCAATAGGTGGTCCCATCCTGTGGAATCTCATTCTAGACCCACTATTGCAGGAATTGGAGCAGCGCGGTATCTTCGGGCAGGCGTTCGCCGATGATGTCGTCTTGGTTTTGGATGGAGACTCAGCGACCGAAGTTTCTACATCTGCCAGTGCAGCCCTCGCCCGTGTTCAGAGTTGGGGCGTCAGAAACAAGCTGAGGTTCGCACCGCACAAAACCTGTGCGATGGTCGTAACCAACAAGCGCAAGTATGATACCCCAAGGCTGAGCATGGCCGGGGTCGACATTGGTATGGTTAGGAAGATGAAGTTGTTGGGTCTAACCATAGACGAGAAGCTCACCTTCAACGAGCACACCGCAAACGTCTGCAGGAGGGCAGCTAACATTTATAAGCAGCTGTCCCGCGCCGCTAAAGTGAGTTGGGGATTGGACGCACAGATCATACACACAATCTACACTGCTATGATTGAGCCCATAATAACGTACGCAGCCGCAGCCTGGGCTCCCGCTACAAAGAAGCTGGGAATACGGAAGAAGCTAGACTCGGTCCAACGAGGATTCGTCCAGAAGATCTGTAAATCTTACCGTACCGTCTCCCTGAACTCGGCACTGGTACTGTCCGGAATACTACCTTTAGATCTGCGCATACAGGAGGCAGCCGCCCTGTATGAAGCGAGAAGAGGGTCATCCCGGTTTGTGCCAGGAGATAGGGAGATCGAGGGTGCGGTAAGGATTGCAGAAGCTCCTCATCCAGCTACACAAATGCCCCTGGAGTTCATGTGCCTGGCAGACCAACAGTTGCTAGACAGCAACAATGTGCAGGCGGTGCGAATCTTCACCGACGGCAGCAAGATTGAGGGGAAGGTCGGAGCCGCATTATCCATTTGGGATAGTGAAGGCGAAGTCCGGAACCTCAAACTTAGCTTAGCCGCGTACTGCACAGTCTACCAGGCGGAACTCCTGGCCATCTGCAAAGCGACGGACATGATCCTCACGCGGCAAGAGACAAGCTATGGTTTGTACAGTGACTCAATGTCAGCATTGCAGACGCTTGCAAGCCCTGGCTCTCTCCATCCCCTGGCAGTTCGCGCGCGCGCCAATTTGGCTCAAGCCCTGGGCCAGAGCAAAGCTGTGTCTTTGTTCTGGATCAAGGCCCACGCGGGCCTGCCGGGGAATGAGCGAGCGGACGAGTTGGCAAAGAGGGCAGCATTGTCGTTACGGAGGAAGCCGGACTACGACCGATGTCCGGTGTCATTTATCAAGCGACAGATCCGTTTGGAATCGCTTGATGAATGGAACCGAAGATATGTGTCGGGCGAGACAGCCTCTGCGACGAAAATGTTTCTTCCGGATGCCATAGCGGCTTACCGTATTATAAAACAGGTGCGGCCCACAGGCGTTCTCACGCAGGTTTTGACGGGGCACGGCGGGTTCTCTGAATACTTGAATCGCTTCAAATGTAAGGAGAGCCCATCGTGCGTCTGCGATCCAGGCGTGGCAGAGACTGTCCAGCACATACTTGTAGATTGCCCGTTATTTATCAGGGAACGCTACCAACTCGAATGTGAGCTGGACAGGAGACTGACGAAGGAGAGCCTGCATGGGCTCATGAGTAAGCAACACAGGGAAAAGTTCCTGGTGTACTGTGTTAATGTGGCTTCCACCGTCATTGCACGAAACCGAAGTTGAAGCGGCACTATGCTTCACTAGTATTATAAGAATATTTGTAAGAAGCATAGAATACCACGCACAAAACTGCAATGACGAACGGTGCACTGGGGTAGTACCTAGCAACAACAGATTGTCTGTATGATGAAAAGCACTGTTGTGCTTCTCATCCCTAGGTGTAAGGCACTATTTATATAAATTTGATCTTTTTCCCTGTGATATATAATATTCTGTCCGTGATAAATAGCACTTTTGCATATTGTATTTATTAACAGCACTTCCAGCACATTTGTAATTTTATGAAAACATTGTATATTAGCACTTTTTGTCTTTTGGCCCAATTTGAAATAAATAAACCTGCCTTTTACATAATTAAAGAAAGTGGGATTCCCACCCACCGTATACAAGAGATTTAAGCAAGAAGAACAATTAGTATGAAGAATGAAAGTACAAGAGGCATGAAAGAGGAATGGAATGAAAGAATTTGCACAGAATAGGCGCCAACTTTGTTGAGCGGGATTAGTATTAAGTATAAAAAAAAAAAAAAAAAAAAAAAAAAAAAAAAATACCTACCCTACCTACCCCACCTACCCTACCTACCCTACCTACCCTACCTACCCTACCTACCCTACCTACCCTACCTACCCTACCTACCCTACCTACCCTACCTACCCTACCTACCCTACCTACCCTACCTACCCTACCTACCCTACCTACCCTACCTACCCTACCTACCCTACCTACCCTACCTACCCTACCTACCCTACCTACCCTACCTACCCTACCTACCCTACTCTCCGGCTCCCTCAAACTGCTGGGCTTGACTCTGGACACCGGATTGAGTTTCCTCCCGCACCTAGAGGAGGTTTCTAAGAAGACGGCGAACATTTTTAAAATGGTGGCGAGGGCAGCACGGGCACAATGGGGATTGAACGCAAACATCCTGAGGACCATCTATATTGGCGTTGTCGAGCCAATAGTTACCTACGCGGCGAGCTCCGGGGCGCATATAGCTGGGAAGATGTACGCAAGGAAGACTCGATTACCAGGATGTTTGCGATCAAAATCTCAAAGGCCCACAGGACTACATCGCTGATTGCTGCGGCTGTCCTTGCGCGGATTATCCCCCTTGACTTGAGAGCGATCGAATACCTCAAGATCTACAAGATTAAGAGAGGTAAGCCCCTAGAAGAGCTCCCGGGCAGAACCCTCGAAAGACGTGCACATCCCTCGGAGCTTCCGCACCCTGCTCTCCGGGTGAGGGTGGGGTTCCGGCATATCGACTCTCCCGATGACCTCGCCACAATTGGAAATGACTGCCTCCGACTATACGCGGACGGGAGTAAAATCGAGGGAAAAGTCGGAGCTGCTGTCTCATGCTGGGGCCGGATGGGGAGGTTGCTAGGATGGGCCTCAAACTGGGCAACCACTGCTCCGCCTACCAGGCGGAAATGGTTGCAATTAGTAGAGCGCTAAAATACGCTAATGACAGAAAACCACCTATTTCTGCCAATGTCATATCTGATTCTAGGTCAGCGCTGGACTCCATTGTGGATCCCAATACCTCTAACAGCATCGCCATCAGGATTCAGCTGAGGATTGCTGAGGCTGTGCGCCAGGGCAGGGATATACAACTTTTCTGGGTGAGGGCCCACGCTGGAATACGAACTCGCTTCGCTCGGCAACGAGCGGGCAGATGAACTCGCTAAGCATGCGGCACTACATCGAAAGACCAGCCCAGTCTTTGACGAGTTCCCTTTGTCCTTCGCAAAGCGATCGATTAGGGATGCAACGCTGGACAAATGGCAAGAACGGTTCATGGCGGGCACCCATCAAGACAGAGGCATACGTCTGTTCTTTGTTGACGTTGTGAGTGCTTATAGGATTTTGGGGAAGATAGGTACTCCCAATAACCTCAAGGCCCAACTGTTCACGGAACACGGTGGTATACGTGAGTACCTCTACAGATTTAAGTTGGCGGGTGACCCATCCTGTGTTTGCAATGATGAGGTTATTGAGTCAATCAGTCATATAATATTGGACTGCCCCAGATTTTTGCGGGCCAGGTTTGACTGTGAACAGGGGCTGGGTCGCTCGTTGGGCAGCATTCAGGAACTGATGTATGACGACAATAGCCGGTCCCATTTCCTGGCATTCGCGGAGGGGGTCCTGGCCAAGGCTGCGAAAGCGAATGGGTCAACCCTTAAGTAATTTTGTTTCTTGGTCTTCGCTGATGCACAGCGTTTCAAACTAGATTATGCCCTGCAACTAGTTCATACTATACTGTTGTTTATATAGAACTATTGGTTTGTTATATAGTATATTAAGGCTGGTTAAATAGAAAAAAAAAAAAAAAATTACTAACACCCACTAACCTGAAACCCCAGATATACGGGTCAACTGTCACGGGGGACTCAGCTCGAATAATCCTTCTGTACCCGGGCTGTCGAGGTGAGCCCTCCCTGATAAGTGGGCCCTAATTATTGTTTATTATATTTAAAGAACAAGTGCTGAATTTAACATCGGCAATTTATTTATTTATTTTTTATTTATAGTTAATTACAACGATACAAAGACCAATTACAATAATTAACATAGAAATAGTGTAAAACAATGTTGACAATTGTGTCACATAAAATCAATAATTATAATCAACATGGCACAGTGGAATGACAATATACATATAATCAGTAATTCTATTCAATAATTCAGTAATTCAAATATAAAAATACAATTATCATGGAACAGTGGACACCCTCGCATACTTTCTCTCACAGAATACCAGACATGCTCGCATTAGTTTATTCCATTCGTCCGCAAACACATCACATTCAGGATTGGCAGTCAAGAGGGCATTGAGCATCTCAAAGCACGGCACACTGGGGATTCAGCCCTTGCGACAGTTCTGGATGGTGGTGGTGCGAACAGGTCGTGACGGCGACTCTGACGATGCCCAACGTATTTGCTAGGCACAAACAGTCGGCAGAAAAGGCCATGGAGTTCAGGGCAGTCAATCCGTCCGCTTAGGACCTTACATGCTACTGCGAGCTGATCATAGCCTCTTCTCACCTCCAACGAGTTAAAACCCAAGGTTCCTAAAAGGTAGTTCGTGGGGTACATATAAGGAAAGAAATGGTATACCCTTTGGTATAGGAATCTTAGGAAAGTTTTTTGTACTTTTTCAAGCATCAACGTCTGCGTCGCGGTATATGGATGCCAGACACAAGCACTGGACTCGAGTTTACTTCGAACCAGAGTGGTGAACAAAAGCCTAATAACACTGGGATTGCGGAAGTCACGAGCGTTTCTCAAAACAAATCCCAGGCGCCTGAAAGATTCCTTCGCAAGGTTAACGACGTGATCTTTAAAGGTCAGGCAGCGGTCGAAGGTCACTCCTAAGTCCTTTATGGTGGTGACACGAGTGATAACTGTACCACCCAATCTGTAGTCGTAGTTGATAGGTCGCAAACCCCGACCGAACGTCATGACGTAGCACTTGCCGGTATTAAAAAATAACCTGTTCGCAATGCTCCACTCGCAGATGGCATTAACATCCATTTGTAGGAGTTCGCAGTCCTTGTCTGTTCTGATTTGCGCAACCAGTTTTAGGTCGTCGGCATAAATAAAACATTTTGCAAACCTAATCTTGGATAGAAGATCATTGATCATAATCAGGAACAGAGGCGGCCCCAACACGGATCCCTGACTCACGCCCGAGCGAGTATAATAAGGCTTTGACTCAAAGCAACCATGTCGGACAAACTGCTTGCGATCCCTTAGGTAGTCGGCAAAGAAGTAAAGAAAGCCGGACGAGAAACCGATGGTACTCAGGAGCACATCGTTGTCAATTTTGTCGAATGCTTGCCGGAAATCGAAATACAGAGCGTCAACCTGCCCACCGATGTCCAAGGTACTGGATATGAAGTCGACATGAGTAAGCAAATTCGAGTTTACGGAGCGACCTGGCCGAAAACCGTGCTGGGCATCAGAGAGCGTCATATTTATGCGTTTGTAAATAGCAGCGTGGAGAATATGCTCAAAGACCTTTGCAACGGTGGGCAGGATGGTGATGGGTCTGTGTTCCTCTACGGACGTTTTGTCGCTGGTTTTAGGGATGGGTGTGACACGTGATGTTTTCCACGGCTCAGGATATACACCGGACTGGAGGCTCAAATTAAAAACATGACATAGAGGAGCCGCCAAGGTATCGCAACATCCTTTAAGTACAAATGCCGGAATGTTGTCAGGGCCAACCGAACCACACGGCTTGAGTTTAGTTTAGTGAAGGGGATTCCTTCACCACATCCGAAAGGGTTAAAGAGGGTAGAGGAATATTGTCACTCTCACTATTCACATCTACAATTCTCGGGTCCAATTTAGGTGTTTCGGGGAGGAACACGCTGGCAAAGTACTGTGCAAACGCTTCGGCCGCCTTGACACCCGAACTAGTCGCACCATCAAGAACCACGTTTGGCTCGAACCCGCCCTTTGATCGCAGGCTTGAAATGTGCTGCCAGAATTGCTTAGGATTTTTGCCTATGTTATTTTCTACAGCGGCACAATATAATCTGTAAGCATTCCGGGTTCTCACTTTCAGATCCGATCGCATGGCGCTAAACTCAGCATATAAAAGATCACACCGCGAATGTTTCCATTTACGATGGAGTCCGGTTTTACGCTGAGTATCGCTCACGATATCTCGAGTAAACCAGACTGGATACCGCCTATCACCGAAGGACTTTCTCTTCTTCTTTGGTATCGAGGAATCAAATAAGTCATAGATTATTTCGTAAAACTTACCCACAGTTGCGGTTGCGTCATGGCAACGCAATATAACTAAGAGGCAGGAGTGGTTTTTAGTCGGTAGGCACCTTCTGTGAGTCCGACACTGCCCAGGCTGGCTTGTTCTGGGCGAGGCAGTCTGGGGCGTCCTAGGAGGATTTTCCATTCCTGCCAAACCAAAAAAAAAAAAAAAAAAACCCTACCTACCTACTCTATCCTACCTACCCTAAAGACAGACAGAAACGTTTGTATGGGAAAAAGAAAAGGGCTGTTTTAGGGATTTCCCGGAAATTATTCGAATTTTTCTCGCCGTAAAAACCATCCTTGGACTTTAACGAACATTTAAAAAAAATAATTGGTTAAATTGGTCCAGCCGTTGTTGAGTTATGCGCTTACCAACACATTTTGCGATTCATTTTTATATTATAAATTAGGAAAATGAATTAATTCAGAAAGAAGGTTTATATCTGTAATAATTTTAACTGTTTAATTTTATTGTTGTATGCATAAAAAATACCGTCGTTTTCCTCAAGCTTATTTGGCACAAATTAATTAATCACAATCAATCAAAATTGATGTCTTATAATGAAAAAGAAACAATATAATTGACATATAAAAATAGTTTTGATCATTATATGAGGTAGCGTACTTTCAAAATATTTGCTATTATTTAAAGTACACTAATAGGTGTATGGTGACCTGATGTGAGACACACGGGATCGGTCAATGTTGTGACGCTTGGGAGAGGCCTGTTCTGAACAGTGGACGTCTTTCTGCTGAAGTTATGATGATGGTGATGACATCGAGGGCAAAATCTTGATAGATGAGTAGATGCTGATCAGTCACCACACAGATCTGTCCAGTGCGTCTCACATCCATCGGATTCCTGCAGCCTTAAGCAGGTCGTCGGTCCACCTAGCCCCTCAGCCCTCGATAGTCTTGCTTAAAAACCTAGGCTATTACTATGTCACCCCCGGTGGGTTCCCGCATTGTCGAGCCGGGGGGGCTCACTAGCCGTGGCTTGGTTACCCAAGATGAACCCGAGGAAGGGCCGCTTGTCAGGGGTTTTGCCGGTCAAGCCAATGACGTAGCGGCCAACTAGTAGGTTATGCTGCCGCTTGGTAACAGGCGACATCGCAACTGAGGTGGGCCGCGATGTCTTATAGAGCGTCCCAGGTCCCATTCAATATCGCGGCTGAGGGTTGGAGGTCGCGGCGGGTGAATAGCCGGTATTGCGGTGCGCCGCTCTGCCTACCTTCCGTAGCCTGGACGGGGTGGGGCTTCAGGGGAAGAGGAGTGTCGGTTTAGCGTTGGCCGCTCTCCTATTCCCTGCGTCCAAAAAATGGTAGGTGGCGGGGTCATTGACCTTGACCCGTCACAGGGGGACCACGGGTCGGGGTCGTCTGTCGCCCATGTTCTGCTTTGGTCCCTGGGGTGGTCACGGCGTACACTGTGTTCTGGTGCGCCGGTGATGGGGTTACTCCCCATACTGCCCGTAGACGGGCAGCCGTGGCGTGTTCGCGGTGAGTGCTAACGCGTGCCCGTGTTCCCGCCATAAGCGGCACAGGAGGACACCGTGAAGTTTTAGTGGGTTAGAGTCTCACATAACAGCGCTATCTCCCCGTGGTAGCGCAGTATACATGAGCATTACTCCACGCTAAAAAAAAAGGCTCCTACTATGTAATTTGGATCTCCTTTTCACCTTTGCTTACTCATTTGGGGCAACAGGCGTAATGTTATGTTGCGTACCTTTCGAGGAAAATCTTTCCACAACATTATTAACCTAAACCACAGAAATGGTGTTAAACAAAAGCTGTTTGTGATTTTCGCCAAATTTGTGCAATATTTTTATTGTATTCTAAAAATACTTCTGCGTCCAACCATGGCAGGAAACGGGATGGCGTACGTGTAAGCTAATCCTTATCATATAAATGACCTCACATCCTGTGTACTTCACAGTAGTTAGATGAATCATATAAATATTTTTTTTGTAAACTCCTGATAACTTAGCAGTTAATGATTTTTAATTTTGTTGTTCGTATTCCTCGAATTTATTTATTTACTAGCTGTGCCCGCGGCTTCGCTCCCGTCAACTGCTTACTCTACCCTACCTTACCTACCCTACCTACCCTAACTACACTACCTACCCTACCTACCCTACCTACCCTACCTACCCTACCTACCCTACCTACCCTACCTACCCTACCTACCCTACCTACCCTACCTACCCTACCTACCCTACCTACCCTACCTACCCTACCTACCCTACCTACCCTACCTACCCTACCTACCCTACCTACCCTACCTACCCTACCTACCCTACCTACCCTACCTACCCTACCTACCCTACCTACCCTACCTACCCTACCTACCCTACCTACACTACCTACTATACCTACCCTACCTACCCTACCTACCCTACCTACCCTACCTACCCTACCTACCCTACCTACCCTACCTACCCTACCTACCCTACCTACCCTACCTACCCTACCTACCCTACCTACCCTACCTACCCTACCTACCCTACCTACCCTACCTACCCTACCTACCCTACCTACCCTACCTACCCTACCTACCCTACCTACCCTACCTACCCTACCTACCCTTCCTACCCTACCTACCCTACCTACCCTACCTACCCTACCTACCCTACCTACCCTACCTACCCTACCTACCCTACCTACCCTACCTACCCTACCTACCCTACCTACCCTACCTACCCTACCTACTCTACCTACCCTACCTACCCTACCTACCCTACCTACCCTACCTACCCTACCTACCCTACCTACCCTACCTACCCTACCTACCCTACCTACCCTACCTACCCTACCTACCCTACCTACCCTACCTACCCTACCTACCCTACCTACCCTACCTACCCTACCTACCCTACCTACCCTACCTACCCTACCTACCCTACCTACCCTACCTACCCTACCTACCCTACCTACCCTACCTACCCTACCTACCCTACCTACCCTACCTACCCTACCTACCCTACCTATCTACAATTGCTTTTTTTTAATTTTCTTTCATAAGAACCTTCTCCTAACAATAGAAAACATAACAAAAAAAGAATTAGCGTAATCGGTCCAGCCGTTCACGCGTGATGCCGTGACAACGAAAAACGGTTTTCATTTTTATATATTATATAGATGTACAAACAAAAACACTTTACAGAGAAAATAAAGAATACAGATTGAAGAGAATAAATGGACTGCTTATTTCGTTTGTTCCCATTTATTCTACTAAACAGTTCTATGGTAGAACTGTTTAATGTGATGATGTGTGTGTGTGTGATGTGTGTTTAATGTGTGTGTTTAATTCAATAAAATTTTCCTACTTTATTGGGTGTTACAAAATAGTAATTTAGTGGGTTAATAAAGACTTTTATTCCCACTTGTTCTATTCCACAGTTATACGGTAGAACTAATGGGATTATTGGATCACATCTTACAGACTGTTCTAAATACATCATCATCATCACATTACTATTAGCGGCTTTGCCCACTGCTGCGCATAGCTCTTTCTTTTCTTGTGCCCTTCCCCACGTTCCTGTGCCAACCTCATCCAGGTTCTGCCCGCGATTGCATCGATGTCATGTGCCTTAAATACTTATTACATATTTTTCTAATATCTTGGCACGACATTATTAAGAGGATGTTTTTAACAAGGAATATCATGAAAGGAATGATCACTTAGTATCTAGGCCAGACAGGAATGTGATATTCCAGATTTTTAATAATATGAACAAAAATTTCAAACTTATATGTCTAGTTAGCATTATAGAAAGAAAGAAATGAAGTGGCAATATTCGATGCCACGAATTTAATTCATTGTTTGAAAAAAAAAAAATGACTTGTCGAGGAAAATTTGATAGAATAACACAGTTTAAGATAAGATGAGAAAATTACATAAAGAAATGTTGCAACATTTTGTAGAACTTTTATATTGATTTTACAGTACAGAAACTTTTCGCCTAAAAATGTGTCTACTTCTTACAGATTCGTGCTCGTCTCCTGTACGTGTTGCCGACTAGGAACACGCCATTCCTGACCATGAGGAGCATCTTAGACGACACATACCCCGATCTTGGCACGGAGCAACAGCTGAAGGATGGCCAGATCATCGAAGAGGCACAGGTATGAACTATACTGTCCCACTGCTGGGCAAAGGCCTTTCCCAAATTCTTCCAGGTATTGTTTTCTTGAGCCGCCTCGAAGCAGCCCTTGCAGTAGGCGTCTAGGTCTTTTCGCCACCTCTTTCTGATGTACGTACGCAGAGCGTGACCGTCAACCCGAGGGCTTTGCAGATCACCTAATTATTTAGTACTCATTTTGTGCTCCAATGATGAAGGAGTGAAGCTTACTTGAAGCAAAGCTACAGCCAGCGGGGCACTTCTATATTTACGAAAATAAAGTAACGAAACTTATGTAATCATTTAGTGCTCTAGACCCCCGTCACGTCTACCTAAAATATTGTTCCTGCAACTTTTGGTTTAGAAGTTATTTACGTTTTCATACTTGAACTTCCCCCGCTGGATGTTCAGGTATAACTGACTGAGTTTGAAGATGATCGTTCTATAACGTCAGAACAAAAATATTAAAAATTAAAAGGTGGCTATGGGGAATAGAAGAATGCCTAAAATGTATGCGAATGCAATGCGCTGTTTAGACAGCATAGAGCACGTGACGTTGAGACGTCACGTGCTCTATGCCTTTCATTTTGGCATTCCTAGCATTTTGGCATACGAACTTTAAGTCGTTCATGGTGCGTGTTCCGACGCATGGACTCGAAATGTGCCTCATGGAAGAGTTTTGGCCGAAGGGTGTTGTGTACCGCCGGTTTCGTGGCCAGCTACGTGACACCAGTCAGCGAAACACGACGCGGACACTTCGTGTGCATTAGTTTTAGATAATTATCTTATATATATTTATAGTATTTTAAAGTTCTTTTTTTATGTAAATATAGTATTGTATATATTGATATGGGCCTTGATTCCTAAAATAAATGGATAAATAAATAAATAGCAGTCGCTGATAGAATAACAATTGATCTAGACTCTAGAGTCTCTGGAGAAAATTTTAATCAACGCACTTGGCAGATTGGTTGCAGTGAAAGTGTTTAGAATATTTTATTGCATAAATCGTATCTTTTCTTGATATCTATCAGGCTGTACGTCAGAGTTCGGCTACACGTTCAGTCTCGCATGCGCAAAAATTGGCGCAATAACTGCATATTGTCTACACAATGGCGACTTGCATGCGCAAACGGTTTGTGCAAAAAATGGATGGTTAGAAATTGAAAGGTACAAGCGTTTGGTCATTTATATTGTACCGTCTTCACGTACATGCTTATTGTGCAAATTCATTTTGTACAAACTAGCGTTTTGTGCAAGCCGTTTGTGCGTTATGCAATTTTGCCGTCTTATGCCACATGTATGCTTGTACAAGCAAGAGTTTGTGCAAATAAGATTGAGCGTGTAGCCAGACCCTAAAACTTCATTGTCCTTAGTTATAAAAATCTCAGAGCTGTTTCCAACTGACAAGCAAATTCTTTATTCAAATTCTCTACAGAAAAATTGAAAATAGAATGTGTTTTTCATCTTCGTGTCGCTGGCACGACAGTTATTTGTTTGGCCCAAAACTCCGCGTTTATATCTCTTAGCCTGCATATTTTGGCGCACAGAGGGCGAGATATGAGGTGGAGCAACAGAATGTGCTATTCAATCGCTAAACAGTCTCAAGATTTTTACAAATAAGGTTGTATTTGTTTGAATCACGGAGCATGAAACACCTCCCTGAGGCCTTGACCTGAAACCTTTGCCTTTTTCATTTTCTTGTATTACCATTACCAGTCCATTTGAGATTTTACATCAGGTACAAATTTTTCACACAGCAGAAATTATAATGATTTTTCATAAAATTCTTTATTTATAAATACACAAGGAAAAAGAAAGTAAGGTCTCGTTGGAGAACAGTTAAAATATCACGGTTGTTATAAAGTTATTTATTGGTTATTTAGAGAATCATACAAAAAGTAAAATCTTATAAAACTGACACATTGAAATACACAAACATTGATATAAGAAAATATCCTTTTGACATACAATAAAAAATTCAAACCGTTTTTTTTTTTAACATTTACTTGTCCTGTGGAGAAATAATCTATTGGTTCGAACTAACAAATGGTAAACAAACTCTTTTAAAAGAAAATTCTAGACAAGATAGAAAGTCAAAAAAATAGTATTGAAAACTATAGACGGTGTTGTAAAATCGTTTATTTGTTCTTTAGAAACTAACATATAGAAGTACATTAAATAAAAAAAAAAAAAAAAAAGATGCCGATGATAAAAGATGATGATGAAAACATGTTCTGAATAGAAACATGCAAATGCTAAAACTTACGAAGCTAAAACATTAAATTACATTAATTCTTACAGTCTATCCATCTTAGCCGCTCTGAAAATGAGTTAGGTACTGTAATGTAGCGAGACACTTTTTCTTTAATTTCTTTATTTTACATTTTTCTCGTGTTTGACCACTGTCTCAACTGAGGGTAAGCGATGGCACTTGGCATTCAGTAGTGGTGCTATCCTGTAAAATTCGGTGAAGTGAATTTGAAGTGAGCTGTGAATCCTTATCTTCAGCCGGTCGATTCGGTAGACATCTCACCGTAATAACTTAGGTGAAGTGACCTGTCATCCAAACCGACGACGCTAGGGATTGACAGCTCACTCTCCTAACTAATCACGGTGAGATGTATACAGAATAGAACTACTGGTGGAAGGCAGATCAGTTCACTTCAGACTCACACCAAGGTTTCACAATGATATTTTTACAGAATGCATCAGTTTACTTTTATTCATGTGACAAATTTTACAAAAATCTCCCTCTGTACGAAACCATCAGAACGGAACAGAATTTAGACATCTTTTGTACTTAACGAATAGAAAAACTAAACCTGTTTGTCTGGTCGACCAAACATTTAAAATAAACATTCATGTTTCAAAAATATATTATTAAGTTTAAGAAAAGTTTTGGTTTCAGTCAAAAGTTTCATTTGGTTGAATCTGAAATTGTTCTTTGGGCTTAAATTCTGGTCATATTGACACTTACTTAAGTAACGTTTGCGTAAGAACTGTAAAAAGCGAGCAACAACACGAAAAAGCACTACCCTAATTTCGTAACAGACAGACCAGCGCGGCGTTATTTATTCTTTTTTCTTCTTGGTCTCGCATAGGGTTCTTACCTTTTTAACTTTTGTTTTCATTTTCTCGTTGTGCGAGTCTCAATTGAATATTTTTTCTTTCCTTAATCCACATAAAATTTGTCTCTAAATAACGAAATAAATGTTTCAAAATTTAAAATTGGAAGGCCCTTGATTGTATATTACGTAAGATCCTCGGTGTTGCGTTCTTACCCCTAATGACTTAAAAATATACACATAATCCAAAGTAACATCAATGTTATCCAAATAAAAGTAAAACTATAAGTACTATTTTAAAGGTCGAGGTATTAAATGTTGCCATCAAAGTGCTTTATAAAAATGTTTCCTGTTTCTGCTTCCCTGAACGATGGAGTTGAAGAGACTCGCTAGTTTTCAGACTGTGATGAGAACTTACAGACAGGACATGACAGGAGAACTATCATGGCTCCATCATTGTCAGTAGCTTAGTTCTTCAGCTACTCAAAAGCGGTCCTTATCTCGTCCGCTTAAACCCTCAACTTCCTTGACAGTATAACTTTGATTTTGACTCTCGTCTTATCTTTGGCATGACCGTTGAAACGACTGTTAAGTTTAGTGATCGTTTTTAACCGGCCATACCGCGTCTCAATACTAACATCTACCAGAATTTAAGCACCGGGAATTGGTGACCGAACTACTGGCTTTGTCACTTGTATTCTCATCGTCAGACAATTCAACTGTTGCTGACCCGGAGACGAAAAAATCTTTTGAGGACTCTCTTTTGTAGGGCACGGAGGATATCTTAGTGAAAGTCTCCGCGTAAGACGCGGATTTTTTACGCAGAGCCGCAATTTTCTGCTCAATATTTTGCACGCTGCTCTAATAAAAACGAATAATAAGGATTTCTAATTCGCTTCGTCGTTGATAATCTGACATTAATCATGATCATTTTCATTAATCATGTCATGATCATTTTCCTGCCCTAGTACCATGTTACTTGGGGTCGGCGCAATACGTTGCCTTCTTCCATCCCGTTTTATAATCTCATCGTCGTCGTTATTTCCAAAGTCTTCTTCGTTTATATCTAACAGGGTTCTTAACATTTCAATTCTCTTCCCAATACTAACTATCATCTGAGTACTTTTCTCCATATTCCCTTTGGCCTGTGCTGCAGTAACTGAAAGTGATTGAATTTTGGTTTTATTATCTTCGTTGTTTTGTTGTAAAGCTTGAATATCTTTCACCAATTGGTCTCTGTGACTAGTAAATGATCGTTCCATGGTATCAATATTGTGTTTCAACCAATCTTTCTGTTGATCCAAATATTTGATCTCCTTCTTAAAATCGTCCTTCATATCTTGGAAAATCTTTTTATTCTCATCCAGAATTTTTTTCTTCTCTATTCTCTGTTCGTCCCAGCCCAAAATCTCATTTATAGAATATTTTTGATGATCGTGTAACTCTTTTTCTATTTTTTCAATTCCCTCTTTTAAATGTTTGATTTTATCATCAGTTTGTCTCATTTTTTCAGCTGCTATTTTTTTGATGTCATCAATCTTTTTTTTGAATTCGGTATTTGCCATGTTTAAACTTTCATATTCTTCTCTCAATTTTTGATGTTCGCATTCTAATCTACTTTTTGCCTCTATCACTTTATCTTGAATTGTTTGAGCCAATTTCTCTCGAGTCATAGCTATATCGTTTTGTAATTCCTTGATTTTTGCAATGTCCTCGTTAATAGCAAATTGCGTGCCAACCGCTATTCCCTGCGAATTATTAACATTTTCTATGATTTCTGTAATCGTCATAGATGTCATTTCCGCAGTTGTTTGAATTTCACGTTCGAGTCTACTTATTTCCTGAGCTGCTTTTTCTTTATTTTTTTGAGCCAATGTCCTTAAAGTCATTGTCAAATCTTTTTGTAATTCCTTGATTTTCGCAATGTCCTCGTCAATAGCAGATTTCATCCCGTCCGCTTTTCCCTGCGAATTATTTACATTTTCAATGATTTCAGCAATCGTCATTGATGTTATTTCTTCAGATGTTTGAATTCCGCATTCGAGTCTTCTTATTTCTTCAGCCACTTTTTCTTTAATTATTCGATCTACTCTATCTCGAGTCATAGCTAAAGTGTTTTTTAATTCATTGATTTTGAGTATTTCCTCGTCAATAGCAGACGTCGTCCCGTCCGCTTTTCCCTGCGAAGTATTTACATTTTCTATGATTTCAGCAATCGTCATAGAAGTCATTTCCTCAGATGTTTGAATTCCGCATTCGAGTCTTCTTATTTCCTCAGCCGCTTTTTCTTTAATTATTTGATCTACTCTATCTCTAGTCATAGCTAAAGTGTTTTTTAATTCATCAATTTTGAGTATTTCCACGTCAATAGCAGACTTCATACCATTAACTTTTTCTTGCGAACTATTAAAATTTTCCATGATTTTACCAAACCTCATAGAAGTCATTTCCTCAGTTACACGAACATATTTTTCCATGCATATTTGCGTATCTTCCACGAGCTCTTTTATTCGATTTCTATTTTTTTCTAATTTTCTATATCTATTTTTAAAGACTTCCAATACCTTATCTGTGTGGCCAAACAACCGCTCCAATTCCGATTTAATTTTATCAGTCGTGTTTTTTTTCTGAAAATAAAAACAAAATCTCGTTAAAAATGTCTGGCCTTATCTGCTGGTTTGCGTCAGTATATTCAAATCAATCATTTAACCTCAGGGCATGACGTTTTAAAACTTTCATTTTACCACTGTGAGAGAGAGACAGCGTTATACAAGATAACTAGCTATGCCTCTTTTTTACAGTCACACTATGATAGTTTTGACACGTCATGTTACGACCCCAGGCCTGCGTTATTTATGACGCTTGTACGTGGCGGAGGTAACATGCATACGTAAGGACACCTGCGCAGGTTGATAGTGTTGTTGGATGAGGTGGTCAAACTCTTTGACAGAATTATTGCAGACCGCCCGATGGTGTTGCCGTAATTTGTTACGCTAACGACACGCTGGTAACAGCACGGGGGAAGACACCTCGGGAAGCGACTACCTTGGTGACATCTGGGATGGCACAAGTCGTACGTAGGATCTAGCGGTTGGGTATCCAGTTTTGGATCCATCAGAGGCCCTTTGTTTCCACGGGACCAAAGGCCTTTTCCAGGAGGCTCTATATGGGGATCATACGGTCTTGGGTAGTCTGTTCACTGAACAGTCAAAGGCCTGAGACGGCAGCGCGCCGTGTTCCATGCGCCCCTCTTATGAGGAATTGCGACTGTTTGTGGCCGCAGAGGGTGATGGGGTCCGCATGACTTTATGCGGGTGACTTTATACCTGGCCGGGGAGCGTGGCACTCCAGCGCCCAGGTTAAAGATAAATGGTATTATGGTAGGTATATAATGGTAGGTATTTATATATTTTATTTATTTATACTTCATGCACACAAACGTACAGAGGCGGACTTGATGCCTTGGGCATTTTCTACCAGACGACCTTTGGGTGATGCAGAGACAAATAGTGGTAGATGCAATTTTCAAAGTAAATCAGGGCAAGGTAGATATATTGAAATACAAAGCTATACATACATACTATAAAATACATACAATCACTGTCCATTCCAGGTTGTCTGGAAGAGATCGTGGAATGCGATAAGGCCACCCATTGTATATTTTAGTTTTATGTTTCTGTGCCTGTATTTTCTGGTGTACAATAAAGTGTATATAAATAAATAAATATTCAAACAAATAAATTCAATACACGAATATGCTTAATCAGTTAGTAGTAGCAGATAATTGGAAAACATTATCGCTGTGACGATACTACTGCCATCTTCTTACGAACGTGCTATTGAGCTTTCACTTTGAATGCCAATCGGTTGGTTGCCATCCTGGACTTATTGGGGAAGCACATTCCACAAAGAGATAGACCGAACGAAAAAAGAGCAGTGAATGAAGTCAGTGCGATGAGTGGGACATTAAAGAAGACGGTTATGTGAAGAGCGAAGATTTTTGTTGTGGAGGTATGTAGAAGTCGCAGCCAAATCCTAGAATTGGATATGTCAAGTGTGGCCATTTTATGAAATATTTTTTTACAATTTATGTGGCTGACTGATAGTGTAAAGTTGTCAAAAAACAAAAGGCCCGTTTTGACAGCTATAAAAAATACTTATTAATAATTAAACTTGATGCTTGCGAATGATACTCGTTGTTATAGTGTATGGGTAACATAGTAATTCTAGAAAGTTATCGCGGCATGTAAAATGAGAAACGTCAACGGACTTCTTAGATTGTGACGAATTTAGGTAATTTTTCAGGAAATGGAGCCATTTGCACGAAATTTCAACTTTCCATGGCTACTTCTTGAAAGCGGTAATTCGAAGATCTGATTACGACATAGATTATTCAAAAATTTTGCTATATTGCAGATAATATTAGTGACCTACTTTATTCGGCGGTGTGTATTTTCTTTTCTTAGGCTTAGGGGAATCTTTAGTGCATTCTTCTTCATTTTCAGCGTCATCGAATTGTCCAGGGCCCGGATCACTCATCTGAAATTAACAATTTAATTATTAATAAAAAGAATATTTTTTTAAACAAGCTTTAGCTAACCGTGCATTGTCATCCATAGGTTAGTATATAGTTATATAGTTTATGCGAAATCTCAGCTCACCGTATGGTAATATCTACGAATAGCATTATTTATTGTAGTACCTAGTATGATGTAAACTTTCATAATCCCATTGCAACCTATGTCACAGCACCTTTTGGCGCGAAAACAGCTAATGCCTCCATCCTGTTTTTTTAAATACCAGAGACTTTGTACTAGAATAGACGGAACATATTTATGACGCAATTTTAATATCGATAGTCACTTCAAAGACCTATTTATAGCAAATTGAATCTTTGGTACTAGTAGATCCCAGACACGTTGATCGTCTGCAATAAATGTAGAAATTGCAGTCATTACAGTTTTATTGTAACGTTCAACTGCGTTGATGTGAGGTAAGTATTTTGGAGTAAAATGTAAATTGGGAACCTTATATCTGGTAGTCATGTTTTTGCGAGTAGAGCTAACAAACTGTTTTCCATTATCAAGTATAAAAGTAGAGGATATCCCATGTACTAGAAATACGTTTTCTTTTATGATTCTAGTAACGGTTCCCACGGTAGGTCGTTTGATAGGACATAATAGGCTATGTTTAGTAAAACAGCACGTAATTACGAATATATAGCAATTTTGTTCTCTCGAAGGTGGTAAAGGTCCAACTAGATCTGTACTAATAGTTTGGCATGGCCTAGAACATACTTTAGGCTCACCCATTTTGCCTAAAAGGGCATGGGTTTGATGCTTTTGAGCTCTGCACGCATCGCAAGCTAAAATAAATTTCTGAATGTCTGCGTGCGTGCCTGGCCAGAACATAACATAGCATAAGGCAAGACCTGGATATGTTTTAAAAACACCTTAGTGCCCTGCAGAAGGTTCGGAATGGTTCTTTTCTATTACGGTATTCCGCAGGAACTACTTCCTTCCATTCAAATTCTCTACGCAATGGACACATAGTTTTCATGTACCTATATAACTTCCCGTTTTTAATTAAATAGTTAGAAAACTAGGTTGGAGAAGACTGACAACCATTGTAGATGTTGAGGTACCACGCATCTGTAGTTTGCGTATTAGTGGAAAGGCTATCAATAGCGGTAATAGGTACAGAACGTGACAGCAAATCTGGAACCATGTTTTCAGAACCACAGTGGTGTCTTATTTCGAAATTATACGCTGATAGTCGTACACCACAGCTTGCTAAACTACCTGTAGGGTTATTTAATTTCAAAAATCATTTAATTTTCAAAGTAAATCACGGCAAGGTAGATATATTGAAATACAAAGCTATACATACATACTATAAAATACATACAATCACTGTCCATTCCAGGTTGTCTGGAAGAGATCGTGGAATGCGATAAGGCCACCCATTGTATATTTTTAGTTTTATGTTTCTTTGGTGCCTGTATTTTTTGATGTACAATAAAGTGTATATAAATAAATAAATATAAATACATAAATATTCAAACAATTAAATTAAATACACGAATGTTCTTAATCAGTTAGTAGTAGCAGATAATTGGAAAACATTATGAACATTATGTGACGATACTACTGCCATCTTACGAACGTGCTAGTGAGCTTTCACTTTGAATGCCAATCGGTTGGTTGCCATCCTGGATTTATTGGGGAAGCACATTCAACAAATAGATAGACCGAACGAAAAAAGAACAGTGAATGAAGTCAGTGTGATGAGTGGGACATTAAAGAAGACGGTTATGTGAAGAGCGAAGATTTTTGTTGTGGAGGTATATAGAAGTCGCAGCAAATCCTAGAATTGGCTATTTCAAGTGTGGCCATTTTATGAAATATTTATTTAGATACAATTTATGTGGCTGACTGATAGTGTAAAGTTGTCAAAAAACAAAAGGCCCGTTTTGACAGCTATAAAAATACTTATTAATAATTAAACGTGATGCTTGCGAGTGATACTCGTTGTTATAGTGTATGGGTAACATAGTAATTCTAGAAAATTATCGCGGCATGTAAAATAAGAAACGTCAACGGAACTCTTAGATTGTGACGACTTTAGGTAAATTTTCATTTGCACGAAATTTCAACTTTCCATGGCTACTTCCTGAAAGCGGTAATTCGAAGATCTAATTACGACATAGATTATTCAAAAAGTTTGCTATATTGCAGATAATATTAGTGACCTACTTTATTCGGCGGTGTGTATTTTCTTTTCTTAGGCTTAGGGGAATCTTTAGTGCATTCTTCTTCATTTTCAGCGTCATCGAATTGTCCAGGGCCCGGATCACTCATCTGAAATTAACAATTTAATTATTAATAAAAAGAATATTTTTTTAAACAAGCTTTAGCTAACCGTGCATTGTCATCCATAGGTTAGTATATAGTTATATAGTTTATGCGAAATCTCAGCTCACCGTATGGTAATATCTACGAATAGCATTATTTATTGTAGTACCTAGTATGATGTAAACTTTCATAATCCCATTGCAACCTATGTCACAGCACCTTTTGGCGCGAAAACAGCTAATGCCTCCATCCTGTTTTTTTTAAATACCAGAGACTTTGTACTAGAGTAGACGGCACATATTTATGGCGCAATTTCAATATCGATAGTCACTTCAAAGACCTATTTATAGCAAATTGAATCTTTGGTACTAGTAGATCCCAGACACGTTGATCGTCTACAATAAATGTAGAAATTGCAGTCATTACAGTTTTATTGTAACGTTCAACTGCGTTGATGTGAGGTAAGTATTTTGGAGTAAAATGTAAATTGGGAACCTTATAACTGGTAGTCATGTTTTTGCGAGTAGAGCTAACAAACTGTCTTCCATTATCAAGTATAAAAGTAGAGGATATCCCATGTACTAGAAATACGTTTTCTTTTATGATTCTAGTAACGGTTCCCACGGTAGGTCGTTTGATAGGACATAATAGGTTATGTTTAGTAAAATAGCACGTAAATACGAATATATAGCAATTTTGTTCTCTCGAAGGTGGTAAAGGTCCAACTAGATCTGTACTAATAGTTTGGCATGGCCTAGAACATACTTTAGGCTCACCCATTTTGCCTAAAAGGGCATGGGTTTGATGCTTTTGAGCTCTACACGCATCGCAAGCTAAAATAAATTTCTAAATGTCTGCGTGCGTGCCTGGCCAGAACATAACATAACATAAGGCAAGACCTTGATATGTTTTAAAAACACCTTAGTGCCCTGCAGAAGGTTCGGAATGGTTCTTTTCTATTACGGTATTCCGCAGGAACTACTTCCTTCCATTCAAATTCTCTACGCAATGGACACATAGTTTTCATGTACCTATATAACTTCCCGTTTTTAATTAAATAGTTAGAAAACTAGGTTGGAGAAGACTGACAACCATTGTAGATATTGAGGTACCACGCATCTGTAGTTTGCGTATTAGTGGAAAGGCTATCAATAGCGGTAATAGGTACAGAATGTTACAGCAAATCTGGAAATGTGTTTTCAGAACCACAGTGGTGTCTTATTTCGAAATTTTACGCTGATAGTCGTACACCACAGCTTGCTAAACGACCTGTAGGGTTATTTAATTTCAAAAACCGTTTAAGAGCAAAATTTCTGTCCGTTTTCCACATAACAGCGCCAGTGCTCAACCGCCACTAGAACAACAAGAGCTTCACGGTCGGTAGTACTATAGTTGCGTTCTTGGTTGGTTAGCGACTTGCAATACACCACCAATGCCGTAGTCACTCGCGTCGGTGTGAATTTCAAACGGTTTAGAATAATCGGGGCATGAGAGTACTGATGCTGAAACTAAGCATTCCTTTAATTTATTAAAAGCTGTGTCCAATTTTTTTAAGACCACACAAATGATGGTGCTTTTTTGCTTTGTGAGGTTAGTTTGTTTAGTGGTGAAGCCAAAGAACTAAAATTTGGTATAACTCTGCGATGCCAAGAGGCTGCGCCCAAGAATCGACGAACTTATTTTCTATTAACGGGGGTTGGATAGTTTTTAATAGCGTCTACTTTTTCTGGGTCAGCATGTAAGCCGTTAGCATCGACTACATAGCCTAAATATTTTAGTTTTCACGAAAAAAATTTTATTTTTTTAATATTTAGTTAAGTTTGCTAATTTTTATTTATTTAATACAAGAAGTAGTAGTAAAATAACTTGCTCGAAAGTAGATGACACAGTGATAATATCGTCGACAAATACAAAAACGCGGTGTTCAAATTCTGGTCCATAGAACAAAATGTCAACTCAATGTTGTTGTGTGGCTGGTGCGTTAGTGAGACCAAATGGCATAGATTTGAACTGGTAAGTACCACGGGTTGGTATGTAGAACGCGGTTTTGCACCTGTCCTGCTCATTGATCAAAATTTACCATAAACTTTTAGATAGATCTAAACTGGTTAAATATTTAGCGTCGCGTAAATTATCAAGAATTTCAGAGATGTAAGGCAAATTGTACGCATCTTTCTAGGTGACGGCGTTTAATTTTCTGCTGTCTAAGCAAAACATAAGCACATCAGTTTTTTTAGGTGTGAGTAGTTGATAACCATGGTCTCTCGGCCGGTTCAACTACATCATCCTCTAGCATCTCATCTAGTTGCTCCACTAATATTCGTCGTTTCTCTGGAGACATTCGATAATCCGTTGACGAATGAAGGCAGCTTCTACAGGTCTATGGTATGCTTTATTAGAGAAGTACGGCCAAGACCTCGTACTTCGTATGATATTTCTCAGAACTGTGAAATGATATTATCTGCTGTAATCCTCTGGTCTTCTCATAAATGATCATACGACTGAAGATGTTCTAAGCAATCTGGCTTCAGTTCAGCTAACTGAGCTTCTGATTGATTTTTTATTTCCGGAATTATACATTTACATTTAAATTATGTATTTGATTTTCAAATGTAAAAGGTATTGAAATAAAACCCAAAGAAGAAAGTCTTCGTACACCCGCTGCAACAAATGTCATAGGTTGGCTGATTCTTCGTTCGATTTGCATTTTGATGAAACGAAACTCTTATGGAAGTCGTTTCCCATTATAGTAACAGCAGAACCTGTGTCTAGTAACCAATTTATCGTTAACACTAACTGAGACGTAAGGCCGTGTTTAATCTATACTAGTGTCACGGATTGAAGAAACAGAATAACATGAAAAGAATTTTGAAACAGTTTTTAGCCAATTTTCCCAATCATTACTATTGAAATTACTGGTACCATTACTGTTTCCACAACCCTCGCAACTTAGTTTTTGTCATGTTAAAGAGTCAATAGGTACATTCTGGAAATTTCACACCTTCCTTTCCACACTTAAGGCATTTAAGTAAATGAGGTTGTTTACATGATCCCAATGAGTGTGATTTAGATCTTCACAATTCGAAAACATTGTGAGGAAACAAGTATGTTCGCATGTTTCCTCACAATGTTTTCGAATTGAGCAAACCCATGATGATGTAAAAGTAAAATGTTTTATAACTTACTTTCCGTGATTCCTGCTGGCGCCAGCGGTTGAAAAAGCGCGCAACATCGGGCGGAAGGTCCTCACGAGAGAGACATCGATCCATGAATCGCTGCATAAGTTCATCGAAATTGACGCCATGCTCTCGATGCATCTGCAAATAATAAAAATCATTCTGTTAATAAAGTATCGTGTAATCACCACTTATTATAAAAGTACTCCGCCGCGTCAGTACTGAGTGTCTAAGGCTAAGCATGCACTGCAGTTTTAACCCGCGCGAATTTATTTCGTCAGTTCTGTGTCGTATGAAATTGTATGAAGCTGCACGCACTTGTGGTAAAAAACCGCGCAGTAAAAAATCCGCAACATATCTGTGTTTTGCCACAGAATCCACCGCACCGGGGCGCGGTTTAAATCGGCCCGAATATTTTGTGCTTTATGAACGGGTAGAAACTAAAAAAATGGCGCAGATTTTTAGCCAACGTGCGTGTTAGTTATGATTCATTACGCAGATTAAAAATCACGCGATAAAATTTCACCCAGATAAAATAAATATATATAACATAGGAAACTACCTATTTGAACTAGAATCAATTTCCTTTTCTTGTGAAAGTCAAAAATTTAATCACGTATATCATTTAATTTTATTTTTTCATGTCCAGGCTATCTCTTTCCATTCTGGGTTGCCTGGAAGAGATCGCAGAACGCGATAAGGCCGCCTGTTGTATGTTTGTGTCTATTTTAAGGTTTCTGTATGTATTGTTTTTATTATCTTGGTGTACAATAAAGTATATATAAATAAATAAATATAAATAAATAAATCGTCAACACTTCGTATATTTCATTTCCTTCGTCTTTTTACTTACTGCCTTGTTAGAAATATATCGCCTCATACGTAGCTTATCGGTTGCGCCACTTCAACCAAATCTAAACAAGTTTTGACTTGCAAACTGAAACATTAGCCACTTCTCTGAAACGCTTCACAAACAAAGTCCCATTGCTTTATCAACTTCTAGCTTTTACTCGTCTCAAACAGAGTTATATTTTCGCATTTTTAATTATGAAGTATGGATTTTAAAAGACAAAGGAAACAATTCTCAGAGAAAGATTAAATAAGAACAAAAGCTTATCTAAACTTCCAAACTAATATTATAGAGGTCAAGGTCGATTCAAACTTAAAAGCGACTGTAAAGTTAGCATTTCAGGGCGCTGTACCCTACCCCTCACCACAGCACCGCTGTCACATGATATCGCTACTGCGCAGCGGCAGTGTTCCGAGCGACCAATAAGTTTGAATCATTTTTTCTGAAGGAGTTTTCTCTCAAAGACTGCCTGATCCTGTTACGAAAATTCTTACACTGATATTGTTATTAGACATTAGCTCTGGGAATTACAGGCTACTTTCATCTCGAAAATATGTACGGTTCATATGACAGAGGCCGCGGGAAAAGCTCGTTTATGAATAAATCTCTACAACTTGTATTTTATAAGCTACTAGCGACGCACCCAGGCTTCTCACGGGACATAATTATAATATACAAGACTCTCCCTTTTCCCGTTTATCACTCCGCCCCTAAGACGACCCGCTGTCCACTCTTTTATCACTCCGCCCCTAAGACGACCCGCTGACCACTCTTTCTATTATTGAAAACCGTATCAAAATCCGTTGCGTGGTTTAGAAATAGAAATGACGTCGACATACGCGAACAGCGATTTTGCTTAGACAAGTACAGTCAGGCCACAAAAATCCTTTAGCACGTCAATAATCATTATCGCGTGCACAGTAGCGTGTATTCATTCATGTGTGAGTGAATTCAACGCAAACATTTATTCGTCATACGGTATAAATACGAAAAGGTGGCTGTGAGGTCAATACTAGACAAAGATAAAGATATAGTTTTATTTTCTTCTAATTAGTATTCGCACTTAGTCAATCCAAACCTAAAGCTAAAATTCGAACTCTTTGTCATCAGTTCATTTGGCTAAGATCAGAAATATATGACTTGTAAGCAAGAGACTGTGGGTTCGATTCCCATATGATTTATTGAGATCGATTTTGTATTTTCGTTACTTTTTTTATTATATATTTTTTATGTTTAAATTAATGGTATGTTATAAGTAATATATAAATTTAAATGCTTTATATATAAATATTGGTATATAATACTTTTGATCCGAAAATTACAAAAAGGAATCATATTGTAGGTTAAAATAAAATAATAGTGGGTAATTTCAAACATATATAATTAAATTAGGTAACAAGTTTGCTTCTATGAAAAATTGTTTCTATGTCTTAACTTTATTGAGATTATAGCTTAATTTTTCATTTTCTCATGGAGAAAAGAAGATTGAAGTTTAATCCCAATTTTACAAACATAACCTAACTTACGTGTATAACTATAGATATTATGACCAGTACTTATATTTCCTGTAATAAACATCCTATTCATTAATATTTAGTTACACCTCCATTATTGTCAATGCAACTAAGTAGCCGTCGACGCATGGAGGCGACAATGTTTGCACATATATCTGTGCCACGTAAATCCTCCCATATTTGAGTGCAATGGGATTTAAGCTGCTCAGGAGTTCTCTCATCTCGTGCTTTCCACCTTTGAACCATTAAACCCCATATATTTTCAATGGGGTTAAGATCAGGGGATCGAGCTGGCCATGGAATAACTTTAATATCAGTATGCTGACTAAACCACTCTTTTACAACACTGGCACGATGTATCGGACAATTATCTTGAACAAAACTTAGTTCACCAAAGTCTTCAGTTGGATAAACATTACGCACAGTTGGTAGCATTATGTCATTTAAAACTTCGACGTAATTATAACTATTGGCACGCGTAGGTATGAATTCCAACTCGCCCGGCCCCTGAGCACTAATCCACCCCCACATATTCACACTTATTCTACCTGATTCGGTACTCAGAATAATGTTTTGTTCTGACCAGCGAGTATTATTTTTTCGCCATAAATGAAGTCGTCCTGTTTGACAAGATTTGAAAGTCTTCTCATCGGAAAATATAGTAGTCTCCCAGTTGAAATCTAAATATTCTCGAGCAAAACGTAATCGCTCTTCCTTGTGTTTTTGTGTCAGAAATGGTTTTTTAGCTGGTTTCCGATGATGTATACCTTCAGCATGGAGTGCACGGCGAACAGTTTCCAAAGACGTATCAAATCGATTTGCAAACAGTTTAGTTGGAATGAAACCATTTGCTTCATATTCTTCCACCATTGAACGTCGCTGAGTCGGGTTAATAAGCCGCGGTCTTCCACTTCTCACACGACTCTTCAAACTACCTTCTTCCTCGAACCTCTTTATCCAACGGCTCACAGTATTTCTCTAAAAAACAAAAATATTTTATTACACACTTGCAACTAGCGATTTATGAATAGGTATCATACGCCGCAACTATCATCATACCTAAAATAATCCTTAAAAATAACTTACACTTAAACCGGTTTCGGAAGAAATTTGAGAAATATTAAGCCCATTTCTATGCAAAGCGACAATATTTGCCCTGGCATCAATAGGAATATTAGCTTGCATCTCGAATCAGATATTCAAACAACACAATAATCGCAATAATAACACAAGTACTCTTAATAAAGTTCGCCAACTAACAACATCGTAGGTAATTACTTCTTCAATCCAGTAAGTTTATTTTATTTTACACTCACCCACATTTATTTAATTTTGTTACAAGTTCAACTAATAAGAAACATTATTCTCATCGAGTAATATCAAAGATAGATATTATTTTAAAATTCTCGATAAAAACACAAAAAGATCGACTTAGCTGGGGTTCGAAAGCAGGTCTCAACGTGTGAAACAACCAATGCGTTAACCACTCAGCCAGATAGCTATATGGCAATAGTACCGAAATTAAATACAACTATCTTAATACGCCGCCACGATATGACAGACTAGATAGTATTATACAAATGATCATTCTACCGTACTCTTTCTTAATAAATAATGATGAAAGAGTGCGATATACGAGACGTGTATGTGTGCAAAAGGTTTGTTATATTGAAAGGTCGTAAGTGCGACTTGCTTTGATGCAATAAATTTGTAAAACTGCTAATGGATTTATGCATGCGATAGTACAAAACACTACATGCCGCGCGCGACTCCGCCCGTTTGAAGTTCGTAGTTATCCCAAAATAACTTAATTCCTGGATAAAAAGTATGTTAAGTTTGCTAATTTTAATTTATTTAATACAAGAAGTAGTAGTGAAATATGTTGCTCGAAAGTAGATGACACAGTGATAATATCTTCGACAAATACAAAAACGCGGTGTTTAAATTCTGGTCCATAGAACAAAATGTCAACTAAACGTTGTGTGGCTGGTGCGTTAGTGAGACCAAATGGTATAGATTTGAACTGGTAAGTGCCAAGGGTTGGTATATAGAACGCGGTTTCGCACCTGTCCTGCTCTTTGATCAAAATTTGCCAAAAACTTTTAGTTTTTTTTTTTTTTTTTTAATAAAACCTTGCCCCACACTAGGAATTTCTTCCTGTATCGTGGGTGCGTTAACAAACATATAAACTCACATACACAACACCCAGAGCCGGAACAACTATCTGTAGGTCATACAAATATTTGTTCCGTGCGGGAATCGAAACCGCGACACGCAGCGCAGCAGTCAATCGCTCAACCACTGCGCCAACCGTGCGCCCCAATAGATCTAAACTGGTTAAATATTTAGCGTCGCGTAAATTATCAAGAATTTCAGAGATATAAGGCAAATTGTACGCATCTTTCTTTGTGACGGCGTTTAATTTTCTGCTGTCTAAGCAAAACATAAGTTCATCAGTTTTGTTAGATGTGAGTAGTACAGGTGATGACCATGGACTCTCGGCTGGTTCAACTACATCATCCTCTAGCATCTCACCTAGTTGCTCCAGTAATATTCGTTACTTCTCTGGAGACATTCGATAATACCGTTGCGCGTTGACGAATGGGGGCAGCTTCTACAGTGTCTATGGTATGCTTTATTAGAGAAGTACGGCCAAGACCTCGTACTTCGTATGATATTTCTCGGAACTGTGAAATGGTATCATCTGCTGTAATCCTCTGGTCTTCTCATAAATGATCATACGACTGAAGATGTTCTGAGCAATCTGGCTTCAGTTAGCTGAACTTAAATGATCTGGCTTCAGTTAAATGATCTCTGATTGATTTTTATTTCCGGAATTATACATTTACATTTCAATTATGTATTTGATTTTCAAATGTAAAAGGTATTGAAATAAAACCCTAGGAAGAAAGTCTTTGTACACCCGCTGCAACAAATGTCATAGGTTGGCTGATGTTCGATTTGCATTTTGATGAAACGAAACTCTTATGGAAGTCGTTTCCCATTATAGTAACAGCAGAACCTGTTGGGGTTAATAAGGATAACGGTTTAAGGGTTTAAATAATAACAGTTTAATTACCCTTTGTATTATGTATCGGAAAGGTGTGTGTAAGCACATGTGGCTCCTACTAAGGTTGACGGAATACAGTACCGTGACCAGCTAGCATTTCAGTTTCAAGTGTTGACAAGGGCTCAAGTAATAAACTGTGTAATTAATGGTTAGAGAGAGAAGGCTACAGTGTTAAATAGTATTGAATTATTTTTGATAAACTCCAACACGCCCCCTCAAAAATAAATCTCTTTCTCTGTAATAACATCATCGTAATAATACATATCTCAAACCATTTTTACATAATAATAAAACACACACCTTTCTTTCTGGGAAAACAATATCATTATGGTCCAACATTCATTGCGCAGGATTAGGGAAACCCAGAAAAACCTAATCAGACCAATCAATCATTTCATCTCTTGTAATTAATGAAATATTAAAGTTATTCATCTACTTATTACCAAGCTCTTATAATTAAATATCCGTATAATTATAACCAAGCTTTTATGTTTAACACATTATGTAATCATCTTTGTAGTTATAACCAAGCCTTTTATAATAAAATTGTCCTTTTTATTATAACCAAGCCTTTTAATTAACATATCCTTATTACCACGTTGCATATACATATTTGCAACACCACCCCGAACTTCATACTCATTCAGAGACACACCGCGGGGAATTTGTCAGGATAACAAACAGCTGGTTAATAAAAACATAAAACACATTCACACACTTTTCCGAAACTTGGTTTTTATAGTTTCAATGAGCTTAGATCGTCTGTGACTGGTCGGATTGCTGGTGCTTTTGCATCCATTATTATCCCTATCAATTTAATTATAATCTAGTAGCACAATGCCAAAACTCGACATAAATTACTTCAACCACAGAGTTTCCTTTACAACTTTTTGTTAACACTGCTGAATTTAATTTATATGTTAGAAATTATTTAAAAAAGTTTGTTGTTTGGCCAAGTCGCGTTATTTGAGTTCGAAGATTAAAAATAGTAGTAACGTTATTAAAACGACTTGGAATATTATTAATAGTGAAACGGGAAGATCTGGTAACCGAAATATTGACTACAGCCTGTCCATTAATGACAACATCATAAAATCAGATTCACAAGTCGCAGTGGCTTTTGAAAATTTATTTTCAGATATTCCCATTTCAACTACTAAATCCCTAAACTCATCACCTTCTGTTGCTGAGTCTTTGCTAAAAGAAAATGTTAATGTTTGCGATTCGGAATTTCTTTTTGAACATATTACTTGTAGAGACATAATTAAAACCTTTCACACTTTAAATGTTAAAAAGACTGCAGATCTGTGGGGTCATTCTGTAGAAGTTGCTAAGTCTATTATTGATATTGTCGCACCTAGTTTAGCTATTATCTTTAATAATTGTATCGACTGTGGGGAGTTTCCTGACCTTATGAAAAATAGTAAAATAATACCATTGTTTAAATCAGGTAGTACATCAGACCCTTCAAATTATAGACCTATTTCAGTACTACCTACGTTTAGTAAAATATTTGAGAAATTAATTTTAGAGCAACTGCAAAGATTTTTTAATAAACATAAATTATTACATAGCAAACAGTTCGGTTTTACAAGGGGTCGTTCAACTACTGAGGTTGACTACCGGTGTTGAGCTTTTAGGACATATTTATAATGCATGGGAAGATAAGTGCGATGCCTTGGGAATCTTTTGTGATTTGTCCAAGGCATTTGATTGTGTTCTTCATGATACGCTAATCAGGAAACTCCGCCACTACGGAATCCGGAACAGCGCTCTGGATCTTTTCACTTCATACTTGAGTGATAGGATTCAGAGCGTTGACGTTAATGGAAAAAGATCTCCCGGATCTATAGTAATGATGGGCGTCCCGCAGGGCTCGATTCTTGGTCCTTTCTTGTTTCTTATTTACATTAATGACTTGCCTTACCTCATAAAGGATAACCATGATATAGTGTTGTTCGCGGATGATACTTCACTTTTGTTTAAACTCAAACGTCAGCAGCTGGTTACTGACGATGTAAATAGCGCGATCTCAAAAGTAGTTCACTGGTTCAATGTTAATAATTTACTACTTAATGGAAAAAAAACCAAATGTATTAAGTTTACCCTACCTCACGTTAGGCAGGTGAAAACTGATGTGTTGGTAAAGGGCGAAGAATTGAATCCTGAAAATAGCACAGTATTCTTAGGCTTAACTTTGGATGCTAAGCTTCAGTGGGGCCCACATATAGATAAATTGTCGAAAAAACTAAGCTCCGCAGCATATGCTGTTAGGAAAATTCGTAATTTAACTGACATAGAGGCAGCCCGTTTAGTATATTTTAGCTATTTTCATAGTGTAATGTCGTACGGTATTCTGTTGTGGGGAAATGCCGACGACATCCAGACTATCTTTGTTTTGCAAAAAAGAGCTGTTCGATCGATTTATAAATTAAGCCCGAGACACTCTCTCAGAGAGAAATTTAAGGAGATTAATGTAATGACAGTGCCTTCTCAGTATATTTATGAAAATCTTTTATATGCCCATAAAAATATAAAATTGTTTAAAAAATACAGTGATATCCATAACATAAATACTAGAAACAAACACAAATTTGTAGAACCTGCAACAAGGCTCAAGAAAATAGGTGGTTCGTTTAGATGTCAATGTGTACACTTTTATAATAAGCTTCCAAGTCACGTACAAGATCTAAGTGTTAATAAATTTAAAACATTCATTAAACGTAAGTTGTGCCAGAAAGCGTTTTATACAATAAAAGATTACGTTGAGGACAAACAGGCTTGGGATTGAGCTGCTCCAATTAATTTGATTTTTTTTTATATATTTTTCAACGTGAATTTTGTTTTTTTTTTGTTTTCTTGCAATGACAAATATATTTACTTTCTAAAGTATTATATTTTTTTTTTTAGTTTATTTTAATTGTTGTGAATGTGAAGACAATGTGGATTCAATTTTTGTTTGTTTTTAATTTTAATTTATCCAAATTAGTTTTAATCATGGTCTGGCAGTTTGAGTAGTTTATGCGGCCTACCCGAATGTCCTTTCTTTGGTATTGTTCGTCGAATCGTTGAGCTCCTTAATTTTTGAGTTGAGCTGCACGGTTATTGACAAATGCGTGCACTGACTGGACAGGTCCACTCAATCTGGCTGGTTCTTTCCTCAAAAGACCATTTAAGACTTCAGTCTACATGGTCTTCACATAATCTAACAAAGATTTTGTCTGGACCTTAAAAGAGACTGTGACCTCTGAGTTTGTTTCGGCCTTTCTTCTCAGAGTAGTCAGATAGGAAACGCCGACTTCATCTAGTTTTACAAATATGATCGACATGTAAAAGTGTTTGTACAAACCTACTTACAGAAATAAAATCATTTATCATTTATCAACTTCAAATGTAAGAATCTGCACGGCTTCCACTTTTTACTGCATATTTGTGGCATACAAATCACATTGTGCAATGATTAAATACTACAATTAACTCGTAGTAATCATTCTATCAAATACGTCATAGCCTTATGTCACAATGAACAAAGCCACTTTCAATAGTTTATTAACTTGAGATTTATGGTTTGTTTTAAATTTCTCAAGAGTCAAGACCCTTTGAAGTGTGACCATAATGAACTGTTGTTTCTGCTTGCATACTGACTCAGAATGTTTATAGAAAAACTTAGGTCAGGTCAAATGGCCAGCATGATATGCTTCAAGCACACAACGAAATTTCTACAAGGGGCACTTGTAATTTCACACGACTCTAATACTTGGTACTTCATAATATGGTTTATTTCCACTTTTGGGTACAAGTATTGACTTATTTACATTACTCATATTTAAACTTCTTAGGTACCATTACTGTTTCCACAATCCTTGCCACTTAGTTTTTGTAATGTTACAGAGAAATTGGTACATTTTGGAAATTTCACACCTTCCTTTCCACACTTAAAGCATTTAAGTAAATGAGGTTGTTGACATGATCCCAATGAGTATGATTTAGATCTTCACAATTCGAAAACATAGTGAGGAAACAAGTATGTTCGCATGTTACCTTACCATATTTTCGAATTGGGTAAACCCATGATGATGTAAAAGTAAAATGTTTCATAACTTACTTTCTGTGCTTCCAGCTGGCCCCTCCTGTTGAAAAAGCGTTCAAAATCGGGCGGGAGGCCCTCACGACGACATTGCTCTATGAATTTCTGGACAAATTCTTCGAGCATGTCGTCAAGTGCCGCTTTGGTATCACGGTCAGTCATCTGCAAATAATAAAAATCATTCTGTTAATAAATTATCGTGTAATCACCACTTATTATAAAAGTCCCCCGCCGCGTCAGTACAGAGTGTCTAAGGCTAAGCATGCAGTTTAGCCTTAGACACTCTGTTTAACCCGCGCGAATTTATTTCGTCAGTTCTGTGAAGTTTTGGAATTGTAAGAAGCTGCACGCACTTGTGGTAAAAAACCGCGCAGTAAAAAATCCGCAACATATCTGTGGCTCTAGGAATAATACAAAATATACTATTGTTCAAAAGTGCAGTTCTATTAGGAATAAAGCTTATTTTAAATCGGTGCCTCTGACTTTTTAATTGAATAAAAGAACTGCTGTTATTTCTGATAAACATAATCATGTCCAATATATTTAAACAGGGCAGAGTAATAAATACTAATACTTTAATTTTTGGGAATACGAGTATTGGTCTACAGCTTTGTTTGTTTCATCCTAAAAATCGCTCCAACGCATCTTTTTTGCGCTCTAAACACCATTTTTTTATCTGAAGAGTTGCCTCAGAACATGACATCATACCTTAACAAAGGGATAACATAACCATGATATGCTGTTAGAACTGCGGTCGTATTAACGGTTTTCGATAACATGTAGGGAGCATATGAATATTGATTCAGTTTTTTACACAACATTTCAGCATTTGGTTTCCAATTTAACTGAGAATCAATGTTGACTCCCAAGAACCTTGCTTCATTTACTTGTTAAATTTTTGTGTCTATGTATTGTATATCCATTTCTCTTAATGTATCAACTCAGCTATCTCTTTTTGAATGAAAGAGTATTTTCCATCCATCCAATTCCACACACTTTCACGTTTGTAATATTAGTAGGATGGCATCAAATTTAATAACCAATGCATTGTGCAAATAATTAAAAAACAAGGAGAATATTTTTAAGGAAGCGTTGTAAAGAACACTGCAGTGAACGCGTCGAATTCTATGTGACCAAAACTTAATTGACTTCTAAAAGTCCTTCTAATTGCAATAAAGAAAGAACAAAATTTTAAGACACACAGACATTAGAATAAATAAAAAATAAACAAAAAAAAGAACCCTGTGTGAGTCCAAAAAGTTCTGCTGTAGTAAGTAAATAATGGTATCATTCAATGTTACATTTTACCCGACTACAAAGAGATGTTTTCCACTGCGCAGTTGATCAACAATGTTTATTACTTTTGGTAGGTACGGTTGACCACGCCCTCTTATCTAAAGATGTTGTTTTCAAACTAAAACGCAGCATATTGTGTGTTCTTTCAGTTAGTTAAATTTTAGTTAAATAATAAAATATTATTATTAATAATCAACTAATATTATATATAATTTTAGTTCCTCCTTGTGATATTTTGTTTTTGCAAAAACATCAAAACAAGAACAATTTGCACTGCACAATTTGATTCCGCCTAGCCCTTTCCATCATCGGACTACAAAACGTACGGCAATGCGCCATCGGTACATGGTTGATATCCCACCCATACGCACAAAGCGTTTTGAAAATACTTTCATTGTGCGTACAGCTAAGGAGTGGAATTCCCTGCTGGCGTCTTTTTTTCCTGATAGCTACAACCTAGGAATCTTCAAGTCAAGAGTGAATAGGTTACTTCTAGGCGTGCGTGCTTCACGTTCGACCACATCATCACTTAACATCAGGCGAGATAGTGGTCAAACGCGAGCCTATAATAAAAAAAAATAAAAATTGTAATCTAAAATTTACAAAATAACCCAGAAAATCGGCTCTTAATTTGTATTAGAATTTACCTGACATAGTTATTATTAGATAGGTTCATAATTATTAACATCTAGGTACATATCTATAGTATAATAATATATAATAATTGCAACGATTTGAATATTAGGTTTTCGTCTACTCTTTTTTCGTGACGAGATCTTTGAGTAGTATTTATTTATAGCCATGAGAAAAAATTGGTTAGATTTGACTGAGCTGACTGTACCAAATTCAAGTTCGCACATTAAATTTAATTATTTAAAAAATAGTATTCGTTCGGAATAGAAAATAAATATGAGGTTAAACAAATACCAGTGGAATTAGTTGTTTGTATTAGTGCGGGATAAATAAAAAAATCCTGCACTTTTCATACGTAATGCAAAATCACGCGGTATAAATCTAAAAATAGCCAGCAGCGTTGACGATCAGACGATCACAATCCTAATTCTACAAAGCCTAATTTCACAACAAAATCAAATAAATATTTACCTTTTAGTAAAATAAATCTGAAACTTCTTCGTAAGTTTTCATTCGAAAAAGTTTAAATGTAAAAAAGTTTTGGCACAACACACAAAATCAGTTGAAGCACCTTGAAGTGTCACTTCACTTTAGTAGACAACTTATGATCACCCAAAAAATGCAGAATAAAACAACAACAAAGCTGGCGCCTGTTAGCCGCGCTAGCTGTTTGCAGACTAAAGTTTGTCTGAGTCTCAAAATTAGTCCTCACTCGTCATATCGATTCGTTCGTTCGCCGGCCGGCACTCCCGCTGTAAATATATAACCTATAGATACTATACTAATCGTACCTAAGTCTACAGGGACGTACCTACTTGTATTTTTCCTACACTCTAGATGAGTGGGTATCATAATATGTTACTGCGTAGTTCAGGATTTATAAGAGTCCGATTTTATAATACCTAATTATAATAAGATACATAAACTCACGACTTTTACCCATAGGGGTAGGCAGAAACGACAGAACGTCATCTAATACGATCCTTTCATATTCTATTTGCGTCGCTTATACACTATCGCGCGAGAGCCCGCGAGGATGATGTACATTGCTCTCAGTACTGAGTTCCATCATGAAGTATTTCGTTTAAAACTCAATGTACAGTGTTTCCTCGGGCTCTCGCGCGAGAGTGTACAGTCGGCATTACATTCATACTTTTGTTACACATGCACGCCCACGCCGTATGCGAGTGCACATGACCTTTCAAGGGCACCAGTTATGTGCTTTTAGGAACTATAATCTGTCGAATAAGGCTTACATGTACCTGCACAAACCCGTTTAAGCTGGGCAGCCTTTTGAGCCACGTCAAGAAAAGCTAGATTAATTTCGAATAATCTCGAATAATTTCGTATTATCTCGAAAACTCTTGAATAATCTAGGTTCATCTGGGACAATCTCGAATAACCTTGAATAGTCTCGAATACATACATAAATGCAGGCCTATTTCCCATAGGTGTAGGCAGAAACTTCAGAACGCCACCTACTACGCGGGTTTTCAGGGTTTTCCCGGCAATTATTCCAATTTTTCGCCGTAAAAACCATCCTTGGACTTTAACGAACATTTAAAAAAAAGAATTGGTAAAATTGGTCCAGGCGTTGTTGAGTTATGCGCTTACCAACACATTTTGCGATTCATTTTTATATTATAGAAGATACATATAAAAAAATATGCGGTCAATTTAACCTCTTTATAATATTTTTATTTGGTTTAGATAAGATATTACAATCAGTTTCTGTGTGATGTACGCGCTCATTAAAATTTCTGGTTTGTCGTTCAATTACGTGATTACGTCATTCGTTCTTTCGTCGCTCACGCTATTCCACACTGTGACCTTGGTGAAGATTATTGACCGGGTTTTGGCGGGCCTTCCCGAAATCATAGACAACACTATTTTATTCGGCAATATAGAGTGTATGTGCGTAGTTGACTAGTTGGTCTATATATTTATAAGTTTATGGTTGCTCTTATGCTTGCAAAATAATAAATCAAGTTTTTAACCTTCGTTTTAAATTCCTTATCGTCGTGAGCTCATTCTTGAGATGTGCCACGTTTTAGAATATAACTAATAATCTGATGAAAGGAACACACTTATTATTACAACCCACACAATATTTTTGATTATCTTGTCTCCAAACTGCGTCTAACATAAATATTTGTGGTTTGATACATTAATATAAATTGCATGGGAATTCTGAAGTCTGAAAATGCCTAAATTCAATGAGACAACCTATATATAAACAAAGGTAGACTCAAACTTAATGCCGGGTGTTTCGTTGCGCAGCACCCTGGCAGCCGCTCTCATGTTACTTGTTATTACAAAGCGACTTGCGGATTGATCAAAGCCGCCATTGAGTTTGAGTCTACCTGTACCTCTTGTTCTGCATAAGGGTTCCCTAAATAAGGAAAGTGAGCGCTAAGGAAGAATTTCCGAAAATCTATTCCCTGTGTGGGTTTAAAAGGGGTTAAAGATTGTCTTTTCCCTCTTCGGGTTGCCTGAAACCTCTTCAGGTATAAATAAGACTAAAAAAGCTAAAGGACAATGGCAGAAGCCCATACATTGTTTTAGCTGAGATTAAATTCCTAGGAATTTAAATGAAAAATATCTGGTTTTATTCAGGGTCATCTTCTGAATTAATTTGTGCAAGAATTTTAGTTCGGGAATGGCGAGAATTATATTTATTCAGGGCCGAATTCACCAATGAAACTAATCGTGATTATTTCAACTAAATTTAGTTTATGCAAATACAACGTTCTGATTGGTTGAAACCGTTGAGAAACTACAAATTAGAACGCTGTAATTGGTTTAACTGAGTTAAGTTCAACTAATTGCGATTGAGTTTCATTGGTGAAATCGGCGCTTAGTCATGAACTTTTGTTGGTTATGCCTGGGTTACTTTTAAGAATGTGTTTAATAGGTAATAAATACTATTCAATTTCGAGGAAGTAAAAGGGCAATATCGCATTAGTATTTCCCTTATCTAGTTATTTCAAAGTCAAAGTCAAAGTCAAAATTTTATTGCGAACTAAGTGTACAATGTTGATGTTATTTTATGTTGTTACTTAAGACTTAGCAGCCTTTTACAAGCATTGCAATTTTCATCCTAAATTAGCATGCATTAAATTTTATATTATTTAGATCAGTCAAATTATATTGAGACATTTTCTTATGTCAAAATTAAATGTCAATATGAATCAATATTAATTATAAAATATACTCTTTGGAAATTGTATATTTATTTATTAAGCGACTTTGTTGACATATATGAAAAGGTCGTCATCAATAGTCAAGCCATATTTTTTTAGACTTGGTTACTAGTCTTTTTGCCTATCATTAATTGAAGAAAAACCACTTGTTTGTAAACTACAGTATTCTAACGTACCTGCAAGGAACATCTACACTTAGACATAAACTGTTAATTTAAAAAAATGTTAATTTCATCAACATAAGTAAATTACATTGTTAACTTTGAAGTCACCTTTTAATCAAAGATTTGCTTGCATTAGGTGCCTTCGCTCCTCCAGTTTACATTAACTGTACATATGTGTGAGATGAAAATAAACAAAAACAGTAGATAATTTTGAAAAAATGCCATATGACTAACAATACAAAAATACTAAAACTAATTATGTTAGTAAGGAATAAGGAGTGCGCGCGGTGTTATGTTTGTGTGAGGGGCAGTATGTGTGATGTAGGGGTGTGAATGTTGGTGTAGAACGTGTGATTTGTGTACTTTTTGTTCAGTCTAGCGACAGTTTGCATCTGTAAATTATGATTATGTATTTTGGGAATTATGTGATTGTATGGAGCAGAGCCTCGATTTCTTCGTAGGTTTTGCTCTTCAACCATTCTGTGAGTGTCTTTTTGCAGTCGCGGTATGTCATTGGGTATATGGTGAGAGTTTTGTTGAGGAAATTGTATAAGCGAGAGGATTGCTTTGTGTATTGTCTTGTAGCAAATGTTGTTTTGACTGGGGTTTCTGGAGCTAGCTACTTTATTCTTTCTCTTAGTTTGTATCCTAGGAGTGATAAAGGGAAAGGATTCATGCTTTTTTAAAGTTATCAGAAGGACATAGAGCTTTCTAACTGACAAGAGGTTCGAAGTTGAGTACCTATAGGGTTTCGGTGGGGAATAATCGTGGTTTAAAATACATGACCTTTAATAAAGCGATCTGTGCCCTCCCAAGCTCCAAAAACTTTGTTTTTTATGCTCCACACAAAATTGGTAAACAGTACGTCAGTATGGATTGACCCAGAGACACATACATTTGCTGGATAAGATCTTTAGTAGCCACGTGCCGAAGAGTTTTGAAGGTCCAAATTAATTGCCTGACTCTGTTCATCATCAGTTCTAGATGCAAGTGCCACGATAGCCTTTGGTCGAGCATAACACCAAGGTAATTAGTGCTACATACTTTACTGATTTTTAAACAAAAGCAGTTGGTGTAAGGGGAGTCAGAGCAGGTATGTATTTTAATCTGGAGATCTTGAGATGGCTGAGTACGATTATCAATGGAGAAACAAATGTAGTTAGTCTTTGAGACATTTAAAGCCAAAAGGTTTACGTTCGAACCAGGCAGCTATTTTAGACAAGCCACTTTCGGCAGCGTGGCCGACGCTGTTCCAAGTTTCTCCTGAGAAAACAATTGCTGTGTCATCAGCATAGGAGAATATGTGTGCACCGTCAATTTTCATGTAACACAGGCTGTTAAGATAAATGTGAAACAGCGTGGGGCCGAGCACACTTCCTTGTCCCACTCCGTATGTGACTATTTCTTAGGAACTAGTGACTGATCCTATCTTAACTACATATCTGCGTTCGCTTAGGCATTCCTGAAAGAGTTTAAGTGGTATTCCTCTTATGCCAATGCCTTTTAACCTGCGCAAGAGTGTAGGGACACTGACTGTGTCGAAGGCTTTTTTTAGGTCTAAAAATACTGCCATACACTTATCACGACTGTCCATATTTTTGTGACTATAGGAGTAAGTGCCAAGACCGCGACTTCTGTAGACTTAACCTGTCTGAAGCCAAACTGTGAGGGCAAGATTAAATAACTTTTTGTTAAATATCTAGTCAAGCGGTGAAATACTACTCTTTCAACAATTTAAGACAGGGATGGAAGTACAGATATCGGTCTGTTGTTAGGCTACGTTACCGCTCTTGTACACAGCTGTTACTACAGCTTGTTTCAGGGCGGCTGAAAAAGTTCTTCGGTCGCTTTGCAAATGGCCAGGAGGTCCGCCTGGTAGACTGTGCAGTACGCGGCTAAGCTAAGTTTGAGCTTCCGGACTTCGTCCTCATTATCCCAAATGGATAATGCGGCTCCGACCTTCCCCTCAATCTTGCTGCCGTCGGTGAAGATTCGCACCGCCTGCTCATTGTTACCGTCTAGTAACTCCTGGTCTGCCAGGCACATGAACTCCCGGGGGCATTTGTGTAGCTGGATGAGGGGCTTCTGCAAACCTTACTGCACTCTCAATATCCCTGTCTCCTGGCAAAAACCGGGATGACCCTCTCCTCGCTTCATACAGGGCGGCTGCCTCTTGTATGCGCAGGTCTAGAGTTAGTATCCCGGATAGTACCAGTGCCGAGTTCAAAGAGACAGTACGGTAAGACTTGCAGAGCTTCTGAACGAATCATCTTTGGACAGAGTCTAGCTTCTTCCGTATACCCAGCTTTTTCGTGGCGGGAGCCCAGGCAGCGGCCGCGTACGTAACTATGGGTTCAATTGTTGCCGTATAGATAGTGTGTATGACCTCCCTGTTCAGTCCCTAACTAACTTCAGCAGAGCGGGACAGCTGCTTATAAACGTCAGCTGCCTTCTTGCAGACGTTCGCGGCATGCTTATTGAAGGTGAGCGTGTCTCCATCCACGACCAAGACGATGTCATCCGCAAACGCCTGCACATAAATTCTGCGCTGCTCAAGGTCCTGCAGTAGTGGATCGAGAACGAGGTTCCACAGGATTGGAACACCGATCGACCCCTGAATGCAGCCCTTGCTAGTCTCTCGAGTACATTTCTCCCCGGCATACCGAACCTTGACCTTCCTACCGTCGAGATTGCTGTCTATCAGCCTTCTGAGGTTGACCGGGCACTTGTCCTCAGCCAGTCTGACCCTTATAGCTGGCCACCAGGCGCTATCGAAGGCCCCCTCTATGTCCAACGACACCAGGACAATTAGCTTCTTCAGCCTCAACTTGTCCTGTACGTGCTCCATTAGTGTATAGATGGCGTCCTCGGTGCTCCTCTGGGCCATGAAGCCAAACTGAGGAGTACTAAACCACGGTACGAGATGCCTGATGATGAGTAATTTTAGACACGCTGCTAACATTCCTCTCCAGGACCTTCCCCAAAACAGGCAGTAGACCGATTGGTCTGTATGCCTTGGGGGTGGTATAGCTATCCTTGCCCGGCTTTCTGAGGACTACGACTGTAGCCCCCTTCCAGGTCGTCGGGAAGTGTTCCAATTCGAGGTACTTATTGTAGAGGGCAAGGAAAGCGTCCGGGTCCTGGTCAGAAGTCAGTCTATCCCCTCCTGGTGCCTTTTTGAGATTGAATCCCGCCACAGCGATCTTCAGCTCCAGCGTCGTCGGGGCGGCCTTAGCAGTACGCTATGGATGAGCGGGCTTTGGGCTGATATGATGATGTGGCCGGACCAATAAAAATGATTCACATCGCAATAAATATTACTTAATATTTAATGTCCTCAAATATATTTATGACTTATAGTTTTAATTATAAAAGCTACTAATTAACCTATGCAATCCAAACTAAAATAATAAATGCGTAAGTAACTGTCTGTTACTTTTCACGTTTAAACCGCTGAACCGATTTAGATGAAATTTGGTGTGAAATCTGTTTGAGACCATAGGTAAAATATCCTAATACGGCTATAGGATAGTTTTCCTATTTCCTTCATAGGATATTTTTTATCATGGAAATCTTCCTTTAGGGGGTGCAAGTTTGTATGCTGAATTAATAATTTCTCTAGTAAGGCGGCCCACACACACACCTACAATATTATTGCCTGATATAAAAAAATGGCTATTCGAAGTAATAATGCTACACAGACGTAATTGCGGGCAACAGCTAGTTACATAGGTAATATATAAATTAACATTCATATGAAACATAAAACGCCTGTACGCTAAGAGCTAAGTTGCTTTCCAATATGTTATTTAATCCTGAGAAAGCCCGTAACTATGGATTCAGTCAATACCGGGAGATATTGTTTCCACCGTTGCTAATCCTCTCGTCTGTTAAAATCCTTATTTTCTTAGCTTTTTCTCATAAATGTAGGTAAATTTAGTTAACCAAACTGCCAATTTATTTAATTAATCGAAATTACTTATTTTATTACGACCCTCTGCCAGCGGCTTCGTCACGTGAAAAGTGTTTTCTTATCCCAAGGTTACATTATATCGGGTTAAAAATTAGCCTATGTGCTATTCCAGACTGTAATCTCTATACAAAATTGCACCCAGATCCGGCCGGGGGTGATTGAGTAACAAACATACATCCACACACACATCTATACATCCAGACTTTCAGATAACCATTTACAATATTAGTAAGTTTAAAATCCAAGTAGAATTACGCGCAAAAATAGTGGCTTTTGGATTTGACAGATAAAAACGAGGCTGTAAGCCAGGCTGCGAACGTCTTCGACGCTGTTTTTTTTGTACGGAATACCAAAATATATGAAGAACTGTCGACTTGCTCGACATTGAGTAGTTCTAACTCACGGCCGTCACAGCTTAGAGCGCTAGTGTCGCTATTCGCGGCTTAGCGAATACCAAACTGTAAATTCGTCGCTGGCACAGCACCAGGGTTGCCAACCGTACGAGGTTCCTCGTACAAATACGAGATTTGTGGTCTTCCGTACGAGGTACGAGGACACTATCAACCTCGTACAGTTATGTACGAGATTTTGATAATATGGCAATACGATAATTTTTTTAACCCACAAAAGATATGTATAGCCGCACGCCAACAGATAAAATTATACGGCAGAAAAACGACGATAGTGAGGATGTGCCTGACATAATATTCGGAGAGGAGATGTAAAGTAAGTTACCATCCAAATTTTCGTAATAATATAGACACATTTAGTTTTTGTAATTTTACTTGAGTAGATAATAAAGATTTTTTTGAAATACAACACAAAGGGATGTTTTATTTTGTAGGAAACTTGCAGTAGTTAATTTCATTGAGAAAAAGTACTAAATCCAGTAGTTCAATATGCCTTAATTTTGGTTTTAGCACGTATTCGATGCATAATAAATGTACGAGATTTGAAAGTGAAAATACGAAATTTTTAGCTGCATATGTACGAGGGAATTTATTTTACGGTTGGCAACCCTGCACAGCACTGCGCTCAAGGCTGTTTCCTTAGAGAATAGCACTGCGGCCCGCGCTCAGCAGTGCCAACTTTAAAAAGGCTGATGATAAGGTACTTTTGCAAAAATGTGGTTACTTAGTCTGTGTACCACAAAGATAGTATTTTTAAACTTCTAAGTACTTTATGTCGAACTTCTTTTTCGTTCTGACAGTTGAGTAAGCTGGAACATTACGGATTAGGTAAACTTGCACTAAGCCTAGTGAAATCTTATTTAAATGACAGGCAACAGCAAGTTCAGATAAATGGTGTAAATTCACGGGGCTTAAAAATAAAAATGGGGGTACCACAGGGCTCTATATTGGGTCCTTTCCTCTTTCTGGTGTATATAAATGATCTACCGCATTTATTGAAAAAACAACCACATATAGTATTGTTTGCTGACGATACGTCCTTAATATTTAAGATCAATAGACGTTCCACACGTATTGATGACGTAAACAACGCTCTACAGCAGGTCCAAAACTGGTTTACTGTTAATAATTTAGTACTAAATGGAAAAAAACGAAGTGCATAAGATTTGCGTTCCCGAATGTTAAAAGTAATAACTTGGAAATAATATTGAACAAGGAGAAACTAGAAATCGTCGAAAACGCGGTTTTCCTGGGAATCACGCTCGACTCGAGGCTACAATGGGGTCCTCATTTAACATCTCTGGCAGGACGGCTTAGTTCAGCAGCATATGCTGTCAGAAAAATCCGTCAATTTACTGATGTACATACCGCGAGGCTGGTCTATTTTAGTTACTTTCATAGTATCATGTCTTACGGTATTTTGCTATGGGGACGGGCTGCAGACATAGAGTCTATTTTTATTCTGCAGAAAAGAGCTATCAGAGCCATATACAATCTTCGCAGGCGCGATTCTCTTAGGGAATTATTTAAAGATATCAACATCATGACGGTACCTTGTCAATACATTTATGAAAATATAATGTATGTCCGGAAAAATATTCATCTTTTTACTAAAATAAGTGATAGGCACAATTTTAATACTAGAAATAAGGACAAGTTAGATCAACCTCGATTCAGGGTAGCTAAAGTAGCTAGCTCTTTTATGGGGTACTGTGTAAAATTTTATAATGAAATTCCACTAGAAATTCTCCAATTAAACGAGTCAAAATTTAAAACATGCATTAAACGCACACTATGTAGACAAGCATATTATAAATTGGAAGATTATCTCCTTGATAAAAATGCTTGGCTAAATGCCGGTCCTGCTCCACAGCCACATACATTTGTAGCTACAAATTAGTTTATATTGGAAGAGATGCTGCTGCCCTTTTCGTATTGTTGTTTTCAGTGTTTTATTTTTATTTCATTTGTTTATTTCAATAGGACTTAGGATTCTTTACATGTTATATTTAGAAATAATAGCATTGTATAATGTAGAAGCACTTTTATTTTTCAAATTTGTGAATGTGAGGTACCATGGAGCATTTTTATTAGGTTACAACTTTTTGTTTTTTTTTTTATTTTGACATTGCGAGCATGGCAGTTGAGAGTTTGTCATGCTCACTCAAATGTCTCGCTGTTGGTGGCGCGTGTTATTGGGTCATTCGGTTCCCTTCAAAATGGTTGAGCTGAGTGGGGTTGATGCACGCGTCATGCTCGTGAACGGGTGCCGTCAGATGAGACTGGTCATCTCTTAGCTGCCAGTGGCTTAATTCAGTTCCTATCTTTTAATATTTTTTTTATTATTATCTACATTGTGCTCACATAATGGAAGCAACAAGAAGTATGTAACCAAACATTATATGTAACACATATTATTTAAAAGAGTGTCCATGGAGTTTCTTGCACGTTCTTCTCCATAGAGATCTACTCCTTGGAACGTGCAACTTAGCTTCACTTGTTAGTTTGACTGACCGACATTTGACAATTCAAAAGTGCCTGTAATTGGTCTATTTGAAATAAACGTTTTTGATTTTTTGATTGATTTTGATTTGATTTTGAGTAAGGGAAAATTTATTCGGTCGATCACATTATCAAAGCAAGCATAATCTCTTGTTCACTTGTTCAGAGCATCTAAAAGTAACGGTCATGTTATAAACTAGAAGATATTATGTACTTTAATATATAAGTTCTATAAATGTTAACGTTTTTCTACAAAACGAATAATTCTTTCATAATAAATCGTATATTTTCTTTTACTGTTTCACGAATGGATTTTTTTAATAAGAATTTGTATACTTCAATTTGTTTATTTTAGAAACTTTAATTTTTGATTTTATAAAGGGTGATTTTTTTGATGGTATCTTTTTGGCAACACTGTTTTTGACAGATCACGCGTGAATCGTGTCTTGTGTCATTGTCAAACTTGTTCAGTTTGGTCTATAATTTAACCATGAATCGACTTACGAACGAACAACGCTTGCAAATTATTGAATTTTAATATCAAAATGCATGCTCGGTTAAGAGAGTGCATCGCGCACTTCTTCCAATTTATGGGCAGTTTGGTCGGCCTACTGAGGCAGCTATGGAAGAATTGGACATGCCTGACATGTGGTTTCAACAAGACGGTGCCACATGCCACACACGGCACGCGAAACAATGGCCCAATTGAGAGCCGCCTTCGGAGAACAGTTTATCTCACGTTTTGGGCCCGTCAATTGGCCGCCTAGATCGTGTGATCTAACGCCTTTGGACTATTTCATGTGGGGCCATGTCAAGGCTCATGTTTACAGGGATAAACCAGCAACGATTGACGCACTGGGAGCCAATATTGAAGCATTTATTCGTGATATACCGGCTGATATGTTGGAGAGAGTGTGCCGAAATTGGGCCTTGCGAATGGGCCATCTAAACCGGAGCCGCGGCCAGCATTTGCATGAAATCATCTTCAAACATTAAATTATATTGATCGTTCTATCGATTCCAATAAAGATTTCATCAAATTTTTCAATTTTTTTGTGTTTTTTTTGAAAATCAAATCCTATACCTCTTAAAAAATCACCCGTTATAAACAGTAACTAATTTTATGAAAACCCTTTTTTCAACTCCACACTAGGTACATAGATTTTTTTTGCAGTTTATATTTTTCAATGAATTCGTGCGTGACAGTGTGCTGTCTCGAAGCAAAAATAAGAAAATCAAAGAATACGATATTCGTATGTCATTTATTTATTTATTTAATTAAGGACACCCAGCAAAGCATACACCAAAAATACATCATCATGGAAAATATATCTATTATAAGAATATACAGTTTATCTAGCAGTCAACAGAAACTGCTTCACTTGGCCGGAGCTTGATACTAGGTTTGTTAATAAACAGCTTCGTCAAGCTGTTTCTCCCGGCTGTTACTGTTAGATCTTTGACAGTAGTAACGAATAGTCAAAAGCCGGAACCATCTAACACCAGTCTTGCCAAGGGGTATTACCCAGTTCCTGGGTTGTGGAAATCAGATAGGCAGTCGCTCCATGTGGAATACTGGTACTGTATGGTGTTAGACTGGAAGCTACCCCAATATAGTAGGAAAAAAGCAGGTTAATGGATTGGTTAAATAAACTTCGCAAATGTTATATATGTTGAGCATTTTGTAGTAAATACGAAGTCGGTTGATTTGTAAAAAAAGACTTGATTTTACAAGAATATTTTAAATTTAAAACTATGTTTGAAGTAAAGGAAAAATATACTATGTTTTAATAAAATGTTTAAAAAAAGTTTTTGTGTAGAAACCAGAAACATAAAATATAAAATTTAGGATACTCTAACTCAAATAGTCGCACAGAAAGAGAAATAATAAAATAACTTTAAAAAAACACAGGTTTAATAAAATTATTTATTCCTTAATAGAAAAGAAACGTTACTTAGAAATAGTAAAAACTTTATTATTATTAGGTCTCGGACATGAAAAAAATATTTGGAGTACATTTAAGAAAACACGGGTCTTATAAAATTATGTTTATTCTTCTGTATAAATACATACAAATGGTAAAACCTTAAAAACGAATTCATTGAAAAATATAACCTGCAAAAAATATCTATGTACCTAGTGTGCAGTTGATAAAAAGAGTTTTCATAAAATTATTTAATGTTTATATAAAAACATTTAAAAAAAGTTTCTAAAATTAACAAATTGAAGTGCACAAATTCTTATTAAAGAAAAATCCATTCGTGACACAGTAAGAAAAATTTACGAATTATTATGAAAAAATTATTCGTTTTGTAGAAAAACGTTAACATTTATAGAACTTATATATTAAAGTACATAAAATCTTCTAGTTTATAACATCGCTGTTATTTTTAGATGCTCTGAACAAGAGATTATGCTTGCTTTGATAATGTGATCGACCGAAGAAATTTTCCCTTACTCAACTGTCAGAACGAAAAAGAAGTTCGACATAAAGTAGGTACTTAGAAGTTTAAAAATACTATCTCTGTGGTACACAGACTAAGTAACCAAATTTTTGCAAAATTACCTCATCATCAGCCTTTTTAAATTTGGCACTCCTGAGCGCGGGCCCATTGCGGATTGGTGGATGTCACATATTTTTGAATCTTTGGTTCTAGGTCATGCCGGTTTCCTCACCATGTTTTCCATCACCGTTTTGAGAACAGTAGTGATGCAATAATTTACACAAAGTAAAACGCTTGCCATGGTTCGAACCCACGACCACTTGTAAGGCGTGGCCGTTACCACAAAACCACCACTGCTCTGCAAAATTACCTCAGTTATGCTTAAAACTGATATAAAACTAAGACTGGTGTTGGTCTTTTAGTTTAAAACCCCGTCATTTTGAAACTAAAAAGCCAATTCTCATACTTAAACAAGTTTTTTTTGTATAGTGCAATGTCTAGAAAAACAAACGTGTGTGCAAAACTTCAACACAATCGAAACCCAGGAAGTGGCCTGATGGATCAAATTTAGTTTGCAAGCTTTGTTAACATACACTCGGAAACCGGGACGGGAGAAGCGAAATAAAAGCTTGTGAATACCTTCAATCTCTCTGACAACTGTCAAAAGATTGACAGGGTTTTTTTGTAACATTAAGACAGAGAGTACAATGCGAACGCTTTTATCAAAAATACGGAAATTGTCCCTATTTTTTTTGCAATCGACAGTTGAATTTAACCATTGACGATAAGACTACTTGTAAAAATTATATTAATTACAAAGTACAATAATAACCTTAGCTTTAATGAAACTATATTATTTATAACTGGCTACCAATTCTAAAACCTTTGATGTATTCATCCCAATCTACTAAATAAAATTACTATGGCAACGTTTATAGGAAAAACAAGGAATCATCAATTTTTATTCATATAAAAAGGTAGTTTTAGGTACTGTAGAAAAATGTTGAGGTCTTATAACAAGTTGCCATCAAAATCCTCGAACATAAATAAAAACAATAAGAAATTCGCTAATTCTGTCCTGGTTGTTCTACAGCTTTTCAAAAACTCTAGGTAGGTACGTATCTTCCTGTAGAAACATTCGTTTTTTTTATTATAGGTAGGCTCGCGCGTGACCAATACGAGTATCTCGCCTGATGTTAAGTGATGATGTGGTCGACGGTGAAGCACGCTTACCTAGAAGTAGCCTATTCATTCTTGACTTAAAGACTCCTCGGTTGTAGTTGTCGACATTCGACTATTTTGTCACCCAGTGCCTTGATTATCTGTGTGTCTTTCGACTCTCACCTTATCTTCGGCTTAAAGCTTAAGCGAGGTCACCGGGAACTGCAGCTCAATTGCGCTTGCCGAATTCACTTGCGCAATCAGGCTGCTGGTAGCCTCATCATTGTCAGGATAAATTTTGCAATTTTCTCCAATATATTAAGGCACTTAGTAGTGATCGAATGCATTTCGTCATTTTTACTTTTAGGCAAATCACTGGTTTGTTCTGGACGCTTCGGTCGATGGTCTGATGACGTTGGTTTGTGGTGGTATGTTATAATATCATGCTTTTGTACTATGTTTTAGGTACCACCAAGCTCCACTAGTGTGTCGAGTTTATCAACTGCGCCTCAAGCTTTCTGATCAATTCCTCGTCTTTCTCATCTTTTGATCTCCTATTTTCCATCCTTTTTTTCGCCTTTTCAAGTGTCGCCTGTCGCTTCAGCTCTTTCATTTTTTCCTTGGTTTTCAAGATTTCGGCCTTTTCTTTGGCAGCTTTTTTCTTCAAAGCCTCCAGTTTCTTGTTAGGTTCACTTTTCCTTTTCTTTGGAGTTTTCTTGTCCTGAAAACACAAAAAAAAATATTTAGGACTTTTATCTAAGGTTCACATCAATCAAGATCAAGTCGCAATATCATCTCGGTGAATACTCTGTCAAAAATGTAGGGAGAGGTGTTTTTGACAGATCGTGACTGAGATGCAAATACAAGCTTTTTTTATTATGTAAGTACGGGATTTGCTCCTTTGTGATAAAACTACTGATAATGGATAATTTCATTTACTTGCACATTTACAATAAGCTGCCACTTAATAAATAAAAAATACAATTTGTCAGCTGTTCAATGCACTTATCAACTGGTTCATACGTAATGAAATGATTGAATTTAACATGAATATAAAAATCAGTGTGATATGTTTCGCAGTCTCATAGTTTAGATTGTGGGTTGTTGTTAAAAGGTTAATGAAAAATAAAGTGTTACAACTTACTTTCAGCGGCTCGTTAAAAAGACTCTCCCACGTGGTGAACATGTCAAATATTATTTTGCGCTCCTCTTCAGTCAGCCGAGCTAGGAAAGCACCTACGGAGGCGCCTCCAGAGGCAACTGCATCAGCCATCTGAAAATAGCGAAAGCATGTATTTTATTAAACGTTCAATATCATTTTCTGCGTTTACAGTAGCTGAAAAGCATATTAAAATAATCCACGAAAAACTACTGTACGGGTATGTTACAGGACAAATAAAACATGACTTGAACGAGTACGGTTTTTTAGCAGCTGCACTGGACCGGCCGAAGTGGCGACACTTGGTTTTTAATCTTGGTTACTTGCACACTCGGTCAGCAGTGGACATCTTTTGGCTCAAATGGTGATGATGGTGATGAATCGATCGATCGGTCATCGATAGCATCGATTGATGGTTGCATGGATCAGTCCACGACGATCTATAGTTCCTACATCAAAGAATACCAAACTCTGACCGGCCGACGTCGATCAACGTCACTCAACGACACTCAACAATCAAACGAAGCAGATTAATTTTATTGTTGAGTCTGCCTTGCCTTTTCCCAACTGTGTTGGGATCAACTTCCGCTCTAACCGGATTCAGCTGAGTACCAGTATTTAACATGGCACGACTGCCTATCTGACCTCCACAACCCAGTAATTGGGTATCACGATACTCCTTGGCAAGACTGGTGGCTTTTGACTATCCGTAACGACTGTCAACGATGTACAAATGACAGCCGGGACCAACGGCTTAGCGTGCTTGACGGGGCAAGGAAAAACTCGGTGCGCCATGATCACCGCACCACGGATCTCGGCAAGCGTACTTTAATCTTGAAGATCGATCCGTGTGATTGTTATTCCTGCCATGCAACGTCAATACACGACAATATAATAATAGTTGACTAGTTTGCAAAAACTTTTCAATAACTCGATGGCGCCGCGCCTTAAGTTGCTGTGCTAGCAACAGCGCGACGGGATTTCCCCGCGGCGCATGTGCGTTACGCTCTTAATATTCTACTGCGCAGTCGATAAAACTAAACAAGTGATCACACGTGACCTTGCCTTCCCTTTCAAATCACTATTTTAATACTTATTTTGGTAAATAAAAAACAGATTAAAAAAAAAAAAAAAAAAAAAAAATTGGACAATAAAGCATCTACTTAATTAACCATATATTTGTACTCCCTTTCTATTAAACTCTGTGAAAAGGAACTCTGTGAGAACTCTGTAACCATGACAAAAGAAAGCGCATTACATAACATAAAAATACGGGACGGATGGCGTTGACTTTCATGCAAAACATTTAACAAAACACGCCTTTAAACAAAAAAATAACTGTGCAAAATTTTCAATGGTAAACAAATCTAAAAATAACCCAAAACAATGCCAATCAAAACAGTATTCACACTCATTTTAAAATTTTAATTAAAGTCAAATATAAAACAAAAAAGAAATCTGCGATAACACCGCCATTTTATTTCTGAACTGTGTCGCACAACAAAGTATAAATATTAAATTATATCTATGTAAATAAATATAACAGTAAGTTATAGCTACCTTTAATTTGTTGAAGTAACTTGGTAAAAGTTGATGTCACGCTACACATGTACAGAAAATGACAACACAACTCGACTTTCAATCACAATAACACAAAGGTTTAAAAAAAATAAGCGTCGCCTGCTCTATGGGCGCGGCGCCTGTATGCCGCGCTCGCCGCTCGCGCCTCGCGGCTCGCGCAGCGCTCACTGAATACGAAGTTACGAACTAAATCGACGCAAACGAGTATTTGCGATACTACGTGATAGTGTAGATATGTGGCTGCCACAGCCACACTACGCTACGAACAGTTTGCGTCTAGAACGAGTTCAAAAATGCTTCGTTTGGCATCTGGCTTTTTCTGTGGGAGTAACTAAAAAACTGCGTTCTTACAAAAAGAGATTGACATTGATGAACGACGATGTTTGAACAACGCAATGTTTGTTAGCAAAATCTTGAAGGGAAATATACACTCACCGCCGTTGCTCGCACTCATTAACTTTCGTGCCCCATCGAGGATTACCCATCGAGGACCCGCGTAGCGTACCCGAAGAACGGTATTGGGATCTAACTCTCCATGTGCTAGGTTTGAATAGTTGTAGTGATATGGTTGAGTTTCACTTTGATTTGAAGCAAAAATTTAAATTTCTGAACTGTTTAACAGATTTGTTGTAAATGTTTTTGGATTGTGTGTACGTAACTTTTTGAGGAAATTATGCTTTTAATATTTCGCATATGTAACTATTATAGAGTTATATTACTAAGTTTACTTGTAGAATATGTAACTTTCAGCTAACATAATTACTTAAGTATTATTGTTTAGTTCATGTGGTGTTAACCTATAAGTAATTGTTGCACTGTGTAGAGTTTATACGCATGTTTTATTTTTGTTTGTAGATTAGTGTCAACAATAGTTGGTTGATCTAATTAATAAAATAAAAATATCATCCATTATTCATTTTTGTACCTTTCATATACTGGAGACAGAACGCGTGGATTAAATTGCGCAATATTTTTTCGGTATTTTTAGAATAAAATCGCTGACAATAATGTATGTTATCAAGAAAAATGGCGTCTCAAAACAGACAACGATTAAGAATCACTGTGCGTGTTAAAGATAATAGTATATTATGCAACTAGTGAATAAAGGACGGTTTTAAAGCGAGGGCCATAGATGAATCACGAACAAGTGAAGGATTCTAACAACTGAATCACGCCCGCAGGGAGTGATTCATGATGATTGAATCACGAGCATAGCGAGTGATTCAAGTGTTAGAATCCTGAACGACGCGAGTGATTCATGGCCCTCGATATAAATCCGTTTTATTCAAGAGTTGCATACTATATTTTATACCATGACTTCGAGAAAAAGAATGATTTAAGCCAAAAGCACAAGGAATAATAATAAATAAATAAATGGTTTATTACCTTCAAAATTTACAGAAAATGAGAAACCTTAGGGCTTCACATTTTTTGTAAATTGAAGCTGCCTTTGAGTTTGAGTTACCTAAACAGCACCTGTGTTTCAGGGGCCAGTGACCACCTCCGTTAAGTTACATAATTATAATTAATTAAACACCAATGCAATTTATATTAGAATTACAATCCAAATAAGTATTCACTAAACATCCTAGACCAAATAAAATCATTATCAAAATCCTAAATATAAACAAACTCAAAATTAAATCGACGAAGGAGTTTGAAATTCGAATATTCTTTGCACTAGAAGTTTGTATCGAGTATTTTATGCGCAAGTAAGTTGTATAGCATTGAGATGGAGGTGAAATATATATTGGTGTGTTCTAAATTCAAACACCAAAACAGTGATTAAAAGTGCTTTTTATTCACTGTTTTCAGTGAATAAAATAAACTTTTTAGAGGGGGAATGGTATAAAGGTTTTTGCTTCACAGGAAAAAAATAGAACTGTCCAGAGTTCATAGACTGTTTAGTTGGTGATGATGTGTCGTAGCATCGACATTGCACTAGCCGTACGAACGTGACTTTTGCTGCCACAATGGAGGTGGTAGACCAATTCTTTTTTAAACAAATTGATTTGCAGAAATGTTTTTGGTCATGTGTCTTGAAATGAGCAAAGAGTTTAGTTGCAAATTGTACGATTTGTTGAAAGTCGTTGAATTGTATCGCTCGCTACTCAATATGTTTAGTTTTTTCTTACATTTAATTACATATAATAATCCGCCGAGTTTTGTCTTAGTACTTAGTCAACATTTTATTATTCTATTAATTAGTCTTAAAACGATGTAAGTATGAGAGAAGCTTCAACAGATTTTTTATTAATTTCGCGTCGCGTTTTCCTTATCAATGTGACCTCGAATAGCTTTGTTTTTACGTTCACATAGAATTTTATACTATTCGAAGTTGTTCGTGCGGCGTCCGCTGTAGGCGAGTCGATCGATATGGTGACGCATGCAGGTTGCTTGGAGATTTGCCAGCAGTAAGCAGCATTCGGCTGAAATGATGTTGATGACAGTTGCTCTTATCGGTTCACATTATATAATGATAAGGAAAAAGTGTAGAACTATAATATTACAAATGTTTTCTTAAAAATAAACATGACACGTTTTTATTTTATTCTGTATTTAATTTTATCTACACTCACAACGTAATGTTCCAAATATGAATTGAAAAAATATTATATAAACCGTACTTTATATACGTGGATAGGTAAAGTTAAAAAAAAGTGATTGTTTTTTTTTGGCATATAATTAGTTATTAACCCGCGTTAAACACTCGCGTGTTATTATTATCACATTATCGTGTTTTAATAACCCCTACTATATGACCATTGCATAAACTACTATTATTTGATTGACCTCGCAAAGCACGCTGGCTCCGGGTGTCATGTTTAACTACGGATAGTCAGAAATCATTTAATCTGACACCTGCCTTACCAAGAGCGACTGCCTAACTGATCTCCACAACCCAGTAACTGGGTAACACACTATATAAAACCCAGTTACTGGGTGCCATTTGATATTCAGCAGCACCCAGTAAGTGGATAACAGAAATTAAAGTTATACTGAACCAGTTACTGGGTACTATTTGGTATTCAGCAGCACCCAGTAACTGTGTAACACGATTCATAACGATATAAACCCAGTTACTGGCTGTTATTTTGTATTCCGCTGAACCCAGTAACCGCATACGAGGTAACCCGATACATACCCAGTTACTGGTTTTCAGCTGCATATATTGGTTATACTTGAAATCGACATTGGAAAGGCTAGGTAGTTTGTGAAAGATGGTTAATAGTATCTGAGCAGTAGGCCCAGTGATTAATTTCTGAATAGTAATCAATTCACTAATAGATATGTATCTATTTGTGTTCTATCTCGTGACCTTGTACAGTTTATTGATCTGTTTATTTTTATTTGATTTCGGTCTTCCACGAATTCATACATAGTTTTATGTGCTAATGTTCTTCACGCGCGGTAAGTAACGTGCGTGCGTGGGCAGTTTATACATAAAAACTATCATCTGAAAGTACATTATAACTTCTTTTAAGAGAATATAAACAACAGAATAACGTAATATCACGTTATTGTATATACGTGTGTTACTCGAATGGTTGGGCAGTGGAGCACGTACAGTACACCCACACTTCATCAGGTCTCATTATTTATCAGTGAACTACCTAACATGTCCCCAATTTTTTCCGGCGAATAACCCCCCCCCCCAACCCTTCCTCCCTCTCCTCTGCCGATAGAACTCAGGTTCTCACACTTTAGAAATACCCTTGAATGCGTTCAAGCATTTTTGCCATACCTATTATTGGAATCAAATATAACAGCTCACAATATTAGGAGCCATTAATATTTATGTTAATTTTTATCCGTGGTTTGGTACTAAGCAACTGAGCTTATCCCTGTTGTAATCGACCATTTGTGCCTATTGGTCTTGTTTGTTCCGTCTCCTGCCTGATGTGGAGGGAAGTGGTTTTATTTTCTTACTCCTCTGTTATTCCGTTTTGATTAGTTTCGTTACGGGATCCAAGACGGTTAAATTCACTCTCCGAGATTTCGTCGAGCTTCATTGGCTCGGCGCTTTTCTGGTGGTTCGCCATTGTTGATTCTGGCTTTCAGGCATTACTGTAGTTTGAGAATAGTGCGGTGGGATTGTCCCAAACCTTAGAAATCACCATACATTTTACCAGATTAATCATAAACAAAGTCAAATCAGTCGTTCGAAGAGAAGTGGACTTTCGTAACTAGCAAAATGTACAAAAGGTTCAAAATAAAAATAAAATTTATTTAAATTATATTTTATTATTCATTATCGGTTAAAACTTGGCTTTCTCGATGTACTCCATCGCCCGCTGTCTGATACTGTCCACTTGCTCTTGATTTATGATATTTTCTCTTCAACTTCTATCCACTTTTTGTGCAGAACCTTAATGTTTCTTGCTGGCAACTTCTGCGATGTCATACGCTCCATTACTTGCCTATAAACAAATGAGACACATCAGAAAATGTGAGTTGATAGCAAAAAAATAATCACTTAACTTAAGGGTCTTACTCCCGATTAGTGCCGGAGAAATGTTAGGTACTTTCTACTCGTCATTAAAGAATTATAAATACAGGTTGTAACGAAAAAAAAACCTACTCTAAAATCCTGTGGTGAAAAAGAGCCCGAATTATGAGTAAAAAAGGGACAGCTACTCATCGCTCACTTTAGTATTCAACGCTATGCTTTTTTTAAGACTTTTTTTGAAGACCTTACTCTAATTGCATTTTTTGAGTTCGGTTATTTTCATTCTGAGGGTTTTAGGATGAGTATCGTTAAGGGATTAGCTGTGATCGTGGTCGTTGTTCTTGAGCAGCGTGTCAACATAGGCTGAGCAGATGTCTGACTTTCTCGAACAAGGCTTCCGCGCTCTCGACTCGGGTCCCACTGCGACTCTCCAGAAGCACAAACCAAACATACATTCAACAATAAATCATACATTTTATAATATGAAACATTAAAACAGGATTAAAGATTTTTTATAGAATAATAGTAGTACACAATTAGAATTTATTTATTTGTCAGAATGTAGTGTAGTATGGTGTTGGGTTAGTTATAAAAGTTCTTTAAGTAAATTCTACCATATGGTGCGTATAGTACCTACATGGTGTACAAATATCATTTCCCTTGGGGTAGGCAGAAACTACAGAACGCCACCTGCTACGATCCTAACATACCCCTTTTGCTTCACTCACGTTCATACATGTAGTCATACACGCACGCCGGTTACGTTCGTCTTTCTTAAGAACTTCACCAATAAGATCTGTGAATGTTCTTCTAAAAAATCTACACTTTGATCTAAGGCTTTTTTAAGTCAAAAATAATAAGGAGAGTAACAATACTACCGATGTTTGGGTCGTGCGTGAATGTTCTTCTAGGGCGTCCCCTACCGGCGTTTCCACTAACGTCTGATATTTGTTCGTCGTCTTAAATTAAAGCTACAAGGAAATAGACTCGGGCAGGGAATTCCACTCCTCCAGGGAAGTCTCTGATGAGTCCGCCTTGGCAGACTATTTAGGAGGGCTATTACTACTACATACCTTCAACTGGCGTCTCAACGTGTAGAAGTCCTCGGAACAGTGAGTTCGCTCCGAAGCCTGGCAGTCTCCAAGCTTCTGTGCTTTTGGGCGGAGGGCTGGCTATGTTAGCCTGAACCTCCTTGCACAATGGACCAAATGGGAGTCTAAGTGCGGAAAAAGAAAGACTCATCATCATCATCACTACTACATACCTGTCTGGCCTTATCCACAAGCCCCAGCTTGAAACATGCGGCGCCGCAGAGCCCGTACATCCCTGTCTGTCGCTTGTACTTCCTCATCATCAGCTGCACCAGTGCTATCAACTCCTGGTGCTTGCAGTGGATGTCGAACGGCTTGTTTATCTGGAGCGCTTCTTCTAACGTCTTTTGTAGGGATTCATGGAAAGATAAATAAGATAGAATGGTGAAAATTTCATTTCGGAAGTCGGTGTCTTTGGGAACTACTTTATTTTTTTTTGTTTTATTATCCTTGATTTTCGTCTAGGGATAATATACCCGTAGAACAATTTCCATAAAAATGGTCGCGGGGCCTTTACGACTTAAGGCGCAGATACCCTTCTGTAGCTGATTTTGAAATGAGAATCACGTCTAAACAACCAGTCGTATTTATTATTTGAAAATATATCTTATGTTGCATTAGACCATTTACTTAATAATTTGATCTATGACAATTTTGAGTTTTATTCGTATAACATAGTACACTTAATTTGTAAAGTTATGTCTAACACTGACAAAAAAACAACAATCGCACCAAAACCATGCATATTTTAATGAAATTTTCCCCATTTCAAATTTATCAAAAATTAAATCTACGTTTTGATCTAAGGCTTTTTTTAAGTCAAAGAATAATAAGTAGAGTACAAAAAACTACCGATGTTTGGGTCGTGCGGGTGTGAAACGAGTGCTCGTTTTGTTCCTTCAAGGTCGTTTGCGACTGTCGTCGCCTTAACTCATCAACATATTACAATAACTTTTTTTTTCTAACAATACTACTTCAACATTATCATCATTTCGGCTCACAATACTACAGCGTTTGGCATCATCATCTTCAAATCAGCCGAAAGACGTCCACTGCTGACATAGACCTCCCCCAAGCGTCGCCACATTGACAGGTCCCGTGCATCCCGCAACCAGCGTATCCCCGCAACGTTCACCAGGTTATCGGTCCACCTGGTGGGAAGCCTTCTAAACAACGTCTTCCGGTTCGCGGTCGCCACTGCAGAACTTTTCTGCACCATCGGCCATCCGTTCTGCGAGCAATGTGCCCTGCCCCCTGCCACTTAAATTTGGCAATTCTTCGGACTATGTCGGTAACCCTGATTATCTTGCGGATCTCTACATTTCTGATACGATCTCGCAAGGACACTCCGAGCATGGTCCTTTGCATTGCCTTTGTTTTTGCTTTTGTCATACAACATTATTACTTCAACATTTTCAGGATATAAACTTTAAGAAGCAGTAGGTACCTTTTGATATCATGACAAAAAGTATTACCAAACAATCTGCCCTGTCCTTACCCAACTAATATTAGGGTCGGCATCCAGTCTAACCGGATGCAACTGAGTACCAGAATTTCACATGGAGCGACTGCCTATCTGACCTCCACAACCCAGTAACTGGGTAACACGACACCCCTTGCCAAGGTTGGTTTCAAATTCCAGGCTTCTGACTACCCGTCATGACTGTCAAAGATATTCAAATGACAGCCGAGACCAACGGCTTAACGAGCTTGCCGAGGCAAGGAGTAATCTCGCTCGAACCAACTTGGCAAGCGCTGCTTAACCTTGAAGGTCAACCCGTGCGGATGGTATTATTTAGCCACGAGTGCCCACGAGTTTCTCAATAATCTTATCATTGACCATTATTATGTCAGCACGGTTGGTTCAGTGACGGAGTTATTTTATTTAAAAACGTAAGAGCATTTGAATTTTGCGCGCTATCTGAGCTTAAAAATTGCACCACCCGTGCCACAGCTCGATCACTTGACACGATACAAAATCCACACATCTTGTTTTTATATGTTTCTTATAGTTCTTATAGTTTTGGCAACATGGGTTGACCTTATATACCCCGAAATAAATGATAATCTATTCAATGCTAATATCTATTGACGACACGGTTGGCGCAGTGCCTGCGTATCGCGCGTTCGATTCCCACACGGAACAAATATTTGTATGCCCTAAAGCCACCACCACCCACCACACCACCTCCTTCACATATAAGTACTAAGCAAATTTCTTTTTAAGCAAGCTTTTCGAACTGAAAGGTACTAAATGTAATATTCCACACAAATCGAATGAGCCCAAACACGTGGCCACCTGCCGGCTCCATCATGAGACCAGCTCCATAGCACCTTATTATTTCAATATTTCCAATGTAACATAAGTACGGCAAATTTCAGCTGAATCGGATGCCAGTCAGTACTTGAAACATGTATTACTTGTTGCCGGACACACTACGAAAGCAAGGTGATATAAATCTTGAAGCTTGTTATAATAATAATAGAAACATAAACGTCTTATACCCAAATAATACAAAATCATTATGTTATCAATATTATGATTAGTGATGTAACTAAATTAATTCAACATTGAATCGTATTTAGTCGACAAACCATCGACAATAGTAGAGTTGTTTATTTTTACCCGCGCGGAAGCTTCGACTTTAATCGAGCCACATCGAGCTATCCAGAGACATTGTATAACCTAGACGGAACATATTTAAGACGCAATTTCAATATCGGTATTAACTTTCGCACTAACAGATAACGTCATTAGCAAAATGAAATATTTTTTGTCTATGCCATTTTTTGTGCCAGTGTGGCCAAGTTTGCTATAGATACTTATCTATGTACGTATGTATATCATTACTAGATCTGTGCCACTGTCATATCGATATTATCGAGTTTAGTTTTGGAGCGATCTACAAATTTGGTCAAATGTCTGTAACAATTGTCTCTGACTTCGGCAAAAATTTTCTACCTTTTTTTTAGGGATTCTTTATTATTATTAAAAGAGTGAATGTGTACTCGTACAAAAAGTGAATTTATCAGTCATTGTAAGAGTACAATTCCACTCTTTCGTTATTTTCTGCGCATGAGATCAAAGGGACAGTTATTGGTACACTCGTACGACTGTACAAACAGGTTCTGATCAATATACTGATATATGGTATGCTAGTTCTTGTGCAAAACTGAAAAGAAAGTTTACAGACGAGTTTGTGTATAAGGTGTAATAAAATAAATAATAACAAAATGGTTTAAATGTAATAATTTAATTTTAAAAAGAAAAATGTGAAAATTAACATGATTCATCAATCTGTCTCCATTCAATTTATTTTGTATTTTCGTTTGCTTTGATATTGTAACTTGTAATTAAATAATTTCTTCCTGAACATTCAGCTTGGATGTTGATGGTGCATTTAATTCTGGTCTTGAAAGTGGGTTATGCTTGACTGAGATCTGAATGAATAGTGAACAAAATATAAATAGAAGTGGTATAATCACACAAGGAAAAACCTGTATCGTACGTCTACTGCCCGTGCGAAGCCGGATCGCTAGTAATTAATATAAGTTTGAAATTGCCAACCCGAATTGAGTAAGCGTGGTGAACAATGCTCGTGCCTTCTCTCAACGAGAAGATGCCTAAGTATTTTTATGGATTTATTTATAATGCCATCGAAAGGGTTGATGTGGTCAGAGATCTTGGTATAATGTTAGATTCCAAATTTCTTTTTGACCAACATGTAGATACCATCACCAATAGAGCCTCTCGTAACCTTGGTTTTGGAATGCGTACTTGTAAGCCTTTTAGGTGTTGTACTAGTCTAAAGATTGTATAGATTGCACATATGTATAGTATTTTGGAGTAATGTAGCCCAATCTGGTCACCCCAATACGAAGTATATACTAAAAAAATAGAAAATCTACAGAAAAAGTTCGCTAAATTTCTAAACTTCAAATCCCGTAAGCGTCATGATTCCTATGCCCGATAATGCGAACACTATGATTTGCTTCCCCTTGTGGATAGACGTAGGATGTTGGATATGCTTTTGCTCTTTGATGTCCTGCGAGGTCGTTTGGACAGCAGTGATCTGCTATCATGTATGGACTTTACCCCAAAAACACGTACCACATATACAAAATTATTCAGTATCCCTGACTACCGCACAAAATATGGTAGAGATGCTGTTATGACCCGACTGTCTCGCATCTACTCTGAGAGTTTTGATAATGTCGATATATTTCATTTATCCAAACAATCATTCCGGAGGCAAGTCAAGCAGGTATTGTTTAGTAAATTGATTGTTAAGAGAACTGATTGTGCCATAACTTATCTCTCATAACTCTTAGGATAAAGGATTATATGTGATCTATTTCCACTAAGCATGACATTCATGATGTAAGATTTCCCTAATATTTTGTTTGTTTGTCCCGTTGTCTAATTACTATAGCCATATTTGCATGTTTACATATTTACATACTTTTAACTCTGATTTAATGTGATCAATGAGTCTTCAATCCCACATGATCACTAATAGCTGCACTTGTGTATAGCTAATCATTATAACCTAACCTAGCTTTATCTATGCCGTCAAACTCTGTTATTGGCTTATGAGATAATTTTCATCATCTCTCTGTCACTGTGCAGTGTGTGTGTTTACTAAGACGCTAGTAACGTTGATGCAACTGCACTGTGCTATTCAATGACAGTGGTGTGAACATCTATTCATGTAAATTAGTAATAAGCTGCTGAGTTTCCAAATAAATAAATATTATTATTGGATATATTTGTTTTTATTTTTACAGCACACAAAAGAAAAGAACACGTTACGCTACTAAATCCTTATCTTAAGTAAATCTGAAGGTACATTTGTGAATATTGTAGGTACTGCATCACTGTGAACTGAGAATTTAATTGATATCCTTCCCGATAGCATGATTCATTAAAATGCAGTGAACACAAGCGAGAATATGGTGAAGGTGTCAAGTCAGCTCATTTTATATTCTTTATCCACTTATTTCTTAAATATGTACACTTAGGAAATCTGTACACAATCAATATTAGATTAATAATAATAAATAGCGAATAAACTTTATGAAATAAATTAAAGTAAGTAAAATAAAAATACAGTATCGATAAATCTTTCTTGTGACTGTTGTCACATCTCTAACATCAGAACGTAAGTACGTAAACTGTCACAGCTCTATCAGCGAACGCGTAAAAGTTTATTAATTCACTAAATGGAATGGTTTCAATGATATTATACGTCCTCGACATATTTAGAACTCAGATTCCTTTATTCGGGACAGACTATGAAATGTATTCCCTGCACAATAATTTCAGTATGCTAGTCGATAACTCACCTGTGGAAAGATATCCTTTGATTATTTTCTGTTAATACGCTCATTCTACTTTCAACCTTTAGCCACACACGACATTTTTCATGCAGATAATAAAAAAAACAACATTCTTCCTGATATAAACGAAACAAACGCGCGAAAACAGCGAAAAAGTTTGATTAGAGCTGCTAACCGAAGGGTTACAACAGTGACTAAAAAGTTATCTCTGTGACGTTCAGGATGGTAGCGTTTGTCTCTTTTTTTCATAGAGTTTTTCTATAAGCAAGAACGAAACACCTGACAGTTTCTTTTTCGTCATAAATACGTTGTGTCTAGGTAATACAATGTCTCTGGAGCTATCTATATCTCGCGCGAGAACTCTATGGTCGGGCAAGTACCTACCGAAGTCCAGAGAGGTCATTCAGGTCCGTCGAAAACACGTGTAAAACACATTCAAACCACCCACGATTGAGTTTATGTACGCATTATTGTAATAATGATAGCGAGACACACTTCGTACGCAAATAGTTCCAATGTACATACTTGAGGGAAAAATAACAGATGCTTTAATGTACTTCCATTACTTACATTCTTTTGTTTTCCATTTAATTACACTTTTTCTCGAGTGACTCATTTATCTAATACGTAATAGATGTAGTTAATACTGGTTATTATACATATAATTGTGATACTATAGCTAGTATCACAAAAGCTAGCGCTTTTTGCCAGTGGCTTGCCGTGTTTCATTTCGGTCAAGGTCGAGTGTTTAATAGTCTACAAATATACTTTATTCCTTTGTTTACTATATATATCTGAACATTTATATATTAACACACGTTTTTATTTATTTTACTACGCGACTAACTCTTGGATTCGACTCCCAGAAACAGTTACTGAGTTTTTAAGTAGGAATTTGTCGATAGCACCTCGGAATTTGAATTTTAATTCGAGTAATAACAGCGACCTTGATTAAATGTAACGAACGAAACACTCTTATTCGTGTCTATTCGTTATTATTCGAACTTTATGACAAAATGTGTGAACGTAAATAAAGCAAAAGGAGTATGTAAGGATCGTAGCGTTCTGTAGTTTCTGCATCTCATCAGTGATTATTCGAAATTATTCCTGAATATTTATGGATAAATTGGCTTCCACAGGCCTATTCCACAGGAACCGTGCATTTTTTCGAGATGAAAAGTAGTCTCAATAAAGTAATAAAAAACCGGCCAAGTGCGAGTTGGACTCGCGCACGGAGGGTTCCGTACCATTATCGCAAAAAACGGTCAGTGGGTTCCGCTTTTACCTTTTGGGTACGGAACCCTAAAGAGTACACTCGTCTATAGTGTTGCTTTCTACTGAAGAAAGAATATAGCAAAGTTCTTCCAGAGAGAGTAGTGGTGCACAGTTATTAACGGCCGTGACTTACAAGTTGTAGCTGGGTTCGAAACGAGTCAGGCGCTTTTCTTTGTGTAAATTATTTCATCATCATCACCAAAAATTCGCAAACATGTGATATCCACCAAACAGCACTAGGCCCGCGTGGTGGATTACGGCCTATTACCTCTCACAGAGAGGAGGCCTCCACGCACATCGGACCAAATGAGAGTCTAAGTGCGGAAAAGGGAAACATCTGTCCTATCTAGTTCTGCCCGAGATTACTTTTACAATCATACGAATTTGCCTCTTTAGATTAGTTTAGAAGGCGATATAAAAAAATACGACAAGCAAGGCAGACTTTTTTACATGAAAAAATTGTTAAAGAACTATTTTCATATAAAACTGAAAGGACAATGGCGAAATCTTAGCTGGCTAAAATTTGGCGTCTCAAAGTGAGTTATAAACGAAAGAAATTCCAATAATTGTCTACGTTTTTTTAAAGTATAACATTAATTGATTCACCACGGATGAAAAAAAATACTTTATAAATGAAAGTAATTTGATGTTTTCTTTAACTTTCACGAACTTAGTGTTACCATTTTATACTTATTCTGCCAAGTGACAAGTAGTATTGTAGTAAGTTTATCATTATTGTATTTGTTATTTTATTAAAATTTAACGGAGTAAATCTCAGATAGTGGTCAAGCGCAAGCCTATAATCAAAAAAAGCTCCGTCTTAACCAGTAAACAGTGCGATCACGTTACAATTTGCTCCGGACTCATAATTTTAAAATCATAGTAAAAAGTTGTTTATCGGCTACATGTAGTTGTAACTTTTATAAATGAACTCTGATGGAACTTTCTATGTAATTTGCAAGCCGAATTGAAGTGTTATAGTGTGTTAAATCTTTAAACTTAAATGTGTTATGGTGGTGAACTAGAAGGGAGTTTTTGATAGTTGAAATAAATAAAATCACCATCTATATCCAATCCCTAATTTTGCTGTCACCATCATAAGGGACCCACAATTTTGCGCTAGACTGTTGAGATATAAATAGCATTTAGCAATAAGTGTCCGCCTCAGTTCGCCGGCCACCGTGACTTCGGATCCCAGCCAGCAGTAATAGAAACGTCTTTTTGGGTTTTTTCTACATTTGTCGGCTACGATTGCTACGAGAAGGACGTCTACGTCACCCGCTACGGCTACGAGCATGGATTGGGGGACCGCGCACTCGCACACGCTCCGCGATGTGCTACGAAATCGACAACATCTGCTACGACCTACGACGCTGCCAAATAACGCATTGCAGCGATATTACGCGGCATATTTCTGACGCTACTACACCGCAATTGTCATACCCTGATATTAGAAATGGAACATTCAATCTGTAAAGCATTATCTGAATCAAATATCTCCAAATGTACTGACACCCAAATCACTCCTCCCAACTTTGTGGAACTCAACGGAACAAGTGGCCGCGAGATTATCAATACAAATCAGACTTTAGCGATTTCACAGAAGAAGTCAAAACATTTACATCATCGTTGATGTTACACCAAAGCGACGAAATAAGAAAAATATTTGCTACATTGATGGAAATCAGGACCGGAAATACTAACATAGAAAACTCCATAGCCTATCTCACCTCTCAAAACGAAGAGCTAAGTAAGAAAATTGAAATAAAATCGAAGAAAGATGAGGAGTACATAATTAGACTAGAAAATCAAATTGAGGATCTGCAGCGAGGCAACTGGAAAACTACGATAGAGGTAAAAATCACACCAATAATACCAAATGAATTTAGGAGCGACTTGATAAAGATGGTTACGACTTTGTCACATGCCACAAAATGTCCTATCCAACAAAATAATATAAAAGATATTTTCCGAGTCCCAAATAAGCGCTTTGATATGAAAAATAGACCAATCGTGGTCGAGCTAACTTGAGCTATACTAAAAAGTGACTTTTTAAAATCGACTCGAAGCTACAACATATCAAACAAAGATAAATTATGTGCAAAACATCTACGATTCACTACTAATGAATACACGCCCATCTATCTGAGCAGCCCACCTCAAAGGGGCGCGCTTATTTTCGCGCCCGCAATCTGGCCAAATCTAGAGCCTATAAATATTGTTGGATTTCCTTTGGCCAAGTATGTCTCAAAAAACATGATGACTCGCCAAAAATAATAATTAAGAGCGAAATGCAAGTTCACAACCTTATGCAACAAATATGACTAGTATCAATTAACCAACATGCTACATGTGGAAAACTTAAATACATAAGTCTTTGTATCTGCTATATGTTAAATCCTAAAAGAATTGGGCATATAGTTAATAGGTTAAAATTGTGTATTACTGTAATATTGTTATTTATTAGTCTAAGAATGATAAATAATATTATTGTTACGCGCGCACACACACTAATAAACCTTCCGTGAATAACCTTCCTTTCAAACCACTTACACAAACATGCACACCTCAAATAACAAAACACTATATTTTTTGTACTACATTCACCTAACATTCAAGTATGGATAATAGAACTCTAGACACTATAACTGAAATAGATAATACAGAAATAGCCCAAGGGTCAAACTGCTCCTTTAGCGATTTTAGCACAACAATAAAAATTAAGAGCACCGATTTCACGATTATATCACAGAATATCAGAAGTATATACTCTAATTTTAGCGACTTACAACTGAGCCTAGCTAATTTAAATCATAACACTGATGTTATTGTATTGAGTGTCCATTATATCACCAATTATCGAACACTTTATTAACCTCTGCTTTGAACAAGGAACCTTTTCAGCCACCCTGAAACAAGCTGTAGTAACACCTGTACAAGAGCGGTAATGTAGCTGACCCGTCTAACTACAGACCGATATCTGTACTTCCATCCACAGTCAGTGTCCCTACACTCTTGCGCAGATTAGAAGGCATAAGCGTAAGAGGAATACCACTTAAATTCTTTCAGGAATGCCTAAGCGAACTCAGATATGTAGTTAAGATAAGATCAGTCACTAGTTCCGAAGAAATAGTCACATACGGAGTGGGACAAGGAAGTGTGCTCGGCCCGACGCTATTTCCCATTTATATTAAGAGCCTTTGTTACATGAAAATTGACGGTGCACACATATTCTCCTATGCTGATGACACAGCAATTATTTTCTCGGGAGAAAATTGGAACAGCGTCGGTCACGCTGCCGAAAGTGGCTTGTTTAAAATAGCTGCCTGGCTCGAACGTAAACCTTTTGACTTTAAATGTCTCAAAGACTAACTACTAACAAAAAGTACACAAATCACACCTTCTACACCAACATTCACACCCCTGCATCACAAATACCGCCACCTCACACATACTGCCTCTCACACAAACATAACACTGCGCGCACTCCTTATTCCTTACTTACATAATCAGTTTTAGTATTTTTGTATTGTTAGTCTTACTCTTATGGCATTTTTTCAAAATGATCTACAGTTTTTGTTTATTTCCATCTCACACATATGTATAGTTAATGTAAACTGGAGGAGCGAAGCCACCTAATACAGCAAAACTTTGCTTAAAAGGTTCACAGTTAACAATGTAATTTACTTATGTTGATAAAATAAACATATTTTTTATTGTACTGTTTATGTCTAAGTGCAGATGTATGCAGGTAGGTACGTAAGAATACTGTAGTGTACAAACAAGTGATTTTTCTTCAATAAATGATAGGCAAAAAGACTAGTAACCAAGTCTAAAAAAATATGGCTTGATGATTGATGACGACCTTTTTATAAGTGTCAACAAAGTCGCTTCATAAATAAATATACACTTTCCACAGAGTATATTTTATATTGCAATAACTAGATAAGGGAAATACTGACGCGATATTGCCCTTTTACTTCCTCGAAATTGAATAGTATTTATTACCTATTAAACACATTCTTAAAAGTTACCAAGGCATAACCAAAAATAGTTCATGACTAAGGGCCGATTTCACTAATGAAACTCAATTGCAACTAGTTGAACTAAACTCAGTTAAACCAATTACAGCGTTCTAATTTGTAGTTTCTCAACGGTCTCAAGCAATCAGAACGCTGTATTTGCATAAACTAGGTTTAGTTAAAATAATCACGATTAGTTTCATTGGTGGATTCGGCCCTTAATAAATATAATTCTCGCCATTCCCGAACTAAAATTCTTGCACAAATTAATTCAGAAGATGTCCCTGAATAAAACCAGATATTTTTCTTTTCAATTCCTAGGAATTTAATCTCAGCTAATACAATGTATGGGATTCTGCCATTGTCCTTTAGCTTTTTTAGTCTTATGTATACCCGATGAGGTTTCAGGCAATCAGAAGGGGGAAAAGACAATCTTTAACCACTTTTAAACCCACACATGGCATAGATTTTCGGAAATTCTTCGTTAGCGCTCGCTTTCCTTATTTACGGAACCCATGTGCAGACCAAAAGGTACAGGTAGATTCAAACTTAATGGCGGCTTTGATCACTCCGCAAGTCGCTTCGTAATAACAACATGAGAGCGGCTGCCAGGATGCTGCGCAACGAAACACCCGGCATTAAGTTTGAGTCTACCTTTGTTTATGTATAGGTTGTCTCATTGTCTGACAGTGAATGAATTTAGGCATTTTCAGACTTCAGAATTCCCATGGAATTTATATTAATGTATCTTTGCTAATTTATTTTCTGTTCTGCATTGTTAATATCAATACAAATATATCTAATCTTATCTCAGAACACAATATTTAACAGGTTTCCTATCTTGCAAAGCGACGAGTTGCTTTGAACATTGCCGAATAAAATTTATTCGATGCCAAATATTTTGCATTCATTTCAGTCAATGCTGTTCGCTAGCGGGCAAAATTCATGTCTCACGTTATATCTTCCGTTAAACTTCATTACTCATCTTAATAGTAATTTTCTTAACATTTTCCTGTTTTAGACTGAAGCTGTGTAAGTGCCCATGCCGTGAAAGTGTTTTACAAAAGAAAAACCACCATGTAAAGTGCTTGAGTGTGTGTATTCATGAGGAAAACAACAAATATTTATGTTAGACCGAGTTTGGAAACAAGATAATCAAAAATATTGTGTGGGTTGTAATAATAAGTGTGGTCCTTTCATCAGACTATTAGTTATATTCTAAAACGTGGCACATCTCAAGAATGAGCTCACGACGATAAGGAATTAAAAACAAAGGTTAAAAACTTTATTATTTTGCAAGCATAAGAACAACCATAAACTTATAAATAGATAGACCAACTAGTCAACTACGCACACACACACTATATTGCTGAATAAAATAGTGTTGTCTATGATTTCGGGAAGGCCCGCCAAAACCCGGTCAATAATCTTCACCAAGGTCACAGTATGGAACACTGTGAGCGACGATAGAACGAATGACGTAATCAAGTAATTGAACGACAAAACAGGAATTTTAATGAGCGCGTAAATCACACAGAAACTGATTGTAATATTTTATCTAAACCACAAAAATATTATAAAGAGGTTAAATTTATTGCATATTTTTATATGTATTACTAATATGTAATGACTGTAATTAGGAAAGTGATCCGATTACGAAAGTTCTTTCACTGACAGAAGCTATTCTATCGTAAATTTCATACTACTTTTTATCCCGTAAAAATGTACGCTACAGTGAGATGGGACACGAGTGAATCTACAGGGAAAAGCTGTTGGGTTGTTGTTGGGTATTCCATCTAGACTTTGTTAATGGCAGTCCGAATATTGGTAGTTTAGATTTGTGCCCGTTTCGTTGCAATAAGTTCGCAATGTGGGGGTGCTATAGCCGCTATAAATGCACCTCTGACTAACCCTGCGGGAAACAGGCGTGATGTTAAGTTATGTTTACGTCTTTGTGTGTCAAAAATCATTCGACATCAAAACGTTTGCACGATATTTTTTTCCATTTCATACGTACTATTTTGATAGACCTAACTAGTTCATACAAGTTTCTGAGAATCCCGAAATTACTTTATTATTCTACTGAACACGTGCCCGAATGATTGGATTCCCAGAATAATGTGACGTAAGTGAATACATTGTTAAAAATAAGTTGTTTATAAAGTACGGACTGCGAAGGCCCAATGATTGGATGCCGTGTGTATCTATTCAAATTATGTGACGTTATTGCATACCTAAAAATGAAGCCGGTTAAAACGCGATCCCGTCGGCCGCCGGCACAGTTTACGCCTAGTGACGCCTAGTGTCTTTGATTGAACAACATTACGTAATCAGTAACCAAATTAAAAAGTTATTCCTGTGATTGTTTTTTTGTGATTTAGTCGGATATATGGACAATATGCCTGAGGTTCGTACCTCTTTTTATATTCTCTACTTTGGGAATCTGATTTTTATTTTGACAAAAACTTTGACTATTTATATTATCGAAACTAGTTTGTAAACAGCTTTTTTGTGTTTTATAAAACCGTTGCCCCACACTATTTCGCCTGTATCGTGAGTGCATTTAAGTACAAAAATTAAACTCACATAGGTGCACAAACGACCAGACCGGCACAACTATCTGTAGAAATATTTATACCGTGCGGGAATCGAACCCACGACAAGCAGCGTAGCAGCCGACCGCTCAACCACTGCGCCAACCGTGATTATCTCAACTTTGTGAATCTAATTTTTATTTTGACACTTCGGCCATTTATTTTATCATATCAAGTTTGTAAATAGAAAATTACATGACATTTGTTCATAACATAACCTCTACGGCGCGGGCGCTTTAAATGTTTCCCAGAAATATTGTGCTTTTGAAAACAATAACATTTTACAATGTTTTTTAATATTTTTTCAATCAATTCTGGTTGTCGATCTACTCCTTCATGGTTCTGTTCTCCTGGTCGTTAGCGAGTCTTTATTAACCACACATGATTTCAGCACCGGATTTTTTTGATTCTGTTCTCCAAGTAGTTTATGAGTCATTAACACTCATGATTGGGTCTCGTAACACTAAAGAGGTGTGTCATAGAATGAAAGAAATGGAGTGAATAAAAGCGTGTTTCAGGGTTGAATAAAAATTATAGTTATAAGTAATGTTTGCCAATACATAGCTAGTCATTGCAATATGAACCATAAACCGGATTAAAAAAAAACATTGTCTCCACACTAGGAATTTCTCCTGTATCGTGTGTACGTAACAAAAATACACAAACATATAAACTCTGGCGGGAATCGAACTCGCGAGCGCCAAACGTAGTCATGAAGTTTTGAGTCATGCTATTAGGTACTGTGAAGAGGTAACTCAGGGAGCTCTAATACTAAGCAGAAATTACTTTTAACTTGTATTGAATCAACAACGTGCCTGCCCTCGGGCGGCTTTTACAGAAGTCCAGCTAAACAAAAAACTACACGCGTTCGACATATTTCAAATATTCTGTATTCGATTTCCTTCCAAACTTATAAGTCGCCAGTATTAGGTGTCAGCGGCCGAACAGGTTGCTTGTCCTATGTGGAAAGCCTCTACATGAGCTACGCCCCTACGAATAGATGCGCAGAATCATGTGAAGCGCAGCTATTCTCAACTTTGGAAGGAAAATCACTCTTACCTAACACCTTTACCTAACGGAGGAATTAATCTGAGGTCCTTCCCTTACAAGGGGAAGGTTCAAGTCATGGCAAACGAATTACCGGATTCTCCGATGTTTACTCTAACTTCAGCTAATAAGTGCACATGCATTAACAAGTCAACGCCGTCATGCATGAACCTCCTTGCACAAAACCTCCGAAAAAGTAACAAGGCGGCCTCTTATACCTAACAGAAATGATGTGATAACTCACATCCACCCGGATGGGGTTTAATTATGTGAAATTCAAACGTGATACAATATTTCATCCTCAAGCATTTATCAGGCCAGAGAAGGAAAGGCTGGATCGCATCGAATCTTCTAAACCTATCATTGAACTTTATCCAGAGCTTATCACACTTAATATTATCAATAAGTTATTAACTGGACCAATGCCATAAACAGTCATCAACTGGACCAATGATGCCAAATCAACATCCTTTGCGAAGGCTATGCCCCGTATGCAAAGTCGGTTTCAGTTATGACCAATACCTCTCCCACTCTTGAAATGCTTATATCATCAATGCACTGGATTAAGCTCAGCCTAGCTGAATAAGAAAAACAAATATTGCTTCGATGCGTAGTCAGCATTGCCAGCCTTTTCTTCCCCCGGCAGCTTACATCAGCTCATGGAATTGGAAAATAATTTGTTTTAATCACATCGATACTAATTGCAGCAAAAATCATCGATAAATATATTTTCTGCTTGCTGAGCTTAATCCAGTGCATTAACTACCGGGTAACTCAGGGAGCTCTAATAATAAGCAGAAATTACTTTTAACTTGTATTGAATCAACAACGTGCCTGCCCTCGGGCGGCTTTTACAGAAGTCCAGCTAAACAAAAAACTACACGCGTTCGACATATTTCAAATATTCTGTATTCGATTTCCTTCCAAACTTATAAGTCGCCAGTATTAGGTGTCAGCGGCCGAACAGGTTGCTTGTCCTATGTGGAAAGCCTCTACAGTACTTTAGATATTCAACCCAACTCATTTTGAACAGAATAGTTATATGAAATAGTAAACACAAATAATGCGAAATCAACTTAGATTCAAGGTCACAACAAGGATAGTTAAGCGCGATTTAAATAAATTCTAAATAAGTTTGGTATTTTGTTTTGAGCGTCATAGACCGACGCGCGACGTAGGTATGCTAGATATTTACTTGTTTATCTACTAAAATTATAAATGCGAAAGCAACTCTGCTTGTTTGTTACCTTTTTACGATTAAACGGCTGAACCGATTGAGATGAAATTTGGTATGGTGATGATAGGTTGAGAACTTGGGCAGGACATTGGGTAGTTTTTATCCCGGTAGTGTGTTCTTTTGGGATGATGAAACTCTTTTTACGCGGGCAAAGCCGCGGGCAGAAGCAAGTGTATTATAAATGCGAATTTCAGGCCTTAACATCTGAATGCATTTTTTTTTATTTTATTGTAAATAGGCTCGCGCTTGACCACTATCTCACCTGATGGTTAGCGATGATGTGGTCGACGGTGAAGCACGCTTGCCTAGAAGTAACCTATTCACTCTTGACTTAAAGACCAAGCATTTGGGTGAAACTTGGCACAAATAGATTTCTCCAAGTCCTAGGCTATTGTTAAATATTTAAATATCATTCATCTTTATGATATTTGGTCAATATTTAAATATCATTAAGATCACATTAATGACATTTAAATAGGACCTGGAGAAGGACAGACGATACTTTTTCGGGTAAGATCTGTTTAGTGGCTTAGGTTGAATGAAACGTAACAAACAGACAAAGATATTGTCGTATTTAAAATATGAGTAAGTATCTAGCACCTATAGGTACTTACCTAGTTGAAACCTGGCCAAAGTCATGTATTTCTAAACAGATAAATATGAAGACTCATGGTGAAGGAAAACCTAAGAAAGGAATCGCCTAATAGTCTCATTTGTATATTCATTAATTACCTATCCGTAAAGGAAGAGCCCATTGTTTAGTTACAGGAATACAACGCACATAAACTCAAGCGTTTTTCATACGGTGGTAGGCAGAAACTACAGAACGCAACGCAACCTGGTACGATTCTTACATCATTGGTACTCCTACTTCGTTAACGTCCATACATCTAGTCACGCACGGTTATGGTGAGTACTGCGCACCTTTCTGAAGAACTTCATGAATAATATGCGTGTATGACCTTCTAGGGACCTAATAGTCTTTTGTTTATTCATCATTCTTAAAGGAAGAGTCCATTGTTTGGCTACACATTTAATCCATTTTAATCTGACGCACCGATCCTTATTAAGTGTTGAACTTTGAATCATAAATTGAGGAAAATGTGACTAAATAATAAAAGCCGCGAGGTTAAGCAACCCTTGCCAGTCAGTCAATTTTATTCGCTTCCATTCCATACCGCTGCGATGTAAAATGTGCTTTATTAAATATATTTAATTTACAAGACAGACGTGTAGTTCGAATTTTCTACTGTGCAATAACTAGCTTCGTGTTCCGAGCTGCCATTTAATTTGAACCAAACTGTAAGTTTGTCTTGTAAACTTGGTTTAAAAAAGGCACGTTGCAAAAGGAGTACGCAAGGATCGTAGCAGGTGACGCGATGACGTTCTGAAGTTTCTGCCTACACCTATGGGAAATAGGACTGAATTTATGTGTGTATTCGAGACTATTCAAGGTTATTCGAGATTATCCCAGATGAACCTAGATTATTCAAGCGTTTAACTAGATTATACGAAATTATTCGAGATTATTCGAAATTAATCTAGCTTTTCTTGACGTGGCTCAAAAGGCTGCCCAGCTTAAATGGGATTGTGCAGGTACATGTACGCCTTATTCGATAGACTATGGCTCCTAAAAGCCCTAAACTGGTGCCCTAGAAAGGTCATGTGCACTCGCAACCGGCGTGGGCGTGCATGTGTAACAAAAGTATGAATGTAATGCCGACTGTACACTCTCGCGCGAGAGCCCGAGGAAACACTGTACATTGAGTTTTAAACGAAATACTTCATGATTGAACTCAGTACTGAGAGCAATGTACATCATCCTCGACGGCTCTCGCGCGGTAGTGTATAAGCGATGCAAATAGAATGATGCAAAAAGAAAAGAAAGGGTCGTATTAGGTGGCGTTCTGTCGTTTCTGCCTACCCCTATGGGTAAAAGTCGTGAGTTTATGTATCTATTATAATTAGGTATTATAAAATCGGACTCATATAAATCCTGAACTACGCAGTAACATTTGATACCCACTCATCTAGAGTGTAGGAAAAATACAAGTAGGTACGTCCCTGTAGACTTAGGTACGATTAGTATAGTATCTGTAGGTTTTATATTTACAGCGGGAGTGCCGGCCGGCGGACGAACGAATCGATATGACGAGTGAGGACTAATTGAGACTCGGACAAACTTTAGTCTGCAAACAGCTAGCGCGGCTAACAGGCGCCAGCTTTGTTGTTGTTTTATTCTGAATTTTTTGTGTGATCATAAGTTATCTACTATACTGAAGTGACACTTCAAGGTGCTTCAACTGATTGTGTGTGTTGTGCCAAAACTTTTTTTACATTTAAACTTTTTCGAATGAAAACTTACGACGAAGTTTCAGATTAAATTTACTAAAAGGTAAATATTTATTTGATTTTGTTGTGAAATTAGGCTTTGTAGAATTAGGATTGTGATCGTGTGATCGTCAACGCTGATGGCTATTTTTAGATTTATACCGCGTGAATTTGTATTACACACGAAAAGTGCAGGATTTTTTTATTTATCCCGCAGTAATACCAACAACTAATACCACTGGTATTTGTTTAACTTCATATTTATTTTCAATTCCGAACGAATACTACTTTTTAAATAATTAAATTTAGTGTGCGAACTTGAATTTGGTACAGTCAGCTCAGTCGAATCTAACCAATTTTTCTCTATGGACTTTAGTTATCGAATTTATTTTTTCTTTGTGTTTTAAATTTGTGAATTTATATTCAATTGCTATAAATAAATACAAGTCAAAGGTCTCGTCACGAAAAACGAGTAGACGAAAACCTATTATTCAGATCGTTGCAATTATTATATATTATTATATTATAGATAGGTACCTAGACGTAAATAATTACGAACCTATCTAATAATAACTATGTCAGGTAAATTCTTATACAAATTAAGAGTCGATTTTCTGGTTTATTTTGTAAATTTTAGATTATAAAAATTGTTCTTGTTTTGATGTTTTTGCAAAAAAAATATCACAAGGAGAACTAAAATTATATATAATATTAGTTGATTATTAATCATAATGTTTTATTATTTAACTAAAATTTAACTAATTTAAAGAACACACAATATGCTGCGTTTTAGTTTGAAAACAACATCTTTCAATAGGAGGGCGTGGTCAACAGTTCCAAAAGTAATAAGCATTGTTGATCAACTGCGCAGTGGAAAACATCTCTTTGTAGTCGGGTAAAATGTAAAACCGAATGGTTCCATTATTTATTAACTACAGCAGAACTTTTTGGACTCACAGGGTTCTTTTTTTTATTGTTTATTTATTTATTTATTCTAATGTCTGTGTGTCTTAAAATGTTGTTCTTTCTTTATTGCAATTAGTAGGACTTTTAGAATTCAATTAAGTTTTGGTCACATAGAATACGACGCGTTAACTGCAGTGTTCTTTACAACGCTTCCTTGAATATATTCTCCTAGTTTAATAATTATTTGCACAGTGCATTGGTTATTAAATTTGATGCCATCCTACTAATATTACAAACGTGAAAGTGTGTGGAATTGGATGGATGGAAGTTACTCTTTCATTCAAAAAGAGATAGCTGAGTTGATACATTAAAAGAAATGGATAAACAATACATAGACACAAAAATGTAACAAGTAAATGAAGCAAGGTTCTTGGGAGTCAACATTGACTCTCAATTAAATTGGAAACCAAATGTTGTGTAAAAAACTGAATCAATATTCATATGCTCTCTACATGTTCTCGAAAACTGTTAATACAACCGCAGTTCTAACAGCATAATATCATGGTTATGTTATCTCTTTAATAATGTATGGTGTCATGTTCTGGGGCAACTCTTCAGATAAAGAAATGGTGTTTATAGCGCAAAAAAGATGCGTTGGAGGGATTTTTAGGATGAAACAGACTGAAAGCTGTAGACCAATATTCCCAAAAATTAAAGTGTTAACTCTGCCTTGTTTATATATATTAGACATGATTATGTTTTTCAGAAATAACAGCAGTTCTTTTATTAAATTAAAAAGTCAGAGGCACCGATTTAAAATTAGCTTTATTCCTAATAGAACTGCACTTTTGAACAATAGTGTATTTTGTATGATTCCTAGAGTGTATAATCATTTACCCAATTACTTACTCGAAATTTCTAACATTAACATTTAAAAAAATAAACTCAAGAAAATACTGTTAGATAAATCATTTTACTCAGTAAAAAAGTTTATTTATGATAAATTTAAAAGAAGAAAAAAATAAACATTAATCTCACCGTATCGAATTGTGTATATTTGTAAAACTATTTTTGCACTTTTTGACATGTATTGATCTTTTTATTTCTATTCATTGAAATAATATAAAGTATTTCACGCATGACATTTTCTACTGTAATTCATTGCCTTGTTTTCTTGATACTGTATATAACTAATTCATTTGTAATTTCTTAACATGCTTTTTAAATTCGCATGGCGTGAGCCTGATTATGGCGATATATATTTTCAATTTTTAACACCTGTATACCCCCCATATTCTGCAAATAAATTATTTGAATTTGGATTCAAAAACTTCTAAAATTTGGCTCTCAGATAGATAAGCTGGATTAAGATATATAGCACTATTTTTATCCAGGTATTAAGTTATTTCGGGATAACTACGAAATTCAAACGGGCGGAGTCGCGTGCGGCAGGTAGTGTTTTATATTTGTCTAAGCAAAATCGCTGTTCGCGTATGTCGACGTCATTTCTATCTATTTCTAAACCACGCAACGGGTTTTGATACGGTTTTCAATAATAGAAAGAGTGGTCAGCGGGTCGTCTTAGGGGCGGAGTGATAAAAGAGTGGTCAGCGGGTCGTCTTAGGGGCGGAGTTATAAACGGGAAAAGGGAGAATCTTGTATATTATAATTATGTCCCGTGAGAAGCCTGAGTGCGTCGCTAGTAGCTTATAAAATACAAGTTGTAGAGATTTATTCATAAACTCGGCCTCAGTCTGATGAATCATGTGTAAGAATTTTCGTAATAGGATCAAGCAGGTCTTTGAGTGAAAACTCCTTCAGAAAAAAAGATTCATACTTATTGGCCGCTCGGAACACTGCCGCTGCGCAGTAGCGATATTATGTGACAGCGGTGCAGTGGTGAAGTGTAGGCTACAGCGCCCTGAAATGCTAACTTTACAGTCGCTTTTAAGTTTGAATCGACCTTGACCTCTTTATAATATTAGTTTGGAAGTTTAGATAAGCTTTTGTTCTTACTTAATCTTTCTCTAAGAATTGTTTCCTTTGTCTTTTAAAATCCATACTCCATAATAAAAAATAATAAATGCTGAAGGATCTAACTCTGTTTGAGACGAGTAAAAGCTGGAAGTTGATAAAGAAATGGGACTTTGTTTGTGAAGCGTTTCAGAGAAGTGGCTTATCAGTTTGCAAGTCGAAACTTGTTTAGAGTTGGTTGAAGTGGCGCAACCGATAAGCTACGTATGAGGCGTCATGTTTCTAACAAGGCAGTAAGCAACAGACGAAGAAAATAAAATTTACGACGTATTGACGATTTAAAATAAAATTAAATGATATACGTGACTAAATTTTTATCACGTGATTTTTAATCTGCGTACTAAATCATAACTAACACACGGTGGCTGAAAATCTGCGCCATATTTTTATTTTCTACCCGTTCATAAAGCATAAAATATTCGGGCCGATTTAAACCGCGCCGCGGTGCGGTGGATTCTGTGTCAAAACACAGATAAGTTGCGGATTTTTTACTGCGCGGTTTTTTACCACAAGTGCGTGCAGCTTCATACAATTCCAAACGTCACAGAACTGACGAAATAAATTCGCGCGGATTAAAACTGCAGTGCATGCTTAGCCTTAGACACTCAGTACTGACGCGGCGGGGGACTTTTATAATAAGTGGTGATTACACGATACTTTATTAACAGAATGATTTTTATTATTTTCAGATGACTGACCGTGATACCAAAGCGGCACTTGACGACATACTCGAAGAATATGTCCAGAAATTTATAGAACAATGTCGTCGTGAGGGCCTTCCGCCCGATTTTGAGCGCCTTTTCAACAGGAGAGGCCATCTGGAAGCACAGAAAGTAAGTTATGAAACATTTTACTTTTACATCATCATGGGTTTACCCAATTCGAAAACATTGTGAGGAAACATGCGAACATACTTGTTTCCTCACAATGTTTTCGAATTGTGAAGTTCTAAATCACATTGGGATCATGTAAACAACCTCATTTACTTAAATGCTTTAAGTGTGGAAAGGAAGGTGTGAAATTTCCAAAATGTACCAATTGTCTCTCTAACATTACAAAAACTAAGTGGCGAGGGTTGTGGAAACAGTAATGGTACCAGTATTTTCGATAGTAATGATTGGGAAAATTGGCTAAAAACTGTTTCAAAATTGTTTTCATGCTATTTTGTTTCTTCAATCCGTGACACTAGTATAGATTACACACGGCCTTACGTCTCAGTTAGTGTTAACGATAAATTGTTAATTGGGTTACTAGACACAGGTTCTGCTGTTACTATAATGGGAAACGACTTCCATAAGAGTTTCGTTTCATCAAAATGCAAATCGAACATCAGCCAACCTATGACATTTGTTGCAGCGGGTGTACAAAGACTTTCTTCCTTGGGTTTTATTTCAATACCTTTTATATTTGAAAATCGAAGCGTTTCAGAGAAGTGGCTAATGTTTCAGTTTGCAAGTCAAAACTTTTTTAGATTTGGTTGAAATGGCGCAACCGATAAGCCACGTATGAGGCGATATATTTCTATCAAGGCAGTAAGCTACAAACGAAGAAAATGAAATATACGACGTATTGACGATTTAAAATTAAATTAAATGATATACGTGATTAAATTATTGACTTTCACAAGAAAAGGAAATTGATTCTAGTTTAAATAGGTAGTTTCCTATGTTATGTAAATTTATTTTATCGGGGCGAATTTTTATCGCGTGATTTTTAATTTGCGTAATGAATCATAACTAACACGCACTTTGGCTAAAAATCTGCGCCATTTTTTTAGTTTCTACCCGTTCATAAAGCACAAAATATTCGGGCCGATTTAAACCGCGCCGCGGTGCGGTGGATTCTGTAGCAAAACACAGATATTTTGCGGATTTTTTACTGCGCGGTTTTTTATCACAAGTGCGTGCAACTTCATACAATTTCATAAGACACAGAACTGACGAAATAAATTCGCGCGGGTTAAAACTGCAGTGCATGCTTAGCCTTAGACACTCAGTACTGACGCGGCGGAGGACTTTTATAATAAGTGGTGATTACACGATACTTTATTAACAGAATGATTTTTATTATTTGCAGATGCATCGAGAGCATGGCGTCAATTTCGATGAATTTATGCAGCGATTCATGGATCGATGTCTCTCTCGTGAGGATCTTCCGCCCGATGTTGCGCGCTTTTTCAACCGCTGGCGCCAGCAGGAATCACGGAAAGTAAGTTATAAAACATTTTACTTTTACATCATCATGGGTTTACTCAAGTCGAAAACATTGTGAGGAAACATGCGAACATACTTGTTTCCCCACAATGTTTTCGAATTGTGAAGATCTAAATCACCCTCATTGGGATCATGTAAACAACCTCATTTACTTAAATGCCTTAAGTGTGGAAAGGAAGGTGTGAAATTTCCAGAATGTACCTATTGACTCTCTAACATGACAAAAAATAAGTGGCGAGGGTTGTGGAAACTGCAATGGTACCAGTAATTTCGATAGTAATGATTGGGAAAATTGGCTAAAAACTGTTTCAAAATTCTTTTCATGCTATTCTGTTTTTTCAATCCGTGACACTAGTATAGATTACACACGGCCTTACGTCTCAGTTAGTGTTAACGATAAATTGTTAATTGGGTTACTTGTCACAGGTTCTGCTGTTACTATAATGGGAAACGACTTCCATAAGAGTTTCGTTTCATAAAAATGCAAATCGAACATCAGCCAACCTATGACATATTTTGTTGCAGCGGGTGTACAAAGACTTTCTTCCTAGGGTTTTATTTCAATACCTTTTACATTTGAAAATCAAATATATAATTTAAATTTCCATATAATTCCGGAAATAAAAAATCAATCAGAAGCTCAGTTAGCTGAACTGAACATCTTCAGTCGTATGATCATTTATCAGAAGACCAGAGGATTACAGCAGATAATATCATTTCACAGTTCCGAGAAATATCATACGAAGTACGAGGTCTTGGCCGTACTTCTCTAATAAAGCATACCATAGACACTGTAGAAGCTGCCCCCATTCCTCAACGGTATTATCGAATGTCTCCAGAGAAGCAACGAATATTAGTGGAGCAACTAAATGAGATGCTAGAGGATGATGTAGTTGAACCGGCCGAGAGTCCATGGTCATCACCTGTACTACTCACACTTAAAAAAACTGATGAGCTTAGGTTTTGCTTAGACAGCAGAAAATTAAACGCAGTCACAAAGAAAGATGCGTACAATTTGCCTTAGATCTCTGAAATTCTTGATAATTTACGCGACGCTAAATATTTAACCAGTTTAGATCTATCTAAAAGTTTTTGGCAAATTTTGATCAATGAGCAGGACAGGTGCAAATCCGCGTTCTATTTACCAAACCGTGTTTGGATCACCATACTTTAGTGTTAAATTTTCTACAAAGGCTTTTGCAAACTCGTCTGTTTTTTTTTAAACAAGTGGACAAGCGATAATATATTTGGATAATTCACATTGTGTGGTTAAGATATACGAAAAATTATACCTATCCTTTTCTAAGTGTCTTACTATATCAAAATATACCTTCTGAAAGGCTGTGTGAGCAGCAGTCGTCACTATCATCGGCTCTTTATTGTATATGCTATGTTTTTGAGTCTGGCTTTTATGACATTTATTCACAAAATCATGGACATCTCGTTACATGCTAGACCAGATATAATATTTACGAATATTATTTAGCATCTGTCTTATACCCGCGTGGTCACGCGTGGGTAATAGATGTAAGTCTTTAATTATTATGACTCTTCTGTCATCTACTTTTTCTACGTCTTTTAATACACATAACCTTGGTCCGGACCAGTTCGCACCTTTCTTCACCTCGGATATCAACTTTTCAAAAAAAAAAATATTTGTGTCATTTTTAATGAAATATATCTTTTTTATATCATTAAGATTACAATATTCCCCGAACTCCCTCGCAAATGCGACTGGCGTTATCTGCGATCAGGATGCTGGGTTTATAAAAAATGTCATCCGGCACAAAACACAATGTACTCTGGCTACTTAAATTTACATTATTATTACAAATCGTATCTCAACAGAGTCTTTCGGTTTACTATGAGTTGCCACAACTTTTGGTTGATCAGGCCAAATGTCAGTATTAACCATATCTGCCCAAGAACTGCTCTTCAATAACTTCCGCTTTTGTCCTCTAGTCATAATATTTACAACACACTCATGCATTTCTTTCAGTTCCATCGATGACACACATACTCTCTAAAGCGCGCCTTCTATCCAGATTAGACAATACGGGCGCCTAACGCATATTCTGATGCATCTGTTTTTAGGTTGATTATATTATCAATAGAAAAACATGGATATTGCAAAACTGGGGCGGATATCAAACGCTGCTTTAATGCATCAAAGCAAACTTGGCAGTCTTTATCCCATTTAAATGTTACATTTTTCCTAATCAAATTATTCAAGAGGTGAACTATACATGCAATTTTTTTTTAAATTCTATAGTAGTTGGCAAACGCTACGAAGCGTTTTACCTCATCTGCCGTTTTTTTTAATGGGATAATTTTGCATAACACCAATTTTGTCAGGGTCTTGTAAAACACCGTTGTCAGAGACAATATGAACTAAATATAACATATCCTTTTTCAAAAATACACACTTGGACGGATTCAATTTACGATTCACTTTCCGAAGTCTTTCAAAAACGTCGATTAAGGGCCCGATTTATGTCTTTTTTAATCAGTCTTGCCAGAACTTCTGGCGGATATTATCTTTGGGGCTTCAAGAGTCTGAGGCTTGTAGACAGACTCGTGACTTAAAAAATCCCACTGAAAGAAGCCTGGATCAGCTAAATCAGGCGATCTTACCGGCCAGAGCAAGTCCAGATAGTGCAGCCCTCAGAATTTCGGTTGTGCCTCGTGAGCACCGTTGCTCTATCCTATTGGAACCACATGTTCTCCAGTTCCATTTTTTTAATTTTAACGGTGAAGGAAAATAGAATAGAATAGAATACTCTTTATTATGTACACCATAAAAGTTACAGAAAGTATAGAAGAAGTAAACATTACACTTGGTGACACAATGGGCGGCCTTATCGCTAAAAGCGATCTTTTCAAGACAACCTTTGGAAGGATTTTAAAAATGAAAGGATAAACAGTACTGTAGGTAGTCTTTGATTTACTATATAGACAAATATATACAGTAATAAGTATGGAACAAAAACAGAGAAATCAAGAAAAACAACTATTAAAGAGAGAGGTAGTGATTCTTTATGGGTGTGTTATCAGGCAATAATCAAAGATAACTTTGAGTTGCGTGAGCATACTGACATTTATGCAGGGAATTAATTCCTTAAGCTGTCTCAAAAAAAGTAATCTTAGTTCTAAATACGATGAGGAAGTGTAGTTAATTTAAAATTACATTTAAACCATTCTATTTAGTGAAATAATAAACTTTACGCGTTCGCTGATAGAGCTAAGACAGTTTATGTACTTACGTTTTGATGTTAGAGATGTGACAACAGTCACAAGAAAAACGTTTTACTTTAATACCTTGATATAATATTTGCGCTAACTATTATTAAACATTAGAATACAACATGTATAATTCACAGAAAAATTACACAAGAGTGAGAGTGTACTTGTACAAGTACACTTCCAAGTAAGTGATATGTTCGCTCAATGTAGGTTAACACGTCCAGTCTTAAAATAATTATAAAAAATATCAAAAGAAAACGCAAGAATAAATCCAACGGTCGGGGATGATTCTTATAGACTATTATTTGAGCAAATTTGTAAATCGGGGCTAAACCCACACTGGATACAATATCGATATGACTATGGCACAGATCTAATATATCTTTATAGAAGTATCTATAGCATTCTTTGCCATACTGGTACAAAAGATGGCATAGACAAAATAATATCTATCTCTTTTTGCTTATGACGTTACCTATTAATGCGAAAGTGATTACCGATATTGAAATTGCGTCATAAATATGTTCAGTCTATTCTAATACAAAGTCTCTGGTATTGAAAAAAACAAGATGGAGGCATGAGCTGTTTTCGGGCCAAAAGGTACTGAGACAAAAGGAACTGAAAAGGTACTGGGACTAGGTACTACAATAAATAATGCTACTCGTAGATATTACCAACCGATGAGTTGAGATTTTGCATACACTTTTGGTACATATGGATGACAATGCACGGTTAGCTAAAGCTTGCTTAAAAAAATATGCTTTTTATTAATAATAAAATTGTTAATTCCAGATGAGTGATTCGGGCCCTGGACAATTCGATGACGCTGAAAATGAAGACGAATGCACTAAAGATTCCCCTAAGCCTAAGAAAAGAAAATACACCCCGCCGAATAAAGTAGGTCACTAATATTAAAATTAAAATTTTTGAATAATCTATGTCGTAATCAGATCTTCGAATTACCGCTTTCAAGACGTAGCCATGGAAAGTTGAAATTTTGTGCAAATGGCTCCATTTCCTGAAAAATTACCTAAAGTCGTCACACTCTAAGAAGTCCGTTGAGTTGACGTTTCTCATTTTACATGCCGCGATAACTTTCTACGTAAGAAATTGAAAAATCAAATTCATAATCCTAATTAATAACTGTGTTACGCATACACTATAACATCGAGTATCATTCGCAAGCATCAAGTTTAATAAATAAGTGTTTTTGTAGCTGTCAAACGGGCCTTTTGTTTTTTGACAACTTTACACTATTAGTTAGCCACATAAATTGTAAATAAATATTTCATAAAATGGCCACACTCGACATAGCCAATTCTAGGATTTGGCTGCAACTTCTAATGTATACCTCCACAACAAAAATCTTCGCTCTTCACATAACCGTCTTCTATAATGTCCCACTCATCGCACTGACTTCATTCACTGCTCTTTTTTCGTTCGTTCTATCTCTTTGTGGAATGTGCTTCCCCAATTAATCCAGGATGGCAACCAACCGATTGGCATTCAAAGTGAAAGCTCACTAGGACGTTCGTAAGAAGATGGCAGTAGTATCGTCACAGCGATAATGTTTTCCAATTATTTGCTACTACTAACTGATTAAGCATATTCGTCTATTTAATTTATTTGTTTGAATATTTATTTATTTATATTTATTTATTTATATACACTTTATTGTACACCAGAAAATACAGGCACCAAAGAAACATAAAACTAAAAATATACAATGGGTGGCCTTATCGCATTCCACGATCTCTTCCAGACAACCTGGAATGGACAGTGATTGTATGTATTTTATAGTATGTATTTATAGCTTTATTGTATGTATTTTATAGTATGTATGTATTTTTAGCCACGTACAAGCGTCATAAATAACGCAGGCCTGGGGTCGTAACAGGACGTGTCAAAACTATCATAGTGTGAGTGTAAAAAAGAGGCAGAGCTAGTTATTTTGTAAACCTCCCTCTCTCACAGTGGAACCATGAAAGTTTTAAAACGTCACGGTAGGGCTGAGGTTAAATGAATGATTTGAATATACTGACGCAAACCGCAGATAAAGCCAGACATTTTTAACAAGATTTTGTTTTTATTTTCAGAAAAAAAACACGGCAGATAAAATTAAATTGGAATTGGAGCGGTTGTTTGGCCACACAGATAAGGTATTGGAAGTCTTTAATAATAGATATAGAAAATTAGAAAAAAATAGAAATCGAATAAAAGAGCTCGTGGAAGATACGCAAATATGCATGGAAAAATATGTTCGTGAAACTGAGGAAATGACATCTACGGGGTTTGATAAAATCATGGAAATTTTTAACACTTCGCAAGAAAAAGTTAATGGTATGAAGTCTATTGCTATTGACGTGGAAATACTCAAAATCAATGAATTAAAAAACGCTTTAGCTATGACTCGAGATAGAGTAGATCAAATAATTAAAGATAAAGCGGCTGAGGAAATAAGAAGACTCGAATGCGAAATTCAAACAACTGAGAAAAAGAAATCTATGACGATTGCTGAAATCATAGAAAATGTAAATACTTCGCAGGGAAAAGCGAACGGCACGAAATCTGCTATTGACGAGGACATTGCGATAATCAAGGAATTACAAAACGATTTGACAATGACTCTTAGGACATTGGCTCAAACACATAAAGAAAAAGCAGCTCAGGAAATGAGTAGACTCGAACGTGAAATTCAAGCAACTGAGGAAATGACATCTATGACGATTACAGAAATCATAGAAAATGTTAATAATTCGCAGGGAATAGCGGTTGGCACGCAATTTGCTATTGACGAGGATATTGCAAAAATCCAGGAATTACAAATCGATTTAGCGAAGACTCGAGAGAAATTGGCTCAAACAATTCAAGAAAAAGCGATAGAGGAACATCAAAAATTGAGAGAAGAATATGATAGTTTAAACATGGCAAATAACCAATTCAAAGAAAAAATTGATAACATGAAAAAAAGAGCAGCTGACAAAATGAGACAAACTGATGACAAAATCAAAGATTTGAAAGAGGGAATTGCAAAACTAGAAAAAGAGTTACACGATCATGAAGAAACTTTTATAAATGAGATTTTGGAATGGGAAGAACAGAAAATAGAGAAGAAAAAAATTCTGGATGTGAATAAAAAGATTTTCCAAGATATGAAGAACGATTATAAGAAGGAGATCGAATATTTGGATCAACAGAAAAACTGGTGGAAACACAATATTGATACCATGGCGAAAGATATTCAAGTTTTGCAACAAAACAACGAAGATAATAAAACCAAAATCCAATCACTTTCTGTTATTGCAGCACAGGCCAAAGGGAATATGGAGAAAAGTACTCAGATGATAGTTAGTATTGAGAAGAGATTTGAAGCGTTACGAACGTTAGATATAAACGAAGAAGACTTTGGAAATGACGATGATATTACAAAACGGTGTGGAAGAAGTAAAAGTATTGCGCCGACTCCAAGTACCATGGGACTTGGGCAGGAAAATGATGATGATGATGATGACTGTGAGATTATCAGCGACGAAGCGAATTAGAAATTCGTATTATGCGTTTTTATTTGATGTGCAAAATATTGAGCAGAAAATTGCGGCTCTACGTAGAAAATCCGCGTCTAACGCGGAGACATTTACTAATACATCCTCCGTGCCCTACAACAGAGAGACCCCAAAAGATTTTTCCATCTCCGGGTCAGCAAAACTTGAATTGTCTGACGATGAGAATGACCGCCCAAGTGACAAAGCCAGTAGTTTGGCCTCCAATTCCCAGTGGCCTAAATTCTGGTAGAAGTTAGTATTGAGACGCGGTACGGCCGGTTAAAAACGACCACTACACTTAACAGTCGTTTCAACGGTCATGCCAAAGATAAGATGTGAGACAAAATCAAAGTTATACTGTCAAGGAAGTTGAGGGTTTAAGCGGACGAGATAAGGACCGCTTTTGAGCAGCTGAAGAACTAAGCTGCTGACAATGATGGAGCCATGACAGTTCTCCTAGTTTCTAGTCTGAAAACTAGCGAGTCTCTTCAACTCTATCGTCCAGGTAAGCAGAAACAAGAAAAATTTTAATGAAGCACTTTGATGGCGACATTTAATACCTCGACTTTTTAAATAGTACTTATATTTTTACTTTTATTTCGATAACATTGATGTTACTTTGGATTATGTGTATATTTTTAAGTCATTAGGAGTAAGAACGCAACACCGAGGATCTTACGTAACATACAATCAAGGGCCTTCCAAGTTGGTGTTTCTGTTTTCGTTTCTTCATTTGACACCGACTTCCGAAATCGAAGTTATTTTTTACTTTGTAGTGTTTTTGTTTGGAAGTCGATTGTAATTTTTGTATAAAAGTTTTTTATTTTCACTTTTTAGTTGTGGTACATAATGGACCAGTTCTATAGGCTAGGTACTTACGCGTATAGTGCCCACAGTGAAGCTAGAATAGATTAACCCAATAACATGAAACTTAAACAAAACGCTGTTCACACCTGCGTACCCCTTTAGGGCGTACCAGTGTGATGTTATGTTATGAAATGGTGTAAACAATAAACAGACATGCGATTGGATCTGTCCCGAGTGATTTGCCGTCATTTATTGAAGAATTCTGATGTATTGCTCCGAAGTTCTTCACCAGGTCTGGATTAAAAAAGATTAAATGGGACCACATGCTAAGCACCAGCTTTCAAATAAAAAAAGAATCATCAAAATCGGTTCACCCGATAAAAAGTTCTGAGGTAACAAACATAAAAAAAAAATACAGTCGAATTGATAACCTGTTAAAAAAGAATAAATAACGCCGCGCTGGTTTGTCTGTTACGAAATAAGGGAAGTGCTTTTTCGTGTTGTTGCTCGCATTTTACAGTTCTTACACAAACGTTACTTAAGTAAGTGTCAAAATGACCAGAATTTAAGTCCAAAGAACAATTTCGGACTCAACCAAATGAAACTTTTGACTGAAACCAAAACTATTCTTAAACTTAATAATATATTTTTTAAACATGAATGTTTATTTTAAATGTTAAATGTTTGGTCGACCAGACAAACATAGGTTTAGTTTTTCTATTCGTTAAGTACAAAATATATCTAAATTCTGTTCCGTTCTGATGGTTTTGTACAGAGGGAGATTTTTGTGAAATTAGTCACATGAATAAAAGTAAACTGATGCATTCTGTAAAAATATCATTGTGAAACCTTGGTGTGAGTCTGAAGTGAACTGATCTGCCTACCACCAGTAGTTCTATTATGTATAAATCTCACCGTGATTAGTTAGGAGAGTGAACTGTCAATGCCTAGCGTCGTCGGTTTGGATGACAGATCACTTCATCTAAGTTATTACGGTGAGATGTCTACAGAATCGACCGGCTGAAGATAAGGATTAACAGCTCACTTCAAATTCACTTCACCGAATTTTACAGGATAGCACCACACTGTATGCCAAGTGCCATCGCTTACCCTCAGTTGAGATAGTGGTCAAACACGAGAAAAAAATAAAGAAATTAAAAAAAAAGTGTCTCGCTACATTACAGTACCTAACTCATTTTCAGAGCGGCTAAGATGGATAGACTGTAAGAATTAATGTAATTTAATGTTTTAGCTTCGTAAGTTTTAGCATTTGCATGTTTCTATTCAGAATATGTTTTCATCATCATCTTTTATCATCGGCATCTTTTTGTTTTTTTTTATTTAAGGTACTTCTATATGTTAGTTTCTAAAGAACAATTAAACGATTTTACAACACCGTCTATAGTTTTCAATACTATTTTTTTGACTTTCAATCTTGTCTGGAATTTTCTTTTAAAAGAGTTTGTTTACCCTTTGTAAGTTCGAACCAATAGATTATTTCTCCACAGGACAAATAAATGTTTAAAAAAACGGTTTGAATTTTTTATTATATGTTAAATGGATATTTTATTCTATCAATGTTTGTGTATTCCAATGTGTTAGTTGTATAAGATTTTACTTTTTGTATGTTTCTCTAAATAACCAATAAATAACTTTATAACAACCGTGATTTTTTAACTGTTCCCTTAGACCTTACTTTCTTTTTTCTTGTGTATTTTCAGAAGAAATAAAGAATTTTATGCAAAATCATGTTTATAATTTTTGCTGTGTTAAAAATTTGTACCTGATCTAAAATCTCAAATGGACTGGTAATTGGTAATGGTAATACAAGAAAATGAAAAAGGTAAAGGTTTGTGATGGTTTTCTTCAAACAACAATGCACAGAGACGCCTCAGGTCCTGAGATACCTGAGGTCTAGACTAGTGATATTGACAGTGGAAGCGACGCGATAGCGTTTATATAGATGTCAAAACGTGAGGGATTGTCAAGTTATCGAAATTTCACGTGGTTGATCACGTGACACTCATTAACTGCCCTTAAATTTTGGTATTTCAACCGTCGTCATCGCTGACATCGAATGACACATGTTTAAAGTCTCAGGGAGGCGTTTTCATGCTCCGTGATTCAAACAAATACAACCTTATTTGTAAAAATCTTGAGACTGTTTAGCGATTGATTAGCACATTCTATTACTCCACCTCATATCCTGCCCTCTGTGCGCCAAAACATGCAGGCAAAATGATCTATGCGCAGAGTTTTGGGCCAAACAAATAACTGTCGTGCCAGCGACACGAAGATGAAAAACACATTCTATTTTCAAATTTTCTGTAGAGAATTTGAATAAAGGATTTGCTTGTCAGTTGGAAACAGCTCTGAGATTTTTATAACTAAAGAAAATGAAGTTATAGGGTCTGGCTACACGCTCAATCTTATTTGCACAAACTCTTGCTTGTACAAGCAAACATGTGCCATAAGACGGCGAAATGGCATAACGCACAAACGGCTTGCACAAAACGCTAGTTTGTACAAAATGGATTTGTACAATAAGCATGTACGTGAAGACGATACAATATAAATGACCAAACGCTTGTACCTTTCAATTTCTAACCATCCATTTTTTGCACAAACCGTTTGCGCATGCAAGTCGCCACTGTGTAGACACCATGTAGTTATTGCGCCAATTTTTGCACAAACTGTTTGCGCATGCGAGACTGAACGTGTAGCCGACGTACAGCCTGATAGATATCAAGCAAAGACACGATGTATGCAATAAAATATTCTAAACACTTTCACTGCAACCAAGTGCTTTGGTTAAAATTTTCTCCAGAGACTCTAGAGTCTAGATAAATTGTTATTCTATCAGCGACTGCAATGCTCGAAATGCCAAAATGTAAGGCATAGACTTAGATTATCATAGAACACAAGGCATAGATTATCATAGAGCACGTGACGTTTCGACAGCGCATTGCATTCGCATACATTTTAGGCATACCTCTATTCCCCATAGGCACCTTTTAATTTTTAACATTTTTGTTCTGACGTTATAGAACGATCATCTTCAAACTCAGTCAGTTATACTTGAATTTCCAGCAGGGGAAGTTCAAGTATGAAAACGTAAATAACTTCTAAACCAAAAGTTGCAGGAAGAATATTTTAGGTAGACGTGACGGGGGTCTAGAGCACTAAATGATTACATAAGTTTCGTTCCTTTATTTTCGTAAATATAGAAGTGCCCCGCTGGCTGTAGCTTTGCTTAAAGTAAGCTTCACTCCTTCATCTTTGGAGAACAAAATGAGCACTAAATAATTAGGTGATCTGCAAAGCCCTAGGGTTGAGGGTCACGCTCTGCGTACGTACATCAGAAAGAGGTGGCGAGAGGACCTAGCAACTGCAACTATCACTACGTTTTTACCTTATCTTTTGAATAATCTGAAAAATGGGCACCACTGACATCAAGGCCAAGGAAGAATTAATAGTACCCCAGAACGCAGCAGGAGGTAATAACAGCGCGGACATTCGTCAGCTGGCTGTGCACGCCACTTCGACCAACATTATCTTGTTGGTTTTATTGCTAATAACATCTCGTTATGGAGAAGAAGAGCAGATAGAGAAAGGGATGCGAGAGACCAGCCGGAGGCGAGAAGTTACAGGAAAGGGACTAATGACATCATTTGAGTTACGAGGCGGAGAAAATATCAGTGCAGTGAAAATACCAGTGCGTGGAAATTTCGTGTTGCTTTGTAGTGCGCGGAAATGTCGTGTGTTGTGTAGTGCACGGTAAATATGTATCCTACGTTATTATAAAGGATATAGTTAAGGGTAAAGTATATAATCATAGATATAATAATCACTAAAATGTATGCATATGATAGTACATAATTTTATAACCATGTTATAAATAATATATCTTAGTGGAAGAAAACTTAAGGGCCTTATATGACAGTCTGTTTGAAATAAGAAAATACTTAATTAAGATTGGTCCGGAGAGACGAAAGGGTAATATTGTTGTAGTTAAATTGAAGGAAGTGGACAAATTATTAAGTGAATATAATCTATTTTTAGAATATTATACTTCAGCCAAAAAATCTTTAAGTACAACTGAATTTTCAGTCATTCATGATTTATGTGCTAGTTTTGATAAATTATATAAACAAGTTTTCGATTTATGCTCAAAGAGACCCTGTGAATCAGTAAACATGGCAGAGACTACTAAGTTTGATCTTAAAGTTGCGTTAAATTTATTGCCAGTTTGTAAAGATGATGAGGCTAGTGTACGACAGTTTATTGAAAGCGTAGAATACTACAAATCCGAATAAGACGTAAGCTCGCAGGCAAAGTTGTTAAATTTTGTATTAAAAAGTAGACTTTCCCCAGCCGCGAAACTGAAGTTATCTTCATCATACCCTTATATTAATGAGTTTATAGCAGATATGAAAACACAATTATTTCCCAAAAAGTGTGCTACTGCAATTCAACGTAGGCTTCAAAATTTTAAACAAAATAATTTATCCATCGACGAGTTCGGTAAACAGATAACGAAAATGTTTGTCGAATTAACAATTTCGCAATCGGATGGCAACGATGCAAGTTTTAAAGTCCTAAAACCCGTAAATGAAAAGCAGGCCATTAGGTATTTTGCAGACGGGTTAAGAAATCGCCGTCTAAGCACGATAATTTCTGCCCAAACATTTACGTCTCTAAAGGACGCCATACAATCAGCTGTAGACGAAGACGTCACAACTCCATCGACTTCCAATGACATTTTAACCTTAAATTACAGAGGCAGATCATTCCAAAATAGGCCACAGCGTGGAGGCCGCCCCTCCTTTGCGGGGAGAGGACGCGGGCGAGTCGGCTATCAACCGGCTACTCGGTACGGTGATCAGACTCAGGTACGGAGAGGACCACAGGCGAACGGGCGCAGGGCTACTGGGACATTCCACGGAAACAGAGGTAGGTCCAATTTTTATTCACCAAGGTAGCAGCATTCGCATTATTTGCAAATACATACTTTGAGTAACTCAGACCCGCAGCAAAGTTCAAATACCACGGAGAATGAACAAGAAGAAAACCAGTTTTTTCGGGACTGATAACATTATTTTATCATGTAATAGTGTAGGCTACGTAAATCTCAAATCTCGTGATAATTATTCTTATAACTTGTTAGTTGACACCGGCGCATCCATTTCAGCCATTAAACATAAACATGTGCAAGACCAAAACATTCCGATCCATATCGAGAAAAGTTTTGTAAATGGAATTGGAGGCAAAGTCCAGGCAATAGGATACGTTTATCTGAACTTTGTTATTGGAAATCATACTCTCAACCATAAATTCTTTGTTTTTAAATCATTGCCATGTAAGGGCAGTGGTATTCTAGGGCAGGACTTTTTAAGTAAGTATAAACTATAAATCGGTGTTGAATTTTGGTAATCGGACTTTGTTACTGTGGAATAAAAATTTAAAGATATCTTTACCTTTGATGATGACGAATAATAACATAACTATACCGGCGAGATCAGAGTCGATTCACTTTATTCCGGTATCTGAGACTGATGAATATTTAGTCAATGCAACAGAACCGCAAGAAGGGATCTTTATTGCGAGTAGTCTAGTTAAGCCCACAAATGGATTAATACCCATTCGCGTTTTAAATACGTCCGAGTCTGACTTAGTTTTAAATTCTATACACCCCACTCTTTATAAAGCGAGTGAATATGATATATGTTCGTTTCATGAAACCACTAATAACGCAGATAGTGTTAAGAAAGTATTTTCTTTATTATCGCTTAAACATTTAAATAAGGAAGAACAATTATCAATCGAATCCATTTGCGCGAAATATTCGGATATATTTTTTCTTCCGGGTGATAAGTTAGGTACTACGAGTTTATATGAACACACAATAATTTTGAAACCGAATGTAGCCCCCGTATATGTCAAGCCCTACAGATTGCCGCATGCTCAGAAAGCTGAATTAAAGAAACAGGTGGATAATTTACTGGAACAAGGAATTATTGAGCCTTGTTCTAGTGAATGGTCTAGCCCAGTTGTCTTAGTGCCGAAAAAATCTGACTCTAACGGAGAAAAGAAATGGCGGTTAGTCATAGACTACCGTAAACTTAATAATTGCATACAGGACGATAAATTCCCTCTGCCCAACATTTCTGACATATTATATTCCCTGTCTGGATGCAGTTACTACACGCATTTAGATTTGAACCAAGGTTTATTAATAATGTAGGACTTGAGAAAAGCTGTAGAAAATATATATCATTTTGTGCAGACGGTCAATACCAGATGACTAGGATGCCTATGGGGCTCAAGACCAGCCCGAGTTCATTTTCGCGTATGATGACGATAGCAATGGCCGGGTTATCATATGATATATATACGATTTAATCTGTATGGGGCGCAGCCTTTCAGATCACAATAAAAATTTAATACAAATATTTGAAAAATTATGCAGCGCAAAAAGTTAAAGTTCAATCCTTCAAAATGCGATTTCCTTAAGAAGGAAATTCTAATTTTGGGCCATGTGGTGTTAGGCAATGGTATATTGCCCGACCCAGACAAAATTAAGGTTATTGAAAATTACCCAGTTCCCAAAAGTACGGATGACGTTAAACGTTTTGTTGCCTTCGCGAACTATTACAGAAAGTTTATAGCAGATTTTGCAAACAAAACATAATATTTAAATTGTTTATGTAGGAAAAATTCAAAATTTGTTTGGGACGAAAATTGAAATTGATTAAAAATTTATTAAACAAAGTATTATGTCACCTCCAATTCTACAGTACCCAGATTTTTCGGAACAGAATAAATTCATTGTGCAAACTGATGCTTCTGGGTATGCAATTGGTGCTGTTTTATGTAATTCAGATGGCCGGCCTGTAGCATATGCTAGTAGAAGTCTCAATAAAGCGGAAATGAACTATCCCACTATAGAAAAATAGCTCCTAGCTGTGGTTTGGGCCGTAAAATACTTCAGACCTTACCTATACGGTCGCACATTTATAATTCGTACTGATCACAAACCCCTAGTTTACTTATTTAATTTAAAAGATCCAGTTGCCAGAGTACGCAGAACTTTTGTAACCAAAAGTTCTCGTACGAATCTCGGGCGTTCCGCTCCTTTGAACAGGTTGATGAGCACATACAATGGGATCTGCTCTTGCAACGAGGACATTGACATCTTTTTTGACTCTCTGTCGAAGTTTAAGTCAAAAGTTGCGCTGATTGATTCGTAGTCTCACCCAAATTGCCTGCTCAAACATTCTCCTATTGGATATCTATCTTTTTTCTGTTTTATTGTAAGAATATAATTAATTGCATTGTGATCATTACATTTTTTATTTTTGTGACATAATAGTACATTTTTTAATTATTTGAAATATTTATTTGTAAATTAATTTTATTTCAATCTTTATTCAATTTTAGATAATTCAATTGTGATCTTATTCTAATTTTAATATTGTATCCTATTTTTATTTTTGATGTAAAATAACTATTTCGTAGTCCTAATCTGTGAGTGCTGTGCATTCCTATAACTGACCTGTTTGCACAGGAATACCTACTAAATTTTAGTCTACAAAATTGTAATTGCGAATAGGTTGTTGGCATGCCTTATTGAAATAAATAAATAAATAAATCCCAATAGCAGACTGTTCAAATTTAGACTTATTTTAGAAGAATATGATTACGTAATCGAATATGTGAAAGGAAAGGAGAATGCGGCTGCAGACGCATTGTCCAGAATTTATTTTTATTTATTTATCCATTTATTTCAGGCATCAAGGCCCATATCAATATATACAATACTATATTTACATAAAAATAAACTTAAAAATACTATAAATATATATAACATAATTATCTAAAACTAATGCACACGAAGTGTCGGCGTCGTGTTTCGCTGACTGGTGTCACGTAGCTGGCCACGAAACCGGCGGTACACAACACCCTTCGGCCAAAACTCTTCCTTGAGGAACATTTCGAGTCCATGCGTCGGAACACGCACCACGAACGACTTAAAGTGACTTCAAAGGAACTGAAAGAAATGAATGAATGCTTGCATGCCATGGTCATGACGCGCGCTCAAAAGAGACAGTTAGACGCTGCTCCTTCGGATGACATGTTGCCCACCAACGATTGGCCTGATCAACCAAGAGTTGTGGAAACCCATATCAAGCCGAAAGACGCAGTAGAGCTAAGATTTACTGACATTAGTAATTTAAATAAACTTAGAAGTGATAATTTAATAACATTTGAAAGTAATTTATTATTCTATGTTGCGCAACATAAGACAATATTTATAAAGCCAGCGTCTCAATCACAAATTACGCGAGCCGAATTTGCGAGAGGCCTGAGCGATTTTTGTGAAAAAGTTAATTTTGTTGAAGTATATTTTATTAAAAATCAAAATAACTACGTATTTGTAGAAAAACTAACAAGTGAAATAAAAAAGTGTAATAACTGGAAAGGGCCTAGATTATGTATCTTACAAGACGTCGAAAGAATAGAAAGCAAGGATGATAGGAAAGTGATTCTAAATGACTTTCATCTTTTGCCCACGAGTGGCCACGCGGGCATGAGAAGAATTTTAACTAACATTAAAAAATATTATTTTTGGCCTGGCTTAGAAACTGATGTCCAAAATTTTGTTAAAAAATGTCCCCAATGTCAAAAGCATAAGTATACGTTTCAGGTGAAAGAGCCCATGACAATTACGTCGACAGCTCATTCAGCCTTTGATAAAATCTTTTTAGATTTAGTAGGACCACTAGATAAAGACAGCTATGATTATACTTACATCCTTACATTACAGTGTGAGCTATCAAAGTATGTATGTGCCTATCCCCTAATCACTAAAACATCAGCTGAAGTAGCTCGTACCTTTGTGAATAATTTTATATTACAACATGGCGTACCAAGGGAGATAGCTACCGACAGAGGTGCAGAATTTATGTCTGAAACCATCGAACAGGTTTGCAAATTACTTAATATTAAAAAAATTAATTCAACTGCCTATCATCACCAAAGCATCGGAGCGCTAGAAAATACTCACAAAAGCCTCGGCGCCTTTTTGCGAATCAAAACCGAAGAAAAACCCGAGTTGTGGAGTACTTGGTTACCGTTCTGGTGCTTGGCTTATAATACGACAGTTCACACTTCAACGAAATTCACACCCTTCGAACTTGTTTATGGTAAGAAGTGTAATTTGCCAAATAATTTGTTAAAACGCGTAGAACCTCTTTATAATTACGATAGCTACCCACTGTAACTTAAATACCGGCTTAAGGTTTCCCAAACCAAAGCGCGAAAAAATTTAGTTACTAGTAAAGTAGACAGGAAAAGTAGATATGACAGGTATGTTAACCCTGTACGCTACAAGCCTAATGACAAAATCTTAATTAAAAACGAAACTGGCAATAAACTTAAACAACTGTACTCTGGACCATATACTGTAATTAGAGATTTGTCACCCAATGTAGAAGTCGAAATAAAAGGTAAAACAGACATCATACACAAAAACAGAACCAAATTGTTTTATGTTTAGAACTACATACTGTTTAGTAAGTATCTATTTTTAGCCTGTATTGACAAATGTGTTGTGACGCATACAGTATCAAATTGCTTGGGTCAGTCCGTAGACTCAGTGGTAAGCGGAGACGGACCGCAGTCGCGAGACTGTAGGTTCGAGTTTAATTATGTTATGTACTGCAATGTATGTGTTAATCGTATGTCTAATTACTCATATATTGTGTTTATATTCTAATCTTATGTACGAGAGGAGTGCACATAATTTAAATCTTATATATAAAAATCAATTGCTGTTCGTTAGTCTCGCTAAAACTCAAAAACGGCTGGACCGATTTGAATAATTCTTTTTTTTTTTGTTCGCCCGACTGTAGGGAAGGTTTAAAAATAAAAATTGTTGACGTGGGTGGTTAGGTAGTTAAGTAGGGAAGCTAGGTAGGTAGGTAGGGTAGGTGGGTAGGTAGGTGGGTAGGGTAGGTAGGTGGGTAGTGTAGGTAGGTAGGGTAGATAGGTAGGGTAGGGTAGATAGGGAGCGAAGCCGCGGGCACAACTAGAACGTATATAATTTGTACTCAATAAATTAAGGTCATGTATTTTGTATTTTAGTAATAAAATAAAATGTAATTTTTATTTTATTTTTGTAATATGGGGGAGATGTGAGGGAGATTGTGATCTAATAAAGGGCAGTATTTACTCATCAATTGTCGTGTCATTTACTCCCGAACTTTTACACAAACACGCCATCCGTACAGATGGTCTGGCCATCCTTCAGCTGTTGCTCCGTGCTATGATCGGGGTATGTGTCGTCGAAGATGCTCCTCATGGTCAGGAATGGCGTGTTCCTAGTCGGCATCACGTACCAGAGACGAGCACCAATCTGTAAGAAGTAGACGCATATTTAGGCGAAAAGTTTCTGTACTGCGGTGTAAAATCAATTTAAAAGTTCGACTAAATGTTGCAACATTTCGTTTCGTAATTTTCTCATCTTATCTTAAAATTATTCTATCAAATTTTCCTCGAAAAGTCTTTTTTTTTTCAAACAATGAATAAAAATCGTGGCATCGAATATTGCCACTTCATTTCTTTCTTTATATAATGCTAACTAGACATATAAATTTGAAATTCTGGTTCAAATTCAAAAAGGCTGGAATGTCACATTCCTGTCTGGCCTGGATACTAAGTGATCATTCCTCTCAATTATGATGAAATTCAACATCCTCTTAATAATGTCGTGCCGAGATATTAGAAAAGTATGTAGTAAGTATTTAAGGCAGATGACATTGATGCCATCGCGGGCAGAACCTGGATGAGGTTGGCACAGGAGCGTGGGGAACAAGAAAAGAGATAGCTATGCGCAGCAGTGGGCAAAGTCGCTAATAGTAATCTGATGATGGTGATGTATTTAGAACAGTCTGTAAGATTCCTGTGACACATCTACAGCAAGAAATTTCTAATGAAGTACTAGTGTGATCAAAAATCCCATTAGTTCTACAGTATTATTGTGGAATAGAACAAGTGGGAATAAAAGTCTTTATTAACCCACTAAATTACTATTTTGTAACACCCAATATAGGTAGTTTAGCAATTTTATTGAACAAAAAAAAATGTTCTACCATGTTTAGTAGAACAAGTGGGAATAAACGAAATAAGCAGTCCATTTATTCTCTTCAATCTGTATTCTTTATTTTCTCTGTTAAGTGTTTTTGCTTCTACACAAATAAATAAATTCGAGGAATACGAACAACAAAATTAAAAATCATTAACTGCTAAGTTATCAGGCGTTTACAAAACATTTATTTACATGATTCATCTAATTACTGTTAAGTACACAGGATGTGAGGTCATTTATATGATAAGGATTAGCTTACACTTGCGCCATCCCGTTTCCTGCCATTGTTTGAGTCAGAAGTATTTTTATAATACAATAAAAATATTGCCCAAATTTGGCGAAAATCACAAACAGCTTTTGTATAACACCATTTCCGTGGTTTATGTTAATAGTGTTTTGGAAAGATTTTTCTCGAAAGATATGAAACATAACATTACGCCTGTTGCCCCAAATGAGTAAGCAAAGGTGAAAAGGAGATCCAAATTACATAGTAGTAGCCTTTTTTTTTAGCTTCTTGTTATGCTCATGTATACTGCGCTACCACGGTGTCCTCCTGTGCCGATTATAGCGGGAACACGGGGACGCGTTAGCACTCACCGCGAACCCGCCGCGGCTGTCCGTCACCGGAGCCCCCTCTGAGGATTACCCCCATCACCGGTGCTTTAAAACACACTGTGCGCCGTGACCAGCCCAGGGCCCAAAGCAGCACATGGGCGCCTGACGACTCCGTGTATGGCACCCTTGGTCTCCCTGCGACGGGTCAAGGTCAATGACCCCGCCACCTACCATTTTTCGGACGCAGGGAATAGGGAGAGTGGCCAAGGCTAAACCGACACTCCTCTTCCCCTGCATCCCCACCGCGTCCGCCGTAAGACGGTGGCGACACTGTCCACGCGGAAGGTAGGGAGAGCGGCGCACCGCAATACCGGCACTCCTCTCTCGCCGCGGTCTCCAACCCACAGCCGCGATATCGTATGGCGACCTGGGACGCTCCATAAGACGTCGCGGCCCGCCGCAGTTGCGATGTCGCCTGTTACCAAGCGGTACCACAACCTACTGGTTGGCCGCCACGTCATCGGCTTAGTCGGTAAAAGCCCTGACAAGCGGGTTCCTCTTCACTTCAGCGTGGGTAACCAAGCCACGACTACTGAGCCCCCCCGCCTCTACAATGCGGGAACCCACCGGGGGGGACATAGTAGTAGCCTAGGTTTTTAAGCAAGTCTATCGAGGGCTGAGGGGCTAGGTGGACCGACGACCTGCTTAAGGCTGCAGGAATCCGATTGATGCGAGACGCACTGGATCGATCAGTGTGGTGACTGATCAGCACTTATCAAGATTTTGCCCTCGATGTCATCACCATCGTCATAATTCAGCAGAAAGACGTACACTGTTCAAAACAGTCCTCCCCCAAGCGTCACAACATTGACCGATCCCGTGTGTCTCACATCAGGTCACCTTACATCTATTAGTGTATTGTAAATAACAGCAGGTATTTTAAGTAGGCTACCTCATATAATGATCAAAACTATTTTTACATGTCAATTATATTGTTTCTTTTTCATTATTGAGTCATTCATTTTGATTGATTGTGATTAATTATTTTGTGCCAATTACGAGCCTATGCTTGAGGAAAACGACGGTATTTTTATGCATATAACAATGAAATGAAACAGTTAATATTTACTACAAATATATACCTTCCTTCTAAATTAATTAATTTTTCCTAATAGGTAATATTATAAATACGAAAGTTTGGATAGATGGATGTTTGTAACTCAATCAAGTCAGAACGGCTCTGGATGATTTGGCACAGAGATAGAGGAGAGGAGTCTGGAATAGCACATAGGCTACTTTTTATCCCGGTATAATGTTCCCTTGGGATAATGAAATCGAATTTGGTATAGATTTTAGTCTGGAATAGCACATAGGCTACTTTTTATCCCGGTATAATGTTCCCTTGGGATAATGAAATCGAATTTGGTATAGATTTTAGTCTGGAATAGCACATAGGCTACTTTTTATCCCGGTATAATGTTCCCTTGGGATAATGACATCGAATTTGGTATAGATTTTAGTCTGGAATAGCACATAGGCTACTTTTTATCCCGGTATAATGTTCCCTTGGGATAATGAAATCGAATTTGGTATAGATTTTAGTCTGGAATAGCACATAGGCTACTTTTTATCCCGGTATAATGTTCCCTTGGGATAATGACATCGAATTTGGTATAGATTTTAGTCTGGAATAGCACATAGGCTACTTTTTATCCCGGTATAATGTTCCCTTGGGATAATGAAATCGAATTTGGTATAGATTTTAGTCTGGAATAGCACATAGGCTACTTTTTATCCCGGTATAATGTTCCCTTGGGATAATGACATCGAATTTGGTATAGATTTTAGTCTGGAATAGCACATAGGCTACTTTTTATCCCGGTATAATGTTCCCTTGGGATAATGAAATCGAATTTGGTATAGATTTTAGTCTGGAATAGCACATAGGCTACTTTTTATCCCGGTATAATGTTCCCTTGGGATAATGACATCGAATTTGGTATAGATTTTAGTCTGGAATAGCAAATAGGCTACTTTTTATCCCGGTATAGTGATCCTTTGGGATTATAAATCCATTTTTGACGCGGGCAAAGCCGCGGGTGGCAGCTAGTATTATAAATGCGAAAGTTTGAATAGACTAGGATTTTACATCAAGCGACTGCCTACCTGACCTCCACAACCCAGTAACTGGGTAACACGATACAACTTGGCTAGACTGGTGTCAGATTCTCTGGTTCCTGACTACCCGTAAAGACTGGTAAAGATCTTCAAATGATAGCCGAGACCAACGGCTTAACGTGCTTTCTGAGGCACAGATGAGTCTCGGTATGAAATGGTCACCCATCCTAGAACCGGCCTCGGCAAGCATTGCTTAATCTTGAAGATCAAACCATGCAGCTGTTATAACATAGCCACGAGCTTCTCTTACATATAATAAGGAAATCTCGTTGTTTCGTCAAGTCGTATAAAGCATGCGAAGTCGCAGTGGGTCGCTTATCTTAATGTTATTTCAATTATAGCATTTATAGGTACTTTTGAATTGTCAAACAAAAGATGAATCTAGTCGCACATTCGCAAGCTTCAGTAGGTCTCTATGGAGAAGAACGTGCTAGAATCTCCACGGCAACTCTTTGGAAACTTACTGATATCTTCTCACTAATTCTACTACTACTTATTATATAAATGCGACTTTTTTTTGAGGGTTGATGGGTAGATATTTGTTACTCTTTCTCGCAAAAACTACTGAACGAATTTTGATGAAACTTTGCAGTAATATACCTCATAAATCCGAATAACTCGTCTTAACTAATATTATAAATGTGAAAGTTTGGATGGATGTATGTTTGTTACTCAATCACGCTAGAACGACTGAAGGGATCGGGATTAAATTTGTACAGACATAGATTTTAGTCTGGAACAGCACACAGGCTACTTTTTTATCCCGGGATAATATTCCCTCAGGATAACAATACACTTCTCACGCCGGGGAAGCCGCGGGCAGAAGCTAGTTACTTAATAAATTACAGTAGAGATAGGATAGTTACCTTCTGGTCGAGAGAAGGCTTCTTCCCCTGCACGGTGTCGGCGTGTTGTCGCTGTACATATGTGGTGGTGTCTCCCGACACATGGCCTTCAAAACCGTTGTCCAATGGCTGTGGAGATAATAATTAACATTATCTGCATATTCATCATGTATGATATTGATAAAGTTTGGCATTGTTTCTACTGTCGTGCGCAAGAAAAGTGTGTATCTCGCCAGATTGCGTGGCAATAGATAGAGGCGGATCCAGGATTAATTTCTGAGGGGGGCACAAGGGTAATATAAGTAAGAAGTTAGTTAATTCATTCTTGACAGGGAGAACGGTTGTAGAAAATTCAAATAGGCGCTTTGGATCGGTTTCCTTTACAGCATTATATACAAAAGAAGAGTTTTAAGTCTTACAAACATGAAGAGAGCCCTATGATGAGGCATCTCATCAAGACAACATCATCTCTTGAAGTTTACAAGTACTACTCGTAACATAGGTAATAATCTATGTTATCTCCTTAAATCTTTTTGCATCGATATAGGATACGTTTTCTTTTATCCAATCATACAGAGAACCGTGGGGTCTCAATTCAAACAAATTATAGTAAGTCTTAAAAAAAAGATCATAGATGGCAGTATAGATCGCAACTGTGAAAGTAACAATCACTTAAAATGTTTAAAAGCAAATTTAGTTTGTAATAACTTTAGTAAAAAACAAAACTTCCTTCTCTAATGCTATTTTATCCATTTACATTCGCTAATCAGGTTTTTTGAACAAAAGACAAATTAAAACTTTTTAAAATAGTTAAAAGTAGTGTCGCTACGCACTAGCAGCTTTAATGTGACAGCGGGGTTGAGGGGTAGGGTACCTACTGCGCAGCGAGTAGCGTTTTTTTAAAACATCATAACGTTTGAACCAACAATTCATAAGTAAATAGGAGTCGCGCATGTGCGCATGACTGGAGCGTTTTTTTCCTTGGAGACTGACTGACAGCTTTACTAATAAAGGTCGATTCAAACTTAATGGTGCCTCGGAACACTCAGCGAGTCGCTGCGCAGTTGTGCAGAAGCAATTTCAGTGACAGCGGGGGTTAGGAGTGAGGTACTGCACAGTGAGTAATGAATTTTACAGCCGCTATTAAGTTTGAATCGACGTCACGTTATTAAATAGGAATCGCGCATCATAAAGTATTTTTTGTCCTTGTGATTACACGGCTCCACTACTCGTACAGTCCGATTCAAACTTAATAGCGGCTTGGAACACTCGTATGAGTCGCTGCGCACCCCTAACCATCGCTGGCTCAATTATTTTTTTAATGTGCTGTGTCTGTTGCAAGTTGCCATTAAGTTTGATTCTAGACAACATCAAATTTGTTCAAGTTGCCCAACTAAAATATTAAAAATAAACATTTTTGTAATAAAAACATCCTGTTCTTTATTTATCTAAGTACTTACCTAAAATAAAAAAGGATAACCCTTAAAATGAATAATACAATTATATAAAGTAGCTAACTACGCTAAGTAAGCTACCTACCTACATTTGATTCTACAAGGAATTCTAAGGTTTTGATTGATTTGGAGTATTCGTGAATATCGTGAAATTCACTATAGGTACAATGTGACCACTAAGAATCAAGAATGTGTTAAGAGTCTTCCCCGATCAAACCTACTGTTATTACTGCAAATACGAAGTAAGCGTTCAAGGACAACTGGCAAATAATGTCTCTACGCACATGATGCAATTCCTCGCTCAGTCAAACTGCCATATTTATCGATGCCATTTAGTATCTAGGCAAACTACAAGATGGCGCTAAAAAAACTACAATCTCGGGCTATTAATGAGTCACTGGTGCTGCTGCCTGTTAAAAATATGGAGAAAGAAAAAATAGCCCGACCAATAGCCCAAATTCAGAAGGTGACATTTCTTTGTATGGGTTTGGGTATCTGTACTGTAGTATTATAATTATCCGTGCAGAGAACTAAATTGTCGATTAATGCATAAAAACTTGAGAAGTAAAGAAAAAGTTTTTACAAAAAAAAAGACAACCAACTTCCAAAAATAAAAAACACTACAAAGTGAAAAATAACTTTAATTTCGGAAGTCGGTGTTCCTGTTTTCGTTTCTTCGTTTTTTGACGCCGACTTCCGAAATTGAAGTTATTTTTCACTTTGTAGTGTTTTTTATTTGGACGTCGGTTGTTTTTTTTTTTGTAAAACGTTTTTTATTTTTCGCTTTTTAGTTGTACCTATAATGCCCAAAGTAATGACAGAATAGATTAACCCAATAACATACAACACCGAGTTAAAAGTTCAGAGGTAGCACACATAAAATATATATACAGTTGAATTGATAACTTTCTCCTTTTTGGGAAGTCGGTTAAAAAAGGAAGCAACAGCGAGCGAAACGAGCTCGAGAAAGTTAGTACATCGTCTATGATACACTAGGTTCTCTCTGATGCGAGGCTTTTTCTATGTACTCGTATGTTTTGTTTATTTTATTGAAAGCCACGCGGCGGTCACTCTGCTTGAAGTGCAAAATGTTTTTTTTTAAATGGTGTGTAGATATGGACTACGTGAGAAGTAATTTAAAAGAAAGTGGAGGCAGTGATAGCGTGACGGGGGACAAGACGGTATGGAAGAGGAAAACGTGTTGCGCCGACCCCAAGTAGCATGTGACAAGGGCAGGAAGATGATGATGTGTATGTAACGCGAAACATGCAAACATATTTGAAATACACAAACTCTCATAAGTCTTGCACAGAAAGTATAGTAGAAAGTGTAATGTGTCTAATTAAAGTGTAGGTCGAGCATTTAAAAAAAATAACAGTTTCATCAAAATATTTAATTTTATACGTTCAGAAAAGAAACGTGACTTGGAGACAGTAAAAATCTTAACTAAGAATTATGGTACATGTAAAAGATATTTGGCGTACAGTAAAACACTGGTCTTATACAATTATTTATTTCTACTGTAGAAATACATACAAAAAACTTAAAAACAAATAAATTGAAAAATACAAACAGCAAAAAAAATCTATTTACCCAGTGTGGAGTTGAAAAAAAACACGGTTTTCATAAAATTATTTATTGATTATATTAAAAAAAAACATACAACAAGTAAAACTTCTAAAGCTAACAAATGGAAGTACACAAACTCTTATTAAAGAAAAAACTATTAAAGAAAAGTTTAAAAAACTCGTTTTTCATAAAATTATTTATTGATTATAAAGAAAAACATACAAAAGTAAAGTTTCAAAAACTAAAAAATTGAGACTCATATTAAAGAAAAAAACCATTAGGGAAAAGTTATGAAAAATGAATACATTTTGTAGAAAAACAAACATTTGTAAAACTTATATTATATTAAAGTATATATCTTCTAGTTTATAACATGGCCGTCCTTTTTAGACGCTCTGAACAAGAGGTTATGCTTGCTTTAATAATGTGATCGACCGAAGAAATTTTCCCCTCAATTTAGAAGTATAAAAAGACTAGTAGGTACTATGGTACACTGGCTAAGTACCTAACCAAAGTTTTACAACATTACCTCAGTTTTGCTGAAAACTGATAGAAAACTTAGACACGGTGTTATCTTATCTTATTATATAGGTAAGATAAGATAAGACAGGTGTTTTCGTTTAAAACCTCGTCATTTTGAAACTAGAAAGCCAATTCTCGTACATAAACAAGTTTTCATATTGCAATGTAACAAAAAACAAACGTGTGTGCAAAATTTCAGCTCAATCGAACCCCAGGAAGTGGACTGCATACAAGCTTTGATAACATACACAGCACGGACCCTGGGACAGGAGAAACAAAATAAAAGCTTGTGAAAACGTTCAATCTCACTGACAATCAATGTCAAAACTTTGACAGCGTTTTTTGACAGATTGAGACAGAGATTGCAATGCGAACGTTTTTTTTATATAAATGGGTATTGTCCCTCTTTCTATTGCACGCGACAGTTGAATTTAATCATTAACAATAAAACTATAAAAATATATTAATTAAAAAGTACAATAACCTTAGCTTTAACGAAAATATATTATTTATATTTATATATGGCTTTTGCCCGCAGCGTTACTCTTCTAGAACATGTTTTACCAATTCCTTGATGTCCTACCTCAAACCCTTGATGTTTTCATCGCATTCTAATGAATAAAATTACTGTAGGAGCGCTTATAAGAAAAACAAGAAATCGTCAATTTTTATTCATTTAAAAAGGAAGTAATTACCTAGGTACTGTAGGTACTGTAGAAAAAGGTTGAGGTAGAACTAATTGTCATCAAAATTCTCAAATATAAGTACCTACAGTAAGAGATCCGTTAATTGTATACTTAGTCTCGATATATTTATGCTTTTGGCCCTGGTCATTCTTCAGCTTATTACAAGCTTCCTGTAGAAACATCCGTTTTTTTATTTTTCTAATTTTAGGTAGGTACGCTCGCGCTTGAATACATTTTCACCTGATGGTAAGCGAAGAAGAGGTCGACGGTGAAGCACGCTTACCTAGAAGTAGCTATCGACATTCCATTACTTTGTCACCCAGTACCTTGATTATCTGTGTGGCTTTTGAATCTCGCCTTGTTTTCGGTTTATTACATTTTTATTTAAATGGCTTCAGAATCAATCACTTTCAAGGAATTTTATTCCTACAGCGAGGTCATCGGAAACTGGTTGCCTCATCATTGTCAGGATCAATTTTGCAATTTTCTCCAATATATTAAGGCATTTAGTAATTATCGAATGCATTTCGTCGTGTATACTTTTAGACAAATCGCTGGTGGGATCTGGACGCTTTGGTCGATGGTCTGACGACATTGTTTTGTGGTTGTATGTTATAATATCATGTTTGTGTACTATGTTTTAGGTACTATTTGATGGTGGTATGTACCCTACCGCTGATTGCTCCACTAGCCGGTCGAGTTTCTCATTTCCACCTCAAGCTTCCTGATCAATTCCTCGTCTTTCTCATCCTTTGATCTCCTATTTTCCACCCTTTTTTTCGTGTTTATAAGTTTCTGTTGTCGCTGCAGCTCCCTCAATTGTTCCCTAGTTTTCCCGAGTTCGGCTTTATACTTGGTAAGTTTTTTCTTCAACGCTTCCTGTTTTTTATTAGGTGCACTTTTTCTTTTCTTTGGAGTTTTCTTGTCCTGAAAAAACATAAAACATTTTATTAAGGAGTTTTATCTGAGATTCACATCAATTAATTATTATCTCGGTGAATACACTGTCAAAAATGTAGGGAGAGGTTTTTAGGTTTTTGACAGATCGTGACTGAGATGCAAATACAAACTTTTCTTATTATGTAAATACGGGATTTGCTACTTTGTGGTAAAACTACTGGATGGATTATTTCATTTACTAGCACATTTAAAATAAGCCGACACTTAACAAATAAAAATAATTATAAATGGTTAACAATAAAATCAACTGTTTCATACATAATGAAATGATTGGATTTAGCATGAATATAAAAATCAGTGTGATTTTTTGCGGTCTCATAATTTAACTTGTGAGTTCCTGTTAAAGAGTGTGGGCTAAAGAAAATTAAAGTTGTACAGCTTACTTTTAGGTGCTCGTTACGAAGACTATCCCGCATGTCGCACATCTCGTACATCTCGAACGTACTTTTGCGCTCCTTTTCATTCAGCCGAGCTGCGGGAGCACCTACGGGGGATCCTATGGGTGCGCCTGCGAGGGAGCCTACGGGTTCGTCTACGGGGGCGTCTACGGGTGCGCCTACGGGGGCACCTACGGGGGTGCCTTGTACTTGGGCATCTCTGGAGGTGGTACCTCCATCAGCCATCTGGAAATAACAAAAATATATATTGTATTAAATCTACAACAACTTTTAAAAAAATAGTCTACATAAAATCACTGTTTGCGTTCACGGTATTATTTATTTATTTAACAACTAGCACTGCGCCCACGACTTCATTCGCGTGATTTCGTATTTTATCCTACAGATAACTTTCTTATGTGCCATTAGTGAATGCGACTAAAAATAAGCCATTGTTAAATCACAAAGAAATGGGTATCGTAGATATCTAGGGTTTATTTGTTTTGGACGATTCGTTACTTAATTTTAATAATAATAAATATTTGGTTACTCCCCTTAAAACTAACAACCCCTTTTTGCCCTGTTGAGGGTCGAGTTTTTAACATCCCAAATATGTAATTTAGTCTTTTCTTCTGTTTTTTTTTTATTTTTAGTTTACTTTAATCAGATTGCTCAGTAAGATTCCTCAAAAAAACTTTTAACACCCTTTAGGGGGTCCTTGAGTGGTATTTTTAAACTTATGACATTTTCGACTATTTACTTTATCCTCAAGGAATTAGATTTTTCATACAAAAAATTTCCCCCTCTTCACACTCTTAAAGGTTGAATTCCGAAAAGTCCTTCTTATTGCTCTCCTAGATCCCTACATCAAAAACAAAACCCTTTGCAGTAAGCTCTTGTTTGTGGAGTAAGAAAAACTAATAATCAACTTTTATTGTTTACTTTAGTTGGTATTTATGCCAAACTTCAAGTTTATTAACCCAAGAAATAACATTTTTCAAAAAAAATCTTTAACATCCCGACGATATAAGGAGTGTAAGTTCCGAAAAATTAAGAATAACAAACTTTGTTATTAAAAACCCAAGAAATAAGATGCTTCCATACAAACTGTTTTTTATTGCTTCTTTGTGGTAAAATTACTGATAATGGATTATTGACATTTACTTGAAAATTTACAATACCCACCACTTAATAAATAAAATACCTTCCAAATTGTCAATATATAAATGGAATAATAGAATTTAGCATACATTTTGGTTGCTCTTAAAGGGTGTGTGCTAAAGATAACTACAGGTGGTGTGGCTTACTTTCAGCGGCTCGTTACGAAGCCTTCCCCACATGATAAGCATATTTTCGGCCATGCTTTTGATCTTCTCTTCATTCATCCGAGCTGCGGGAGCACCGACGGGCGTGCTTTCAGAGGGACCTGCATTAGCCATCTAGAAATAAAAAATCATATATATTTTATTAAACCTACAACAACATTTTTAACGTTTACAATAACTAAAAAACATCCTAAAATAGTCCCCGAAAAACCACTGCAAGGGTATGTTACCGGAAAACTAAAACATGAATTTAACTAGTACGGTTTTCTAACAGCTGCACTGGACCGGTCGAAGTGGCGACGCTTGGTCTTTATTCAGCAGTGGACGTCTTTTGGCTGAAATGATGATGATGATGAATCGATCGATTGATCATCGATAGCATCGATCGATGTTGCATGGTCAGTCGACGTCGATCTACAGTTCCTACATCAAACGCTACTAAACCAATCGACTGACGCGACGTCGACCAACGTCACTTACCTACACACAACAATCAATCTAGGCAGATTAATTATTTTAAGTCTGCCTAGCCTTTTCCCAACCATGTAGGGGTCGGCTCCCTGTTTAACCGGGTTCAGCTGAGTACCAGTATTTTACATGAAGCGACTGCCTATCTAACCTCCACAACCCAGTAACTGTGTTTCACGATGCCACTTTGCAAGACTGAAGTCAGATACCCGTAGTACTACCCGTAACGCGTCTCGAAGTACAAATGTTAGCCGAGACCAACAACAATAACACGGGCTTAACGTGCTTTGCGAGGCACGGAAGAAACTCGATATGTTATGATCACCACGGAACTCGGGAAACGTAGTTTAACCTTGAACATCGACCCGCGTGGCTGTTATTTGTGTTATTACTGCATTGCAACGTCATTACACGGCATTAAATTAAAAGTTCACTAGTTTGAGTAACTAGTTAATAATTCGTTGGCGCCGCGCCTTAAGTTGCTGTGCTAGCAACAGCGCGAGGGGAATTCCCTGCTGCGTTACGCATGCGCGTTACTCTCTTAATATATTCTACTGCGCACTTGATGACAAACTAGCTATGACACGGGACCTCGCTTTCCAAAACACTATCGTAATATAGCTCCAAGAATATAGAATGATACAGTGCAGCATTTCAATTTGTTTGCCATCCTAATCTTATTAAGATTAGACCAACTCTATTTTTATTACTATGAGATAAAACACGGACGCGATTCAATGGTTTAGGTGTACATAACTGACAATCTATAATTAACATTGGCCACAGCCAAGTTTTAGCGAAAGAAATTATCCCAGTTTGAGGTTATTACGGTAAGGTGTAGTCTTATTGTTACTAAGGTACCTATTTTGGTACCCAAAACCAGAAATGTTAGACAATAAACCATCTACATACATATTATGTATTTATAGTATGTTTGAACTCCCAATATAGTATTGCTGCGAAAAGAAGTTGAACGATGACAAAAGCGCATTACATAAAATAAACATATGGGACGGATGACGATGACTTTCAATTAAAACATTTAACAAAACACACGCCTAAAAAATTTGTGCAAATTTTCAACACCAAACAAATCTAAAAATAATCCAAAACAATGTCAATCATGAATCAGTGTTCACACTCAGTTTAGAGTCGTGTAGTCTTAGTAAATTTTAATTAAAGTCAAAAAACATGTAACAAAAAGAATATGTGCGATAAGACCGCCATTTTGTACACAGAATGTGCGATATTGACTGGGTTGCTCAACAAACTACCAATTTGTATTTAATTCTATCTATCTAAGTTTAAAAATAAAAATGTATATGGTACCTTTAATTTCTAGAAGTAACTTGCTAAAAGCTGACGTCACGCTACACAATCGAAGCTCGTACGGATAATGTCAACTCAACTCGAATTTCAATCACATTAACGCAAGACTTGAAAAAAAAATAAGCGTCGCCTGCTCTATCGGCGCAGCGCCTGCTTGCCGCGCTCACTGATCTAAATCGACGCAAACGAGTATTTGGCTCCTTGCGATTTGCGATACTACATGCGGGCCGCCGCCGCCGCCGGGGCCAGAGGTCGAAGCTCCCACCAACGGCTTCACTCGTATATTTTAATGTACCAATTTTCGACTTCGCCTAAGATCCCACCGGTGCAATTTCGACATTTTCGACACTTTGGTGATAGTAGGGGGGCGTGGGAGTCCTGTCACAACAATCCATAATGATGACAATAGTAGTCACGGATTGGATAATGGCATAGTGTCGAACTAAAATTAGTGCAGATATCATCCATGACACAAAGTACATTTTAATATGCTGAAAATCCATGACTCATATTCGTTCCATAAGTTGCTTCCTAGCGTCAGTTTTCGATTATATTCTGTATTATATTCTGTAGATCGAACACGTGAATAGAATTGCGCAATATTTTTTCGGTATTACAATGCGCCAAGTTTTAGAGTAAAATTAACTTACAATGATGTACGAGTATTTTATCAATAAAAATGGCGTCTCAAAAGTGACAACGATTAAGAATCACTGTGCGTGTTGAAGATAAAGATTTTTGCGTCACAGTAACGAAATAGATTGTCGTAGCATGCAGTACTAGGCGTACGAAACGCTATGTGATTTTGGCTGCCCCAATGGAGGTGATACACGGATTCTTTTTTTAAACAATTTTAGTTGCAGAAATGTTTTTTGATCATGTGTCTTGAAATGAGCAAAGAGTTTATTTGCAAATTGTACGATTTGTTGAAAGTCGTTTAATTGTGTCGCTCGCTACTCAATAGGTTAAGTTTGTTCTTACATTAGGATAAATCCTTCGAGCTTTGTCTATATACTTATTCAAAATTTTGTTATTCTATTAAATTAGTAAAATAATGTATGAGAGCAGCTTTCAACAGATTTTTTATTTATTTCGCGTTTTGCTCATCTATGTGATCTCGAATAGCTTTGTGGTTACGTTCGAATACAATTTTATACTATTCTATTCGAAGTTATTCGAGTGACGTCCGCTGTTTGCGAGTAGTACTGGACCGGTCGGTCGATATGGTGACTCATGCAGGTTGCTTGGAGATTTGCCATAGGCATGGGTCATTGACGGTTTTTGGTTAATGTAATTTAATTGTTAATCATCAATGACATTGGTACTTGCCCGGATTCGTGGGTTCGAATCCGGGCAAGTACCAATGTGACTTCTTCAAATTCATATGTACTTTCCAAGTTTATCTTGGACATTGCTGACAACGGTGAAGGAAAACATCGTGAGGAAACCTAGACTTATTATAGTAGGTTTATAAGATTGTGCTCCATTGGTGTAATTGCTGCAAGGCGTTCCAGTGCGAGGATAAACTAATAAATAAATAAATGGCTAACAGGTTAAAAAAGCTGTTAAATTATTAACAGGTTTTGAATGTTCAACCGGTAGCGTCAATTTATGTAAACGTTTTCAAACATTATCAATTTTGTTTTTATTACATAAGAATTAAAAAAATGTAATTTCATTCCCTTCGTACTCTTTTCAGGCTGAGCACTTAGACGCGACGATATTCGGTATCGTTTAGAAGTATTCGCTTCACAAACTAGTTATAGATTCTCAGTAATGAATAAAATTACAGTGAAATAATCCATTGAGCTATTGACGTAAATTAACAGTTTATATTTTTAACCAGTTTTTTGGAACTGAGCAAAATAATGAGTATTGAACTAATGGGTTTTGGGCGTTGACGTAAATTAACAGCTAATATTATCAACCTGTTTTTTTTCATTGATGATTAACAGTTAACTTGTTGACGAATGAAAAGTCGTTTAAAAAACAGTTTATTGATTCAACGACTCCCTCTAGTTGCAAGCAGTGGACGAGTTTCGGCTGAAATGACGTTGATGATTATGTTGATGAAAGTTGTCTTATCGGTTGACATCATACATTGATATGAGGAGAAGGTACTCTACACTCGTATAAATACTGTATGTTCTTACAAATAAAATACTTTTCTATTTTAAACCGTTTTTTTTTTGTATATCTAGTATTAGCACGTATTTAGGTTTAGTAGTTCTCAAGCCGCACGCAACGATCTTTAAGGTTAAGCTTCGATTGCCGAGGTTGATTCGTGGATGGGTGATAAATGATTTTATTTCTGTAAGTAGGTTTGTACAAACACTTTTACATGTCGATCATATTTTTTAAAACTAGATGCGGTCGGCGTTTCCTATCTGGCTACTCTGAGAAGAAAGGCCGAAACAAACTCAGAGGTCACAGTCTCTTTTAAAGTCCAGACAAAAACATTGGTTAGATCATGCGATCTAACCAATGGTCTGAAGCTATAAAATCTGATACCGGTCTTACTAAGAAGAGCGACTGCCTTTCAGCCGTACTCAGTAACTGGGTCATAAAATATAGTAAGCCAGTTACTGAATGCTGTTTTGAATTCAGATGAACCCAGTTACTGGGTAACACAATATTTAGCCAGTTACTGGTATTCAGCTGCATTGTGTTATACCGGAAACCGACACCAACATAGTTGGGAAATGGCAAGCCAGATTTATTGCAATTATAATTATTTTAATCCGAAATCGTATGTAAATGATTGATAACATTATCTAAGTAGTAAGCCAATAAGTGATTGATTTCAGTAATCATTTAAATTCATTAGTATCTACTTGTGTTTGTCGCATCAAGTCTGGCCGATAGATGTAAACCATCGGGAAGGCAGGATGTATTCCTTTAGGATAAGACATCGTGTGTGGGCAGGTCGGTGGGTACAGTCGTGAAAATGAAATCACTCAAATTATTCGATACACTGGGTTTATTTAAATAATTCACAGTTACAATCTTGCTTACCAAAATTACGGATCGACACTGATTCTACGACATTTTAGCTCTAAGGCGGTCGGTACTCAACTCCTATACTCTGCTGTCCCCACCACGCAAGTCGTTAGAGAAAGCGCGCCACAGCGTAGTTGTTCTTGATTTGCCGACAGGTGGCGTGCTTATGATTTGTTTTGACGTCCGTACTATTTACTAAACTCGACATGTTCAATCTTGTGACCTTGTACAGTTTATTGAGCTGTTTATTTATATTTCATTTCGGTCTTCCTCGAATTCATAAATAGTTCAAGAGCGGTATGTAAAGTGCGTACGTTGGTCGACTATACCTAAAAACTATCATATAAAAGTACAATATTGTCACTTCTTTCAGAGAATATAAACAACAGAATCGCTTTATCCGTTTAGGGGCTATGATGCTACCGACATATACACAAATACACAGGTACCCACGTCAAACATAAAAAACCCCTCTTTTTTCCGTCGGGAGTTAAAAATACCCCGATTCAAACAGTAAAACGCTCATAACTTTTGAATTGCTGAACCGATTTTCATCAAGCATACCTAAGAAGAACACTCTCGATAAAGTCACCAATCAAACAAAAAAAAACTAAATCAAAATCAGTTCATCCGTTTAGGATCTATGATGACACAGACAGATACACAAACACACAAGTACACATTTCAAACTTATAATACCCCTCTTTGTCCGTCGGGGGTTAAAAATATAAATATTCTTACTTAAGGGCCTTCCACCGCTTTAGTGCCGTGATACGGTTACTTTCTAAAGCATGCTCCTTAGTAACGGCTGGGTTAAAAGGTTTGAAAATATATATTATATTTATTATTGATTTATGTACATTATTTGTGAAACATGGTTTTTTTGTGTAACTAAGAGTTTTGCTTTAAAAAAATATCTAACAACTGGATATTTTTCCGCTACTGTTGGATTCTCCTCCAAAACAACTTGGATGTTTAAAAATATTTTTACACAGAAAAACTTTATAGCTAGAATTTCTTCATAACTGAAATAGCAAATGTAAATCAAAGAGTATTTTGCAAACCAAACTGTCTAAAAGGAGGTTCAATGTTGATATTCTGTATTTTGTGGTAGAGTGTAATTTCAAGCACAAAATGTATACTTCATAATACATCTATATTACAATATACATACATATTACATATAAATGATTTTGTTTTGCATCATATACCTAAAAACTCTAAACTAGAAATTGTGGGTGGTACGGTTGTTTTTGAACGTTACTTGCGTCACATCTTATCATAAGAATAAGCTTTCCACACAATAGGAGATCAGAAAATACTGAAATGCGTATGATGACGTGTCTTCGTCAAGGCGACCTTCAAAATCTTGCTTGCAGATGCACGACCATAGAGTATCGTGCGCCACGATGACTGCTACGTGGCGCCGGAGTTCCTGCTACGTATCAGGAAATGACGGTACTCTCGTAGAGACGTAGCGGCTCCAAAGAGTCGACTCGACTATCGATGGTTCTTTGACTCGACTATTTTAATGTTGAATAGTTTGATTAGAATATTTTTAAATTTTAATTTCTCCCACTGGGTGTCACACTGACCTGAGTCGGTGACCCGATCGCGATGTTGTATGGAGCGTACCAGGTCCCACACGATATCGCAGCTGCGCCTATGGTAGATCAGTATGCGTGGGCATTTCTGCATGCTAAAAAAAACAATGTGTCGCCCTGATTTACGGAGGAATTAAAAACAGTTTCTATCCCGTCTAAATTTTTACGTATAACAAAAATAGCCGAAAATATAAAAAATGCGATAAGTTTTGCCGCGTTTTTTTAAAACTCGTTCTGTTTTCTCTGTATTTTGCATTAAGATGGCGTTAACTTTTGGATCAGCTCTAGGTAATGTTGTCTTTGATTAGAATACCTACATGTTGGTATGAATTGGTTGGTTATTTTTGTTTCAATCTTAGGTTTGAATATATTTAAGCGACTTTTACGCTACTTAAGAGCGTCTTTGTAAAACGTGCACTTTCAATCCATTTTAAGGATTGCTTCACTGACGATTTTCTATGTACCACTCATATGAGGTGTCCTGTACTACTTGTTTTATCGATCTCAGAACCCTTTTTCCGAAGCTGCTTCTTTCATCGACATCACACACAGGTGACACAGTCGCGTTAGCGTAAACGTTCTCTTGCCTAGTTTCTGTTCTTCTTTTGTTTTGTGTTAAATGTAGATAGTATAACGGGATTTTTGCCTTTACAAACATAATTTTAACACAACTAATATCTACTATCGTTAGTTTTTTTTAGTTTTAGCATAGTTAACCGGTCGTGTTAACGTAATTTAAAAATCAACAAGATGAGTTCCACTCAGCATGATGCTGTGCCATGGGGAACCCACAGATGAGTTCCACTTAGCATGATGCTGTGCCATGGGCGACCCAAAGATGAGTTTCACTCAGCATGATGCTGTGCCATGAGGGACCCACAGATGAGTTCCACTCAGCATGATTCTGTGCCATGAGGGACCCGAAGATGAGTTCCACTCAGCATGATGATGTGCCATGGGTAACCCACAGATGAGTTCCACTCAGCATGATGCTGTGCCATGGGGGACCCACAGATGAGTTCTACTCAGCATGATGCTGTGCCACGGGGTATCCACAGATGACTTCCACTAAGCATGATGCTGGGCCATGGGGGACTCATAGATGAGTTCCACTCAGCATGACGCTGTGCCATGGGGAAACACGGTTGAGTTCCACTCGGCATGATGCTGTACTCACACTACACTCAGCGTGTCGCAGAGATCGGTCAATGTGGCGACGCCTGGGGGAGGCCTATTTCCAGCTGTGGACGTCCATCGGCTGAAATGATGATTGATAACCTCGTGCGAGACCAAAAAGGCTTCTATATCTGCAGCAATGTTTTAATAAATAAGGTCGCGCTGGTATTCTGCAATATGATACGGCACGGCCCGCTATTGATACCACGGACACACTGCGGGACAAATATTAAATAAAATAAATATTATACGCACATAATATTACGACGTACTTCGAACAATAGCCCATCTCGACGTTCGTAAGTTCAGTCTGTTATTGCGTTCAACACGTGATATGGAGATAGTCGTTAAACGCGAGCCTATCAATAAAAATATACAACCAACTTCCAAATAAAAACACTACAAAGTGGAAAATAACTTCGATTTCGGAAGTCGGTGTTCCTGTTTTCGTTTCTTCGTTTTTTGAAACCGACTGCCGAAATTGAAGTTATTTTCACTTTTTAGTGTTTTTATTTGAAAGTCGGTTGTATTTTTAGTAAACACGTTTTTTATTTTCACTTTTTAGTTGTGGTACATAATGGACCAGTTCTATAAGCTAGGTACCTATTCAAAAATTCAAAATTCAAAAAATTCAAAATTTTTTATTTCACATAGGCCTACATGGGCACTTATAAAACGTCGGCAAAAGGTGCACGGTTCGGGTTGGTCGTTTCCTATGGAGAAGAACCGGCAAGAAACTCCATGGTTACTCTTTTAAAATGGTTTGGTTTTACAATATTTCCATGTTACAGCATTAGTACTTAGATATGGGGGGACAACGTAGGCCCGACAATAAGTCGTAAAAACTAAACAAAGTAAATAAAAGATTGTAAAACAAGATGAAAAGTTAACAAATGTTAACAAGCATATCTAGAAATCTAGAAGGCCTACAATGTTCACACATTCACAAAACAATCGGTAAAAGAATCTATACAAAGGTAGTAAAAAGAAAACCGTATATCAAAACTAAATTTAACATGAGGCACAAATGTTGATATCAGTGCTGTAACTATTCTTTGAGAAGGGCGTATAAATATGATTGAAAACCATTGTAAAGAGTCTAATCAAAAGAAGAAAAAATGAGATTGAGAATAGTTAGAGACATCCACATATTTGTGCCGTTTATGAGTTACCAGGGAAGCCACATGCGCAGAAGGAGCTATAGCCAAACTTTTTTATCTTCAACGTAGTCCTTGATTTTATAATATGCTTTTTTAATAAGGACACGTTTGATGTAGTTTTTGAACTTTCCATCGGTCAGTTCTATAACTGCCTTTGGCAACTTGTTATAAAAGCGTATACTGTTTATAAGAAAAGACTTGCTAGTTTTCGTTAATCTGAATTTGGGTATTACAATTTCATGCTTACTGCGTGTATTTAAATTATGGAAGTCGCTTCTAATTTTGAAAAGCCTTCGATTTTTGCGGACATACATAATACATTCCAAAATATAAAGTGAAGGCAGAGTCAGTATATCGATCTCTTTAAATTTTTCTCTGAGTGACTCGCGAGGGCCCATTTTAAAGATCGCGCGGACTGCCCTCTTTTGTAGGATGAAAATTGAGTCAACGTCTGCTGCAGACCCCCACAGCAGAATGCCATAAGACATAATACTGTGGAAATAAGCATAGTATACTAACCTAGCTGTAGCTACATCAGTTAACCGTCTCATTTTTCTTACTGCATATGCAGCTGAACTTAACCTACCTGAAAGAGTTCTAATGTGCGCGCCCCACTGCAGTTTTGAATCGATAGTAATCCCCAAGAAAACAGTTTCCGCTATAACTTCAAGATTTTTGCCGTCAAGATACAAATTTAAATCACGCTGTGGTACATTTGGTAAAGAGAACTTTAGACATTTTGTTTTATTCGCATTCAGTAAAAGATTGTTAGCTGCGAACCATTTTGAGAGAATAGTTAGGCTTTCGTTGACATGTAAGACATCCGTATCTTTCCTATCTATTTTAAAAATTAGCGAAGTATCATCAGCAAATAGAATTATATCAGATAATTTGGCCATCATAAAAGGGAGATCATTAATGTAAACAAGAAAAAGGAAAGGGCCGAGAATTGAACCTTGAGGCACGCCCATCTTGACTAGAGACCCGGAAGACGTCGCCCCATTAACATTAACTTTTTGCTGCCTGTTTGATAAATAGGAAAGCACAAGATCAGCAGCTTGTCCTCGAATTCCGTAGTGGTGTAATTTACAGATCAGTGTGTTGTGGTCAACGCAGTCGAACGCTTTTGAGAGATCACAGAAAATGCCAATGGCATCCTGGGACTTCTCCCAAGATTCCAAAATGTGGCTGATGAGTTTTACTCCCGCGTCCGTTGTCGACCTACCTTTCGTGAAACCAAACTGCTGACTATGCAGAATCCCATTTGAGTTAAAGTGAGACAACATCTGGTCCAGCATGATTTTTTCGAATATTTTACTCAATGCTGGAAGCACAGATATAGGTCTATAATTAGAGGGATCACTCTTACATCCTGATTTGAAAATTGGTACTACTTTACTGTGTTTCATTAAGTCGGGAAACGTGCCGCTGTCCAAACATTGGTTGAATATGCCTGTCAGGATAGGAGCAATTGAGTCAATAATACCTCCAAGAACCCTAACGGATATTCCCCATAAGTCTTCAGTATTTTTTATGTTGAGACTTTTGAACGCGTTCTTAATTGTATCAATACATATTGGTTTAAAATTAAAGTTTGGTATCTCTTTAGTAAAGTTTTCTTTAAGGAGATCTTCAGCTAATTTAGATGAGGAGGGAAGAGACTTCGTAACCTCTAACGGAATGTTGGTAAAGAAATTTTCTAATGTCTCAGCGACTTCTTGCTTATCAGAAATGGTTTGATTAGCTATTTTCAAAGACAACTCATTTTGATCGCGTTGTTGTGTCTTTCCAGTTTCTCTATTAATTACTTGCCACACAGTTTTTATTTTATTACTAGAAACACCAATTTTGTTAATAATTATTTGAGATTTTGCTTGAGCGCAGACTCTTTTGAATATTTTGGAATAGTTTCTAACATAAGTGTGAAAAGCTTGATCGGAAGTCAAAGATTTTTCGTAATATAAATTATATAACATATCTCGGCTTTTTCTTATGCCCACAGTGGCCCATTCACTAAATTTCGATTTGGAATTGTTGACTTTAACTGTTTTTACAGGACACGTTTTGTTGAATTCTTTGCAAACCGTAGAGAACAGCGTGCCGTAATTTATATTGGGGTCTTTTGAATCAAAACTAGCGTTACAAAGGTTGCTAAGAACATTATTATTAAAAGAGTTTAATTTATTTTTGGTAAGAGGTCTTAATCGAATTGATTCAGCCAGGTTAAACTTTTTATCTGACTCAAAAGATACTAGTTGACCAGTATGGTCTGACCTAACGCCACTAATTAAAAACGAATCTTTCACTTTACAATCAGTGAATACATTATCTATGCACGAAGCTGAAGTTGCCGTTATTCTTGTCGGTTCATTAAATAAATGTTTTAAATTAAATGATTTGAACAATGAAATGAGCTTACATTTTTCAGGTGAATTGACTAACAGATCTATATTTAAGTCACCACATACAAAAACTGATTTATTATCTCTAAAAACTTTACTTAATAATTCTTCCATTGCAATTAAAAACAAAGACAAATTCGATGCTGGTGGTCTGTAAACACACAAGATAGTATGGCCCTCGACCTCTGCACATGCTACCTCACATAAGCGATCAACAGAGTAAGCAGTGATATCCCTCCTTTCTTTATATTTAAGATGACTATTACAAAGTATCAGGGTACCACCACCCACTGTGGATCTGTTGTACGCGCTGGCAACTGAAAAATTATTTACATTAAACAACATCCTATCTGGTTTTAACCAGGTTTCACAAAAACATAAAATATCCATGTGGTATTTATCTGCTAACAATTCCACGTCTAAAATTTTGCCGGAGAAGCGATTTATATTTTGATGATATAGTAAAATATTACTATTCGTCTTCTCTTTTGTCGGCTCTAATAGTTTAAAGTATCTACTGTAGTATTATCAGAAAAACTGGATAATACTGTTAAATTACTAAACCTAGGCTCAGTTAAATCATCAATAACTGCGTGTATATTAAAAGCTAACAATGTAGCTAATAAATGTCGACTTTTTTTGGGAAGAAACATATGCTCCCGAATCAAAACAAAATCACTAACAAAATTGTTAGTGTCAAAAAATAATAAACGGTCACTATGACGACACGATAAAATATGCATCAAGTTATTTAAACTTGAAATATATTCATTTTCCTGAGCAAGTAACTTGTCAGAATAGGGCAATGCACATAAAATTAATTTGCCTAATCTTAACTTAAGTAGGGTGTCGATACCATTAACTATGTCCCTTTTTGTTACACTAAGACTATTTCCAAAAAGAAGTACTACAGTAGTTTGCTCATTCAATTGTGTATGTTGAATTTTATGAATAAGCTCATTAAAATGCAGTTTATGATAACAATGGTTCACTATTGTATGTTTAGAGTGGTTATTTAATAATGACCCAAAACCTGTTCCTAGTCCATCAGAATATACTAAGACATTACTTTGAGTGGGGTTCAAAGTTGTTACAGTATGAGCAAGAGGTAAGGTTGAAGGAGTAACATGTTGTGACATGAGAGGTAGCGGAGTGGCAGCACAACTACAGGTGAGGTTGTTAGTCAGTGACTCATACCTCTCTGCACTATACTTCACCAGGTCCACCAACTCACAAGCCTCCTGCATGCGCTCACTTAACATCTGTTGACTACATTCATATTTACAAAATATTTCCTTAAGTGTATTTTCCCTACTCAATAATTCCCTTTGAAGGTTCTGAATGTCAACATCATACATTTGTGAACTAGTTTCTAATTTACTAATACATATATTTAATTGGCCTTTTAGGTTTCTGAAATCTCTTCTAAGTTTAACATTATGTTTGTAAACATTTTGAGTTTTTAAAAGTTTCTTATATTTCTTAATACTCTTGTTGATTTTAATATATTTCTTTATTTTATTATGACTACTTAGAATTGGACATTTAGCTATGGTATCATCCACTGTAAGGTCTATGGTTATGGTGGGCCGCTCACATGCCAGTCCGGATGCACTATCCATCAGCTCATGGTACAGGTTCTTGGTGTTAGAAACCTCTTGGCTGACTTTCAGCGAGTCCATGGAGGTTATGGTGTTATGGGCCTCGCACAATTCTGCTTCTAGTACAGATATACGCTTTAGTGCATGGTCATGAGTGTCATGGCACTGCTGAAAATCAGATAATTGTTGACGGAGACGGTGATGCTGGTCCAGTACATCCAAATGCTGGGAATGTAGTTCTGCAAGCTGGTTTTTGAGTTGAGCGTTTTTGTTCACTATTAACTCAATCTCAGATTCACTCTCCTCCCGTTCCCGCAGTAGCTTGCTGCACTCATCTCTAGATGAATCCAGCTCTCTCAGCGCTGCTTTTAGTTTGTCATTCATGTCACGAACGGTAGCTGCCCGGGTCATCATATTGACTGTTTTCTTTATGCAACACCTGTAATGTGACAGAAAACAGCTGAGTAAGCGAAGAGAATATTGAGTTAATTGAAAACTTAAGAAAGTAGGAGGAGTTTTAGGTTAAAAAGAAGCAAAATGTTTGAAAACAATAGAAGTTTCATAAAAAAAGACAAAAGAAAAAATTATAAAAAAATATGGAGGTATATGAGAAAAAGAGAAAAAAAAAAAGAAACTAAGAAGAACAGCTATTTGATTAAATATTCTCAGACTTAATTACAGGTGATACTTTATGGAAAGGCTTTATTAAACATTAGTGTTTTTAACTAGATTAAATTTTTGTTGGATTGTTATGAACATTAGTTTTAGTGGGAAAGTCTATTAACAATGTGATCTTTGCGGTTTATATAAAATATTTAAGCTAAATTAAAGACATATATTATGTGTGAAGTAGGGTTTGCAGTGAATGTTTTGTCTGGGCAAGTGTTTACGTCCTCGATTTTGCTTCCACAATTTGTCAAACAAAATGAGACACAAACGTAGCCGGTGTGTACTGGACGTCGCTCAGAGCCCTGAGCAGTATATGAGTGGTGTATAGTATTTAAATAATAAAGCAATAACACGTAAATCAAAACAAAATACTCCCCCGGTTCAAAGAATTCAAATCCACAGTTCAAACGTTGACAGCCGGTACATGACTTGGTGAAATATCAATTGTTATTGAGTTAACACAACAAAACTGGTCACAAACACTACGTGTGTCACTTTGCACGTTAATTCTAATATAAATAAAGTATTTTTAACAAATTAAACACAATAAAACAATAATTTTAAAATAAATTAGCTAAGAGGCCGTTTTTTGACGACCTGTCGCCAGTGTTGCCAGCGTCGAAAAAAGCCCAAAGTGTTAATGCCCAAAGTGAAGCCTGAATAGATTAACCCAATAACATGAAACTTAAACAAAACCGGTGGAATGAGAGTACACTAGGGTGGACTTTTCACACCTGCGTACCCCTTTAGAGGTTACCAGTGTGATGTTATGTTATAAAATGGTGTAAACAATAAACATACATGCGATTGCATCTATCCCGAGTAATTTAGCGTCATTTATTGAAGAGTTCTGATTTATTTCTCCGAAGTTCTTCAACAGATCTGACGAAATAAATGGGAACACATGACAAGCATCAGATTTCAAATGAAAAAAATAATGATCATAATCGGTTCAGCCAGTAAAAGTTCTGAGGTAACACACATAAAAAAAATATTCAGTCGAATTGGTAACCTCATCCATTTTGGGCAGTCGGTTAAAAAATATTAGCTCCTAAAAAATGAGAATTATGTTTGACCTATTCCGTGAAACTATAAGTACATTTTGGGTATGTACTTGAATCATATCTATAGAACGGCACCTATCAGTTCTTATCCGATTACCACTGATGTATGTATCATTATTTTCAGTGGCGTAGCTATTCCTGTTTCTAAGTTTGTTGGAGGCCCTTTCTACTGGAATGCCAAAAAACCAAAAACGATAAAGTTTCTGACAAAATAAATAAAACAGCCGACTGCATTCTGTACTTGGGTAACTTAAACGAGCGAAACGAGCTTAAAAATTAGAGAATTCTGATTGGGATAGGATAATTTTTCATTCTTCAGCTTACTAAATATACTAAATTGGGGTATAAAGATGCTAAGAAGGCATAAGATAGATAATGTTGTCATCATAACAAATAAAGGTTATTTAATTAAAAAAATATCGAACCTCATATCATAAAGAATTTGAAACCGTGGTTAAGATTTGCCGAACTTTAGATTCCACTCTGCGGGGCCCCTGAGGCTCAGGTGCTCCGTATGATTGATACGAGTGATACGGCGGTAGGTTCGCCCCTGGCAATGATATTGATCTTTAAAGTGATGTTTCATCTAAGTTTATCTTTTTATCTTAACACTCACGAAGTGGCGTGTTAGGGAATACCAAACCGCTGCAGATAACTCTGCATCTCTCTCATTACTCTGTCTAGGCATATCACAAGGCTCGGACATGTGGTCCGCGATAGTGTTGCTGTCAGTATGTGGTGTAGTGCGAGGGCTGTCCAGAATAGACCCTCTTGTGTCCACCAAGAGCGGCCTGATTAGAGGACTGCAGTTTGGAGATGGGTACGCCAAGTTCTTGGGTGTGCCTTATGCAGTGGTGGCTGACGATAATCCATTTGGGGTAAGCCGGCTTTGAATTGTTATCTATATTATTTATCTTGTTTTCAACTTAGGTACGAACATAAAAAAAACCTAGTAATAGTGCACTAAGTTTCTATATCGTAGTAATCAGATCTCAAAAACACCTAATACATTACTAACTATACTATATTAAAACACCCAATCACTACGCGAATTGTGCAACCAACTACAAATAATAACACTACTCAATAATATATTGTGTATTTTTGAATAACTTTAATTATTATCATTTAAATTAATATTTTCTGTCAAAGAGAATATAATCCTTTAATTTTTCTTTACAGCCATCAGTACCCCATCAGGGCTTTGACGACATCTTCGAAGCATACGAATCAAACGAGTGCCCCCAAATGAAAAGAGGAGTCGCCACGGGCTCCATCGACTGCCTCTCCTTGGATATTTACGTTCCAAGCGGCGCCGACTCGCGACACCGCTTGCCAGTCATGGTATGGATACACGGCGGGGCATTCATTGAAGGCAGTTCCCAAGGGGAAGCCACCGAACCAATCACTCTGCTCAAAAATGACGTCATTATAGTAGCTATAAACTACAGACTTGGTATTTACGGCTTCATGTGTTTGGACACTCCTGAAGTGCCAGGTAACCAAGGACTTAAAGACCAAACATTAGCTCTAAGGTGGATTCAAGAAAACATTGCAGCTTTCGGAGGCGATGTCGACAAAATAACTATATTCGGTGAAAGTGCTGGTGGCATGTCTGTGAATCTACATTTATTTTCTTTAAACGAAAAGTTATTCAACCAAGCAATCATAGAAAGCGGACCAGCTTTAAGTTACTGGATGATGGTGGAATCTAACAATACAATACCTTTAACGCTTTCTAAAGAATTGGGTTTTAAAACTTCAGATATAAATGAAGCTCTGAGTTTTCTTTCAACTGTTGATACACATTTATTAATTAATATAGCTGATGACTTGAAAATTAGTAGTGCATCAGGCAATGATCAACCTCTTACCAAACCTTGCGTTGAGAAAGTATTTGATGGAGTTGAAAACTTTATGACAGAACATCCTATGAATGTTAAATCTACTAAAGCTAGTAAGACACCGATCATCATCGGTCACAATATTAGAGAATTTGCTTTTCAGTACGCTTATCAAGATGAGAAGTTTTTCGAAACATACGATTTCAAAATGCTATTTGAAATGGGATTCGATATGGATAATGATTTAGAAGACGCTTTGAATGTAGTAAGACACTTTTACTTTGGTGATGAAAAAATCAGTAAGAATGTATCAGAGAATCTTGTAGAATTTGGAACCGATATAATATTTGGCCACCCGACTCAGAGGATGGCCGAAAAACTCTTGGATAGCGGAGCGGACGTTTACCGCTTTGTGTTCTCATACCTTGGAGCAAGTCACGCAGATGAGCTGTCCTATTTATTCGAGTCAAACCCGTTGGTAGATTTAACAGAAGAAGAAAAACTCGAGATTGATCAATCAATAGTAAAAAGTCGGCTAACCACGCTTTGGACAAACTTTGCTAAGTACGGGTAAGTAGTGAGATCAAATTAAAAAAAATCTGTAAGAAGTCTTTATTGAAAATATGTCTAAATATGTCGTTTAGGCTTTGGCTTTTGATCAGCGAGAAGCGAGTAGCGCTAGAGACTAGATACGAGTTGGCGAGCAGCGAATTGGAATGTGTAGTTCCGATAGTTTTGTCGGTCGGCTATAAGCGAGTGTTCTTGGGTGATCGGCGATTACTCACACCTGTCGCTCGGGGCAGCCACTTCTGCGCAAACCTGTTAACTAGCAATCAGATTCGCACTATAGATAGAAATTACTGCTGGTTTAACACTCGGCATGAGTTCTGACCACAACGCGAGCATCGTTGAACGAGTATTATCTTGCAGAGTTTTGTAAATTGAATATCATATTTTTGTCAAGCGTACCGTTTGCGGGGTCGAAATATCCCGTCAAAGTGTCGAAAAGTATTTTTTTACCCGACTACGGCGCGTCGCAAAGTCCACTCTTGCAACTTATGCATTATCTATACATTTAAAACAACAAACCCTTAAGAGAAAAAAAATTATGTGGCTTAGCACAAAGTATTTGGGGTTTCCAAATACTTTAAATAAAAATACATAAGTTCAAAAACTCACTGAAAAATCACGCTCTAAAAAGTTTGAAACAAGAAAATATTCTTATCCGAAATTAGAGCCTAACCGTGGTCGTATGCACCTACCGTAACAAAACAATTAATTCTGAAAAAAAGTAAAGTGTAAAGTGGCATACGACCACGGTTATCCTCTACGGAATAGTTTGTACACAACAATTTCAGATGAGAATATTTTCTTGTTTCGTACTTTTTAGAGCGTGATTTTTCGAAGTCGGTTTTTAGTTTTTGAACTTTTATTTTTTTTTGGTTTTGCGTTTTATATAAAAACTTTTCCCCTCAAGCGGAATTTCTCCTTTATCGTGGGTGCGTTTACAAACATAATAAAATCACATACAAAACACCCAGATCCGGCAGAATACCTATCTTTAGGCCATACCTACAAATATTTGTTCCGTGCGGGAATCGAACCCGCGATACGCTGCACGTAGAAGTCGATTTCTAGCCGCTGCGCCAACCGTGTTTGCCACCAATTGAGGTTAGGCAGTGGGCTTCATTTGCAGATCATAAAACAGTAATTTTTTTCATCAGAAATCCGACTCCGGCGCCGACAGAGCTCCTTCCATTCACATGGGCCCCAATAACGAAGACTACCCAGACGTACTTAGATATGGACTTGGACTTCACACCGAACAGCAGACCGAACCATGATAGGATGGCATTCTTTGACTTGTTCTACAAACTTTATGGTAATCACCAAAAATGGTATAATGTAGTTTAATTGTATTGAAGTAATTTATAACCATTTTACTTTATAAAAAGAAATTAGAACAGCTGTAGATACGAGTACAATGTTTTTTTTATCAAAGTTGCGCCTGTCGATTTCCAGGAGACCCAAATTTGTGGTTTTTTTAACCATATTCTCGCCATTTGCTACTATATCACCAGATGGTAAGCGATGATGTGACCGACGGTAAATCACGGAAATACAGAATCCAGCACTCCTTAACTATACGCTCAACGGCAACGCAATGAAAGTATTTTTTACGACTGCCGCCGAAATCGGTCTACGTCTTCTATCTATCTTCTAGCGTATGCCATTTACATCTGGAGTGACGCTATCGATAGGCATGGGGAAGCGCTTGCTATCGCTTTTGATAGGGTCTGTTTTGAAAGCTTTATTGTTAAGCTTCCTTCGGTGTGCGCAGTGGTGTGGTGTCTGTGTGATTGGATTGCAGATTTCCTGGGCAATCGGTCTATTCTCCATTCGGTCCCTCAAGGGTCGGTACCCTCAGCAACATTATTCTTGTTGCACATAAACGAACTGTTAAGACCCGGTCGTAAGTAAGTACCTTTCGCTATGCAGACGACAGCACTGAGAGATATTTGTCCAACGCAAGGGATACTGGGCATCAGATCCGGTCTCTCTGTGAGGCCACGGAGAAGCGTTTGAACTTCTCCTTGGAGGCTGTCTCCGAATGGGGCGATGCCAATTTGGTCAAGCTTAATGCCAATAACATAGGCGTGTCTTTTCTCCGCTAAGAATAGCCAATTTCACCCAGCTCCGGCTTTTTGGTGTAACGTTGACAGCGACACATCAATTTTGGCCCATACATTGAGACAATGGGTCAACTGGCTGCCAAAAAGTAGGGGATCTTTGCGAAAGTGAGACTATACTAGAACAGCTGCTGTTGTTTTATAAAGCGCATGTTCGATCTTGCATGGATTACTGTTCTTATCTCTGAGATCCGGATCTGCTAATTACCAGCTTGATGCAATATTCGATCGAAAAACGTTCCCAGAGGCTCAACGGCAATGAGACACTGGTCTAGTCAAAGCTCGAGAGCCCTGAACATGGTCGCCGACTTGCCAGCTTGTCGGTTTTTTATCGGTTGCATTACGGGAAGTGTGCGATGGAATAGCGTCATCATCGGACTACAAGTCGTGTGACGATACGCCATCGGTACACGGTGTACATTCCACACATACGCACTAAACGTTTTGGAAATACTTTAATTATGCGTACCTACTGCTAAGGAGTGGAATGCCCTGCCGGAGTAAGTGTTGCCCAATTACTAAAATATATGAGTTTTTAAGTCAAGAGTAAATTGGTTACTTCTAGGCAAGCATGCTTCACCGTCGATCACATCATCGCTTACCATCAGCTGAAATAGTGGTCAAGCGCGAGCCACATATAATAAAAATAAAAAGCAAGTATTTCCAAAACGTTTATTGCATATGATAATTTGATTGCAATGTATGGTAGAACATGGTATTACTTATTATTACAACTTCTGCTAGCAGATTCGCACCCGTGAAATTAGGAAAAGCAAGCTTCACTGTCGCTGTCGACCGCATCATCGCTTACCATCAGGCGATATAATGGTCAAACACAAATGATGTGGTCGACATTGAAGCACGCTTGCCTAGAAGTATTCACTCTTGACCTAAAGACCCAGGTTATAGCAATAAAGATTTGGCAGAGAATTTCACTCCTCAGCTGTATGCACATTGAAAATATTTTGTGACCTACATATGAGATTTATGTAGGTTACTACACTACCTACTACTTACTACACGGTGACCATAAGTATTTTAATCTAGTCCAATCCTCTCCAGGACCTTAAAGACTCACACCTCGCTCCAGACAAATAGGTTCCATAATTTTTCCTGAAGCTGGCCTGCATTGTGGCGTTTCCATACAGTTACGTTTTACCTCGATGTACCTACCGATAGTCAATCTGGCACCGTCGAAGAATTTGAAGGTTCGTGCAAAATAAAAACGTTTGCACGTTTTTTCATAGCCTTTTCTTTACTACGTTGGAGTCGGTCTAACCAGATGCAGCGGCATAGCAGTATTTTATATGCAGAGACCACCTATCTGACCACCATAAGCCAGTATCTAATTACCACGAAAATAATAATTAAAAAAAGTTTTCATACTTTCAGGCTTGTGACTACCCGTAATGACTTTCAAAGATCTACCAACGGCTTAACGTCCTTTTCAGGGCACATAGACGTCTCAATATGGTTACCTATCGACAGACCGCTTACGGCGAGCGCTGCTTAACCTGGTAGATTGACCCGTGGGGCTGCTATTACTGAGTCACAAACCCCACAATAAAACAGTTCACAGTTAATAAAACATTCACCAGTTCTAAGTTCATAAATTACAATGATTTTGAATTATTTACATATATACACTCACTCCAGAACGCCACCTGCTACGATCAATTCATACTCCTTTTGCAGCGTATACGTTCATAGATCTGGTCATACACGCACACACGCCAATGAGGATCAATTAATTAACGTCAGTTTATTTTGGAACGTTGATTAAAGTCCAAAATCAAAGCTGTCAAAGTTTATTACATACCTACTATGGGCGTGAAAACAAAGTTTACATTAAAATAATATTTAATCCCTTAAAGCACTGATATACATTCAGCCGTAACTTATATTTGCCATAACTAATCTGAGGTATCTCAAAATATTCATAACAATAATATAATTAGGAAAAAGCCCGCCCACTCGCAACAAAGAGTGGAGTTTGACATATCGGAGACCTTATGTTACACTAGCGCCTCTAGCGGCGAATTCATAAGCGGTAGCCCCCATTATTTCAATACAATTAAAGTATATTATTTATACCATTTTTGGTACTTTCCATAAAGTTTGTAGAACAAGTCCCAGAATGCCATCCTGCCATGATCGGGTCTGCTGCTCGGTGTGAAGTCAAACTCCATATCTAAGTATGTCTGAGTAGTCTTCGTTATTGGGGCCCATGTGAATGGCAGCAGCTCTGTTGGCGCCGGAGTCGGGTTTCTGATGAGATAAATATTTTTTATAATGAGTAAATGAAGATCTGATGAAGGTCAGAACGTTCTGAACATCCCCATTTCTGAAATCATATGGAACCTCCATATGATTTCAGAAATGAGGATCTCGCGGTGGAAACAAGTTTAAACATGAATTCCACAAAATTAGCCCTCAAATAAACCAAAAGTATTGATATTAAACACATTTTTCTGTGTATTATTTAAAGCGGCTTTGCCAGTGTTGAACAATTTATATTTATAGAAACTGTCTAACTTAAATCCTTTCAAAAGGTGAATTATTATACATTTTGTACATAATCAATTGTCCTCTGTTACGAGTACTTGGGGTCGGCCCAACACGTTTTCTTCTTCTGTACCGTCCTATCCATCGTCACACTATCACTGACTCCCTCTTCTTTCATATCAGTCCTCACGCAGTCCATCCATCTTTTCTGTAACATCTCCTCCCTCTTTATAAATATGTAATAAGTGTATGTCTCGTCCTTTGAAAGGCGTGCGAGCATACATATTATTATAAGTATCAATACTTCATCAAACTACATAATATAATTATAGTACCATCACATATACCACTATCTTACTTGGTAATTACATAGCATGTGCCCACTTAGACATGATTTTTAACTATTTCTTTCAAGTCGAAGTTCTTGAAATAAATAGCATTGAAGGACAAACCAACAAAACGACTCATCGGGTAATAAGATTAGGTGGTTACGATACAAGAATCAAGGCAGATTAGAATACCTACACTGTTTTCTTACTCACCCGTATTTAGCAAAGTTTGTCCAAAGACTGGTTAGCCGACTTTTTACTAGAGAGTGGTTTTTCAGGAGTTGCTCATCCTCTATTGTATCTTCCCACGATTTTGAGTCAAATAAGTAATCCAGCTCATCTCCGTGACTTGCTCCAAGGTATGAGAACACAAAGCGGTAAACGTCCGCTCCGCTATCCAACAGTTTTTCGGCCATCCTCTGAGTCGGATGGCCAAAAATTAAATCAGTTCCTAATTCGGCAAGCTCCTCTAACATATTCTTACTGATATCTTCATCACCAAAGTAAAAGTGTCTTACTACATTCAAAGCGTCTTCCAAATCATTATCCATATCGAATCCCATTTCAAATAGCGTTTTAGGATCGTAAGTTTCGAAAAACTTGTCATCTTGATTGGCGTACTGAAAAGTAAATTCTTTAATGTTGTGGCCGATGATAATCGGAGTCTTACTTGCTTTAGTAGATTTTACATTCATGGGGTGTTCTATTATAAAATGGTCAACTCCTTCAAATACTTTCTCAACGCAAGGTTTGGTAAGAGGTTGATCTGCACCATTTGTAATTTTCAATTCAGCAGCAGTCTGAACCAACAAATGTGTATCAACCGTTGAAAGAAAACTCAGAGCGTCATTTATATCTGAAGTTTTAAAACCCAAACCTTCAGCAAGCGTTAAAGGTATTGTGTTGTTAGATTCCACCATCATCCAGTAACTTAAAGCTGGTCCGCTTTCTATGATTGCTTGGTTGAATAACTTTTCATTTAAAGAAAATAAATGTAGATTCACAGACATGCCACCAGCGCTTTCACCGAATAGAGTTATTTTGTTGACATCTCCTCCGAACGCTGCAATGTTTTCTTGAATCCACCGTAGAGCTAATGTTTGGTCTTTAAGTCCTTGGTTACCTGGAACTTCAGGAGTGTCCAAACACATGAAGCCGAAAATACCAAGTCTGTAGTTTATGGCTACTACAATGACGTCATTTTTTAGCAGAGAGATTGGTTCACTTGCTAGTGAATCGGCACTTCCGGTAATGAACGCCCCGCCGTGTATCCATACCATGACTGGCAAGCGGTGTCGCGAGTCAGCACCGCTTGGCACGTAGATGTCCAAGGAGAGACAGTCGATGGTGCCCATGGAGACTCCTCTGTGCACTTGAGGACACACGTTTGATTCGTAAGCTTCAAAGATGTCGTCAAAGCCATGATGAGGTACTGATGGCTGTAAAGTAAAATGAAAAGATTATTTGCTTTGATTGAAAAAAAAAATATATATTATTGAGTATGAATATTAGGAGCTCGTGGCTAAATAATAACAGCCGCACGAGTTGATATTCTAAGGTTTAGCAACGCTTGCCGAGGTCGGTCCGTGGATGGGTGATCATCTTTACATAGCGAGATTCCACTGTGCCTCGGAAAGCACGTTAAGCCGTTGGTCTCGGCTGTCATTTGAATATCTTTGACAGTCGTTACGGGTAATCAGAAGCCTGAAATCTGACACCAGTCTTGCCAAGGAGTAGGTGTTACCCAGTTACTGGGTTGTGGAGGTCAGATAGGCATTCGCTCCATGTAAAATGCTGGTACTCAGCTAAATCCGGTTAGCCTGGAAGCCGAACTCAAGATAGTTGGAAATAGGCAGATTGATTTAGTCAAAACATTATTAATAGTAGTTAGCCGCTCCATTAACGTAATAATTGGGCAGTGGATGTAACTGCATTTACTAAATAAAATTAGAAATTATTAGAAATATGTAGTACCTAAATGGAAAACAAGAAAAGATAGAAAAAGAAAACCAAAGTAAGCTTACCCCAAATGGATCATCATCAGCCACCACTGCATAAGGCACACCTAAGAACTTGGCGTACCCATCTCCAAACTGCAGTCCTCTAATCAGTCCGCTCTTGGTGGACACGAGAGGATCTATTCTTGATAGCCCTCGCACTACACCACATACTGACAGCAACACTACCGCCGACCACATGTCCGAACCTTGTTACATTACTAGGCACAGTAACATCGAGCTGGTATATATGCATTGTAATCTACAGCGGTTTGGTATTCCCTAACAAGCTATATCGCGGGCTTTCAGATAAAAGATAAAATAGCATCTTAAATATCTATATCATTGCGATAAATCAATGATGAAATGCTCTCGACCGAATTTCGATCACGGCCAATCTTAACGTAGATTAAGCAAACACACAGAAGACATAACAGTGAATAAATGTGTGCGCAAGAACAGGTACACTCCCTGTCCCTTAAGGTTGGCGCACACATATCAACTCGGACATGGAACGTCACTGCCTTGCCTTTGACTCGTCGTCAACCTAACGTAAGCGCGTAACGAAAGCGGATTATCAGCTCCTGTACGTTGGCTCGGCTACCAACAGATGACGTCGCGCTTACGGCTATCTGTCACCTGACGGACAACTTGATCTCAACGAGAATAGATACATCCAAACAATTTAAAGTCGAACTTGAAGGGTAGCGCGTGTTATGTCCCATGTCACAATACGTGAGATTGCTCTCATAGCTATACCACGTAATGAAGAGAAAAAGTTTGAAAATCTCAAGCAAGGCGACGAATAGACGCAAGTGCCGTGACGGATACACGTAAGCGCGCGGACAGTGAGACGTAGAGTGAGATTTGTGCTCAATCTCCCTCTCGGCCCCTCGAGGCCGCCTCGAGTGAGAGATCAGCCGCCCCTACTGCCACGACGAAGGCACAGCCCTGCTGTACTGAACCCAAGCTAAGCACTCTTCCAGCTTATGCTTCGCCGTGTCTTCGGGGCAATCAACGCAGTGATGGCAAGCGAGCGTCCGCTCCCGTCCTAACGGCGCGGCTACTCTATTAAAAGGAGCAAAAAAAAAAGTTGAAAAAAAAACAGTCAAAAAGTTAAAATCCGACTTATTATATTAAAAACTTTTTACGAATAAAAAACTTTTTTACCTACTTGCCTATTAGGTAGATACAACTAAAAAGTGAAAAATAAAAAACATTTTTACAAAAAAATACAACCGACTTCCAAATGAGAAAACTACAAAGTGAAAAATAATTTTATTTTTGGAAGTCGGTGTCTTTCGTAGGTACCATTTTCTTTCCGTTATGGACACCGACTTCCAAAAATAAAATTATTTTTCACTTTGTAGTTTTCTCATATGGAAGTCGGTTGTATTTTTTTGTAAAAATGTTTTTATTTTTCACTGTTTAGTTGTATCTACCTAATAGGCAAGTAGTTTAGTAAGTTACCTTAACGCCAGAATAGATAACCCGAATATTATGAAACTTGAACATAATCGGTGAAATGAGAGATCTGCGTACCCCTTAAGAGCATACTGGCGTGATGTTATGTTATGAAATGGTATAATCAATAAACAGACATGCGATTGCAGCAATCCCGAGAGATTTGGCGTTATTTATTGAAGAGTTCTGTCGTTTATCTTTGGAGTTCTTCATCAGATCTTCACCAAATTAAAATGGGACCAATTTCGAAACATACTTTTTCAAAGAAAAAAAGAATTTTCAAAATCGGTCCACAATTGACGGAGATAACGGTGAACATACACAAAAAAAAAAACAAACGCGAAGTCGAACATAGAACCTCCTCCTTTTTGGTAAGTCGGTTAAAAAATACAACCGACTTCCAAATAAAAACACTAGAAAGTCAAAAATAACGAGTTATTTTTGACTTTCTAGTGTTATATTTCCCCTTTCTTGTCCGTGTTTACTACCAATGATGCTCGTACTACCGGTAGTAATACTGTTAATTTGATCTCCTATCTTCTTTCTTCTTCTTGTTTACATCTTTTTAGTTCGCTTCTTAAGCAGTCGGGTATTTTATTTCTTTCAGATGCTTTTTAATGTCGGCTATTGTTCGATTCCCACACGGAACAAATATTTCTATGGCCTAAGTACAGACAGTTGTTCTGGTTCTGGGTGTTTGTGCATCTAAGTTTTAGTGTTTGTAAACGCATCCACGATACAGGAGAAATTCGTAGTGTGGAGAAAGTTTTAATGAAAAGAAAATTATTTCTTAATGCATGCAGTTTAGTATGCTGTCGCGGCTGCTATGATTTTGTAGTTCTTTGAAAGTCACAGTAAATAAAACAAAAACAAATTATTTAAGACCAGTAATTATTAATGAAATAGCTTCTGCCAGCGGCTTCGCCCGCGTGAATGTCGAAAATTGTCCCAAGGGAACATATTTCCGCGATCAAAAGTATCCTATATGCTATTCCAGACTATAATCTATCTCTGTGCCAAATTTCATCCAGATCCGTCCAGCCGTTTGAACGTGAAGAAGTAACAAACATACAAACACACACACACACACTCACAAACTTTCGCCTAGTGAGATCTGATGTGATAAGTAATTTAACAATAAAAAGGCAATGGTTCAGAACACGTTTTCTGCCCGTTTGAGCCCGTTATTACACAGAACAGGTGATTCAACCGAATACCATAGTTGATACTTTCTTTAAAGTTTGTAGATCAGCTCCCAAAAGGTCATCCCTCTCAGGATCGGGTCTACTACTAGGAGTAAAATCCAAGTTCATATCCAAATATGGTTGAGAAGTTTTCGTTATTGAGACCCATGTAAATGGCAAAAATCTCTGATAGTTCCGAAGTTGGGTTTCTGAGGACACAGAAAAACATTTTAACGACCGTAACCAATAAATGGAATCACAAACAGATTTTTTTTATTCATACTGGACAGTACTGCTAAGCAAGTACCTTTCCTAAATTCTTCCAGCAACTTAATTGTGTAACTTTATTGCAAACAAAGCATGCGCGCACGCTTTCATTTCGACAAATTTTCAACTTCATTTTCATTCAACGGTATTCATTGCGTGTTTTACAAGCTTTTTTATATTATTTATTTTATTATATATATTTTAATGTATGTTGGGGACAAAACTTGCAACTGAATTTTAAAGCAGTTCTCCTCAACCGATTAAGATGAAATTGTGCATACATGTTTGGTTTGTATGACAATGCACGGTAAGCTAAAACTTGTTTAAAAATTATATTAATAAATTTTTTAATTGAGCAAAAATATGTATTGATTTATATATTTAAACTTCATACAGCAAAAAAGGTACATAGGTGGACTTAATGCCTGAGGCATTCTCTACCAGTCAACCAAGGATGGTGGCGAGACAATATGGCAGGTGCCTTAAAAAAAAATTATTACTGCAAATTGAGTACAAAACAAACATATATTTTTACTATAATTATTTATTATAAGTATTAGAAAGGCGTTTTATTGATAAGACTCTGCTATTCGTGTAGAAAATTATGCCGCAAATTCCGCTTATATGCATACTGACTGGTGGCCGTTCTGATATCGAGAGGCAGCGCATTCCAGCGAAGAATGGACTGAATGTAAAAAAAAGAATGATTATAATCAGCAGTATGAGAAACAAAGCAAAAGAATATTGTTAGACGAACGCAGATTCCTAGCGTGTGAAGTACATAGATAGTGAAAGTGAGGTATGAGATAAAAAGAAGGTGTGGGAGAGTTGACAAAAGAGAACAGCGTGGTCAAGGGGCGCAAATTTCTCCTCTGCCAAATGATCATCCATTTGAGCTCAGATCTGCAGCTCGACACATGGTCATATTTCCGGAGGGTGAATATGAACCGGATGCAGTTGTTAAGCAGCTTATCTAACTTATCCAGGAATACCGAATTCATATTGTATTTAAACACGTGCTTTACCGTCGACCACATCATCGCTTCCCATCAGGCGAGATAGTAGTCAAACGCAAGCCTATCGTTAAATAAAATAATAAAATAAACAATTAGAATGAATGATAGTATCGTGCGTGCGCGCGTACTTTGAGTTGTCAATAAAGTTAAGCAATTTGGATGCAGGTATCCTTTTCCTGAGCTAGCTCAAACCAGCCCTTGTGGTTGGCGTCCGGCTCGTCTCGCCATCTCGTCGTGGGCTTCGTCGGCTGTGCACCCACCCACCTTGTGGATACTATTACCTTATATGACACGCCAATAGACTCAATATGACCCACCGTGTACACCCATGTAGCACCCATGCTACAATATACAACTGTATAATAAGACCTATCACGTTTTGGCGCCTCAAGACGAGTCAGTCAGGAAGTTTCGGTACAGATTCTTTACCGAGCGCATACACGTACAACACATCTGTACAGATTCGGTACAGAAACGTAAACGCACCATCCCGCAGCCGTATTGCGTAACTGAATGCAGCAATGCAAAGAGTTTGAACGCTATCCAATCGATCAAATCGACCAATCACACAGACGGATATCCAAATCGCGTCATTAATCTCGCATGTGATTGGTCGTTTGGTGTGGTGCCGTTATGAAATGGTAAATTCCTTCAAATACTTTCTCAAAGCAAGATTTGGTAAGTTCATTGCCTCCACCGCTTATAATTTTCAAGGCATTAGCTATCTTTACCATTAATTGTGCACCAACTGTATAAAGAAAATTCAAAGCTTCATTTATATCTGAAGTTTTAAAACCTAATTCTTCAGCACGCTTAAGAGGTATTCTGTTATTAGATTCCACCATCATCCAGTAACTTGGCCCACTTGGCTGGTCCACTTTCTTTGATTACCTGGTTGAATAACTGAACGCTGCAATGTTTTCTTGAATCCACCTTAGAGCTAATGTTTGGTCTTTAACTCCTTGGTTACCTGGCACTTCAGGAGTGTTCAAACACATGAAGCCGTAAATACAAAGTCTGTAGTTTATGGCCACTACAATGACGTCATTATTTAGCAAAGAGATTGGGTCGGTTGCTGATGCTTCGGCACTGCCGCCAACGAATGTATCCAGACCATGACGGGAAAAGTTTGATTGGTAGATCTTTCGTGTACGTAGATGTTCAGGGTGAGGCATGGGATAGTGCCTGCGGCTGCACTGTCGAAGCCAACCAATCCATATGGTACTCCCAAGTATTTGATATAGCCAGCGTCATTCGAGGATCCTACGATGACACCAGCCGGTAGAATCGCAGTAGTGTCTTAAAGAGTTCGGACATTTGCACAGACTACCTACAGCAGACACCAATAACAACACATAACAAGTATATCAAATCATTTTCACAAGAACTAGTCAGTCACTCAGTTCTTCCGATGGTAAATATTACAAATAATAAACAGTTTTGATGCATAAACCTACTTGAAACTCAACCACTCTACACGGCAGACACTTCCAACTTCTTTTTTATTTGAAGTGGGTTTTCTCAAGTGCCCAACTGATATAGCTAATATGGAACACGTCGGCATCTATCGGCTACGTGCCCGCAATAGCGCCCACGTTTATGATCCAGTATTCACGATTTACTCCGTTCTAATACCAACACTAATACTACTGGCATTTGTTTTACCTCAAATTTATTTTCTATTTCGAACGCATACCAATCTTTAAATAATTAAATTTACATAATATATAATACTTAATTAACAATAACTACCTATATATACACTTAAATAAAAATAAAATACGACGAACACGTATACAAGGGCAGGGGTCATAGGGCGTCAAAAAATTCGTCCACATCGCTGTCAACGTGAAAAGTGCCCAGAACGCTGGCAGCATTGCCACGCTGGATGGCAATGCTGATTCTTTAGCCAAGGAAAAGCCCGGCCCTCTGGTCACGTGAACAGTCGACTAACCGCTTGCTTACATCTCGAAATAGTCGAAGAGCACTCGGACCCCATGGACCTAATGTTTTAACCCCAAACGGCTCAAATATATAACTATATTATTCAATAATTAAATTTAATGTGCGAACGAATACTAACAACTTGATTTAGGTACAATCAGCTCCCCCCCCGGTGGGTTCCCGCATTGTCGAGGCGGGGGGGCTCAGTAACCGTGGCTTGGACAACCACGGTGAAGCGAAGAGGAACCCGAGGAGGGGCCGTCAGGGCTTTTGCCGACAAGCCGACGACGTAGCGGCCAATAAGTAGGTTGCGGTGGCGTATGGGCGCCATCGCAACTGAGGCGGGCCGCGATGTGGTACAGTAGGCACCGTGGCTGAGGGTTGGAGGCCGCGGCGGGAGAGGAGTGCCGGTATTACGGAGCGCCGCTCGCCCTACCCACCGCGGCCTGCGCGGGGTCGCCACCGTCTGATGGCGGATGCGGTGGAGCCGCAGGGGAGGAGGAGTGTCGGTATAGCGTTGGCCGCTCTCCCTATCTCCTGCGGCCGAAAAGTGGTAGGTGGCGGGGCCACTGTCCTGACCCGTCACAGGGGGACCAAGGGTGCCATACACGGGGTCGTCTGGCGCCCATGTGCTGGTTTGGTCCCTGAGGTGGTCACGGCGTACAGTGTGTTCTGGTGCGCCGGTGATGGGGGGTAAACCCCAGAGGAGGGTCCGGAGACGAACAGCCGCGGCGGGTCCGCGGTTGTATGCTAACGCGTTCCCGTGTTCCCGCCATAAGCGGCACAGGAGGACACCGTGGAGTTTTAGTGGGTTAGAGTCCCACATAACTGCGCTATCTCCCCGTGGTAGCGCAGTATGCATGAGCATTTCTCCACGCTAAAAAAAAAAAAAAAAAGTTACAGTCAGCTCAGTTAAACTTAACGACGTTAGCTAATGAATTTAATTTAAACCAATGGTTCTTTGTGTTTTATATTCGTGAATATTAGCACATGCAATTGCTATCTATAAATAAAAACTCAAAGATCTCGTCACGGCGACAGAGAAGGCATTAAGTGTACAGATTATGATCTCGCTATTAAAAAAACGTCATTTGCTGATTCTTTGCTATGTTGGTGATGAATGACTGGTTTGATTACACAAAAAGTTGATATTCTGTCATATTTTACAATTGTTAGAATTAAAGTTATATATTTTTATGAAAAAAATACCCAATGTAGTTATTACCTAGACGTAAAAGATTACGTACCTATCTAATAATAACTATCTCAGGTAAATTCTAAAATAAATTAAGAGTTGATTCTCGGAGAAACTTTGTAATTTTTGGATTGTAAGTAAATTGTTCTTGTTTTGATGTTATTGCAAAAAAAAATGATATACAGGTACAAGAAGGAACTAAATTTATAATAAAGTTGCATTAGTCATAATATTGTATTATTTCACTAGAAGTTTGCTAACAAAATTATTATTTTTTGGAAATACTCTATACTATATGAGCCATCATATGGGCACAAATCTCTCGGGCTGCTTAATGCCAATTAGGCGAATTGGACATAACTGGCGATATATGAGCATACTAGAGGTGTGCCTGTTACATATGTTATGAACTTATGATATTTACTAATTACGGCATAGCTACGTATTTACTCCGTACTTGTTGAGCCCGCGGCTTCGCTACCGTCAATTGCTTAACCTATCCTACTAAATTACCTACAATTTTTATTTGGAGATTGTAACGAAAACTATCTCCGTAACGGCAATACTGCAATACTCGTATTCATTACAATAAATCTTTATTACAAACGCTCTCACGAGTACCACCGCGGAGAGAGGTCCCCGCGGTGGTACTCAAATAGATGGTATTTTTTGTAACTTCACTTGTAAAGTTGGATTTTATGATTCCTTCTTCAGTTACCATCGTCCTGTGTGGGCCCGTTTTTAGACGTTGTGAGCCGCTGAAACCGTTTTGATAATCATGTAACATCAAAAAATCCTCTTCTTAGTCCGCATTATTATGCAACTACGGAACCCTATTACAGCGCGTGACCCGACCTGACTTTTCCGGTTTTTTTTTAATGTTACTTTATGTTCCTTCTTTTACAATAATATTCTATTCCAGTTAACTTATAACCATGTGCAAAAACAATTATCGTAGAAACATTTTTTTTATATGTTTTAATGAAACTTTGAATCATTTTTAACATCATGTCAAAAATTAATGAACTCTTCATTAAGTTCGAAAACAGCCGAGCATATACGAAGCAAAAATACATAGTTTTGGCCCATTTTATGTATTTTTGTGAGACCATTTATAAGAGCGAACATTCTAAAAATTATAAAACAATGAAAGCCTGTGATGTGCTTCTTCATATTGTTCGAAAACAGCTAAGTTCAAAAACAGTTCTGGCGCATTTCATGTAAAATACTTTAGAGCTTACCATCTTGGACAGTTGTTATCAGATAGATAACATGAATTGTCTAGTGCACTTATTATCAAGTTAAGTGCCAGATAATATAGACACAATGGAAAATTAATTGTTTGATGTCATCGATGACTGGAGCGGCAGAATCTGTTATCGCATAATGTAGAAATCAATTCTAAATCGGTCGCACTCGGAGTTCCCGCGTGATTATTTTGCATCGTACGTTCCTCTGTATCTGCACGACAGACAGACGGACTAGCAAAACAAAGCTCCTATTGGAGGAAGAACTGCCCGACCCGACAACCCAGGACAGACTTTTCTGGCGCCAGAAAAATAGAAAATTAGCAGAGCCGACCCCACCTACAGTGCGATAGAGCTAAAAAGTACAAGAGTACCTCTATATTTATATATCTGCGTAATACATGTAATATTTTTTTATGTAATACATAAGAATTGCTTCCTCCCTTAGTTGTTGTCCCCTCGCAGCGAAGTGTTGTGCCTATTATTTATACTACAGGAAATTATACGTCGCTCAGTGATTCAAGGTGAGTAATAAAACCTACTTATAAATAGTCTACCTTATTAATAGATAAAAGTCCCTATAGTCCCATAAAAGTAATATGCCAAGAGGGTAAGGTGGCGCTGCGTCTAGCCTAAAGTAAAAAAAATCGCTCTTTTTTAATTATAAGTTTAAAAATATTATTAGTGTTCAGAAGTGAATAAAAATAAGTGTACTGTTACAACATTAACTAATAACTTAGTGACAGTGTTAACTTGCATCGCACAAGTGGTCGCGAGTTCAAACCTAAACCTCACTCCGAGCAAAATTTCGAATAGCGTAACTCTTAATCAGTATAATTGAAATAACGACAGGAGTAAATTTAATACCGCTATAAGGCGCAAGAGGGCAGAAACTACAACAATAATAATTACAAAACCATACAAAGTAAATTACGTTAAACAAACATGGAAGGAATAATGGAAATTTTAAAACAAATACAAAATGATCTTATAGATCAAAAACAAGCGATGAGAAAGATCTTGCAGATCAAAAGAAGAGATGAAAAACATGGAGACGAGTACAAAAAATTCAACTAATAGTAACATAAATGAAAAGTTTGGGCAAATTGAATTACGAACCAAAGAATTAGAGAAAAAAATAGACCACCAACAATTTATAATAGATCAATTAGAAAAGCAAATAAGAAAGAAAAAAGTGAGGAGATTGGGTAAGATGAAGGACAAAACCAGACCAGACCTGTTGTCGTCGTACCGTGGGACGCAAACTAGATATATTGAAAAATAAAAAGAAGCTTGAAGACTCACCAATATATGTGAAATAAGACTATCCTATTCATGTACTAGAAAAACGGAAAGAACTGCAAGAAGAATTAAAACGAGAACTCGCTGATATTTGTACCGTTTTACGAAAGCATAACAAAAACTGCCACTATAATAATATCATGATGTAGTATTTGCGCTAGCTATTATTGTACAACATGTACAAAGCACAGAAAAGGCACAAAAGAGTGGAAGTGTACTTATACAATGAGTGATATGTTCACTTTTTGTAGGAGTACACGTCCACTCTTTAAATAATTATAAAGAATCTGAAAAGAAAACGTAAAAAAAAATCCCCCTGCAAATTTGTAAATCGGGGCAAAAACTACTCTCGATACAATATCTCGATATAATATCGATATATACAAATTTAATGATATATTATGTCTGTATACAAGTATCTATAGCATACTCTGCCTCACTGGTAGAAAAGATGGCATAGACAAAAGTATATCTATCACTTTTTGCTTATGGCGTTATCTGATAGTGCGAAAGTGATTACCGATATTGAAATTGCGATATAAATATGTTCCGTCTATTCTAATACAAAGTCTCTGGTCTCTGGTATTGAAAAAACAAGATGCAGGCATTCGCTTTTTGTGCGCCAAAAGGTATTGTGATATAGGTCGCATTGGGATTACGAAACTTTACAACATACTAGGTACTACAAGAAATTATATGGCTCGTAGATATAACCAACCGATGAGTTGAGATTTTGCATACACGTTTGGTACTTATGGGTGATTGTCACCCATAAGTACCAAACGGGCACGGTTAGCTAAAGCTTGTTTTAAAAAAGAAATTTCATTTATAGTTGAATTGTTAATTCATTGAGTGACCCGGAGCCTGGGCAATTAGATGACGCTGAGAATGTAGACGAATGCACTAAAGATTCTCCTAAGTCTAAGAGAAGAAAAAACAAATTGCCGAATAAAGTGAGTCACTAATAATACCTGCAAAATTTTGGAATTGTCTATGTCGTAGCTAGTTCTTAAAACTAGCGCTTTCAAGAAGTGGCCGTGGAAAAACGAAATTTCGCGCAAATTGCTCCAGTTCCTGAAATATTACCTACACTATAGGTACCCAAATAAACTGTAAATAATCTATACTTACTAATATTAAAAAGCTGAAGAGTTTGTTTGTTTGAACTCGCTAATCTCAGGAACTACTGGTTGTAATTGAAAAATTCTTATTGTGTTGGATAGTCCATTTATCGAGCAAGGTTATAGGCTATATAACATCACGCTACGACCAAGTAGGAGCGAAGCATAAATGAAAATGTAGCAAAAACGGGAAAAAGATCCTTTTTGAGAGCTTTCGTTGCGTGCGCTGCGTAAACTGTTTAAGTTACTCAAATATCATTTATTATGTAATTGTTCCTCTTCAAAAGTTAAAAAAAAAAGTCCGCTACAGCGCATGTCTATCTTTTAAGATTGACTCTTTATAAGCTTTTTTATATAATAAGATAATCAACTTTGTTCATTTGCGAAGGAGTTTTATCAACATCTATACTAATATTGTACAGGATAGGTAGGTAGTGGTTGGTAGATAGATAGCCAGTTGACGGGAGCGAAGCCGCGGGAGTCAGTTAGTATTTCATAAAATGGCCTGCCACACTTGAAATAGCCAATTCTACGATTTGGCTGCGACATCTACATACTTACTTAAATCTACTTAACCATTTATCGAACCGTCAAAAATGCCCGTAAACAAGGCCGAAACTACGGACTTCGTGCTTAGGGAGTAGACCCCTTACAAGAATGCATGTCATGCGTGTAACCTGTGCAAGTGTCCTTTTTTACGTGTGGAAATCCTTATGGATGTCTTCCGCTCCGGAATGAGCAGATGGGTCTGTCAGACTCTCTGACTAAAATCACAGGGTGCTCTACCGCTACCTTTGACCTGGGCGCTGGAGTGTTCGCGCAGTACGTCACGCTCCCCGGTTAGGTTTTGGCCCGCATAAAGTCATGCGGACCCTGTCACCCTCTGTGGCCAAAAACAACCGCAATTCCACAAGACCTTAAGAATTCCACCTGATGACCCAACCACTGGATCCTACGTACGACATGCGCCACCCCAGCTGTCACCAAGGTAGTCGCTTCCCGGAGCGTCTTCCCCGTGCAGTTACCAGCGTGTCGTCGGCGTAACAAATGACGGCAAAACCATCGAGGAGCACACCGCGCAGCACCCAGTCGTATCCTTCTTCCGTCGTAGTTGTAGCCAACCACATCCTTCTGAACCCGGGTAGACAACAGATCTGTTCATCAGATAGGCCCCTATAATACGACGGAGGTAGTTTGGCACCTTATGATATAGAAATGCTTCCCTAATGCAACTCCAGCGCAAGGTGTTGGTGTTGAAGGCATTGGCGATGTCGAGAGACACGCTTAAGACGACGTCACCCCGGGGCACTACTTCCTTCGCATAATCGCGTCCACTGCGGCCCCGACGGAAACCAAACTGATTATCCGCCAGATTCGACCCCTCCCTTTTCATATACTAGATAAGGCGATCTGCAATAATTCTTTGAAGGAATTTGCCCACCTCATCCAACAAAACCAACCTGCGCAAGTGTCGCAGGTTGGTTTTGTTGGTTACGTATGCATGTTACCACCGCCATGTACAAGCGTCATAAATAACACAGACCTGGGGCCGTACCATGACGTGTCAGAATTATCATAGTGCGACTGCAAAAAAGGGACACACCTAGGGTTAGAACCCCGGCCAAGAGAGGCAGCCCTGGGGTTAAATGATTTAAATATACTGACACAAACCAGCAGATAAGGCCAGACATGTTTTAACGATATTTTGTTTTTATTTTCAGAATAACAAAACAATACTTAAATAAAATTAATTCGGAATTGGATCGGTTGGTAGGCCACATAGATCATGAATTGAAAGTCTTTCATAATAGATACAGGCGATTAGAGAAAAATAAAAATCGACTACTAGAGTTCGTGGAAGATGCGTAATAATAGCGATACATGAAAAAATATGATCGTGAAACTAAGGAAATGGAATCTATGAGTTTTGATAAAATAATATCATCATAAAAATTAACTATAATAGTTATACCACACACACTATATACACTATATATACTAACACTATATATACTAGTTATATTATAATATTATTATCATCATAATAATATTATAATATCATCTCTTTTTTTTCATCTTTCCTTTCGCAGGTATGCTGGAAGAGATTTCTATAGAAATAAGCATCACCTATGTACCTATTTTTCTGTTTCTTCTTCTTGTCTGTATATTATGTGTGTGTGCATAAATGGTTAAATAAATAATAAAATAATAGAAATTGTTAATAATTCGGCAGAAAAAGTGAACGGTATGAAATCTGATATTGACGAGAAAACACTCGAAATCAACAAATTGAAAAACACTTTAGCTAAGACTCGAGATAGAGTGGATAAAATAATAAAAGAAAAAGCGGCTGAGGAAAAAAGTAGACTCGAACGCGAAATTGAAGAGAAAAAAAAAGAGTTAGACGATCATGAAGAAAATTTTAAAAATGTGAAGGACCAGGTGAAACACAATATTTATACAATGGAACAATTGGAGAAAGATATTCAAACTTTGCAACAAACCAACGAAGATAAAAAAACCAAAATTCAATCACTTTCAGTTACTGCAGCACAAGCCAAAGGAAATATGGAGAAAAGTACTCAGATGATAATCAGTATTGAGAAGAGTATTGAATCGTTACGAACTCAGTTATATATAAACGAAGAAGAATTTGGAAATGACGATGACGATGAGATTACAACACGGTGTGGCAGAAGGAAACGTGTTGCACCGTCCCCAAGTAACATGGGACTAGGGCAGGAAGATACTGATGATGATTGCACGGTCATAATACCTGCGTACCACGATATACAACGTCAGAGTGACGTGATAGCACCAGGTGCACACTTATTTTGGCCGAGCCGTAGATCTTCTGTTGTCGTTATAGACGAGTTTGAGATGCGAAACACAAATAGTTAAGTTATTGAACATATTATTACATTTCTTGTAAAACTTTTTATGACAATAAATGTTTACTTCATATAAGTTATTTATTATATATTTTTCTCCACAATTAAACAGGGTTATTTGTAATACACTAACAACCTCAAGAACGTAGGTACACATAGAATGAACAACTTTTACTTTGAAAGTTTTTTTTTAAACGTTTCCCCACGCTAGGAATTTCTTCCTGTATCGTGGGTGCGTTTACAAACGTACAAGTTATCTCTGGAAGTACTAAGTTATTTACGAAAATCTTACTCTGATTTAAAGCTGGACTATAACAGAGGTGTTATGATACGCAACTTTATATTCGAGAAAATGAACGGTTCCTACAGCAAAGGCCACAAGACATAAGCCGCGGGTAAAAACTAGTCGTAAAAATGTATTATTGCCGATGAGACCTAATTAAACCTCAATTTCTTTCAGGGAACTACCTAACATCCCTCCACCGATAGAAAAGATAGAACTCTGGTTATCATACCTTAGAAATCTCCTCGAATGCGTTCAAGCATTTTTGCCATAACTATTATTGGAATCAAATATAACAGCTCACAATGTTAGAACCCATAAATATTAATGATAATTCATACCCGTGGTGCTAGCTAGCTGGGCTTATCCCAGTTGCAAACGACCCTTTGTTTCTATTGGCCTTGTTTATTCTGTCTCCTGCTCGATATGGAGGGCAGCACAGAGTACATTTTAACATACTGAGGGCAGCTTTTCTGGTGGTCGCCACTGTTGATTCTAGCTCTCAGGAGTTACAGTGGTTTGGAAATAGTGCGGTGGGTTTGTCCAAAACCTTAGAAATCACCATACATTGTGCCAGATCAATCATAAACAAAGTCAAAACAGTCGTTCGACGAGAAGTGGACTTTCCTAACTAACAAAATGCACAAAAGGTTCAAAATAAAAAGAAAACTTTATTAATAATTATATTTTATTATTCATGGTTAACATTATCGGTTAAAACTTGGCTTTCTCGATGTACTCCATCGCCCGCTGTCTGATACTGTCCACTTGCTCTTGATCCCCGATTTTCTCTTCAACTTCTATCCACTTTTTGTACAGAACCTTCATTTTTCTTGCTGGCAACTTCTGCGATGTCATACGCTCCATTACTTGCCTATAAACAAATGACAATGAGACACATCAGAAAATGTGAATTGATAGCAAAAAATAATCACTTAACCCTTAAACTTTATAATCCTTACTCCCGATTAATGCCGTAGAACGGTAAGTTATTTTCTAAAGACTACTCCTCAATAAAAAGGGTGTAACGGAAAAAGCCTACTCTAAAACCCAGGCTGTGGTGAAAAAGATCCCGAATTATGAGTAAAAAAGGGACAGCTATACATCGGTCACTTTAGTACTCAACGCTATGCTTTTTTGAAGACTTTTTTTACGACCTAACACAAATTGCATTTCTTGAGTTATGTCACTTTCACTCTGTGAGTTTTAGGATGAGAATCGTAAAGGAAAAACCTGTCTCCCAGAACTAACCGGACGTGATCGTGCTCTTTGTTTTTGAGCAGCATGTCAAGGTAGGCTGAGCAGATGTCTACCCTGGCTGGGTACACCGCCAGGACTTGCTCGAACAAGGCTTCCGCGCGCTCTCGGGACCCACTGCGACTCTCCAGGAGCGCAAACTGGACCAACACTGGCACGTCTGTAAACAATCAAACATACATTTTATATTAAACATTAAAATAGGAGTAATCAATTTTTACAGAATCATAGTAATACACAACTAGAATTTATTTATTTGTCAGAATGTAGTGTAGTATGGTGTAAGGTTAATTATAAAAGTTCTGTAAGTATATTCTACGATATGGTGCGTATAGTACATGGTGTACAAATATCATTAATCATGGGGTAGGCGAAACTACAGAACGCATCCTGCTACGATCCTAACATACTCCTTTTGGTTCATTTACGTTCATACATATAGTCATACACGGACGCCGGTTACGTTCGTGTTTCTGAAGAACACCACCAATAAGATCTGTGAATGTTCTTCTAGGGCGTCCCCTCCCGGCGTTCCCACTATCGTCGGACATTTGTTCGTTGCCTTTCATTCTTTCATTTATTTTAATTAATTAGTAACATGTAAAAAATAGTAGGTATAAGAAAAATATTACAAATTGAAAGTCAATTTCAGAATTCGTTAAAATCTTGACTTTTAAGATGCTCAATAGTCGAATGGTTCCGTAATTTGTGTCACTTTGTACTTACGAACTATTTATTAATTAATCTCATTGCCAATTATCCTGAGTCTGTTTAGAGCGATAAGACTCGAGTAACAATAAACAGCTCTCGAACCTTCGATCAATGATACACTAACAGACTTTAAAACTTGCTCGTAAGACTAAATTTGTTTTGATGTTTGTTGAGCAGCGAAGCAAGCTCATAAATTTTTATTGCTTTTTGTACATAGTTTTGTGAATGAAACTTTAAACATTGCATTTAAGGTTGAATTTGCATTAATGTATATTTATTTCAACTAGAGAAACAGAGACATCACCAAAGCCACGAAGACCAGGCTCATGTGCACTTTAATTTTACCCATATTTCTGTACGCTGCAGAAAGATGGACGTTGCGGGCGGTGTGAAGAAAAAAGATAGACGATCTGGAGATGTGGTGCTGGAGAAGAATGCTCGGAGTGTCGTGGACCGAGTTCCGCACAAATGTCTCGATACTCCAAGAACTCCACATCAAGCAGCGTCTGTCCGCAATAGAACAGTCCCGAATACTCACTTTCTTCGGGCACGTTTCAAGGCGAGACAGTCAGTCCATAGAGCGGTTAGTCGTCGAAGGAAAAAATGGAAGGCACTAGACCGTGTGGTAGGTCACCCATGCGTTGGACCGACCAGATCAAGTCTGCTGTGGGCGGTTCCGTGCATGAATGTACCCGGATGAGTTCTAATCGGTAAAGGTGGCGAGATATTGTGAGACGCATTACATCTGCCGCATATACTACTAATACTTCATAACGACCACGACCGCTCTGTCAAGAGCGTAACGACTAAGAAGAAGATTTGAACTAGAATTCTTAGAATTACCTAAACACAATTGGCGTCAGTTATAATGAGAAAGTTTGTATGGGGTCTTATATCCAGTGTATCATTGATCGAAGTCTCGAACTGATATATTTTCAAGCATTGTGAGTAAGGGACGCACAATGGAAATAACCTTGCTCTAAGAGTTCATGGCCCCTTCTGGTCAGGGCATCAGATGGGCAAGTCTCGTATTTTTGAGAAACTGACGCATTTTCTCAGGCTTATATCCTAATTCTAGATATTGTGGCATTCTACGAGTATCAACAAATGCGTCACCATTGCGATTGCAAAAAAGTCAATAATGTAGGTAAGGGATTGTTAAGCACTACCCAAATTTCACGTGATCAATCCCTGACATCTTGGTATAACTACCATCGTTCATCACCACTGCATGCATCTTTCCGTAAAAACACTTTGGGGCCGTTCAAGTATTACGTAAGCACTATGGCGGGGTGGGGGGTCTTTGTTTTGCTTATTTTGGATGACATGGGGGGTAGGGGAGTCTAGATGATGATTACGTCATCAGTAGTTATTTACTTTTTTACACGAATGGCAACCCTCACATTGTCTATGCTTGAAAACGAAACGCATTTTCGGGGATGCCCGCAAATAATGCATACGTTTAGGCACTCGCTTTAGAACCGATTAGGGGAGTTACCGCGCGCTATTCACTTGTCTAAATTTCCTCTGTCAGTGTATTGTTTCGTTTGGATACTATAGCGAGTAGACGTAAAATAGTATATTATGCAACTAGTGAATAAAAGACGGATTTAAAGCGAGGGCCATTGATGAACCACGAACAAGTGAAGGATTCTAAAAACTGAATCACGACCGTAGGGAGTGATTCATGATGATTGAATCACGAGCATAGCGAGTGATTCAAGTGTTAGAATCCTGAAGACGCGAGTGATTCATGGTCCTCGATATAAATCCGTTTTATTCCAGAGTTGCATACTATATTTTATACCATGACTACGAGAAAAAGAAAGATTTAAGCAAAAAGGCACAGGGGATAAATGGTTAATTACCTTCAAAAATTGCAAAAAATTTGAAACCTCAGGATTCCACATTTTTTGTAAATTTAAGCTGAGCTAGGTGTATTTCAGACGCCATTGACCACCTCCGTTGCATTACATAATTATAATTAATTAAGCACCCACGCAATTAATATTAGAATTACAATCCAAATAAGTATTCACTAAATATCCTAGACCAAAATCAACATCATTATTAAAATCCTAAATATAAACAAACTCAAAATTAAATCGACGAAGGAGTTTGAAAATCGAATATTCTTTGCACAAGAAGTTTGCTTCGAGTATTTTATGCGCAAGGAGGTTGTATAGCATTGAGGTGGAGGTAGAATATGTATGTTCTAAATTCAAACACCAAAACAGTGATTAGAAGTGCTTTTTATTCACTGTTTTCAGTGAATAAAATAAGCTTTTTAGAGGGGGAATGGTATAAAATACATTTATAATTGAAAAATGTTTACGTAAGCATGGGGGAAGGGGTAAGAGCTTTGCTTACTTTTGCTGACAAGGGGGATGGGGGGGTAAATAATTGTAATAAATCTGCTTACGTAATATTTGAACGCCCCTTTGAATAGACCCTCAGAAGACCTATTTGTACTTAAAAACGGTCAAATTTAAGTCGAAATCTTAGCAACAAACAAAGTCAGTAAAAATGTATTAATAAAAGTCAGCCTTTTCCCTACTACGTTGGGTCCACCTCCAGTACCAGTATTTTAAACGCAACACATGCCGAGGTCGCTCGGTGGATGAGTGGTGGTGTGATCTACTACTTCTGTACGTGTCGATGCCAGACAAATTTTGTCCGACCAGAATGTGGACAACTTTTTTTTAACCCGGCTGCCGTATGAGGAATACCCGACTGCTTGAAAAGCGAACTAAAAAGACGGAAACAAGAAGAAAATCATGCTGTGCAGTCGGAGGATACATATGCGCGAGCTGGCTGACCAATACCACCGAATAGTGTCAACCCCTGCTTTTGTTTCTCGACTGCACTCGCAACTTCCCTTCAGACCTGTGGAGGTGCTATCCCGGCTGTGGGGTATAGTACGCTGACCGCGGTTGGTTTGAGCCAGCCGGTAATTGTACGGCATGTGTCGTTAAGAACAACATTTACTGCCTTAGCGTGGGCGGAACGGTGCCACACTGGACACGCATATTTGCAAGACGAGAAGCAGAGTGCTAGGCCAGTAGCCCGGAGAATGTGAGGTGAGTTGGTTGACATTAGGCGTTTGAGTAAATAGTTGCAGGACCCGATTTATCACACAATAAAAATTAATAAAATGAATAAAAACAAGCGATATTTGAATCGCAGTATGTGTCACGTACATTTCACACCACATAGTCTCCTTCCAGTCTTCATCCATATCATCATATCAGCCGAAAGACGTATACTGCTGGACGTAGGCCTCTCACAAGCGTCGCCATATTGATCGGTCCTGTGCGTCTCGCATCCAGCGGATCCCCGCAATTTTCATCATGTCATCGGTCCACCTGGTGGGAGGCCTTCCAACGCAACGTCTTCCGGTTCGAGGTCGCCACTCCAGAACCTTACCAGAATCCCCATCCGCCATCCGTTCTGCGAGCAATGTGCCCTGCCCACTGTCACTTTAGTTTGGCAATTCTTCAGGATATGTCGGTAACCCAACCAGGGTAACCGACTCTTGCAGATCTCTACATATAAGCTTTCTGATGAGGCCCGTTGTAAGCGAACACGTCCCAGAGCCATATGTCATCACTGGCAACACACACTAGCCATCACACTTTAACATTTTCTTGAGACACTGTGGTAAGTTGGATGAGAAGATACCGCGCAACTTCCCGAACGCTGCCCAGCCCCGTCGGATTCGAAGGTTAACCTCTTTCTCGAAGTTGGCCCTACCCAACTGGATCGTTTCTCTTAGGTAGACATAATCGCCCACAACTTCGAGTGTAGAGTCTCCGACGTTGATAGGAAAGGGTGTAACATGGACATTCAACATCACCTTGGTTTTGTCCATGTTCGTCCTAAGACCCACTCTTTCGGAAGCTCTACTGAAGTCATCGAGCATTGTACTGACATCCTCCATAGTCTCAGCCATGACCGCTATATCGTCGGCAAATCGAAGGTGAGTGATGTATTCGCCATTGACGTTGATGCCTAGCCCTCTCCAGTCCAGAGCCTTGGAAGACATCCTCCAGTGCAATGGTGAACAGTTTCGAAGATATGACGCGATGACGTCTCCCTGTCTCACACCTCGCTGCAGAAGGAGGGGTTCCGAGGTCTGATCCTGAAGTCGAACTGACATGGTGGCATTTTTGTACAAACACTTCAACACTTCGATGTACCGGTCAATTTGGCACCGTTGGAGAGACTGCAGTACAGCCCAAGTCTCGATCGAATTTCTATTTGATCGAGACTTGGACTTGGGCTTTCTCGTAGTCAACAAACGCTAAACAGAGTCATAACATTTTTCTTAATAATAATCAAAATATCATAAATTGATGAATATCGGAAATCCGGTATTACTCCTTTCAATTCCGGAATTGAAATAACAGAAAAATTGTTACGGAATTCCGGAATGCATTCAAAAATGGCTTACCCAACTAGGGCATGTATTCCGGAGGTACCTGAAGGAGACATAAAATCCAATTTCACAAGTGAAGTTGGAAAAATGTGTAGAGGTAAACGTTTGTAATAAAGATTTATAACCAGCGTCACTCAATAATTTGAATATTGCAGTATTGCCGTTACGGAGATAGTCTTCGTTAAAATCTCCAAATATTTACGAACCGAAAACAAATATTTAAGTATGAGTATTTTCAAACAACCTACTCAACTACCAAAAAGTAAAATCAAATTATTCAATGATAGAAACAAACAACCAACGTAAATAAGCTGCAATAAATATTTTATATGAAAGACGTGGTGACATAGTGGTCATGGCTGAGACCATGGAAAGACTCAGTAAAATGCTCGATGACCTCAGTAAAGTTTCCGAAAGAGTGGGTCTTAAAATGAACATGGACAAAACAAAGATCATGGTGAACGCCCATGTAGCACCCACTCCTATCAAGATCGGAGACTCTACACCTGAATTTGTAGACGATCATGTCTACCTGGGACAAACGGTCCCGTTGGATAGGTCCAACTTCGAGAGAGAGGTCAACCGTCGAATCCGACTCGGCTGGGCGGCGGCGTTCGGGAAGTTGCGTGGTATCTTCTCGTCCAATTTACCGCAGTTTCTCAAGACAAAAGTCTTTGACCAGTGTGTGTTGCCAGTGATCACCTATAGGACCGAGACATGGTCGCTCACAATGGGCCTTATCAGAAAGCTTAAAGTCACCCAAGGGCAATGGAGAGGGCTATGCTCGGAATTTCCTTGCGTGATCACGTCAGAAATGATGATATCCGCAGGAGAACTAAAGTTACCGACATAGCCCGGAGAATTAATAAACTTAAGTGGCAGTGGGCAGGGCACATTGCTCGCAGAACGGATGGTCGATGGGGCCGAAAAGTTCTGGAATGGAGACCGCGAACCGGAAGACGATACGTTGGAAGGCCTCCCACTAGGTGGACCGATGACCTGGTTAAGGTTGCGGGAAGGCGCTGGATGCGAGACGCACGGGATCGGTCAATGTGGCGACGCCTGGGGGAGGCCTATGTCCAGCAGTGGACGTCTTTCGGCTGAAATGATGATGATGATGATGATGAAAGACGTCAATTGCAAAAGGAGCCGATACGAGTGCGCGTTAGTGCCACGGGGACATATAATACTATTAAACTACACGGGGTATGGTATGATGGTATGATTCGTTCTTGGATCCTCAAACGCACGCTCCGAGTTTCTTTCTCTATCGGAATTATACAATTTTTGAATGTATTCACTATTTCGTTCTCGAAAGTTCATCGCTACTCAATTAGTAATGTAGATGCATTTGTCGATAATGAAAATAAGTAATTTAATATTTCTATAGGATAATATTATAAAGAGGCCCGCCCGCCTCAATGAGCATAATTAAATATTACAGAAGACATTATACAGTCGAATTAAGAAATCGGATATCTATCGATATCGATAAGTAATTAAAAAAGCAAAAAAACTGCAATGATGTGACCTTGGTGGAGTACCTAGGAGTAAACATCGATCTATGACACGAATGTCAAACTCACGGCAAACACAATTAAATTTATAATTGCTACCACTGAGAATACCGCCATCTATGGTCGGGTAGCGGCATTTGCTTGGCAATTGAATCTAGTTTGACTTTAGATTACAAAACGACGAAAATACTTCTGCACTAATACAAAGTAGATAACCCCGCGCGCATGCTCCGTACGGACCGGTAATTCCAACGACTCCGCCCAGTCCAGTGCGTTATTCGAGCTTAAACATTGTTAATTTAGAAATCATTATTATTAAAGATGTTTTGATTTTATTTTTGTATACTTTTACACAACTAACAACGTTATTTAAGTATTTTTTCAATGGCATTTGTACAAAATTTTTACTGTTCCTGTGATTTTATTAGACCACTTTGTCGGAATTATTAATATGAATACTCATGCAAAATTAAAGCTTTCTAGTACTAAGAGTCTCTGAGCTAAGCAGCGGACGGACAGACGGACATAGCGAAACTATAAAGGTTCCTTGTTGACTTCGGAACCCTAAAAAAGGTTGTTTGGTTGAGTTTTCGCTAATAAGTTAAAAATGTTTTTTTTTGGTTTCTATCTTTTTTAAATTAAACAAACTACTAATGTATAATGAACTATAATTTCAAAGAAAGTTAATTGATGAAATTTTCAATTTTTTCAGGAAAAAAATGCAATTTTAAAAGAGTGGTACTCAGTTTTAGAGGTCAGTGTATTTTGAATACACTGACCTGTACAAGTAGTGCACAATAATAATCCTTTATTCTTCGACGCATTTGAGTGGACGTTAAAATAGCCATGACAAAGATGAGTTAAGTTCCTGTCAATACTAATATTATAAACCTGAAGAGTTTGTTTGTTTGTTTGAACGCGCTAATCTCAGGAACTACCTACTGGTAGGAATTGAAAAAATATTTTTGTGTTGGATAGTCCATTTATCGAGGAAGGTTATAGGCTATATAACATCACGCTATGACCAATAGGAGCGGAGCATAAATGAAAAATGTTGCAAAAACGGGCAAAATTATTTCTATTTGAGAGCTTTCATTGCGTGCGCTGCGTAAAAGGTTAAAGTTACGCAAAATTCATGTATGTAGGTTAGGTAGGTAGCCAGTTGAGCAAAGCCGCGTGGGTCAGCTAGTACTGTATAAAAGTAAATATGTATATTGATTATTATTGCAAATAATGTTAGGACAATAGCTACGTACTCGTAGACAGACCAGCAATCAGTCAAGTCACTTAATAATACTAATATTAGATAAGTACACTCAGTACCCTTACAATGAAAATCCTGTAATTTCTGATATTGCAAACCGACCTTAAAAACCTACTCTAAAATCCGGTGGTGAAAAAGAGCTAGAAGTATGACTAAGAAAGGGTCACTTAAGTAGTCAGTCAACACTATATTTTTTTGATGATATTTGCTCATTACCCAGAAATTCCATTTTTTGAGTTAGATCACCTTCATTATGAAATGCAACTTAAATATAGACAGTTATTTTGTTCTTTGATCAACCCATAATATCCCACTATGTGTTTGGGAGAGCAAAGCTGGAAGGAAAAACACCGAAAGTTTCCACTTTTCCCGGTGTGTTGCTCCAAAGCCGAACTTATGAAAAAGCCGTTATTTTTTAGGTGTTGCTTAGTGTTAGTGAAAACGGGTATAATAACTTACGTTCTTTCTTCTCGAGCACAGAAATAGCTTTCTGCATAACCTGTGAAATAAAATAAATAGTAAGTTTTCAAAAAACCCGACAGCAAAAACAACTGAGAAGTACTAAACAAGACACTTTTCTTTCAAGCAGTGCATCAGACTACTTGAAAATTACTCGTTTAGAACTAAATAAATCTCGAATAATATTATCTTCCTTCTGTCTGAGGCAGTCGGGTAAAAATAATGAAATTTATTTAAGCTCAATCACAGATCAGATGTCACCATCTGCATCAAAAGTAAAACTTAAGTGTAATACCAGGAAAAATTGCGAAATGTGGGTATAATAATAGCTGCACCTCTGCTTGAACTTTAAAAAAATACAGCCGTGATATTATGTGTAGTTTTTATTTAATAAGCAATATTACGGTATGGTTGTAATGTGAAAATAATATTTATTGTATAAAGTTTTATAAGTATACATTTTCTTTTTTATTTATTTATTACTACCAACCAGGGCTTCGCCCGTGTAAAAATCCTTTTATCATCCCAAGGGAACAGACTACCGAGATAAAAACCCACATCCTTCCCAGGGTCTCAAACTATCTCCATACCAATTTTCATCCGTTTAGTCGTGAAAAGGTAACAGACAGACAGAGTTATAGTTCTCGCCAAACTTCTTGGCCGCTCTGAAGTTGGCTACAGTGGCTGCGCAGTAATAAATCTGATACAAAAACAGCACCGATCCCTGCCTTGCGCATCGGCAAGCCAACTCCAGGGCGGCCTGGAAGTTTGGCGAGAACTATACTTTCGCATTTATTATATTAGTATGGATTGCTAGACTCGCGCATGACCACTATCTCACCTGATGGTGAGCTATGATTTGGTCGATGATGAAGCACGCTTGCCTAGAAGTAACCTATTCATTCTTGACTAAAATACTCTCAGTTTAAAGCAACTAGGAAATAGACTCCGGCAGGGTATTCCACTCCTCCAGAGAAGCGTCCGATGATAGTGGCAGCCTTGGCCGACTATTCAGAAGGGCTGTTTCTACTACATACCTTCAACTGGTTTCTCAAATTTAAAACATCATCGGAACAGTTAGGTCGCTCCGCTAAGCCTGTGAAGCCCCAGGAAGATTCTGTGCTTATGGGCGAAGGGCTGGCTATGTTAGCCTAAAAGTGAACCTCCTCGCACAATGAACCAAATAGAAGTCTAAGTGCGAAAAAGAAAGCCCCCAACATCATCACCATCACTGCTAAGTACATACCTGTCTAGCCTTGTCAACTAGCCCCAGCTTGAAGCAAGCAGCGCCGCAGAGCCCGTACACCCCCGTCTGACGCTTGTACTTCCTCATCATCAGCTCCACCAGTGCTACCAACTCCTGGTGCTTGCTGGTCTCCACGTATATGTCCAGCAGCTTGGAGTGAATATCAAATGGTTCGTTCATCTGGAGCGCTTCTTCTAACGTCTTCTGTAGGGATTCCTGGAGAGATAGATAGACTTTGGTATCATTAATTACTAAATTATGAACTTAGCTTAATAAAAGAAGCCTGTAAACGAAATTCAGTGGCGGCCTTAGGGAGTGGCGAGCAGGGTAAGCGCCCGGGTCCTCGCTCTTGCAGGGGCCTCGCGCCTCCACCGTAAAATCTTACGATTTACAACTTTTTATTTTATCATTTGCAATCATTGATTCTGTACTAATAATATTAAGTATCCAGTTTTGCAATTCTCGTCTGTCATCACTTTATAAAACTACATACTTTGCAAAAAGGACAAAGGCCTCGTTAACATATGCCGCCCGCCAGGAGCCTCACAGCGGTTAAGGCCCTCACGACCTTCCAGATGGATAGTCCACACCTATAAGCGATTTTTACTAAGCGAAATTGCACTCGACCGATTTGCACTTGAAAGGAGAATGACAATTTTGTAAGTGAACTCGGGCCCCTTTAAAAATATGATTGTATCTTGATGAATTTGGTTGTATATTCGCAACAAATCGACAATGCGACAACGATGCATAGATGTTGTATTTTTTTGTTTTTCGGGTAATATACTCGTAAGACAATTTCTATTAAAAATGATCGCGGTTTCTTTACGATATATTATTATTGTCTTATCAAATTATTACATTTACTTTTTTTTTACTACATTTTCTGCCAGCGGATTCGCCCGCGTGATATATGTTTCATCACCCCAAGGGAACATTATACTACCGGTACAAAAAGTATAAAAATAAATAAAAATGGATTTATTCATTTCATACATGCATTTTATTTCATTAAACTAATCACTTGTTGACTTGGTAAAATAACAAATAATAATAAAATCAATCTTCATGTGCCTTGATTGCAATTTATTAGATAATTTTAATTAATTAAATATTCAAATATTGCTATGAAATCAAGAAATATTGAATGAAATTTGAACAAATACTAGCCATGTGCTATTCCAGACCATAATCTATTTCTGTGCCTATCATTCTAGCCGTTTTGGCGTGAATTGAGTAAACAAACAGACATCCATCCAAACTATCGCATTTATAATAATAGTAAGAAGTAAGATACAAGTGATATGACGTGTAATTACTATAATAATATTATCATGAACATTTCAGCCAGAGAGAACTCTTAAAGCCGTATTGATAACTTGACAAACAATAATACCACTGCTCATTATTATGTCGGCACGGTTGGCTCAGCGGCTGAGCGAACGGCTTCTGCGCTGCGAGTCGTGGGTTCGATTCCCGCGCGGATCAATTATTCGTATGGCCTTCATATAGTTGTTCCGGGTCTGGGTGTTTGTGTATGTGAGTTTAAATATTTGTAAACACACCCACGGTACAGAAGAAATTCTTAGTGCGGGTAAAATTAAAAAAAAAAGTGATAAAAACAAAATTTTTTTTAATCAACATAAAGTAGCTAAAAATAAAAAGCAAGATTTATGTTAAAAATATTTTTATACCATTCCCCTTCTAAAAAGCTTATTTTATTCACTGAAAACAGTGAATAAAAAGCACTTTTAATCACTGTTTTGGTGTTTGAATTTAGAACACACCAATATATATTTGACCTCCATCTCAATGCAATACAACCTACTTGCGCATAAAATACTCGATACAAACTTCTTGTGCAAAGAAGATTCGAATTTCAAACTCCTTCGTCGATTTAATTTTGAGTTTGTTTATATTTAGGATTTTGATAATGATTTTATTTTGGTCTAGGATGTTTAGTGAATACTTACTAGGATTTTAATTCTAATATTAATTGCATTTGTGTTTAATTAATTATAATTATGTAACTTAACGGAGGTGGTCACTGGCCCCTGAAACACAGGTGCTGTTTAGGTAACTCAAACTCAAAGGCTCAGCTTCAATTTACAAAAAATGTGAAGCCCTAAGGTTTCTCATTTTCTGTAAATTTTGAAGGTAATAAACCATTTATTTATTTATTATTATTCCTTGTGCTTTTGGCTTAAATCCTTCTTTTTCTCGAAGTCATGGTATAAAATATAATATGCAACTCTTGAATAAAACGGATTTATATCGAGGGCCATGAATCACTCGCGTCGTTCAGGATTCTAACACTTGAATCACTCGCTATGCTCGTGATTCAATCATCATGAATCACTCCCTACGGTCGTGATTCTATTGTTAGAATCCTTCACTTGTTCGTGATTCATCTATGGCCCTCGCTTTAAAACCGTCCTTTATTCACTAGTTGCATAATATACTATTTAAAACAAGTTTTATGTTAAAAATTGCTTTGTCACGAGAAATAAACGTGTTTGCAAAGTTTCAGCTCAACCCAACACCTGGAAGTGAGTCAAATTTAAATAACAAGATTTGATTACAGATACCAGGACAAAATTAAGAACATTTGAATTTCGCGCGCTACGTTAAGCGACTACAACATCTACGTCAACTTGTTATTACCCGACTGCCGAAGGAGGATGGTAATGTGTTTATCAGCCATGTATGTATGTACATACATATAGTCATGAATGTTTGTTACTATGTGGCAACCTAGAGACCAAAAGCGTGATTTTGATGATTCTTACGTCAATCGATTCGTCTTAACCTTGCGAGTGTCACTGACTACATTAAAATTGGAAAATAGTAAAATGGCGGCCCAATTTTTTTTATCTTCCGATGAAACGATACGTCTGGTTTTGTGGTTGACCTTATACATTAAAAATAAATGATAGTCTATTCTACGCTAATTTTGTTAAACAAAGTATCTTTTGACGATACAGTTAGCGCAGTGGTTGAACGATTGGTTACTACGCCGCGCGTCGCGGGTTCGATACCCGCACATAACAAATATATATATGGTCTAAAGATAGTTTTTCCACCTCCTACACATATAAGTACTAACTAAGTAAATATTTTTAAGCAAGATTTTTAACTGAACGGTACTAAATGTAATGTAATATTCCACAGAAATCCAATGAGCCCAAACACCATGGTGCTATCTTATCTGGTTGAGGAGTTGCTATGACCGTCTTTCGGCTCCATCATGAAACCAGCTCCATAGACCCATTTCATTTCAATTTTGCCTAAGGTACATAGGAACGCCAAGTTTCAGCTTAATCGAATGCCAGGAGATGCTTGAAAAGTCGATTACGAGTTGCCTCCAGATACAAAAAGCAAGGTGATAATACTATAAAACTTGTAATAATAATAATAAAAACATAACCGTCTTATACCCAAATAATAGAAAATCACTAATAAATTTTATGATTAGTGATGTAACCAAACACACTCAACATTAAATCGTATTAAAATAGTCGATAAACCATCGACAACAATCGAGTTGTAAAGATATCGCCGCGAACGATCCGTCCGATATCTATTTATATCTCGCGCGAGAACTCTATGGTAGGGGCAGTCCCGAATACTAATAGAGGTCATTCAGGTCGGTCGATAACTGCGAGGCGTCACGTGTAAAACACATTCAAACCACCCACGATTGAGTTTATGTACGCATTATTGTAATATATGATAGTGAGACACAATTCGTACGCAAATAGTTCCAAAGTATATACTTGAGGGAAAAATAACAGATGGTATATTTTACTTCCATTAGGTACTTACATGGTTCTGTTTTTCCATTGAATTACACTTTTTCACGAGTCATTTATCTACAGACTCATTTATCTATCTTATAAGTAATAGCTGTAGTTATTACTGGTGATACTAACTTTTTTGCCAGTGGCTTGCCGTGTTTCATTTCGGTCAATACAGAGTACTTAATCTATACTATAATATTTATAAAGCTGAAGAGTTTGTTTGTTTGTTTGAACGCGCTAATCTCAGGAACCACTGGTCGGAATTGAGAAATTCTTTTTGTGTTGGATAGTCCATTTATCGAGGAAGGTTATAGGCTGGATAACATCACGCTACAACCAATAGGAGCGGAGCATAAATGAAAAATGTTGCAAAAACGAGCAAAATTATTACTTTTTGGGAGCTTTCGTTACGTGCGCTGCGTAAGTGGTTAAAGTTACGCAACATTCATGTATGTAGGGTAGGTAGGGTAGGGTAGGTAGGGTAGGGTAGGTAGGGTAGGGTAGGTAGGTAGCCAGTTGACAGCTAGTAATCTATAAATATACTTTATTCCTTTGTTTACTATCTATAACATCTGAACATTTAGATAGTAACACACGTTTTTATTTATTTTACTACCCGACTAACTCCTGCATTCGACTCCCAGGAACAGGTACTGAGTTATAAATTGTAGGAATTTGTCAATAGCACCTCGGAATCTGATTTTTTATTCGAGTAATAACAGCGAAATTGATAAAATGTTGTGAACGAAACACTCGTATTCGTGACTATTCGTTATTATTCGAGATTATTTGAACGTGTATGACTAGATATATGAACTTGAATAAAGCAAAAGGAGTATGTTAAGATCGTAGCAAGTGGCGTTCTGTAGTGTCTACATCCCCATGGGCAAAAGGCGTGATTTTTTGTATTATTCGAGATTATTCCAGATTATTCGAGATAATTCCTAAATATTTTTATGGATAAATACGCTTTCACAGGCCTATTCCACAAGAAATTTGAATTTTTCGAGATATAAAACAGCCTAAACAAATTAATAAAAAGTACACTCACTCTATACCTAGCGTTGTTTCCCTTACAGACATAATTTTCTTAATCGGATCAGTATTTCCAGAGAATATTTTTACAAACATACAATGTTACCTCTTTAGATTAGTTCAGATGGCGATATAGAAAACTACGAATAAATTATGATAATCTTCACTGGTATGAGCTAATTTATAAACTGTAAACATCCATAAATGTATGCATAGTTCTCATTAGACATAATGAAAGAGACAGCTTGACACAAAGATAATATTATTACTATCTATTGACACGGCCAATACAGATTCGGTGAGGAAGGCACCATAGTTGAGAAAAGGCTAGGCAGATTCATTATTCCAATTATATTTTTCAGGACAAAAATAGGTACAGAATTATTTTCATGTAAAACTGTAACTTACCGTGCCTTTTTTGTTTTATTTGCGGAATAATCTTAAACCTCTATCAATTACTCATTTAGGAGATGGATTCTGTTAGAGCTGACTTTCGTTATTTACGGAACCCTTGTGCAATGGTTCATGCTCTAAGGGCTCCCACAGATAACTGCGAATTCGCAACGCATCGCAAATATCTCCGAGCTCGCACATACTAAAGGGCGCCCACACAAAACTGCGATGCGATGCGATACGACGCGATATCTATATGTTTAGTATGTGCGAGCTCGGAGATATTTGCGATGCGTTGCGAATTCGCAGTTATGTGTGGGAGCCCAAACATATAGATATCGCGTCGTATCGCATCGCATCGCAGTTTTGTGTGGGCGCCCTTATAAAGACCAAGCGGTACAGGTAGGTTCAAACTCAAGGGCGGCTCTGAGCACTCCACGAGTCGCTTCGCAGTAACAAATACTGTCTGAGTGGGGTTACTGAAAACGAACCACGTACTTCGCAGCCGGGATTAGTTTTGTAACTACCTATGTAAGTAGGTCATACCTCATAGGTTGTACTTGTCACTGTATGTATTTAGATTTACGCATTTTCAGACTTGGAATTTATTTTCTGTACTCTATATTAATACAAATATATCTAATCTTATCTCAGAACACAATATTAAACAGGTTTCCTATATGACAAAGCGACGAGTTACCTCGAACATTGCCGACTAAAATTTTGTTCGACGCCAAAACATTTTGCATTCACTTTAGTCAATGCTGTTCGCTAGCGGGCAAAGTGCACGTCTCATGTTATATGCCGTCAAACTTAATTAATTATCTAAATAGTAATTTTTAATTATCTAAATTAACATATTCATGTGTTAATTTGAAGCTTTGTAAGTTTCCAGCCCGTGAAAGTGTTTTACAAAAGAATAAAATTGAGAAGTGAATATTAACCACGATGTAAAGTGCTTACTTGTGTGTGTTCGTGATGAGGAAAACCGCAAATAATTGTATACGGAAACAAAAAAATCAAAAATATTGTTTGGGTTGTAATAAAAAGTATTTTCCTTTCATCAGACTATTGGCTGTAGTCTAAAACGTGACTATGTGACTCAATAATGAGCTCACGGAAATAAGGAATTTAAAAACAAAGGTTAAAAAACTAGATTTATTATTTTGCAAACTAAAGAGAAACCATAAACTTATAAATAGATAGACGAACTACGCACACACACTCTATGTTTCCGAATAAAAGAGTGTTGTCTATGATTTCGGGAAGGCCCGCCGAGAACCGGTCAATAATCTTCAACAAGGTCACAGTATGGAACAGTGTGAGCGAGGCAGGAACGAATGACGTAATCACGTAACTGAACGACAAAAATCATCGCTCGTAATTCACACAGAAACTGATTGTAATATCTTATCTTAAACACATAAAAATATTATAAAGAGGTCAAATTGATTGCTTGCTTTTTATATATCAGTAGAAATTCATAATGACTGTAATTGGAAAGGTGATATTTTTATTATTATGAGAATTCTTTCACAGACAGAAAGCGCGCGGTCGCCGAGTTTCATACTAGTTTTTATTCCGAAAATGTAGGATTCCTATAAGATAGGACATGAATGAAACCACGGGGATGTTGTTAAGTGTTACCATCTGAAATTTCTCAATAGTATCCCGGAGTCAGGCTTTTTGCCCGTTTGATGGCAATAGGCTCGTACCCTATTGCTGATAAAGTGTGGGTGTACTGCACGTGCACCTCTGCTTAACCCTCAGTGGAAACACGCGTGATGTTATGTTATGGTTACATCCTTGTGTGTAGAGGCACAAACAATACGACATTTAAAAAAAATGCACTATATTTATCATCTACTTATGTACACTATTACCTAAACAATTACAAGTTCTAATCTAACCAGTTCACCGGTTGGCATAGTGGTTGAGCGATCGACAGCAGCGCTGCGTGTCGCGGGTTCGATTCCCGTTCGGAACAAATATTTGTATGGCCTACAGATAGTTGTTCCGGTTCTGGGTGTTTTGTGTAAACGCACCAACGATATAGGAAGAAATACCAAGTGTAGGGGCAACTTTAAAACTGTTCCTAAGTACTCGTAAAAACTGGTGAGGCATATCGAAGATCTAAACAAGCACAAGTCCTAACTAGTCCATACTCGTTTGAGCTGGTTAGGCCTATCGAATACCTAAAAAATATGTTTCTGGGAATCCCGATCTTACTTTGTTATTCTACTGTACACGTGCCCGAATGATTCAAATAATGTAATTTAGTAGAATAAATTATTAAAATTGTTTATCAAGTACCGCGAAGGCCCAATGATTTGATGCCGTAGGTATCTATTTAAATTATGTGACGTTGGTGTTTACCTAAAAATAAAGCCGGTTAAAAACGCGATCCCGTCGGCCGCCGGCACAGATTACGCCTAGTGACGCCTATTGAAGTTTTCGTCTTCGATTGAACAACACGTAATCAGTACCCAAATTAAAAAGTTATTCTTGTGATTGTTTTTTTGTGAATAAGTCGGATATATGGGCAATATGCCAGAGGTAAGTCCCACTTTCTATATTCTCAACCTTGTGAATTTGATTTTTATTTTGACAGAAACGTCGAAACTAGTTTGTAAACAGATTTTTTTTTGTGTTTTATAAAACCTTTACCTCATTGTCTTCTTCTATATTGTGGGAGCATTTAAGTACAAACATTAAACTCAGATACACAATCGACCAGACCGGAACAACTATCTGTAGAAATATTTATTCCATGCGAGAATCGAACCCGCGACACGCAGTGCAGCAGCTGATCGCTCAACCACTGCGTCAACCGTGAAATGATCAACTTTGTGAATCTGTTTTTTTTTATTTTGACACTTCGGCCATTTTATTTATCATATAAAGTTTGTATGCAGACGCTGCGCGGACGCTGCTTCTCAGAAATATTGTGCTTTTGAAAACCATAACATTTTACAATGTAATTTAATATTTTGTCAATCAATTCTGGTTGTCAATCTACTTCTTCATGATTCTGTTCTCCTGGTCGTTTGCGAGTCTTCATTTACCACACATGATTTCAGCCCCGGATTTTTTTATGATTCTGTTCTCCAAGTAGTTTATGAGTCATTAACACTCATGATTTTGGTCTCGTAACACTAAAGAGGTGTATCATACAATGAAAGAAATGGAGTGAGTAAATAGCGTGTTTCAGGGTTATATGAAAATAATAGTTATAAGTAATGGTTGCCAATACATAGCAAGTCAGTTCAATAGGAACCATAAACCGAATTGAAAATAAGATCACTGCTGCATCACACTAGGAACTTCTCCTGTATCGTGTGTACGTTAAAAAAAAAAAATATTAAAAGTAACAAAAAGCCCGACTGCTTAAAGAGCGAACTAAAAAGACGTAAACAAGATGAAAATCATGCTGTACAGTCGGAGGATACATATGGTTTTGGCCAGCCAGCTCGCGCATATGTATCCTCCGACTGCACATCATGATTTCCTGTATCCGATGGACGTAAGAATCATCAAAATCGGCCAACGCGTTTGGTCTCTAGAACGCCACATAGGAACAAACATACATACATAGACTGATAAACACATTACTCTCCTTCGGCAATTGGGTAAAAATTAAACTCAAATATACAAACAACCAATCTGGCGAGAATTGAACCCGCGAGCGCGACACGCAGTATAGCAGCCGATCGCTCAAGCACTGAGCCAACCGTGTCGTCATCAAGTTTTGAGTTATATAATAAGCATTTCAATAACACCTTTCATACTATTAGGTACTTTAGGTAAATAACCCAACTAATTTTGGATAGAATAGTTATATGAAATAGTAAACACAAGAAATACGAAATCAACTTAGATACAAGGTCACAACAAGGATAGTTAAGCGCGATTTAAATAAATAATATTTGGTATTTTTTTTTGAACGTCATGCACTGACGTAGGTGTGCTAGATCTTTGTTTATCCATACCTACTTAAATTATAAATGCGAAAGCGACTCTGTTTGTTTGTAACCTTTCCACGATTAAACGGCTAAACCGGTTGAGATGAAATTTGGTAGTTTTTATCCCGGTAGTGTGTTCCCTTGAGATGATAGAAAACTTTTTACGCGGGCGAAGCCGAGGGCAGAAGCTACTGTGTTATAAATGCGAATTTCATGCCTTAACAGCTGGAGAGATTTGGATGAAACTTGCCATAATCACATTTCTCCATGTCCTATTGATCTGTTTAGCGGCTTAGGTTAAAACGTAACAAACAGACAAAGATAATTTCGCATTTAAAATATGAGTATCTAGTATCTATAGGTACTTACCTATTTGAAACCTGGCCTAAGTCACGTATTTCTAAACAGATAAATATGAGATTGACTCATGGTGGAGGAAAACCTAAGAAAGGAGTCGCCTAATAGTCTCATTTGTATATTCATTAATTACCTATCCGTAAATGAAGAGCCCATTGTTTAGTTACATGAATACAACACACATAAACTCAAGGTAGGCAGAAACTACAGAACGCAACGCAACCTGGTACGATCCTTACATCATTGGTACTCCTACTTCGTTAACGTTCATACATCTAGTCTCGCACGGCTATGATGAGTACTGCGCACCTGGCCTCTCTGAAGAACCTAAGAATAAGATCCGTATATGACTCTAGGGCCTTAATAGGCACTTGTTTATTCATCATTCTTAAAGGAAGAGTCCATTGTTTCGTTACAAGAATCCAAGTTATAATCGGAATAAAAGCATTATAATCTGACGCACAGATCCTTATTATGTGTTGAACTTTGAATCATAAATTGAGGAAAATGTGACTAAATAATGACAGCCGCACGGGTCGATATTCGAGGTTCAGCAAGACTTGCTAAGGTCAGTCCGTGGATGGATGACCATTGTTGACATACCGAGACTCCTCCGTGCCTCGGCAAGTATGTAAGTATATATCTTTGAAGGTCGTTACGGGCAGTAAGAAGCTTGAAATCACAAGTCTTGCCAAGGGATGTCGTGATACCGAGTAACTGGGTTGAGGAGGTCAGACAGGCTTCATGTAAAAATCTTGTATCCAGCTGAATACGGTTAGATTAGAAGTCGACCCCAATACAACTGGGAAAAGGCTAGGCAGATTGAAATCAATCAATCTGCCTAGCCTTTTCCCAACTATATTGTGGTCGGCGTCCAATCTTACCGGATTCAGCTGAGCACTAGTGTTTTACGTGGAGTGACTGCCTATCTGATTTCCACAACCCAGTAACTGGGTAACATGATATCCTTTGGCAAGACTGGTGTCAGATCTCAAAGCAGAAACACATATTTGCAGATCTCAAGCTTCTGACTACCCGTAACGACTGTCAAAGATCTTCAAATGACAGCCGGGACCAACGGCTTAACGTACTTTCCGAGGCACGGAGGAAACTCGGTATGTTGAAAATGGTCACCCATCCACGGACCGACCTCGTCAAGCGTTGATTAACCTTGAAGATCGACCCGTGCGGCTGTTATTATTTAGCCACGAGCTCTTCAAAAAGGCTAGGCGGACTGATTGAGGAAAAATGTAATAAGTGTCATTTAAAAGCAGATATTATTATTGTAGCGCAAAAGTATGTTTCGACGGTTTCGTCATGTCTGGAGGATGAATGAAAGGCGCATGTCTGGAGGATGAATGAAAGGCGCATGTCTGGAGGATGAATGAAAGGCGACTAAGGCTAAATTTACATTACCGCGGATTGGAATGGAAGCGAACGTAATTGTACATAGCGTTATCAACTTTATGTCAATTGTGTAATGTAGAAACTAAATATGAGCCAAAATAGAGGTCGCGCGTCCTCCGAGGAATTCTCGAAAATTCCCGTAGCTCGTGTTTAGTTTGAACGTCACATAATTGACAGTTCATTATTCTATGAACTATTTCGTTGCAAAAATTCGCGTCCATTCCATTCCGAGGCAATGTAAAATAAGCCTTATAAAAGGTATTTACAAGGCAGACGTATAGTTCGCTTCAAACCGAATGTTGGTTCTGAAGTTCGCTTTTCGCTGCGAAGTATCCCACCCATCGCCGCCACTGCCATATGAATTTGCTACTGTGCAGCAACTAGCGTCGTGTTCCGAGCTACCATTAAATTTGAATCGAACTATACGTCTGCCTTGTAAATACCTGGTTATGTGTTTTGTGTGCATTCGCAATGCGCGTGCGTGTTTGACCAGAGTTTATACGTAAAACAAGCAAAAGGAGTATATAAGGATCTTAGTAAGTGGCGTTCTGTAGTTTCTGCCTACCCCTATGGGAAAAAGGCCCGCATTTATGTATATATTCGAGACTACTCGAGGTTATTCGAGATTTATTCGAGGTTATTCGAAGTTATGCCAGATTATCCTAGATTTTTTTTGGGACAATCCCACCGCACTATTCCCAGACCACACTTTTCCCTAGATTATTAGAGATTATTCGAAATTATTCATAATGACTAGAGATTATTCGAAATCGTTCTAGCATTTCTAGACGTAGATCAAAAGGCTGCCTAGCTTAAACGGGACTGTGCAGGTGTATGTCTGCCTTATTCGACAAATTATGGCTTCTAAAAGCGCAGAACTGGTGCCCTTGAAAGGTCACGTGCACTCACAAGTTCGAAACCGGCGCTCGGCGTGGGCGTGCATGTATAAATGCGTGCATGTATGGGTAAAAGGCGTGAGTTAAAGTATCTATTATAATTATAAAATCGGTTTTAGGTATTATAAAATCGGACGCATTTACATCCTGAACAACTCTCCAGCGATAAGGGTCTGATAAGAACTACGCAGTAACATTATACCCACTCATCTAGAGTGTAGAAAAAATACAAGTAGGTACGTCCCTGTAAACTAAGGTACGATTGGTATAGTACCTACCTATAGGTTATTGTACATATTAAGGCTTAACACGCAATGCGATTTTTATTCGCGATAATTTTTGTAGTATTATTTCCGCACGATTTTTTTACCGTAATGCGTGCTGCTTCATACAATTCCATAGGTCGCAACTCGCAGAATAGGCAGAAAAAAATCACAGTGCGTGCTAAGCCTTACAGCGGGAGTGCCGGCCTGTGAACACTGAACGAACGAATCGATATGAAGGGGAGGAGTGAAGACTGACTAAGACCCAGACAAACTTTAGTCTGCAATCCGCTAGCGCGGCTAACAGGCGCCAGCTTTGTTTTATAACCTCACTTTTTTTGTGTGATCATACGTTATCTACTAAAAAGATCTTAAGTGAAGTGACACTTCAAGGTGCTTCAAGTGTGTTGTGCCTAAACTTTTTTAACATTTAAAACATTTTCAAATGAAAACTTACGACGAAGATTCAGATTTGTTATACTAAAAGGTGAATATTAATTTGACTTTGTTGTGCAATCGTCTGATCGTCAACGTTGATCGCTATTTATAGATTTCAAACTTGCATTTGATATACCGCGTGTTCATGCATAAAGTATTAAAAGTGCAGCTTTTTTATTGAGGTTATAAGTGGTTATAAACAAGGTGAGGTAGCGGTCAGTGAAACCAAACTCCATAATTAGTTTTTAGGTACCTATGTAAAAGGACATGCATTTTAATAAACTAATATACTATGTATGTTGGTAATATCTAATTTCCATTAGGCTATTTTTAAGGTCATCTTTTAGAAAGATAATAAAGTTTATAGAAAATAAACGTAAACTGAGACTAAACTGTCTTATCTTTTATAATCATAAGATAAAAACAATTCACAAATAAATGTTGTTGCTATCATTCAATATATTTTTTTTACATATCTTTCGTTTTTCTTTCTATTTTTGGTATGCGTCTTACATGACGCAAAATTAACTCCTTTTCATTTTTTTTTTTACGTTCCATGTACATTTGGCTGGAAACGGGTAAACAAAATCTGCATGGGCACTTTTAAAAAGTCAGAAGGTTTAAAAAAAGAAGTAATTAAATTAATTGGCCTTCACATGTTTTTTATATTATAATGTTAATAGGTATGTGAGGATAGTGCATAGAGAATATAGTCTTTGGGACCATGTTATGTTTCACAAACCGGGCAATACATAATCCCAATGAAAAATAAGCTTAAAGAACACACAATAAGCTGCATTTCAGTTTGAAAACAACATCTTTCGATAGGAGGGCGTGGTCAACCGTCCCAAAAGTAATGTAGGTGTATTTTTGATCAACTGCGCAGTAGAAAACATAACCCCTCTTTGTAGGTGGTCGGGTAAAATGTGAGATGGAATGACACCATTATTTAGATTTACTGACTGCAATAAAACTCGCAAACAACGTATGGTTAGCCTTTTTGGTCTTGCACGGGGTTCTTTTTTTAATATTTGTTTTTTTGTTGAATCTCGTGTGCGACTAACAAATAAAATATGTTTCTTGCATTATTTCAATTACTTAGTCCTTTTAGAACACAGTTATTTACTTATTGCCAAATTAAAGTCCTTTAGAAACACTTGATAAATATTTTCTTAGTTTATAGAATATTGTGTGTTAGTAAATAAATCAAAATTTATTTGAAGCCATGCTTCCTACTAATATTATAAACCCGAATTTTTGTGAGTATGGAAGTTTGTTACTCTGTCATGCAAAAACTAATAAACTTTTCAGTAATAGAGCTGCATCAGAATAATACATAGGCTATACTTTATGAAGACTTTAGAAGAAACTATTAATCCAACGCAGGCGGAGTCGCGAGCAGCAGCTATATTTTTGACACTTCAAAACACTGACAAGACGTTAAAAAAAATTATCATTTAATTTCATGTATTTATTTCCATACAATTTTCAAATTGCATCGAAATTTTGTCTCCAACCACATCTATCAATATTATTATGATTATTTTACTAGCTTATTAATAAATACAAGTTGCAGAGATTTATTCACAAACTAGCTTTTCCCGCGGCCTCTGTCATATGAACCGTACATATTTTCGAGATGAAAGTAGTCTGTAATTCCCAGCGCTAATGTCTGATAAAAATATCAGTGAAAGATATTTCGTAAAAGGATTAGCAGCCTAATTGCGTACAGTCCAGAGAATAATCCTACAGAAAAAAAAAAAAACAAATAATTTTACATGTAGATTCAAACTTATTGGCCGCTCGGAACACGGCCGCTGCGCAGTAGCGAAATCATGTGACAGCGGTGCAGTGGTGAGGGGTAGGGTACAGCGCCGCGAAAATAGAACTTTACAGCTGTTTTTAAGCTTGGATCGACCTTCACTTCTATATTACATCACTACTATATCTTATGCCAGCGACTTCACCCGCGTAAAAAGAAGCCTAAGTGCTATTCTAGAATACTCTAATTCTGAGCCAAATTTCATCGTTTTAGCGTGTTTACACACAACTATACCAGATTATCTATCTCTGTGCCAAATTTCATCGAGATCCGTTCAGCCGTTCTGTCATGATTGAGTAACAAACATACATCCATCCAAACTTTCGCATTTATAATATTAGTAAGATTACTTTAGAAGTTTAGATAATCTTTTGTACTGACTTAATCTTTCTTTGAGAATTGTGTCCTTTGTCTTTTAAAATCCATACTCCATATTAAAATCTATATATATATAAAAGCGAAAGGTCACTCACTCACTCATCACGAAATATCGAAAACCGCTTGACGTATAAAGATGAAATTTGGCAGGGAGGTTGCTCAAGTGACGTAATTGCGCACTAAGAAAGGATTTTTGGAAATTCTTCCCCTAAGAGGGTAGAATGGGGGTTGAAAGTTTGTATAAAATAACAGTTTGTAAGATGGACACCTGAACTTTAAGATAAATACTCTTGGTTGATAAAAAGAATTCATGTATTTATTGGTTTTTGGAAATCCTACCCCTAAGGAGGTGAAAAGGTGGAAATTTGTTGGTGTAAGCCCAAAAAATTTATATTTGAAACTTGGCATAAATATTAACCTAAGTAAATAGTAAAGTTTTTCATTATTAATTATTCAAAACTACTCCTGAAAGAAGATTTAGGGGGTATTCAAGATTTTCGTAGAATTTAACTGTACATGGCTTTTTTTATGATGTAGCGGCACACTAAGAAAGGATTTTTGGAAATTCAACCTTTAAGGGGTTGAAACTAAAAAGTCATCTGTACGATAAAATACGGATCACGAGGCGAAGTGTTAGTATTATATAAATGCGAAAGAACCTAACTCTGTTCGTTAGCAAATCACGACTAAACGGCTGAACCGATTTAGAAGTTATTCGCTATGTACATAGTTTGAGACCCTGGGAAGGACATAGGATATTTTAGTATCCCGGAAATTATCCAGGGGTGGAAAGTGGGGTGGAAGTTTATATTGTGAAACAATAATTTCTCAAGAAATGCGACCTCTTATTATAAACAATCTATTCGAAGTAGCATCTCATTATCTGCGTAGCATTAGGTTACGCTGACTAGTAAAAGCTAGTAGTTGATAAAAGAATGGGACTCTTTTTGTGAAGCGTTTCAGAGAAGTGACTAATATTTCAGTTTGCAAGTCGAAACTTGTTTAAGAGTTGGTTGAAGTGGCGCAACCGATAAGCTACGTATAAGGCGTCATATTTCTAACAAGGCAGTAAGCAACAAACGAAGAATATGAAATATACGACGTGTTGACGATTTAAAAAAAAATTAAATGCTGTAGGTACGTGATTACACTTTTGACTTTCACAAGAAAAGGAAATCGATTTTAATTCCAAAAGGAAGTATTTATAAAAAAGGGGTAAGACGCCCAAATTTTTCTTAAGATCTTAGTATGTTTATTTTATATTTAGGTATTTTTTTTCCTTTTCTGATCTCAAGAATCTTAGAAATAAATTTATTCATCAAAAAATCTTTTTTTAAAGCAAGCTTTGTTCGTATTCTTCTCAGCAAACCCTTTCATACCCAAATCATGGCAGTGCACAAAAAATAACGAGTTCGCCATCTTGGGCCTTCCGCCATATTGGATTTAAAATGACATCACTTAGTTAACCATGCATTGTCATCCAAACTAAACATGTATGCAAAATTTCATCTTAATCGGTGGACGAAAAATGCTTTAAAATTGAGTCGCAAGATTTGCCCCGAACACACATACAAACATACATACATACATTGCAAGTTAATTAAAAGCTTGTAAAAAACATGTGAAGTTTGCAAGTTTAGAAGCCGCATTTGAGATGTAAGCTCTATAAATTGACCAGCCAAACAATGTCAAAACTAGACGCCCGTTTTCACAGAATAAAACGCAGACATTAAGTGTAGAACACACATATTTCGTCAGAGTTATATCTGAAGGCTCTATATACCTAACCATAATTAAAAAAAAAAAAACATTTTATATTTTCATAGTCATTCCCACAAGGATAAGTACACCCGTAGACAAATTTTCCTATATAAAAAAGTCAACGCATTGATGTCGTTTTATTTCCTCGAGGCTGTCTGCGGGGGCCTTTAAAACTCGAAATCCCTTAACAAATTATTAATGGTATTTTTATGGAAATACTTAATAATGGTAGATTCCCGAAACATTCACGCGAATTTTCAACGCACTCTCTTTTTAGGGTTCCGCACCCAAAGGGTAAAAAGGGGACTTTGTTACTCCAGTGACCGTCTGTCTATCTGTCTGTCACCAGGCTGTTTCTCATGTACCATTATAGCTAGACAGTTGAAATTTTCACAGATGACGTATTTCTGTTGCCGCTATAGCCACAAATACTAAAAACAGAATAAAATTCTACTACACTATCTCACCTGATGGCAAACGATGATGTGGTCGACGGTGAAGCACGCTTGCCTAGAAGTAATCGATACACTCTTAACATAAAGACCCCCGTTGTAACTATCAGGCAACAGACTCCGGCAGGGAATTCCACTACTTAGCTGTACGCATAATGCAAATATTTCCAAAACGTTTAGTGCGTATGGCAACACCATGTACCGATGGCGCATTGCCTTACGTCTTCTAGTCCGATGATGGAAAGCGCTAGGGTGAAACAAATTGTGCAGTTCAATCAGACACTCCCCGAAATATAAACGATAAAACCGACCGGCTGGCAACTCGGCGTCGATGATAAAGTTGTCGATGTTCAAGTTGAGTACTATATTAAGAGAATTAATGTATTATTTGCAGATGACTGACCTTGGTACCGAAGCGGCACTCGATGCTGAGCATGGCGACCCATACGTTGAATTTTTCCAGCGATTCATGGAACGATATCGTCGTGATGGCCTTCCTCCCGATTTTGCGCGCTTTTTCAACCTCAGTCGCCTGCCGGAATCACAGAATGTAAGTTATAATACATTTTATTTTAACATGCTGATCCCACGCCTATCATTCAAAGCCCGTATCTATAGTATAAATATGGACAAACATTACGGAAACTACCTACAAACGCTCGAAAAGGAACACTCACACAAACATGCGCATCGACAAGACCCCTAAGCGGTTGTCGCGTTGCTGTCAGTAGTACGAGCAGTTGTTTCCTTACTGTTTGTCCAAATATATACTGTACCTAAGTGTTTTATCGACTGCCTTTAGAAACTGAAGATTTACCTGAAGGTGGAACGCCATATAAGCGATCCAGAGCTGGCTGCAGTTCGGGTTGGCCAGTAAGGCTCGTTCGAACTGTTCGCTGGAGCGCGGCTGGTGCTCACTCTCTGTGGCGCGGCGCTCCAAGTCCCTCACTCGTTCCTCTTCCTCCCGCAGCTTGGCTAGCTTCTCGGCCACTGTTAATTTCTTACGTTTCTTCTTTGGCTGGTCTTTTTCCTGTTCAGTTTGACGAGTAAATAAGATTAGATTTAGGCCCATTTGCATAGAAAACTTAACTCACGAGTGAGTTGCTAACACGAGGCTAAATCGACTATATTGTATGAAAAGATAGATGTACGGAGTGACGAGAATGGATTAAGTGAGAAATGAGTATGTTAGAGGAAGTTTGAAATTGAACCAGTGCCAGAAAAGTTGAAAGGAAACCGTTTGCCCTGGTATGGTCATGTGTTGTGGAGGAATGAAACGCATTTTTTTTACGTTTTTAGGCTCGCGCTTGACCACCATCTCACCTATTGGTAAGCGATGATGTGGTTGACGGTGAGACACGCTTGCCTAGAAATAACCTATACTAAAAGAGACTATGACTATGTAACTAAAAGAGTTATGAATATAAATGTGGATGGATGACGAGGGAGGGGACGGCCAGTGGCGTCGTAAACTGGAGGGCGGTGAGCGGTCCGCCCCGGGTACCAAGGGGTGACAATATGCGGTCGGGACAGTTGGATTGTGTACCTACGTACGTTGCTCATGCAGCTAGCATGATAGGCAAGACGATGGGTGATCATATCGGCGCCGGGAAGTGAGAGAGTGCATTTACATCCCGTATATTTTATTGAATTCAGTAAAATATACATAAACAATCAAAAATCCGAGGCGTGTAGCTAAAATTTTCGAGCGGCAGCTTCAGGTGGCACCAAAATCATAACATAAAATGTTTGAAAAAATCGATATCAAAAATTCTATCGATTATTCAAATGATTATAAAATGATCTGTTCCTTTTTGAATACATCCTAAGTTGATTTATGAACGCATCTTATGCCGATTTGTTTACGCATGTATAGTGTAGATATTAGAAACTAGAGGCTACACGAGCTGAGTCGAATAAATCCGTACAGTCGAACGTCCAACGATGATCACTGTACAGTGGCGTATTTAAAGATTTGGCGCCCCTGGTCATATAGTTTTTGCCGCCCCACAATTAACAAAAAAAAACCCTAACCAATCCAGCGGCGTTCTAAAAAATTTCGAGCTCGATTCGCTCGCTCTTGCAACAATTTTTTTAAAGTCAAGTTTAGTTGTTTTATTTTGAGGGTGCTTAATAGAAAACCGCCTCGGGTGCCAACCCATACTACGCCGCCACTGGGGACGAAAGCCAAGAAAAGATGGATGGGCTGTGTGAGGAGTGACATGAAAGAAAAGGAGTCAGTGATAGCGTGACAGGACAGGACGGAATAGTAGTCACAGTGGATCTTCGTGTCTCTAAAGTTGGTTCTGTCAACCATTGCGCAAGAAACAGTTTGTCATCGGGTAAACTGCATAGAGTAAGCGAGATAGGACGATGCGACAAACGTAAGCGAGTGAAAGAGACAGTTATACAATGCTATCTTCACCTTCAACATTGACACAAATATAGCTACTGCGCAGGGTCTTGCAGCTAATTCAGTGACACAAAGATCTTTTACACCAAAAAAAACAGAAGCAAGTGTACACTGACCTCATCCTCACTGCTGCTCTCCTCATCTTCTTGAACAGTCTGCACCACGCTGTTCACTCCTCCAGACCAGAAGTCTTGAGCACTGGGCGCTTCTAACGCCGGCTCTAAACTCTCTACCACCTGAAGAAAGCAACAAAGAAAATTAATTATTCTGTATAAGCAGAAACGCACATTAAAAAACCGGCCAAGTGCGTGTTGGACTTCGCACATTTATAGTGCCGGACCAAATGTAGAATATATTGGTATTTGTTAGTAAAATATACGTAATAATAAACATTATCACCAAATTTCAAGTTCATAGGTCAATGGGAAGTTAAAGAATTTTTCGGCATAAAATTTTGTGACAGACGACGGACAGAAAAACGGACAGACGGACACGTGAGTGACAGCAGTAGAGCTCGTTTGAACCCTTTGGATACGGAACCCTAAAATTGTAAAATCGTAACAAATATTCAGCATGTTCAGCAGTAGTGCTTGTGATCACTTGACCAAAAAGGCAGGCTTATTACATACATACAGTACTACTATTTTCATGTCCCTCGGCAATCATCGACTTTAGCAACTTTCCTCCCATTTTTAAAATAAATTACATTAAGTTAAAAGAGTATTAACAAACCTATATACTTCCAAGTTGATTGAGAGCGTCCGGTATGCATCAAGTTCAAAGGGCAAATGATAGAAGCCTGCGACTAACGAAATACGAAGTTTGCCGAGGGATATTAAGAAAATAGTTGTACTGTACATAAATTCACGTTATTTTATCCCATGGGGGTAGGCAGATACTACAGAACGGCACCTGCTACGAGGCAGGCAATTATAAGTAACGAATCAAAAAGAAAAATTATTACACACCTTAACTTCCAACTTTTCTTTCTTCTTCACTTCTGTCTTTTTCCCTTCTTTCTTTTTCTCTTCTGTCTTCTTCTCTTCTGTCTTCTTCTCCTTCTTATACTCCTGGTTATTAAACTCTACCCCGAACTCTTTCATCTTTGATTGCGCAATCTCCAAGGCTTCCGTTAACCTAGCGAGTCTTTCTTCTACTATCACTCTGTCTGTTTGCATTGCTGTGTGAAACACTTTCGTCTCTGAGTTCAGACCTTTTTCTTCTAACTTGGCTATTTTTCTGTTTATCTTGTCTATGCGTTTAGATCTGTTGTTAATGGAATTTAGTAGGGATGCTACCCTTTTCTTGTAATGTTTCGGGGTTGTGCATTCGGTCATATCAATTAGTAGTGCATCTTGAGGATCAAATGCTTCTAAGGATTCATCTACATCTTCGGTTTCTTCTTCTGTATCTTCTTGAGCTTTCCGTTTCTTATTTTTCTTGTCTTTCAATGGTTTAACGTCTTGTTCTTTGTTTGATTCCTCTGTCTTTTGTTTTAATTTCTTCTTTTTGTCCTTTTTGCTAACTGGCTCTTCTACAACTTCGTCTGTTTGCTCCTGTTTTGATTTCTTCTTCTTTTTTTTTGTGTCAATGTCAAGTTTTTCTTCTATGCCGGATTCATCGGTGGGTTCTGATTTTGAATGCTTCTTTTTCTTCTCTTTGAGTTCTGTTTTAGTTTTTTTATTCGGTACTTCGTTGTCCTGTGTTGTTTTACGTTTGTTGGGTTTTTCTTTTCTATCCTGTAAAACACAATATTTATTGAATTATTAAGAGCAAATTGTTGGCTAAAAATTAACCAAAGTTTTGTTGTCATTTTATTTGTTTTGGACACAAAGACACTCTGACATTATTTTACCCTACTAATATTATAAATAGTGATTACTGAGAATGGATGGATGGATGTTTGCTACTCTTTCAGACAAAACCTACTGAAGGGATTTTGATGAAACTTTACAATGATATAGCTTATAAATCAGAATAATACATAGGCTTCGGAAGCACTCATTCAAAAAAAAAAAAGTGAAAGCACGCATTCACGCGAGACACAATATCTTTCTATCGTTTCGGTACATTACCGATTAGTCATCTCCATACTATACTATAATCATACTAATACTACAATATCATAAATGTGAATGTAAGTTTGTTTATTACGCTTTCACGCAAAAACTACTGAACCGATCATCATGAAACGTTGTACATATATTCCTGGAAGTATTAGAAGTAACATAGGATACTTTTTAATAAAAAAAATAAAATAAAAAATAACGAAAGATAAAAAAAAATGCTAGTAATATTATAAATGCGAAAGTTTTGTCTTTTGTTTAGTCTGTTTGTTTGTTTGTTACCTTTTCACAATTAAACGACTGAACCGATTTATATGAAATTTGGTATGGAGATAGTTTGAGAGTCTGGGAAGGACATAGGATATTTTTATCACGGTAGTGGGATCTCTTGGAATGATGAAACTCTTTTTACGCGGGCGAAGCCACGGGCAGAAGCTAGTTTCTGATACTTGACAAATATTTGAAAACGATTAGTTACTCACAGTGAATGTGAATGGTTGAGTTGTAAAGCTACCAGACATCTTCTTATCCTCAGCATTGACTCTCAGTATCGTACAAGTTACCTGAAACATGCAATCCATTATAGAACCATGCCTATATTCCCAAAAGCAAATATTTGAAAATGAACTTAATCACAGTTGAAATAGAGTTCTCTAGTTCTATAGTTGGGGCGCACGGTTGGCGCAGTGGTTGAGCGATTGACTGCTGCGCTGCGTGTCGCGGGTTTCCCGCACGGAACAAATATTTGTATGACCTACAGATAGTTGTTCCGGCTCTGGGTGTTGTGTATGTGAGTTTATATGTTTGTAAACGCACCCACGATACAGGAAGAAATTCCTAGTGTGGGACAACGTTTTTTTTTTAGAAAAAGAAAAATAAAATAAAAAGAGAAGTTCTATATACACTCGAACACCATGCCACACACTCTGGCAACCTATTTTCAACTCTATTTCATTGGTAAAATAGTTAATAATCAATCAACACTGTCCAAGCTGCTGATGGTATTATGACAAGGTTCTAAGTAAGGTCAAGCTGAACATATTTAGAACCTTGTCACAGGCCTGTACTTACAATCTGTCCGATGTGGAAGGCCTGTGCGATGTTTTCAAGAGGCTCCTTGGTGACAAACTGCTTAGGTATAAAAGCTGCGACGTTGTTGAAAAATGTGACTAATACGTAGTCCTTTATGGCCTGAAATAGAAAAACAAATAATTAAGAAACAACGCTTCAACTCTTAATATTTAGAGGGCTACACAAAATACATGCCTTACCATGACTTGTCAAAACTATCATGGGTCCACTGTAAGAGAGAGACGGTTGTATACAAGACAAATAGCACTTTCCATTTTTACCCGACTGCCGAAGGAGGGTAATGTGTTTATCAGTCTATTTCACAATTGTATCATGATGGCGACCAACGTTTTAAAGGTCATTCGAGATCGTGAATATGAACTTGTAAAAAAACAACTTTAATTTCCTGCCACTTCTCGTACAGAGAAGACATGAGCATCGATCACAATGCTTGCTCAATGCTGGTTGGCGATTTCAGACTTATAATAACTATGAGTCCAGGTTTCTTCCCGATGTTTTCCTTCACCGTTCACTATAAAATATTCATTGAAATGGAAATCCTTCCGAACCTCCATTAAGTCCGCCTTTGTACTTGAACATAAAGTTTTAATAAATAAATACGTAATATCTATTGGAAACAAGGAATTAAATACAAAAAAATATACATTTGTACTATACCTTTTGCGTGATCACGTCAGAAATGATGATATCCGCAGGAGAACCAAAGTTACCGACATAGCCTCGCGAATTGCCAAACTTAAGTGGCAGTGGGCAGGACACATTGCTCTAAGAACGGATGGCCGACGAGGCCGAAAAGTTCTGGAATGGTGACCGCGAACCGGAAGACGATACGTTGGAAGGCCTCCCACTAGGTGGACTGATGACCTGGTTAAGGTTGCAGGAAGGCGCTGGATGCGAGACGCACGGGATCGATCAATGTGGCGCCCCTAGGGCAGCCTATGTCCAGCAGTGGACGTCTTTCGGCTGAAATGATGATGATGATGATGACTATACCTTAATAACTCCAGTATAAGAATGCCCGATGACAGCTTTCTCATAGCTGTCGAGTACTTGAAGGTCTGGAGACAGAAGCGTTGGCTTCAGCGTGAGGAACAGGGTCTGCTTGCTGGGATCCACGGACAACACGCGAGCCTTCACTGCCTGGCCCACCTGTAACAAGAGGGGATTACATAAGTTCATAAACATGAGTTACATACACGCCTTTTTCCCATGGGGGTAGGCAAAAACTACTGAACGGCACCTGCTACAAACCTTATATACTCCTTTTAATTAATTCACGTTCATACCCAAAAAGAAACATAAGTATCATATACATCTGATAAAAATTGCTGTTCGTTATTTTCGCTAAAACTCAAAAAAAAATGGCTGGACCGATTTGGATAAAATAGGTAGGTCGGTAGGGTAAGTACATACTTACCTAATTTAACTACTTAACTACCTACCTAGGTAGGTAAATAGTTAGGAGGTGGGTATGGTAGGTGGATAGCGTAGGATAGATAGGTAGCCAGTTGAAGGAAGCGAAACCGCGGGCACAGCTAGTAAATAATAATAATATAGTCTGTAATCTAACTACTTACCTACCTACCTACCTAGGTAGGTAAGTAGTTAGGTAGGTAGGAGGTGGGTATGGTAGGTAGGTAGCGTAGGATAGATAGGTAGCCAGTTGAAGGAAGCGAAGCCGCGGGCACAGCTAGTAAATAATAATAATATAGTCTGTAATCTAACTACTTACCTACCTAGGTAGGTAGGTAGTAGGATAGATAGGTAGCCAGTTGAAGGAAGCTAAGTCGCGGGCACAGCTAATAAATAATATAGTCTGTAATCTAACTACTTACCTACCTACCTAGGTAGGTAGGAGGTGGGTATGGTAGGTAGGTAGAGTAGGATAGGTAGCCAGTTGAAGGAAGCGAAGCCGCGGGCACAGCTAGTAAATAATATAGTCTGTAACTGTCCCACTGCAGCACAAAGACTTCTCAAACATAGAAGGTACGAGCATTAAAATAAACAAGTGTTTTGTTAAATAAGAGCTGTCTTTAAGTTCGCCATATGACCTTACTTCGCAGAATTTGATCATTATTGGTAACGCTATCAGAAGGTGTAACAGAGCGTGTTTTTTTTTCAAAATCGTCGTTGCCTGGCTAGGAATATTGTATAAAAAATCCAATGATGCCGTTTTAGTATACGAAACTTGATTAAGAGTTTTCTAAACCACACCACAGATAATATAATACTAGCATACAGATGTCTCACCCCATACAAAGAAACCGTGCCGACGTAACTAGCTTTTTTTACGCAAAATACGCGCTTGGTCGTGGAGTTGCGGAAACCAGCCCGTATTAACCGTTTTTTTTTTTTTCGGGGTGGAAAATCCTCATTGGATGTCCTCCGCCCTGGGGAGGGGCGGAGGGGTCTGTCAGACTTATACTGACTAAAAACCACCCCGGTGTTCCATCTCACACTTACGCCGGGGGTCGCGGGAACAACGATACTTCCGCAACCCCCGGCTAGTGCCGGCCCGCCTCCGGGCCTCAATCTCGGGTTGGGGGGAGTGAGGTGTTTAACTCCCCCCGCAACGTCTAAGAGGGGCGCGCGTGGAACACTACGCGCCACCACCTCGGGTCTGATGAGTGGGGGACGACGGACGTCCCCGAGTCCGCCGCCCCTGGACCCTTTTAGGGGGGCCGGAAGAGGGCGTTGTCCGCCCTCCGCCGACGCCCGGCGCGTCTGCTGCGGTTCGGGTGAGTAGATGAAATCTCCCTCTCCCTCTCCGCAGCCTCCTTCTGCGAGACGACCACCGCGTCCCAGGACTCCTCGCTGCCGACCATAGACTCGACTACGGCCGGCAACGACAGGTCACTGCCTACTTCAGAGATGAGGGCACGGCGTGGCTCCTCCCAAGCTTCTGCCAGCGTATGCCGCGCCGTAGCCCGTTTTAACCTAACCTAACTAGCTTTTTTCATCTGATTATTCCGACTATTTTTTGTAAATCGATCGCGTTCGGTTCCGTTCCACGGCGATAAATAGATCACCATCTATATCCGTGGAACGGAACCAAACGCGATCGATGTACAAAATATAATCAACATAATCAGTACAGTACGTCGGAACAGTTTCTTTGTATGGGATGAGACATCACTGATCACACGTAACATACAGACAGACAAACGTAGCGTTTTATATTAATGTCCGTACATACCTTAAACTTTTTCTTTGGCAATTTCGAAGTGGTAGACTTTTTGTTGTCGACCAGGATCCCAGAATCGAACAGGTGTGCTTGCGATACGTAACCTACAAAGACGAATACGTGTTAACAATGGGTTGTACAGCTAATGAAACTTTTGACCTATTCCTGTATCATAAAATATTTCGCAAATGTTTTAAAACATTGTTTCACATGAAGTAAGTTGCTAAGGTTTTATTCCCCATTGATTACTGATCCCCCGTAACACAAACGTGTCGTGAAAAAGTGTCGTGCAAAAAGTTCGTGATCATTCAGTAACGTATTCATTGGGAAAAAGGTTCCCAATGAATATGTTACTGTTAATAACCTCCTTTTTTAGTCGGTTAAAAACAAATACAACATAGCTTAGCAACACGGTAAAAATGCATAAAATATCTGATTTTATTCGATATTTTAGATTACACTTTAAACATTTTGACACCATAGAAATACGTTAAAGTAACCTCAAAAAGCTTATTATAAGTACAATAATGATTCTAGCAGCCCACAGTCAGCAATTGTGCCCGCTTGATGACAACAAGCTCGCCTCCTATTAAATACGACTCAAACATAACTGGCGAAATGTGGGTGTTATTACTTCTTCTTCTTTGGAGGAGCTCGTGGCTAAATAATAACAGCCGCACGGGTCGATCGCTAAGTTTAAGCAACGCTTGACGAGGTCGGCCCGTGGATGGGTGACCATTTTCAACATACCGAGTTTCCTCCATACCTCGGAAAGCACGTTAAGCCATTGGTCCCGGCTGTCGTTTGAAGATAGGGACAGTCGTTACAGGTAGTCAGAAGGTTGAGATCTAACAACAGTCTTGCCAAGGGGTACCGTGTTACCCAGTTACTGAGTTGTGGAGGTCAGATAGGCAGTCTCTCAACGTAAAACACTAGTGCTCAGCTGAATCCGGTAAGACTGGAAGCCGACCCAAATATAGTTGGGAAAAAGGCTAGGCAGATTGACCTTCTTCTTCTTTTTGTGTCGATGGTGATATATCACTTAGACAGTTTAGGCCGATTAGACGACCACTATATATATATTTATAGCAGCACCAGTGGCGTTACTATAGGCACAGATAATATAATACTAGCATACAGATGACTCATCCCATACAAATAAACCGTGCCGATGTAACTAGCGTTTTTGCACAGGCTATACGGACTATTTACTAAAAGTACATCGATCACGTTCGGTTCTGTTCCACGGATATAGATGGTAGCAACGGTGGGTTCGTGACTATTTTTTTCTTTAAATACACTGACGATTTATTTTATTTTGCACGTTTTTACAATTTCATTATACCAAAATGTGTTATAATTCAAATTTAAAAATCCTCAGAAATTTAAAACCGCGCCATCTATTAGAATCAATTTTAAATGATCCGTTCAAATAATATTCGAAATATGAATTAAGAGCCCAATATTCCATAATTTTATGATCAAATCTGGAAAATTTTAATTTTACACACAATTCAGTAACAAATCGATGCAAATCGCGCCATCTAGTGATATTTATTTGAACCTAATTTTCTTTCTTAGCGCTGGGACCCCGTGCTATTACTATGGTGTGGTGGTACTCATCATGGTACTCCTCTACCTAAACCTTTGGGGAACAGGGATGATGTTACGTGTGCAATAACGATTCTTACCTGAAATTCTTCCCACATGGAGTAGCATATGGTTATCAGCGACGCTCTTAACTGTAGCGTCGACCATGTCACCACTCTTCAGCTGTTCCAAGTTGAAGTACTTCTCTGAGATCACCTCAGGCTGGTCGGTCACAGAGTAAACGTAGTCGGACAAGTTGTAACATAGCACCCGAACTTTGTGTTTGCTCCCTGTACACAAATATGTCTTATGTTAATCGCGATAACGAGTATTTTATAACATGCACAAACGTTTGACAAATTAGACATATTTGTTGATAACTAGTCGCAAAAGGCAAAATAATAAAACTTCTTAAATATCATTTTCACCCAGGAGAGAATATGTTACTTTTATGTAAGGATGCTCCATCGTCGACCGCATCATCGCTTACCACTAAGTAAGATAGCGGTCAAACGAGAGCTTACAATACTAAGAAAGTGGTATTCCCTGGTTAAGACAATAGCTAGTTCTTAACTCACCTATAGGATAAGACTTGGCAACCACCTCCTCATCAGACAGGTCCTCTTCCACCTGGATTCGCTTCAGACTCATGGTGCCGAAGCACCCGCCACCCAGCCGGAAGTGTATGGACCGGCCTGTTATCTTCAGAACCTGTAAACACCATATAATCATCATCACCTCGGCCCTGTTACATAGGAATGGAGCGTCTATACCCCCCCTTCATCATCAGCATAATTTTTTTTATGTTCCTATTGCTGGGACATAGGCGTCCTCTCGGTGAGAGAGGGAATAGGCCTTAATCAAATGGATGTCAAATATCTTCGAGTTTTTGGTTCTAGGACATGCCGGTTTCCTCACGATGTTTTCCTTCACCGTTTTGAGGGCTTAAGTGATGAAATAATTGACACAAAGTAAAGCGCCTGCCTGGGTTTGAACCCACGATCTACGACACGTAAGCCGGGGCCGGGCCACCACTGCTCCTAAACACCACATAATCATCATTATCTCGCCCCCTGTGACACGGGACTGGAGCGGCATCTGTACCACCACTTACGACCTACAAGGATAGTCTTGGCGTCACACAAATCCTATAAAACGAAATCAAAATTGACGTCCTCTAATAAATACGTTTCTGTGAAACGCCTCATTGACTACTAAGAAAATCGTAAAATACTACTTTTACAATGCATGTCCTCGAAAAGAGAGTTTTCCAGGCAGCCAAACTGTGCGGAAAGTGTCACTTTTTTCCACTAGTGTTTTTTACTTTTCTGTATTTTTTACCGCGTCGTCAGCCAGACGCATAGTTTTTATTATTTGAGAAAAGTTTTACAAATTAGTTAAGTACAGATTATCATTCATATAAGAAGTAAAATGAAACTAATACTTCATTAAAGGCGATTTTAATTACTCTAGATTTAGATTTGATCAATAAATTAATTTTAAATATTCATTAAATATGTTTGGAACAACGTATATTTTGCTCGTGCCTTTTTGCGTTACGACGTGACAGCTATTTGCGCATGTGCAGTAGATATGCCCGAGGAACAATCAGTTAATCAATGGAAATGCTGAGCGCGCTTGAATAAGCCCGCCATTTTATTTTATTAATTTCTTGCTTGGTTCAGATATTTTTATTTTATTTCCTCGGACATTGCATAATAAATGTTTTATGATACACGTACGTAAGATGATTGCCGACTCATGACACTCATCGGGAACCATCTACCTTCCGCACTTGTAACATAAATAATCCACTTCCAATGATAATCCCACTTCTAATAATTACATTTCTACGGAACTTGCACATACTATGTAAGCTCTGAAAGCTTTAAATATTCTAACAAAGACATTTTGTTTATTCACAGAACACGAAAACGCCAGTTAAAAAAAGGCAATATAAACCAAAAATTGGTCAGAGTCCGATACTGGAAGCTTTAAAGAAAAAAGCTATCATTGATAAATCCAAATACAAGCAAACTCAGAAAGAGGTACAAACAGTGCAGATGACGATGAAAGTAAAAAGACTAGAGAAGGAGATTGAAAATAAAAAAAACGCTTTAGAGAAAATTTTGCAAGATATGGAGAGAAGAAGCATTCAAGCAGACAAGAATATTGAAGCGAGGATGGCCACCACAGCAAGGGAAATTGAAAAAATTAAAGATAACATTAATGAAATTAATGAAAAGATGGCTTCGAAGAAAGCTGCAATAGACCAAGAAGCTAAAAAGTGGAAAAAAAAGAAAGAGCGGGCGAAAACTGAAATGGAGAAAAATATTGAGGAAATGGAAAACGCGTTAGAGATGACCAAAGAGGAAAGTAAACAGCATATTCAAACCTTAAAGCAACACGTGGCTGAGGAAAAAGATAGAATCAGCCGCGAAATTGAAGATGTTAAAGACGCACAGGCTAGGGAGGAAAAAAACATCAAAAAGACTATAGAAGCAAAGAAAAGGATTTTAGCTTCGAAAAAAGAACAATTTGAAAAGAATATGCAGAAAAAGAAAGAAGAAGAAGCTCACACAATATCTAGAATTGACCAGGTTATTCAAAAGTTGAATGAAGTCGAGTTGAAAATGCAAGCAAAGATGGATAGAACTCTTGACGCAAAACGTAAAGAAGCCGCCGATACTAAAAAGGAAAAGGAAATGAACTACAAGGTTATGCAGAGAAACGAACAAGAGAAGTTAGCTGACTTTGATAGGAAAATTCAAAACATGAAAGATGTCGAAGCAGCGGAGAAAAAAAAACTAGAGAAAGATGACGAAAAAAGGTTAAAAATTTTAAACATGACAAAAGAAGAATCCGAGAAAAGGATTCGAGCCATGCAATTACAACAAATTGAGAGAAAGAGAGAAATTGACGCTGAAATAAAAAAAATGGAAGAAGAACTTGCCCAGAAGGAAAACGATATGGCAAAAAATATTGAGTTAATGCATAACACATTCGCTCAGCGTCAAGAAGAATATGACAAAAATATTCTAGCTATGCAACTGTATGAAGCCGAGAAGCAGAATCAAATTGAAGCTGAGATTCAAAGTATGAAAGAAAGAGAGACTAAGGCAAAAATCAACCTGGAGACAAATATTCAAGCTTTGCATAGCTCGCTGGCTATCAATAAAGAACAAATAGACAAGAATATAAAGGCAATGAAACGCCAAGAAACAGCAATGAAATATGAAATTGAGGCGAAAATCCAGACCGTAAAGGAAAATGAGGTTCGGAAAATAAAGGAAATTGAAAATAATATTAACGAAATGAAAAAAAAGTTTGAGGCGGAAGAAGATGAAGCGGAGGACAGAATTGTATGTATGCAACAATATCAATCACAGCAGATAAACACTATACAGACGAATATTGAAGCTATACAACAACAAGAAGCTGAGAAGATAAAGGAATTTGAAGCTAAAATTCAAACAATGCAAGAAACTGAGGCCCAGTTAAAAACCAAAATGGACCAAAAAATTGAAGCCTTGCAAAACAAGTTAACTGAAAAAATGGTCGAACATGAGAAACGTATTGAAGCAATGGAAAAGTTCAAGGCTAAGAAAAAAAAAGAAATTAAAGCTGAAATCAAAGGCATCAAACAGAAGAAAGCCCAGGCTAAAAACGAAATAGTTGATAATATTGAAGCATTGCAAGATACTTTTGAATCTAAAAGAAACGAATTTAAGAAAAACATCCAAGCAACAAAAAAATCCATGGCCGAGAAAAAAGCTAAAATTGAAAAAGTTATTGGAAAGATGCAGGAAATTCAGAAAAATAAGAAAAAGGCCATGGATTACAATATTAAAGCATTGACAAATAAGTTGGCAGAACTGAAAAATGAAATTGAAGAGAACTTTAAGCTAATGCAGCAAACTGAGAATAGTAAGAAAAGTGAAGTTGACGCCGAAATTCACAAAATGAATAATATTGAAGCTCAGATGAAAGAAACTATTGAAAATAATATTGCTGCATTGAGTAAAACGTTGGCTTTGTCTCAAGTCGAACACGAAAAGACTATTCAAGAAATGCAACAATACGAGGCTGAGAAAACAAATTTAATCGAAACTGAAATTCATAGAATTAAAGAAAGAGAGACTCAGATGAAAGAAAATATCAAAAAGAATGTTGAAGCATTGCAAAACATCTTACTTATGGATCCAGATCAACGAGAGAACTATGTGGAGGCAATGCCAAACTCGTTAGCAATTAATACAGAGCAATTAGAGAAGAACGTAGAAGTTATGAATCAATATGAAGTCGAGAAGACAACTGAAATTGCTGCTGATATTCAAAAAATAAAAGATATTGAGGCACAAAAGAAATACGAGATTGCCAAGAATATTGCAAAATTGTTTAACAGATTTGCAATCAATAAAGCCGAGTTTGACAAAAATTTGGAAACAATGCAACAATTCGAAGCTGAGAAGAAGAATGAAATTGAATCTGCAATAAAAAAAATGAAGGAAATTGAAGGTGATAAGAAAGCTAATATTGAGAAAATGATTGAATCTTTGCAAAACCGGTTGGCTATTAATAAAGCAGAGTTCGAAAACAATGTTGAGACAATGAAACAACGTGAAGTCAGAGAAAAAAATAAATTTGAACAACAGATGGCTGAGATGAAATATAATACAGAGAAAAATATTGAGGCCATGCTACAATCTTTGGCTATAAAATCAGATCTGTTGGAGAAAGATATTGAAACTATGAAACAACAAAAAGAAGACAAGAAAAGAGAAATTGAAACCGAAATACAGAAAGTTGAGGAAATTGCAGCTCAGGCAAAAACCAACATGCAGGAAAATATTGACGCAATGCAACAACGCAAAGTTGAGAAGACGAGAGAACTTGAAGCACAAATACAAAACATGAAAGATATTTTAGCTCAGGTGAAACATAGCACTGGGAGGAGTATTGAAACATTGGAAGCCCAGCTAGCTACAAACAAAAAAGAATTTGAAAAGAGCATGGAGGCCATGCACAAACTAGAAGCAAAGAAAAAAAGTATCATTGAAGCTAAAATACAAAGCATGAATGAAATTAAAGCCCAAAAAAAAATCAACATGGAAAGAAATATTGAGGCAATGCAAGCCAAACTAGCTTCTAACGAAAAAGAATTTAAAAACAGCCTTGAAACTATGTGGCAAGATGAGGCTAGGAAGACAAGTGAAATTCAAGCCGAAATTCAACGAATGAATAACATTAAGGACTTTAAGAAAGACAATATCGAAAAAAATATTAAAGAATTGGAAATCTCATTAGTAAAGAGTCAAGAAGAATTTGAAAAGGATATTGCAGCTATGCGACAAAACGAGGAGGAAAAGATAAAAGAAATTGAAGCTGAGAAACAAAAAATGGATGAAGTTAAGGCCCAAAAGAAAAAAAATATTGAGCAGAAAATTGCTGATCTGCGTAAAAAGTCCGAGTCTAACGCGGAGACTTTTCCTACGACATCCTCCGTGCCCTACAACAGGGAGTCCCCAAAAGATGTTTCCGTCTCCGGGTCAGCAACTATTGAATTGTCTGACGATGAATATGACCTCCCAAGTGACATAGCCAGTAGTTCGGCCTCCAATTCCCGGTGGCTTAAATTCTGGTAGAGGTAAGTATTGAGACACGGTAAAGCCGGATAAAAACGACCTCTACACCTAACAGTCGTTTCAACGGTCATGTCAAAGATAACATGAGACTCAAAATCAAAGTTATATTGTCAAGGAAGTTGAGGGATTAAGCGGACGAATTAAGGACTGCTTTCGAGCAGCTGAAGAACAAAGTTACTGACGATAATGAGCCATGACAGATCTCCTAGCTTCTAGTCTGAAAACTAGCGAGTCTAAGAGTCTAACTAAATAAGAAACATTTTTATAAAGCATTTTGATGGCAACATGTAATACCTCTATCTTTAATTTAGTACTTATATTTTTTCATTTATTTTGATAATATTGATGTTACTTAGGATTATATAATATGTGTATTTTTAAGATAGTAGAAGTAAGAACGCAACAATAAGGATCTTACGTAACAGACAATCAAGGGTCTTCTAACTGTAAAACTCAGCAACATTGGTTTCGTTATTTAGAGAGAAATTTTATATGGTTGAAATAAAGAAAAAAAAAATTGTGATTTGTACGACGAGAAAAAAAAAACTAAATAAAACAAAAATTAAAAATAAAGAACCCTGTGCGAGAACAAGAAGAAAGAAGAATAAATAACGGCGCGCTGGTCTGTCTGTTACGAAATTAAGGTAGTGCTTTTTCGTGTTGCTACTCGCATTTTACAGTTCTTACGCAAACTTTACTTAAGTAAACGTCAAAATGACGAGGATTTAACCCAAAGACCAATTTCGGTTTCAACCAAATGAAACTTTTGACTGAAACCAAAACTTTTCTAAAACTAAATGATATATTTTCGAAATATGAATGTTTATTTTCAATGTTAAATGTTTAATCGACCAGACAAAAATAGGTTTAGTTTTTCTATTTTTTAAGTACAAAAGATGTCTAACTTCTTGTCCGCTCTGATGGTTTCGTATAGAGGGAGATTTTTGTAAAATTGATCACAGGGCAAAATTAAACTGACGGTTTATTCTGCAAAAATTTCATAGGGAAACCTTTTTATGAGTCTGAAGTGATCTGCCTACCTCCTGAAGTTAGGGATTAACAGCTCACTTTAAATTCATCATCATTATCATTATATCAGCTGAAAGTCGTGCACTGCTGGACATAGGCCTATCCCAAGCGTTGACACATTGACCGGTTCCGTCCGGTAACTTTAAATTCACTTCACCCAAATTTTTACGGTTTAATTTTGTAGGATGGCATTACTGTATTGATATTGTTTGCCCAGTGCCATTGCCATCAAGTGAGAAGTAACTTATTTTCAGAGCAGCTAAGAAGGATAGCAACTTCATAGAATGTAAGAAGTTAATGTTTTAGCTTCGTATGTTTTAGCATTTGCATGTTTCTATTCAAAACAAATATTTTTTTAATCAAGTGTTTTTTCTTTCAATGTAACCTTTTTCTTTTTTTGTGTTTTAATTATCTTCAATGTGTTAGTTTTTTAAGAACAAATAAACGATTTTAGAACACCGCCTATAGTTTTTAAACTCGTACTTCTTTTTTCTTTGGTTTTCTTTCTTGTCTGGAATTTTCTTTTAAAAGAGTTTGTTTACCATTTGTAAGTCCTTACTAATTGATTGTTTCTCCACAGGACAAATAAATGTATTTTTTTTTAAAAACGTGTTGTATTTTTTACTGTATGTCAAATGGATATTTTCTTCTATCAATGTTAGTGTATTTCAATGTGTTAGTTTTATAAGATTTTACTTTTTGTATGACTCTCTAAATAATCAATAAAAACTTTATAACAACCGCGTTTTTTTTTTATAGTTCTTATTTTTGCTGTGTGAAAAATTTGTACCTGATATCAAATCTCAAATAGACTGATAATTGGTAATGGTAATACAAGAAAATGAAGGAGATATAGGTTTGTGAGGATTTTCTTCAAACAACAATGCACAGAGAGGCCTCACAGATACCTGAGGTCTAGACAAGTGATATTGATAGTGAATGCGTCGTGATATCGTTTGGAAACATGTCAAAATTTATGGGATTGTCAAGTTATCGAAGTGCTCTTACATATTGGCATTTCGAACATCGTCATCGCTGACATCGAATGACACATGTTTAAAGTCTCTGGGAGGCGTTTTCGTGTTATGCGATTCAAATAAATACAACCTTTTTTTGTAAAAATCTGGAGACTGTTTAGCGATTCTCCACCTCCCATCTTGGCCTCTGTGCGCCAAAACATACGCCACAGACGACGCCGTGAAAGTGGCAGAGTTTTGGGCCAAACAAATTCGAATAACTGCCGTGCCAGCAACACGAAGAAGAAATGCATATTCTACATTTAAATTTTCTATAGTGAATTTGAATGAAGAATCCGCTAATCAGTTTTAAGGTCTAGCTACACGCTTAATCTTATTTGCACAAATTCTTGTTTGTACAAGAAAACATGTGCGTTAAGACGGCCAAATGGTATATCGCACAATTGTACAAAACGCTAGTTTGTACAAAACTGATTTGCACAATTAAGCATGAACGTGAAGACGGTTCAATATAAGTGCGCAAACGCTTGCACCGTTCAATTTGTAATCATCCAATTTTAGCACAAACCGTTTGCGCATGCAAGACGCTATCGTTTAGACACCATGCAGTTTTTGCGTCAATTTTTTCACAACTGTTTGCGCATGCAATACTGAACGTGTAGCCGAATCCTTGCGTACAGCCTAAATAGGTATCAAGCAAAGACTCGATTTTTGCAAAAATCTATTCTAAACACTTTCACTGCTACATGCCAAGCACGTTGATTAAAATTTTCTCCAGAGGAGAGCCTCTATCAGACTAGAGTCTAGATAAATTTTTATTCTATCAGCGATAGCGATGATCGAAATGGCAAAATATAAAGAGGCTCTAGACAAGAGTCATTCGATGTCAGCGAAGGCAATGATCGAAATGCCAAAATGTAAAGAGACTCTAGACAATTATCATTCGATGTCAGCGAAGGCAATGATCGAAATGCCAAAATGTAAAGAGGCTCTAGACAAGTGTCATTCGATGTCAGGGATGGTGATGATCAAAATGTCAAAATGTAAGGGATGGAGCACGTGACATTTTAAAATAATTTTGATATTTTGTCATTTTTATTAATTTTACTAGATAGTCTCAAGGGCTGTAACAGCATACCATCGGCACCGCCGAGGCCGGCCCAGAAAGAGATTTATGTATTTAGGGCGGGACGCTCGACCCTAGGGCTTTGCAGACCTCCTAATTATTTAGCACTCATTTTGCGCTTCCTAAATTATTTGGATTTATATTTTGTGCTCCAAAGATGGAGAAGTGAGGCTCACTAGAAGCAAAGCTAGCCATCAGGTGAGATGGTGGCCGAGCCTGTCAATAATGCACCCTGCACTAAATGATTGCATAAGTTTCGTTCCTTTATTTTCGTAAACATAAAATGCCCCGCTGGCGGCAGCTTTGCTCCACTCCTCCATCTTTGGACCAACAACCTAAATCTAAATAATTTGGGAAGGACAAGATTAGTACTAAATAATTAGGTGATCTGCAAAGGTCCCGCTCTGCGTACGTACATCAGAAAGAGGTGGCGAGACGACCTAGACGCCTACTGCAAGAGCTGGTTCGAGGCGGCTCAGGCAAACAATACCTGGAAAAATTTGGCGGAGGCCTTTGCCCGGCAGTGGGTCAGTGTAGTACATACCTGTGCCTCTTCGATAATCTGGCCATCCTTCAGCTGCTGCTCCGTGCCAAGATCGGGGTACGTGGCGTCGAAGATGCTCCTCATGGTCAGGTATGGCGTGTTCCTAGTCGGCATCACGTACAGGAGACGAGCACGAATCTGTAAGAAGACGACGCACTTTTAGATGAAAAGTTTCTGTATTGTGCTGACAGAAAAATCAAATTAACAGTTCGACTGAATGTTGCAACATTTTATATTTTTCTAATCTTCGCATCTTCAAACAGGTAGTTTAAAAAGCGTTTTTCTATCAAATTATGCTCGAAATGTTTTTTTTTTCAAACAAAGAATAAAAATCGTGACATCGAATATTGCTACTTTATTTTTTCTATAATGATAACTAGACATATAAATTTGAAATTCTTGTTCATATTCAAAAAGGTGGAATATCACATTCCTGTCTGGCCTGGATCATAAGTATTCCTTTCATCATATTCGTTGTCCAAAAACATCCTCTTCACAATAAGGTCGTGCCAAGAGATTAGAAAGGGTTCCCTCTATCTGGCAGAATCTTGATGCTCCGAAATTTATTTGGCATAACACACTTGGCATAATCTTCTTTAAACGAATATTCTCAAGGCATAAAAATTATATAACATAATTATTGTTTTGCCGAATGTTTTTATGTCCGAATATACAATGGCATAATATTAATATGGCTGAATTTTATTCTGTATAACTACTTTTGTCAAAGTTAAAATTTCGCATAATTTCGTTTAGCATAACGTTCATTTAAAGCGACTATTATTTGGTATAATTTCACTTGGCATACCATGGAGATGGCAGAATTTCATTTCGAATAATTTTATTTGGCATATTTCTAAAAAAATGCATTTTTAACCCTAAAATTAAAAAATTGTCTTAAAAAGACAATATGTTGAGCTTCAAAAGATAGTGACAGAAACGAATCGCTGCAAAACCGACTCCACGTAGTCTTGTCTGTCCTACCCAAAGAGAATATAACCACTAGAGAGCTTATAGGCCGATTTCTTCTAAACACACGACTCACTACCGCGGGCCGGGGGACGAGGTAGAACGCGCGGCTGCAATTGGTCAGTTCAAAGTAAGTTGCGTAGGTATGGCTATCGTTAGGGTTGATCAACTCGATTAAGGGAAAATTGTCGATATCGATAAAATGGATTTTAACATTATTAAAAATACTAAATTAAAATCATATAAATATTATTTAATCAAAATCAATCAATTACAAGAATAAATATGTATGTCGGAGACATAGAGAAACAAAAAGTATTTTTCCAAATCGCTCAAGCCGTCTACGAGTAGGTAATCCGGGAATACATAAGAAAAAATCCGACGAACTGAGAACCCCCTCCTTTTTTTAAGTCGGTTAAAAGTAGATAGATATTTTTTAATACATTTTTTATTAAATTAAAATTTATTATTATCGATATCGACTTCAGCTATTAAAAGTAACAGCACAGATATTTACGATAAAAATACAAAGGGAGAGAAAGGGATAGAAGCATTAGAATTGTCTAGTGAAAGAGCGAGACTTTTCCAAAAGACATCAACGCGGGAACCAAAAATGTGCTCGTTTACCCCATCCACCATTTTAAGTAGATCCCTGCGGTGTCTCATAATCTGATAAAATCAAAAATAATTTTCGTACTGTTTACTTACCGATGAAAAGTTATGCCATCCTTTTTGTAACTAGATGTCTTGGAATGTTTCCCACACCACTTTACCGCGCATGAAGGCATTTTGATGCATTATAATTGCAATAAAAAGATAAAACAATTTGTATTTATTTAGCGTGCATACAGGTCTAATAATTGGACACAACTAAAATGGTTACTAGTACCGAGCCTTTACATAGGCGACAAAATACTAATAGCTTTCGAGCGTCGGGGCACTGTATGCGCCGTCAAGTGGTTATATCGTCGTTGGTCCTACCCCTACAGTGTAATTTGAGCCCGCGTAGGCGCGGAGGGGCGAGGCGGCCCACCGGCCTTGCTGGCCGGTGATAGATAGATTTTATGCGAAATGAGGTTTACGCTATCCGCTGTTATGCGAAATAATATTATGACATAAAAAGTTCTGCTATAAAGGGGTGACCCGATTAGAAAAGTATGTAGTAAGTATTTAGGGCAGACGACATTGTCGACATAGCGGGCAGAACCTGGATGAGGTTGGCATAGGAGCGTTGGGAAGGGCACAAGAAAACAAAGAGCTATGCGCAGCAGTGGGCAAAGTCGCTGATAGTAGTCTCTTGATGATGATGTATTTAGAACAGACTGTAAAGGTGAACGCACAACTATCCGCGCCGCAGGAGCCGCACGCGCCGCAGTCATCGCATTTCATAAATCTTTATATGAAATCGTATGCAGCCTCGCGCACCTATCCGCGCCGCACGACCCGCATTTCAGCAAAATGCTGTAGGTAGGATTCCACCAGCGCGTGCGGATGACGTCATCAGATTCGGCGCGATCGATGCTTGCGGCGAGTGCGATGCGGGCGGCGCGGAGATGTCATCCGTATCCGTATAGAAAATATTGTTCAAGACGTACAGAAGTGGATACGATGCGTGCGGCGCATTCGGCGCGGATTGCGCGGGTCCTTAGGGTCCGTGGGACTATTGTGAAAAAATTCCCATTAGTTCTACCACAGAACTGTTTAGTAGAACAAGTGGGAACAAACCACAGATATTAATCTAACTAGATGACGCGATTGTATGTACTTCGCGTGCCAAAAAACGAAATAAAGTTACGATTAATGATCGTAATCTGAGCTTTTCATTTAGCTATCGGCAAAGGAAATCCACCGAAATCTAGAAAAACGTCTTTTTATGCAATATTGAGCTGTAATAAATGTATGGAAAAAAGTTGGCCGAGGCATTGGAAATGTTTTCTTTCGTGTAAGTAAATTTGTTTTTAAATTGTTTGTGAAAAAGTGGTTGATTTGAAACACTTGGTTTTCATACAGATGGAGGGACTTGCGTTATCTAGTTAGATTTATGTCTGTGGAACAAACGAAATAAGTCAGCAGTCTATTTATGATAGAGATGTGATATTTACCTTCTGGCCGAGAGAAGGCTTCTTCCCCTTCACAGTGTCGGCGTGTTGCCGCTGTACATACGCGGTGGTGTCTCCGAACACGTGGCCCTCGATACCGTTGTCTAATGGCTGCAAGAAAATAGTCTCCGTTGTAGAAGTCGTAAATGAAATATTTTACCATTGCATTGCATCGAAGAAAGATAATGCGATCATTAGCAAAAGTACTTAAATCTAACAACAAGCTATTAAAAAAGGATTTTCAAAATCGGATCATTATTCGGTAGTATTTAAAGTATTTTTCAAGTATATTTTTTTTTTTCTATATTATAAATTTAGTTATTTTAAGCAACAACTTCGTTTTTCCAAACTGTAGTTATTATTTTATATTTTTTTTAATTTTGTTCGTGCTGACGTCATAAAGTAGTCAGAATGGCATAGGACTTGACGTTGACATTGACGCTTGTCGCTTGACACGTACAAAACAAGGGCCCACTTGCAAGAAAGATTTAACTCGGAGTTGGTTGCTAGCGCGAGGTTAAATTGACAATTTAACCTCGTGTTCTACTAGCTCTGGATTCGGTTTTTCGTAAACTAACAAAACTCATTATAAGAGGCACTGAAAGTTTCCTTTACATGATACTTTATGACGCCATTTAGATGTCAACTGATTTTAGGTTTATTGTGAAAATAAATACGATCTTAAAATTTTAAGACCTAAAAATAGAAAAATAAGGCTCCCAAACCTGAAATCTGGAAATGATTTTGGAATCGGCATGTGTTGATTTTTACATCGTTAAACGTACATAAAACAAGTTAAATAAAAAAAAACCCCGACATATTTTTATTTTATACTATATAATTTATCTAGAAGTAGACACGCTTCGATCGACAATCTATTGAACACGATATCTTGCGAAAACCGACCGATTCAAATAGTAAATCGCTATGGGCTATGAACGGCTGTGCCGATTTTCATCAAACATATCTTAGAACACTCTCGGTAAAGAAAACATTCAAACAAAAAAAAAACTAAGTCGTAATCGGTTCATCCGTGTATGAGCTATTTCCCTTCCGATTAGATTATATGTATCCGTTGAGATTTTTATTCGCGCGAATTTTTCATCATGTATAATCAGAGTATGAACGTTAGCGATGCAAATAGTATATGAAAGGATAGTAGCAAGTGGCGTTCTGTCGTTTCTGCCTACCCCTACGGTTAGGCAGATACGACAACGACGGCTGGGGAAACCCGGAGGGATGGCAACCCTACCCATAGGCGTGAGTTTAGTATCTATTATAATTAGGTATTATAAAATCGGACGCATATAAATCTTGAACAACTCTCCAGCGATAAGGGTCTGATAAGAACTTCGCAGTAACATTATACCCACTCATCTAGAGTGTAGGAAAAATACAAGTAGGTACTGGACTTAGGTACGATTGGTATAGTAACTATATGTTATATATTAAGGCTTAACACGCAATGCGATTTTTACTCGCACGAATTTTTGTAGTATTATTTCCGAGCGATTTTTTTACCGCTATACGTACAGATTCACACAATTTCATAGGTCGCAGAATCGGCAAAACTCTGTCTGTATACTCGAAAAAAGAAAAATAATATTCTATTATATATAATGGATCCACACGGTTTTAGGAACGCACGCCACCTTATTAAAAACGGGATATAAGGAAAACACTGGAAACGCTTAGATTACGCCAATTGGATACTATAAGCTATTACATTTCTGTCAGGTGCTTTTTTGGTTCCTAAATTCTTAGTCAACAAAAGACAGTTTTTCAGAATAGCCAAAACTATATCAGCTCAATAATTCAGGGTGTAACGAAAAGGTGCGATCATATTTTAAATACAGGTTCTGCACATATCTATACTTCTATACTAATATTATAAAGAAGATAGATTTTTTTTGTTAGTTTGTACCGAATAGGCTCCGAAACTTTTGGACCGATTTAAAAAAATCTTTCACCAATAGAAAGCTACATTATTCCTGAGTGACATAGGCTATTTTTTAATCCCAAAAACGGGTCCTGCGGGGTGTTCCACGTGAGCCGCGGGGAACAGCTAATATATGAATATCTTTCTCCAAGGAAGTAGTAGGCACTTAAAAAATGGATTTTCCATACTTATTTTGAAAAAAAAAAGTAAAATACTGTAAGCTAAATTAACTTTTCTAGTTGTGTGTATTGTTGTGTTTTTTAGTTTCGACTTTTATTTTATTTTTGTTTCTCCTTCAAAAACGATTCACTGACGCCAACGAATAATCCAACCATCAAAACATTTTTTAAACGCTTTTTCCGGAATCGAGTTCAGTTCTCGCCGCGAATTCTCCTTTATGTCTTCTACCGAATGAAAACGGGTGCCACGAAGTGGTTATTTGAGTTTAGGAAAATGAAAGAAGTCGGTTGGAGCCATATCTGGTGAATAAGGTGGTTTTTCGATGGCATTTCTTGAGTTTTTGGTCAAAAATTCATTTACATTGACGGCCTTTTGCCCAAGCGCATTATCGTGGTGCAAAATCCAAGAATTTTCTGCAGAACCAGTATTTAAAATATGATCGCTACTTTCGTTACACCCTGTATATCTAATACCTTTAAACGATCAATTCTTGTATATATGTATCTATATATATAATCTGAATCTCGGCAATGGCTCCAACGATTTTTATGAAATTTAGTATGCAGGTTTCGGGGGCGATAAATCGATCTAGCTAGGTTTCATTTTTAGAAAACGTTGTTTTCTCTATTTTCACCCAAGCAGAGCTCTAGTACTGATATAAATAGATGCTTAATACCGTATCAACAAGGAAGTCAAGGTTGGAGCCCGGCAGCATGGGGCCGCTGGTCTTGTGTCGAAGCCAGGAGTTCTGCAGGGCCACCAGCTCGTTGGACAACGTCACCACGCCCCCTTCAGGAGCTGGAGGCGACTTGATGGTGCACCAGCATACCATGCCGACATCTGAGGATCATACAACACGATGAATTAGACAAATTTTATGTACTTTCATATTTTTAAAAGTCCAATTATGAAATCAAAAATTTTACTTATATATAAATACAGATACAAACATTATCCACAGACAGCTACAATCAATGAAAAAAAAAATGTGTGCAGTAAACACCTTCAAATTATATTCTATCTCATTCTCTCGCAATTGAAATCCTATAGATAGACGTATCAGGGGTTTGTCTCTTTCTGATGTCGATTATTTGCATCTAGATTCATATTTGTTTGACAATTCAAAAGTACTTATATAAGGTATAATGGGTTTTTTTCTTCGATTTCGATATCACAACAGGGCTAAGGAAGTTTTCACTTCAAAAGTTAATCTTACACACACCCAAAAACATGATGCTGCATGGGAGGTTGTTCACGACGTTTTTTTGCATCGAATTAGTGGCGCGTTTTTTTGACGCGCCGCTGCGTCGTAACGCACGAGAGCAACTTTCTAATACTCGAGTCCTATTTATCGATATCATTCAAGATTATCTAGTTCCTCAATTTATCAACATCATCAACCTACAGCGGTACACTGCTTGATATAGGTCACACTAACTTCACGCCATATCAGCAACCCTAGTCCAGCTGCTACCAGCCACCCTGCAAAGATCACAGGCCGTCCCTCCTTACGTTTATCTGTTCGCGGTCTCCACTCAAGAACATGTCTACCCCAACGGTCATCGGTTCTACTTCTAATAAGGCCCGCCCATTGTCATTTCAACTTGCTTATTCTGTTTCCCAATTAATTTTATATTTTGTTGGGGGACCAAGCAAGCATATTTTCCATTCTACATTAGTACATTCAGCTTGATCATTGCACACAATTACTTACCTAGTTCAATCTCTGGATTGGTGTTAGTCTTGGGCAGGAAAGCAGTAGTGTTGGGTACGCCGATGTCCATTACATAGCCATGGTCTTCCACTGATGACACGGCTGCTTGGATGAGGCTGCCTGTAATACAATATTTGAATATTATTTTCTGCCTTTCATCATGTCAGCCGAAAGACGTCCACTGCTGGATAGACCTCCCCCAAGTGTCGCCACATTGACTGGCATCCAGCGGTTTCCCGCAACCTTAACCAGGTCATCGGACCACCTAGTGGGAGGCATTCCAACGCATCGTCTTCCGGATCGCCTTTTGCCTTTCAATATATTTTATTAGTTTGAAAGAAGCGATGCTGCGGTTCCTAAGCATAAAGGTATAGAAGCACGGTTTTCAATGCAAAAGCAAAATGGACATTGCACCCTCAAAATAAAGTTTAAATACCACTGCGTACTGCGGACTCTCGGTCGAATGTTGAAACAAAAATATTGATGTCTAAGAAGAAATGTCCAAATTCTTTGTGTTTGTGAGAATTTGGTTAGAATAACAGGTAGAGTCAATTTGGACACAGCATTTTATTGGGTCAATGTGGCGACGCTTGGGGGAGACCTATGTCCAGCAGTGGACGTCTTTCGGCTGATATAATGATGATGATGATGATTTTTTTGGGATTTAACACAACAAAATAATTGGGGCTAGCTTTGAGTCTGACAGGATGCAACTTAATAACAGTTTTATAGCGAATGCCTATCTGACCTCAAGAAACCCAGTAACTGGGTAACTCAGGGTTAATACACATTTCTGTAAACTTTCAAGAGTTCTGTGCGTTGATATGCTGCAAAATCAGATACATCATGAGACGGAGCCCCTAACCCAGTTACTGTGTCACACAGAGACAAACACCTTTCTGTAAATCCTTGATTGTGGTCTGTGCGTCGAAATGCTGCGGCATCACGGACAGCATGATATTGAGCTCCTTCACCTCTAGCACCTTGCCGGTGATGTACTGGCCGGGCCGGAACATCTGTGCAACCCACTTACTGGGTAACCCAGTTACTGGGTAACTCAGTAATTGGGCAATCCAGTTACTGGGTAACACAGTTATTGGGCAACTCAGTTACTGGGTAACACAGTTATTGGGCAACTCAGGTACTGGGTAACATAGGAATAAATACACACCTTTCTGTAAATCCTTGACTGTGGTCTGCGCGTTGACATGCTGCGGCATCACAGACAGCATGATACTAAGCTCCTTCACCTCTAGCACCTTGACGGCGATATACTGACCAGGCCGGAACATCTGAGTCAGGTCTAACACTTTGTCCGTCTGAAATCAAAATAAACGAAGTTGTTCATACCACATAGACATAACATCACGCCTGTATCTCCGAAGGGTAATGCAGAAGTGCACATAGGGACAAATATCGCCAGTTATGTTTGAGTCTTCAATATGGGGCCTATTGCCACCATCTTGGTTTTAAGACTGCTAGCAAAAGGCCTAGTAGCAACACGTGTTACAAAAGAACAATTGCCTTTAACTTCAAGCAAGGAACAATTTTCGTGGTGGCATAAATATTCTGTCTATTACTAAATTACAATTGTATTGCCAAAATTTAATTGTTTCATTTCAGCCGAAAGACGTCTACAGCTGGACATAAGCCTACCCCACGCGTCGCCACATTGGGCGGTCCCGTGCGTCTTGAATCCAGCGGACTCCCGCCACCCTCACCAGGTCATCTGTCCACCTAGTGGGAGGCCTTCCAACGCAGCGTCTTCTGGTTCGCGGTCGCCACTCTAGAACTTTTCCGCCCATCGACCATTTGAAGAAACCAAAACCATTTTTTATGGATATACTAAATACACATGTCTAAATAAGATTCATAGCAGGTTTATCCTCATCAAAACCCATCCCAAACAACACAAAGCTGAAATGATTAATTGGAATAATAGTAACCTTAAAAATAACCTTCGAACCAGACGAGAATACACCAGTAAAATGCTGTTTAACTGCAGTAAAAAATATGGAGAGCAGTGGTAGCCTAGTCACGGTAATGATATCTAACAGTATTGTGACTCGGCCCTGTCCTTGAAATAAGTGTCTACAAGCACACGTCACGTAAACTAGTTCTTTCTAGTTTTGTGATCGTAAATATCTCAGATTCTATTCTCTTATCCGAGGTAAATATTATATTTTTTTATTATACTTATTTAAAATCTTACTAAATGGTAGGTACATTTCATAATGATATTTCGTCTAATTCAATAATATATGTAAGTAGCTAAGGACATAAGTAAGTAGATAGCCTACTCTAGGAAACTACCTACTAGTTTTTTTTAAACCCGAGCGTAGGTAGGTCAATCGTGTGTGACTTTATCACCCTATCCACTTATTTATTTATGAATCCAGGTATTTTACTCGGTGGAAAAAGCGAAATACCTATTAAAAAAGAAATAAACAAATTACGTACCAGTAGGTTAAGTATATAATTTATTTTATAGTCTTGCCTTACGGCGATTCCAGATAATTTAAAAAATATTATCTCTGGCTGCATTATAGAAGAATTCAAGCAACCAAAAAAAGCACAATATAGTCTATAATTGCTCTCTGCCATATTAAGTAAGTAATTACTTGTACTTATTTCAATCAAATATTCACAAATCGCACGCTTACTGCTAACAAAACCATCACACCGTTCGTTACTGTAATGTATCGAGTGTTGGCTGAACTCGAGATGCGTAGGTATGACTCGCGTTTCGGCCGTTTGTATGAAGATAGAATACTGTTGGATATCATTACCGTGGCCTAGTGGTAACGAACCTGACTTACGAACGAATTACGATCCGTCATGGGTTCGAACCCAGGCGTTTTACTTTGCGTAAATTATTTCATCACCATTGCTCTAAAACGGTGAAGGAAAATATCTTTCGTGATGAAACTCCCATGTCTTAGAAACAAAAATTCGAAGACATGTGACGTCCACCAACATGACTGGGCCCGCGAGTTGGATTAATGCCCATTCCCCCTCTAACTGACAAGAAGCCTCGGTTCCAGCTGTGGGAACATTAACAGGCTGATGATGATAAAAAATATTGTGGTTTTATTTGCTCTCATTTCTCTTTTCACAAAGAGCTCTTCTCTACTGAATGAATACGAGGAATTTGCTGATACTGAAAGTCGAGGTAGAAGGCTATTCCACTTACCTGTGGGAGCTATATTCCTCTCCTTAAACAAGTCTACGTAATTGGGATACCGTTCAGGCGAAGCGTATGACAAACGGCTATCCTAACAATCTTGCATGTTATTGCTATTCCTTTGCCTGCAGGAGCGTCGCATTCGCATAATAATTACTAATTATTATTTTGCAGGAGCACCACTTTCACACAAGACGCTATCTACATTAGGCAATGTTATCAATGACAAGTTAACTCCATTGTCATCTACAGCCCGCTTAGGCCTCGCTCTTCTTGTGCCAATCCCTACGATCCTGTGCGAGCCACATCCAAGCCATGTCATCGGCCTACTTGCCGCCGACGCCTTCAACACATATTCTGTGAAATACTAACCTTGTCGTTAACATAAGCTTCCAGCTCCTTGTTGTATGGTTCACTGATGTGACATGCCATCACAGAACCGATCATCCTACATGGCAGGCTGACAACTACCTTTGTTTCAAAGAGGTTCTTCACTCTGCCCAGTACCAATAGTCCTTCTTTTATCGTCTGTGGAACAGAGAAAAAGTGGGGTTTTAGACAATCACATCACACTAATATTATAAAGGCGAAAGTTTGTGAGTGTGTGTGTGTGTTTGTATGTTTGTTACTTCTTCATGCTCAAATAGCTGGAAGGATTTGGATGAAATTTGGCACAGAGATAGATTGTAGTCTGGAATAGCACATAGAATACTTTTTATCCCGGGAATATGTTCTCTTGGGATAATTTTCGACATTCACGCAGGCGAAGCCGCTGGCAGAAGCTAGTTACATCATAAAACATAATATCACGGCTGTTTCCTACGAAGGGTTAGACTGAAGTGACCTTAAAGTAGCACCAAGACAGAATCTGGGCCGCTACAGAAATTCCATTAGGTAAAAGCCTAATCACATAATGCCCGATCCGGGAATCGAACCCAGGCAGCAGCCAGCTCAGCTGTAGCACTTGCTACCACTAGACCAACGAGGCAGTGACAAAAATAATTATTTCTGTCAATTGGTTTAAACAATGCTTTTACACATCAAACATGTTATTTAAAAAAAACGTGTTCAAACGTGTTTAGGCCGCCTTACTTGAATAATTATTTTATCATACAAACTTCTAACCCCTGTCCACCCCCTAAAGGATGATTACCGGGACAAAAACTATGCTATGTCCTTCCCAGGGTCTTAAACTATCTCTATACCAAATTTTATCTAAATTGATTCAGCGGTTTAAGCGTCAAAAAGTAACAGACGACAGAGATGTTTTCGCATTTATAATATTAAGTATCTTATCTTATCTTGTGGAGGGGCCGAGAAATGACTCGGACACTTCGACCCATTGGGATCTATTGTGGTCCCCTAGATACCTTACTCCTCCCCAATCTCGTTGAAAACTCCTTTCATGAGTCTTACAACGAGACTAGGTGATATGAGCCTATAGTCTTCCGGTTTTGGATATCCAACCCCTAGGAGACCCATTCGCTTACCAGCCAGTGCATCACAAGTGCACAGAAGGTGCTCCATGCGTTCCGTATGTTCCCCACACAACCTGCACATGGGTGTCGCGGCCAGACCCATCTTCATGAGCATGTCGTTGGTTCCAAAGTGCCCAGTAAAGGCCCCAAGCAGGTAGCGGATTTGCCCCCTGCTCATATTCCAAATGCATTTCCGGGCTTTGAAAGTAGAGCCTAGAAATTTCTTTGAGTGTTGTAGACCGGTATTAGACAGCCAATGTGTTCCTTGTCTGTGATCTACAAACTCCCTAAATGCGGCTTTTACGAGACACGTCGAAATGCCTACACATGGTTCTGGGCCCACAAAATCATTTGCTGAGCCCTCTCTTGCCAGTTCATCTGCCACTTCGTTACCATGGATTCCTTTGTGCCCAGGGACCCATATCAGTCTTACCCTGTTATGCTTCCCAAGCCTGTTTAGGGTCCGGATAGCATCCAGAATAAGTCTGGAGTCCACTTTGTAGGATGCCATGGCTTTGATTGCAGCCTGACTGTCACTAAGAATATATATGGATTTACCTCTGGTTCCTCTATCTATATTCTCTTGAGCACAGGTTATTATGGCATATGTTTCTGCTTGGAATACAGTTGCCATCTTACCTAAGCTTTTGCTACATTTGTAACCTTTTGCGAATATGCCCGCTCCTGTACCTGATTCCATTTTGGATCCATCAGTGTACCACACCAGACTATCTTGTTCTGGTGGATCTAGTCCCTTCGTCCAGTTCTCTATTGTAGGGATTTGGACCTTAAAAGACCTTTCAAACACAAACATAGTTTGCATTTTATCAGATATCATGCTTGTTACCCGATCCAGGCCTTCATTTCCATCGAACTTTGTATGGTTAGTCTTTGGCTTAGAAGCATCCCATAGTCCAGCAACAGCAAGACGATGTAATGTCTTCCTTGCTTCGAATTCAACCATCATATGCAGCGGAGGGATATTGAGGTATCTCTCAATCGCTGCCGAAGGTGTTGTCCTGAAAGCACCCGTGATGCCGAGACACACTGTTCTTTGTAACCTGGTGAGTGCCACTTTGCACGAGGCAAGCTTTGTTCTTGGCCACCACACTATACTGCCGTATGTGATAATAGGTATTATCATTGTCCGGTACAGCCATAGTATCACTTTGGGCTTTAGCCCCCAAGTTTTACCGTAGGTGGAACGACACATGCCAAACACTCGTAAGGCCTTTGTCGTAATATTTTCCACATGAGTTTTCCACCTGAGTTCTTTATCAAGCGTTACACCAAGATATTTAACTTCGGTGGACCAGGGCAGCTTTATTCCATTGAGGGAGGGCTCTCCTAGGTTTCCTAGTTGTCTCTTCCTCGTGAATGGAATAATGACTGCTTTGCTTGGGTTGACAGAGAGGTGGTTCTTTGTACACCATTCCTCTGTCATCCTCAATGCCTGTTGTAATAATCCAGAGACTATGTTCGGGAATTTACCATTAACCATTATAGCTATGTCATCTGCATAGCCTACTGTGTAGAATGGTCCGGTATTGAGTTTGGTGAGTAGCGAGTCTACTACCAAGCACCACAATAGTGGTGACAGCACTCCGCCTTGCGGACAACCTCTTGTTGTTTTAGCGCTAAGTCTGTCTCCCATTAGTTCCGATCTGACTATTCTGCTTCTCAGCATATAGTCAATCCAGTTGCACGTGGTATCATTGATACCATGTTCCTTAGCAGCAATGCGTATAGACTCAAATGTGGTCTTGTCGAAGGCTCCCTCTATGTCGAGGAAAGCTCCGACACATATTAAGTATGGATGTAAGTATGAGTAGGTGGAACCCAAAATAGGATTTTCTTTTGTCATCTAAACAAGAAATTACTACAATAAAGTGCGATGAAATATTGTGTGATGTTACGCCGTGCTACAATTTTACTGTCAAAATAACGTCACAAGCCTTAACTATGATGCACTTTATCTTTGTCAATTCATATTTATTTGATAAAGCAAAGAATAGGTGTCCAATACTATTTGATGGATTAAATAGAATTATCATTTTTTATGCAAGAAACATCCCTATTATTATTTTTTATATGTGAAAAATCATTAGATATTCAGAAATTGGACCTAAAAGCTTATTATTTTACTTTGAATCTTCAAAATAATCTTCAAAAAAAGGATGTTTAAATTTCTGGAATAAATTAAGCGTCAACGGCTGAATGAGTGGTTGATAGATGGCAAACTTGAAACATATAAGATACTTTTAAATCACAGAATTTCATTCCCACTGAACTATTTACGACTTTCATGCCGCTGGTACAATAAATGTTAGTTTGCCATAAATCTTACTTATATTATAAATGTGAAAGTTTGGATTGATGTGTATGTTTGTTAAGAACGGCTGAACGGATCTGGATGGAACTTGGCACGGAGAAAGATTATAGTCAGGAATAGCAAATAGGATAATTGTTGTCCCGGAAATATGTTCCATCGGGATAATTTTCGACATTCACGCAGGCGAAGCCGCTGGCAAGCAAGTTGCACAATAAATTGCAACAAAAATTAACATATTGACAATGTCACGTGCAATGAACACTAAGGAATTACTATTTTATTTATTAAGAGCATATTTAAAGAGATTTGCAGTAAAAAAACACACCTTATAGCTCAATCCTAAAGCACAGTTATTAAAAGACTGGTCGATCTCTTTCGTGCCCTCATCAGATAAGTATCCATCGTCTCCTTCTGACTTCTTCTTCGGCTTCTTCTTTTTCTTTTCTCCTTTCTCAGGTGCGCCTAGAAACTATAAAAACCAAAATTAACCTGAGTGTATTTAAACAAGAAAGTTCGACTTCAATTTCATTTAGACTTACGTTTGCACTTTGTTTGAAGTATGTCGTTGTAGGCTTCTTTCCTCCACGAGGAAAGTATTCCTCAGTGTCTGCCATAATTATTATATGTTTTTATTACACAAATCACCACTTCACTCGAACTACAACTGTTTACGCATGAGAAATATAGGTTATGTCCGTTTTGTTACCGTGGTGATTATTTGACACTTAGTTTTTTTTTATTTTCTTCCCGGTTAAATCACATAAATATTAATAGATCAATATTATTTTACGAATTCATAAAATAAACAAACAAAACAACTTTCAAGAATTTACTGAATGTAATACGTGAAAGTATTCAAAGTATCTATAAAATCACTGAACTTTTAATTGCTGTAACTTTAGTCAATTAAAAAAAACTAAACGCAGACTAAACGTCAACCACAGAACATATAGAGTCGGCGCTCGTGACATTTTACAGAAGACAGACGTGAGCGTGACAGTAGTCAGACATCCTGCTGAAGAATACGGCAAAATTGAAAATCTCATGGATTGACAACACTCAAACGTCTTCTTTTCTTTTGTTTTTTACTAAATATTAGTAAAAGAAAGAGATAGCACGACGTTTTAACTGATAAAGACGGAACCACACTTAGACGGAAACACATTTGCGTGGCGTGGCATATCGCGTCAGAAGCCTATCGGTTTCATACATTTACTATGGTTAGAGCCACATTTGTGTGTCGTGGCGCCAAAGAGTATGTAACACTACGTTTAGTGGCGCAGCGCGGTGCGTTCTGGCGTGATGCAGACTGCCCGCGACCGATTGCGCCAGAGCGGTGGTGGGGGCTATGCCGCGACACAACACGCCAGGCTTTTCTACACCGCTTGGCTCGTGGCGCGCCATTCAACGACGCGAACTCGTAGCGGACGCTACAAGCGTCTGCTACGAGTTCGCGGTCTGCTACGTGTTGAAAATGACCGACGAGCTTATTGAACTTGTACGTCAATGTACAGTTTTGTATGACACAAAGTCTAGGGAGTATAAAGATCATTTGATGAGTACCCTAATTGTATAAGTTCACAGAATAGCGCAAGGTACACTTTCCTTGTTTTTTTTTGTCGGTGACGAAACCCCATCTACAAGCTTATTAGGTAAAACAACGAAGTTTATACAATACCTACACACGCAAGTACCTTAAGTACATATGTAAAGTATATAAAAACTGTATATAAAGTGTTAGTTATGTACATCTAATAAGATTTCAACTAGTAATAAGATAATAAACAGATTTTAAGCAAATGACGAAGAACTTAATACGTGATAATTATTTCTTGTTGGATACCAATTAGAGTGTTGTTATTGTTTTCTTTTATGTCCAAGTAGCATGTACAATCATATAAAATCCTAATTTGAATATTAAAAGTTAATATAGATAGTTTTTGAAAGAATTGATAAGAGATATCTTACAAGTTAATAATTACGCGAGGAATTTGATTTTTGTTTGTGGAGATTTTTTGATGAGGTTAGTGTCTAATGAAAGGACTTGATCTAAAACCATTTTATCCGTTTGAATCATGTAAATCGGTGTACACGTTTCGGAGATAATCGCATATCATTGTAATCAAAATGTAAACAAACCGATTTTTTTATATTTTTGTTTTAGAAACTTTTTTAATTATGGTAAAATATTAATAATGTAAGTTGTGTACGTGGTCAAACCTTATCTTTTAAACACAAATTTGTACGGATTATGTTGAAAATTGAATAAAATACACGGCTCCAAAGATTTCGGGTAAGTGAAAATAACGGTCTCAAAACGCGCGGTCGTCAGTCATCGGTACTCTAAAGAAGATTAATTGCTAGGACTAATTTATTTATTTATAAAACTTCATGCAACATAAAGGTACATAGACGGACTTAAAGCCTGATGATTCTCTCTCAGTCAACCAAGGGTTGTGGAGATATAATATGGCAGGTGCTTACAAATAACTTGAAAGCCTTCATCGAAATCATCATCCGATTCCGAAGTAAACATTATGTATATCTACACGTTGCGAAGTTTCGATTTGTACTAATTCAGAAATAGCATCAGAGCGCGCCATGACACGCCAGCTTAGTGTACACACTCAGCGCCACGCCAGTATGCGCCACGCTACGACACGCCACGCAAATGTGTTTCCGCCTTTACGTGTCGTAGCGTAGCGTGGCGCGGGATCCATCAGTCCAACGACTCTGTTAGCTCCATCAGTGGCATCTGGCAGATCCATCAGCCTACGTCTTAACACAACGAGTTTTGTAGCCAATCAACTGCGTCGGAGGCGCCACGCAAAGCCACGACACGTGAGTGTGGTTCCGACTTTAGGAGTATAGATGTCAGATGACATTACGATCTCCGGCTTTTTAAATCAGTCGGTTGTATGAAATTGAAAGGTTCCTGTCTGTCAGTGTCACCTGTCACATCACATCTTAGATTCACAAGTACAAGTACTGGGGCAAGAAGTCTGAAGTCTGAACTGAACTCATTTCATTAAGTCAAGAACCTACGTCACGCCATACGTATGTAGTTTACGTATCTCTCAATAAATATTTGCCGGCTGTTTAAATCATAGATATAGTAATTCTAAATCTATGGTTTAAATTGTTGCTATTCATAACTGTCGTAAGTTACGAATGTCCAACTGACAGTAGTTAGTTACGACTCGTTGGATTGTCAATTTCATTGTAGAAACATTACTCAGATACTATACTCACTCACATTTTGTCATAGATGAATATAAGTACCATTTTGTAACAAGTGCTCTTACCGGTAAGTTCTCATCGACATTGATTGCAATTGATTTTAATGAGACGAAATCTGTTAAGTCTACGCTGAAATAATCTGAAGAGAGCGCAACACATTATTTATGTAATAATATGAGTAGCTTTGACTGATAAAATGTGTATTTTTTGTGAAAACTTGTAAGTGATTAAATTGATAACTTTATTCCAATAAGATATTGAATGGAAATTTATCTAGTACTGAGATAAACTTGTTTTACCGGTTAAGTAGACTTGTTTGCAGGTAAAGTGCTACATTATTTGTGTTTTCCGTTTGCAGAAAATGAAAATTGTGATCTTTGGTTCCACCGGCCAGACTGGCCTTTGCGCCGTCGCCGCTGCCTTGAAAAAAGGTAAGTTTTATTTTTATTCATATTTTTTAGTTTACTTTTTGCTTCATATTAAAATAAATGTTACTAAAAAGTTTAGCAATGGATTACCTAATCATGTAACTTTTGTGGATTTTAATTAAAAAATAAGTCATAGATATAATTATGCCACCAATCTATGGCTAGAGCAGTCTTGCATTCCTCATGTTATAGTCGGCAAACACAAGCAATTAATAAAAAAAAAATATCTGCAGGTATTGAACACTATACTCTGAATATAATATGACCTTTGTAGATGGTTGCCATTCCCACTCTCCAATTAGCCAAATTGCTTCTCCATTTAGCCAAATTGCTTGAGCAAATTTCTTTCAAAAGAAATCTAAGTACTGATTTATTATTTGAAGGTTCTTTCTAGCATTTTAAGTTGCTTGAGCCAGGGCCACGGTAACACTTTTTCAAAATCCGAGAATGAATTAATTATGTAAACAATTGAATTGTTTTAATTTATTATTATTGTCTAATAAGAGAGATGAGTAAGAAAAGTGCAATGTTGATAACATTTTTATTATAAATTTGATTTGCTTGATGAACACATGTTCTCGCCCATAATAACAAAGTCATCATAAAACTAAAAAAAAAGTTTCAAGTTTTTTTGGCCCAATCTGCATGACATCGGGTTTTTTTTCAATCTGTGTTGTTCCCTCAGCTGGGTAAAGATCTCATTCTATAGCCCTATCACTCTTCCCAGTGCCAGAGAAGGCAAAAGCCTTCTCCGGCCTATCACATGTAGTCAGTATTTTTATTTTTTTTATTTGGGTAAAAATCCAATGGGGTAATTCGCCCGCTCTGGGTGGAGCGGGAATGCGTGTTTGACTTTTACTGACTAAAACTCTTCAGTTGCTTGAGCCAGAGCCGCGGGAACTCTCTTTCAAATTTATCCGCCACCCATCATAGGCAGTACTTGAGATACATATTGTGAAAAGTTCACTTTTGCATTACTAAATCCTACATCCCACTAATATAATAAATGCGAAAGTTTGGATGGATGGATGGATGTTTGTTACTCAATCACACCAAAACGGCTGAATGGATTTGTATAAAATTAAGCATAGAGATAGATTACGGTCTGGAATATGGCTTCTTTTAATCCCGTTATATGTTCCTTCGAGATAATAAAACACATTTCACGCGGGCGATGCCGCGGGCAGAAGCTAATACATTCTATTCACATAATTGCCGCGATTTTAAAATAAAATTATATTTTAAAATAATCCCTATTTATGTAATATAGGTATAGGTACACGGTAAACAATGTTATCTTATTACGTAAATAATTGGAAAGGTATACTGTGTTTCAGTATTTTATATCTCAAATATATGTTTTTATATTTCAAATAGAATTTTTTAGACAAATTAATAAATAAATATTTTCCTGAATAATTTGACCTCTAGATTGTTATCTCAGTGGAAATAAATAAAAAGCCCCAATAAAATAAATTATTATTAAAAACGCGTGCAAAAAGTAAGTTACCCATCGCGATCGATATCTGATACGAGAGTCATTTATCTATATTCCCTATCAATTCTCTATATTTACTCGGCTATGAGTTCATTTATTAGATACTTGCTTCTGCCTGCGGCTTCGCCCACATTCTTCTTCTTCGTGTGAGGATGTCCTCTGGTGTCAGAGTTAATTAAGCCGCCTCTGGGAACCCCACAGGCCACTAACTTAGCTATTTCAGCTTACATTAAGTATATAAGTCCAGGTTTCCTCACGATGTTTTCCTTCATCGTTGCCTGTGATGTCCAAGATAAACTCCCGCCGATTACGCCCGCATTAAAAGTGTTTTCATCCCAATGGAGCATTATACCGGGGGGAAATCATCCTATGTTCTAATACAGGTTTTGGTCTATCTATATGCTTAGTTTCATCCAAGTACGTTCAGCCGTTAAGGCGTGAAAGCGTAACAAACAAACTCGCATTCGCACTTATAATATTAGTAACGATTTGTTTCACGTACCTGAAAAAATTAATAAAATGCTGTATTTTTATTGGATAATCTGTCACTATATTACGCCAAAGAGGCATACAAAAAAAGTTAAATTGGTTAGTCGCATACTAATTTTGTGAGTTCGTTATGTTGACTTTTAAGTAGGTACCATACATGCAAAACAACTTGCATTTCTGACAATTCCTAGTCAGTCTCCATTGTATCTTCAATGTTGATTGTTTGTAAAATTTTTACAATGTACCTAGCAATTTGTTTTTGCAGTGGTAGGTAGCTTTTTCAAGAAATCTCTTGAACCAAATCAGCACGTACTTAATCGGTCCTCAAATAAAGCTGGTTTCTTAATAATATTAATGAACGTCCAATATACGCCGGACGCTCCCCCCCTCCCCCTCCTTTGCTCATTCGGCTCCCCGAACTTTATTTCGGTTTTGTTGTGGTTATATTCTCTTTGTTTTATCCTAACCCAAAGACCTTATACTTCTTACTACTAGACTGTGCACTATGGCGCAAAAACCGGTCCGCGTGAGAGGGCTCCCGTTGGTAGTGTGTCTCTTTCTAATGAGGTGACCATGACCAAACAGAACACGGGACAAATTGATTGTAAAAACGATAGTGTAAGTATCCCGACATATTTATGCTACCTTAATACGCTACCTAAACCTACCTAATTTATTGTAAATAAAAAAAAGTACCTATGTATATTTTTTGGAATCTACAACATTTACCGTATGTCAGGCGTAAATAATTTCACCATCCCATGTTTTCCCGTGGGTGTCGTAAGAGGCGAGTAAGGGGTAAGGGACAAACCAGAGAATGGGCAGCAACGTTCTCTAACGTGCATTTGTAACAACCATACTGCGATCGCCAACCCGCCTGCAAAGCACTCCCCATGAATAGCACAAATAAAACATAGCATAATATAGTGCCCGGCAGCCTGCCTACCCTCGACTACGGTAGCGGTCGAGTTTACGGTATGGCAAGGGGTGCTAAGAATCCCGGACGAGATCCGGCTACCCCAACAAATACCGACGACTGGACCTGGCAACGTACAACACGCGCACACTCCGGTCCGACGAAAAGATTTATGATGAAGTATTATAGATCTGAAGTTCGAAGAGAGGGGAAGGACTCGATAATCCTCAAATCCCAAGTCTCCTCAAGTCTCGTTCTTCAAGACCCATCGTATAGATAGGAACAAAAAGCTCTCTGATCCTACTCTCAAGCTCATGAAGGAGAGGCGTGACATGATCCTGCAGCTTCAGACGATGCTTTGAAATACCGGCAGCTAAATTATACCTCAAAGGATCTCAATGATTTCACATATTGTCCAGTTACGTGGACAGTTGAGAAACAAAACTACGCCAATTTTATTCCTCTAGGAATCAATTTGCAAATAATATTAACAGCCGCTGAATTTCACTCGAACAAAGCCTGCCAAAAACTCCGCAAACCACCATCTTACATTTTTAGTATTACCCAAATATTTAAAAGTACTACTCTTACTAAGTATTAATGAATTATTTTTGAAATACAACGAATTGATTAATTATGGGAACTTTAGAAATATTTAAATACGTTTCAAAGTCGAAGTGAATCGTTTGTTTTGGTATAAAATAAAAAATAAAAATTTAAATTTTCTACCATTTCTAACAAACCCAATGATTATTTGAGCTTGCAAGAAGTCAGACAAGGACACACTACCAGCGGAAACCCTCTCGCCAGGACCGCTTTTGATTAGCTACCGCTTATAAGGAAATAGGTAACCTAGGTGTATGATAATAGATTTCATTTTAGCTAAACAAAAATTTTTGGTACACAGTCTAGTAGTAAGAAATACGTATAAGGTCTTTGTCCTAACCCACCTTAGTTACCCTCACCAAGACTGACTTTTTAAAGCAAGCAAGTTCTGTTATTTATTAAAAAAGTTTGGTTGTTAAATTGAAATAGGCAATCATCATGAGAAGCGCAAAAAGTTCGCAGAGGATAATAACTCCTTTTGGCTTCGCCGTAGACAGGTAAAAAAAGATGATCGTTATAAGTTTTTGGAGGTTTAATTAATTATTTCCCAACTTACACCTAGAGCAGTAGGTGTAAGGTTGATGTTGAAATCGTTTATAGCAAAAACAATTGGTATAACCCGATTTATTAAAGAAACTAATCTAAAATGGCGGTGCTTATCATGTTCTCTCGCTTCCACACTACCGCCGTCTATAGTGTGCAAGCGAGGGAACATGTTAAGCACCGCCATCTTAGATTCGTTTCTTTAATGAACCGGGTTATACAAAATTCTCGCCCGAATGAAATTACCCACACGTTTGGTAATACTGAATACAATAAATATGCCACCTCATTGAAAACCTGTATAAATCTATTAATGTAAATAACATTGACAATAGTGATCTTTGACACACATTTTTCGTTAAATTAGATTAACTTTGTATAAATTCTGAGGGCGACCAACTGTTTCAATTTAATAGGTTAAAGTTAAGTAGTCAAAAATACCAAAAACAAGTCAAACATTTATAGACCTACCTACACCAACTTTTGAAAGATCCCATCACTATCAGATAATTTTCTCGGTATGACATAGTTTATTTGTTATCGTTCACATACCGCCGATCGCGATAAGATCTCCTGTAACATAAAAAATTGGACGGTTTAAGGCGCTTATGATATCAAAAGTCGTGTCACTTGAGAAAATCTCTTCATACCTTTTATCTCCTTAGACAAATACGGGTTATGAGGCATTGCCGTATGTACGTAGTCAAGAATATCAATATTATAATAATATATTTTACCCACGGCTTCGTCTTTGTGACTTCTTACAAGAACAGTGCATTTTTCGAAATAAAAGAAGCTAAATAAACGAACTTTTTAGTACTTTCAGATACAATATAATATAATATTTATTTTACACCATATAAGTTACACATCTCTTTTATAAAAACTTAACACTATGGGTACAATGGCGGTCTTAACATTCACAGCGATATTTGCCAGACGGGAATCCCCCTCTTGACATGTTTTTTTAGGCATAATGCTGTTGGCATAATATTTTCGTATAACTTTTATATAATAATACGGCATAATAATACTTTGGCATAATGCAAAGGTTAGCATAACTGTCATTTGGTCTATTTTGTTTTGCCTTAATTTCGATTTACATAAATATTTAATTAACGCATTATATTTATTCATCATAATAATTCTATGGGCACATAATTGAACGTCGAAAATTAAAATACCTACGGGTAAAATGTCAATATTCAAAATATCGAAAATTTTAATGTTGATTTGAAACTATTTATAATTGTTTTACCAAAACTTAAAATGTCTAATTAAATATATTTGATATAAGGACTCAAATTAGGTTAATGTGCGGCGCGGTGGCCCTTGGACCACCCTTGAGCCGCGAACATGTGTGTTTTATGCCAAAGAACATTATGTGTAAATATCATTATGCGTTTATAACATTATGCTTGATAAGACTATGCATCATTATTATTATGCCAACAGTATTTATTGCAAATCATTTATGCCTAAATACATTAACCGTAATGATCATTATGCTGAATTTCGTTATGTGAATGTAAATTATGGGAAAACATTTTATGCTTATCATTAGTAAACCCTATCAGACAACCTTTGGATGGACTAGGAATAAAACCCATAAACATAAATATTAACTCTTGATAATATTCGTTAAGATAGTGTTCATGTGTGATCTCTGAAGGCCAATCCTCGTATGTAAAAAGTTCAAATTCAAGTCGCAGTTACTTATAACTTCAATAAATGTAAAAGCACTTGTCTAAGTGTGGGTAAATTACAGGTTTATTTTACAGATTAAGACTAAATAACTAAAGTTTGAACTGCAATAATCGAAGGCTTTTTTTGCAGTCCTTACCAGATTTTTTAAGCTAGGCGCTAATCGTGAGGCGTTGTTACGTTAAGCAAGCTCTAATAAATCCTACGATTTATAATAATTACCTTACTGTATGGTATCACAGTTTAAACATCCTTCTAGTTTATTCGAAGATAAATGATAATTTGTCTTCATGTGTCGAAATTTTGTAGTGGGATACTCTCTACACCTCTCACTTGTCCGCTGTTCTTTTCTGATTAATTTTGTTTCGAGATACAAGGCATTCTTTTCTTCTTCTTCATCTTTGTCCAAACCTCTTCTCAGTTTAGCTGTGGTCGGGTTTCTTCGTACATCTGCGCCAGAGAGCTCTGTTCTGGGCTGTCTGAGTACTCAAGTTCTCTTTCAGGAGCTCTTTCTGCATGTTTGACCACCAGGTGGCGGGCTCCGCCATACCATTATTTTATTGAAATCAAATGTGCTCTTGTACTTGGCAATTGGGCTTACCCAGGTTTTAAAATATTGTCTCTTGCTTCATAAGGAGGCAAGTGGTAATTATGTTTATCCAACTACCCCGCTGTTCATTTCTGAATAATTTCGTTGCGGGATTCAAGGCTGTTGAATCGTTTCGCTGGGACTTATCGAGCTTCGTAGATTTGGCGCTTTTCTGGTGGACGCCACTAATGATTCTGGCTTTCAGGAGTTGCGGTGGTTGAGAATAGTCTGACGGGCTTGTCGAGCTGTCGATAGACATCTTGATTAAGTCGGCCCAAATATTAGTTATCAAAATGGTTCATTAACTCCGGCGGGCGTCCGGACCTAATATCTGCTAAATTCTAGGCCGTATCAAAACCTTTATCTGTCTAAATAAAAATGAATGGCTGAATGTGTTGGTAAGCGCAAAACACGTATTGTTTTTTTCTGTGGGTCCATTGATGAATCCAATTCACAACTAGGCCGGTAGGTGGCGCTGCAATCTGGTTCGGGCCCGGTTAAGACAACGTCTGTAGGGTCTGCTATCCATACCAATATTGTAAATTGCGAAAGTAATTCTGTCTGTCTGTTACCTTTTCACTCTTAAACCGCGGCACTGATTTACATGAAATTTAATAAGGAGATTTATCCCGGGCATCATCCAGGTAGAAAAGGGGTAGAAGTTTGTATAGTGAACCAAAGTAAGGCGGCCCAGCCTCACGCGATATAAAAAGAAATTGGCTATTCGAAGTACTAATGTTAGGCACACGAAGCCGCGGGCAAAAGCTAATATATATAAAATGAATCCCTATTTCCCTTGGTCACGGCATCACGCGTGAACAGCTAGACCGATTTCGCTAATTATTTTTTTGTTGTGTTTGTTATTGTTAGGAGAAAGTCCTTATGAAAGAAAAAAATTAAAAGAAGTTGAAGATAGGTAGGTTAGGTATGTAGGTAGGGTAGGTATGTAGGTAGGGTAGGTATGTAGGTAGGGCAGGTATGTAGGTAGGGTAGGTATCTAGGTAGGGTAGGTATGTAGGTAGGGTAGGGTAGGCAGTTGACGGGAGCGAAGCCGCGGGCACAGCTAGTAGTCTATAAAAACTACCTACATTCATGACGGGGCAATAATAATAGCAAATCATTATAGCGCAATAAAACCTGCATACCTGTGAAGTACTTATCAGCACAGGTTTATAATTAATATGAGATTTATTCCATGCTTGTGTGTGTGCGTTGGTCAATGTACTCGAAATACCTTCTTAGTTTCAGACATATTGACGTAGAGTATGGTGATAGGGTTCAATATGCTCTAACATTTTTAGTTTTCATTCTGCGTCAGCGCTTCCGTGCCTCGGCAAGCACGCTAAGCCGTTGATACAAGACTCCCCGCTGTCATTTGAAGATCTTTGACAGTCGTTACGATCAGTCAGAAATCTGAAATCTCTGAAATCTGACACCCGTCTGGCCAAGAGGTATCGTGTTACCCAGTTACTGGGTTGTGGCTAGGCAGATTGATTGATTCTGTGTCAGCGTGACTCTTAAATAGAAATCACAGAGTACTGAGTAGCCTCGTTGTCTATTGCTAGAGATGGCATTCACAAAAATTTTCTTGCAAACCAGCAGCGACCCACATTGCGCCTTTCATCTCGCATGTGATTGGTCGATTGTTCATTCTCTTTGTCCTTTGCCTTGCCGAATTCACTTACGCAATAAGGCTGCAGGCCCGTGAAAAAATTGACTAGGGCATGACAGCTAAAACTTGTATTCCACGCACATTACGCGGGGTCGATAATGATTACAACATGGTCCAAATAACCCTGCTCTTCGCAGGAATGCAACCCCACGCCCGCCAATCCGCTGTGCGCCAATAGCGAGGGTCTAACCTCCGACTGACGTGACAGCTGCAAGAGACTTCTCAACAACACAACACACTTATCGGCTTGTCGGTCAACAAGCACTGCCACTCTTCACCCTCATTTTGGGCCCATAATGTTTAAAAACACGATACAATATGTTTAAAAAATATAGCCTATTATTTTATTCTAATGTCTAATACATATTACTGAAAAGTTTCATCAAAATCCGGTCATTAGTTTTTATGTGAAACAGTACCAAACAAACCTTCATCCATAATCACCAGAGATATACTAAACAAGTCACAAATTTTCGTGTGTGTAAGAAACTTAGGTAAGTATTTATGCCAAGTTACTTTTTACTTAGGTTAGTATTTATGCCAAGTTTCAAATATATAAGCCCAACAAATTTCTACCTTTTGAACTCCTTAGGGGTAGAATTTACAAAAACCAAACATGATTTTTTTTTATTTATTTATTTAAAATTCATGTACAATAGTGGTACATAGGCGGACTTAATGCCACAAGGCATTCTCTACCAGTCAACCTTTGGGTTAAAAAGGACAACTTTGTGAAATGAGTACAAAAATATTAGTAATACACATATACAAATAAATTAATACATAAATATTAATAATACACATATACAAATAAAATAAACTAATAAATACCAATGAAAAAAAAATAAACGAGAAACCTGTTAATAATTATTATGACTAAACTTCTGACTCTAGATGAGCCACGTGTTTATCCCAACTAAAACTGTCTTCGATGTACAGACCTGAATCCTTTACATAAGGTGAAAGAGAAATGATGGAGTTCTCGTACATCAGTGGCATAAGTTGGCCAGTGTTCACACTTCTCAAATGGTACGAACTACCAATGAGGATGGCCTGACATTTCTCGACGTTAACAGAAACCCCAAATTTGCCAGACTACTCACGGATAGCTCGAAGATCAGCATTGAGTAATGAAATGCAATTGTCAAGACATTGCAATTTTTATCAACCAAAAGCGTAAATCTTTAATTTCACGTGTCACATATAAAAGCGTAGAAATTTTACACAAACTTTCAACCCCCTTTTTACCTCCGTAGGGGTGGAATTTCCAAAAACCAATAAATACATGAATATTTTTTATCAAACCAACAGCGTAAATCTAAAATTTCATGTGTCCAATTTACAAACTGTAAAAATTTCATACAAACTTTCAACCCTTTTTTCCCCCTTACGGGTAGAATTTCCAGAAACCAATAAATACATGAGTTCTTTTTATCACCCAAGAGCGTAAATCTAAAATTGCATGTATCCAAAAAATCAAACAATCTTACAAACTGCCGAAATTTCATACAAACTTTCAACCCCCTTTTTATGGGGGCATACGGTTGGAATTTCCAAAAACCAATAAGTACATGAATTATTTTTAATTTTTATCAATCAAGAGCGTAAATGTAAAATTTCACGTGTCCAATCTACGAACTGTAGAAATTTCATACATACTTTCAACACCCTTTTTACCCCCTTAGGGGTGAAATAAAAAAAAATCCTTTCTTAGTGCGCACTTACATCACTTGAGAAACCTCCCTGCCAATTTTCATCATCTTACGTCAAGCGGTTTTCGGTATTTCGTGTGATGAGTGAATGAATGACCTTTCGCTTTTATATATGTAGATAGATAGATAATTAATTATATCTAAACGCCGAGAAGGAATGCTCTAGACGAACATACACGGATTTGATATAAAGGCAAGGTGCGCAAAGGGAAGTACCTACTCATAACGGGCATACGTGTATGACTAGAAGAATGAAGTTATGAACGTAAATAAAGCATAAGGACTATGGTAATGATCGTAGCAGGTGGAGTTCTGTAGGGTCTGCTTACCCCCATAGGAAAAAGGCGTGCGTTTATTTATGTAATAATGCCTGCTCCAAGCATGAAATCTCACTGCCTTGACTGATGACTAATATCAGGGTTTTAAAGCCGATTTATCTATTCGATAATGCTATTGGTTCGATATCTTGACACGTTGCCTTTATGAACACTCAATTATGAAACTTCACTTTACTTTACTTTCTACTTTTTTTTTTCATTAATTTTGGAACGAATTTCTTTAATTTAAGCTTGCGCTAGATGTGATTCGGAAGAAAATGTTACGTCACGTAAGATTTTAGCGTTATACCCCCTCCATACGCCTATATATGTCTCACAGTGAGTGTATATTTCTGTGAGCAGACATAAATCAGGCATATGAATGTCCAAGTGGCTTGTAAACCAATGTGCCATTCACCAATCAGAAGTTGGTATGGCACAATGGCTTATAAGCTACTTGCACTTTTTGATGCAATTGATGCAAGTTATAGGCCTTAGATATCGATACTATCGGTTCTGGTTAATTTATGTTTTCATAATTAAAGTATTTCTTTTTAGGGTTCTGTACCCAAAGGGTAAAAATAAAAACCCTATTATAACGGGACTCCGCGATCCGTCTGTCTGTCTGCACCAGGCTGTATCTCATGAACCGTGATAGCTAGAACGTTGAAATTTTCACAGATGATGTATTTCTGTTGACGCTATAACAACAAATACTAAAAACAGAAATAAAATTAATATTTAAGTGGGGCTCCCAGACAACAAACGTGATTTTATTTGCCGTTTTTTGCGATAATGGTACGGAACCCTTCGTGCGCGAATCTGACTCGCACTTGGCCGGTTCTTTTTCTTCTCTTTTTGTTTAACAAATTGACCCGCACACTGTTCCGTTGTTGAATAAGGTTATTTACCTATGTTTGCAATATTTGTAATTATGTGAGAACCATGTTCCTATTTATCAAATTTATGAGTTTGCCTGTTAGTGCTTGTAATACTTAATACCCAAAGAGAATATAACCACTAGAGAGCTTATAGGCCGATTTCTTCTAAGCACACGACTCACTACTGCGGGCCGGGGGACGAGGAAGAACGCGCGGCTGCAATTGGTCAGTTCAAAGTAAGTTGCGTAGGTATGGCTATCGTTAGGGTTGATCAACTCGATTAAGGGAAAATTGTCGATATCGATAAAATGGATTTTAGCATTATTAAAAATACTCAATTAAAATCATATAAATATGATTTGATCAAAATCAATCAATTACAAAAATAAATATGTATGTCGGGGACATAAAGAAACAAAAAGTATTTTTCCAAATCGGTCAAGCCGTCTACGAGTAATCCGGGAACATAATACATAAGAAAAAATTCGACGAACTGAGAACCCCCTCTTTTTTTAAGTCGGTTAAAAGTAGATAGATATTTTTTAATAATTTTTTTATTAAGTTTAATTTTATTAACATCGATATCGACTTTAGCTATTAAAAGTAACAGCACAGATATTTACGATAAAAATACAAAGGGAGAGAAAGGGATAGAAGCATTAGAATTGTCTAGTGAAAGAGCGAGACTTTTCCAAAAGACATCAACGCGGGTCTCAAAAGTGTGCTCGTTTACCCCATCCACCATTTTAAGTAGATCCCTGCGGTGTCTCATAATCTGATAAAATTAAAAATAATTTTCCTACTGTTTACTTACCGATGAAAAGTTATGCCATCATTTTTGTAACTAGATGTCTTGGCATGTTTCCCATACCCCTTTACCGCGCATGAGGGCATTTTGATGCGTTATAATTGCAATAAAAAGATAAAACAATTTGTATTTATTTAGCGTGCATACAGGTCTAATAACTGGACACAACTAAAATGGTTACTAGTACCGAAGCCTTTACATAGGCGACAAAATACTAATAGTTTTCGTGCGTCGGGGCACTGTATGCGCCGTCAAGTGGTTATATCGTCGTTGTTAATACCTATACGTAGTAATTTAGTGTTAGTCTGGGTGCATCGTTCGCACGTATATGAATTAATGTATGTATGTATATGTTGTAAAACACTTTTTAAAAAGTATGGAGTTTCTTGTCCTTTCGAATAAGCTATTTTTCCGAATGGACGGTAGAATCTATTATTATTATTAATTTAAATTTTTGACGTTCAAAAGTGCCGCTTAGTGGCCTAATTGCTGCCTTATTGAAATAAAGAATTTTGACTTTGATTTTGACTCTGTGGAGTTTTGCTGCCAAATTTCATTTTACCCTGTACACATATTCCTACCACGATATCATTATGATTTTTATTATCTACTTAGTTTGTCCCACTGTTGGGCAAAGGTCTCCCCGTGGCCTTCTACTCTTCTCGGTGAGTTGCATTCGCGGCCAATTCCTACGTCTATAAATGATCTACTCACTTGTTAGTACATAAGACGAAGTACCTCTAGCAAGCTTAAGTTAAAAACTTGGCCTTCGCATTGATTCGTAAGAAATATATCTAAAACATAACATAAGCATACAGCACCATACCTGTATTCCCCGAAAGGTAAGTAAGACGTGCACCTATAGAACGCTCACATTTCGCCATTTATTTAAAAGGGGGCGAGCCTATAACCGGACACAATTGCAGTCTTAGGGCTGCTGCTGTGAACTTTCAGATGGAAACGCCCAATTTCAATTTCCCTGGAACCAAAAATTGGAAGACATGTGACATCCACCAACCCGCACTGGGCCCGCGTGGTGGATTACGGTCCATTCCCTCTCACAGAGAGGACGCCTGAGTGTCCCAGCAGTGGGCACATTAATAGGACGATGATCATGAGTATGACCCGCAGCCTAATTGCGTGTGTGAATTCGGCAAGGCGAAGGATATAACCCCATCAATCGACCAATCACATAGACGGAAATCCACAACGCGTCTTTCATCTCGCACGTGATTGGTCTATTGATGGGATCAAATACTTCGCCTTGCTGAATTCACTTACGCAATTAGGCTGCTGAGAATCGAACCCAGGCCCTGATGCTCAGCAGTAACGCTGCCGAATCCTCCTCCTTCTAAATAAAATAAACAACATTCAATAATTCACATTTTGTCCCCAGGTTACTCAGTGCGAGCGTTCGTCCGGGACCCGAAAAAGATCCCAGATGAGTACAAGAACAAGGTAGAAATCTTTCCCGGAAACGTTCTAGAACCCGACTCCGTTGCTGATGCCATTGATGGCGTGGATGGCGTTGTTGTCGCACTGGGCACGGGACACGACATGCCCGCCAGCCTTGCTCCCACTTCTGACATGTCAGAAGGGACAAAGAACATTCTAGACGCAATGAGGGCTAAGAATGTGAAGCCAGTCTCTGTCTGTCTGTCCGCCTTCTTGCTTTACGAGCCAGAGAAGGTGCCTAAGCCCTTCGTGGACATCACTAAGGACCATAAGAGGATGTGGGATGCTCTAAGGGATAGCCCTCTGAATTGGATTGCTGTGTTCCCACCCAGGATTGATGGTAAGGCTTTTTTGACTTATGGACTTTGAACACAAAGTTAATTTTACCTTGAATTTTTAGTATACGTAAGATTTTGTACCGTGTGTGATGCAACTACACTGTCAGCTTTAGATGTCGTGGTTTAAAATAAACATAACGCATCCACATTCTTCTAGCTATGAGCTGAGCCCGATGGCCTTTAACCGGCCACAAATTTAGTCTTTAGGCTAGTTACACCTGGATCGCGGATAAATTTGAAAGAGAGTTAACGTGGCCCTGGCCCAAGCAACTGAAGGAACACGGGTGGATTTTAGTAAAAAAAAGTCTGACACGCCTTCCCGCTTCACCCAGAGCGAGAAAAGTCATTTGATGATATACCACCCAAAAAAAATAGGCTAGTTACAACTGAGAAATTCCAGATTTGGTTGGCTGTACCTGTTTGTTGCATGAAGTTTTAATAAATAATAAACCCAATGAGGGTTTTATGAAAGGATGTGGTCAAGTCCAGGCACCTGTCAAATTATGTTTTCGACATTAGTTAAATTAACGTCAACGTTATGTTGATGTCATAGAGAACCTTTTCAAAGTCAAGGACCTCTCGCCAAAGTGGCGCCAACGATGGCGTGAATTTACCAGGAAACCCTCATTCGCCCGTTCCTGAAATCTAACACAGGACAAATGCCAGCAATAGCGGTTACGACCTCCAGATCGACGAGGCAGTTACTGCCCTGCAAATCATGTTTCGATACCTCAACTAGATCCCTTCGACTTTTCAGATATTCCTAGCTGCGATTATGCGATCATCGAGAACTGCACCAGCCTTCCTGGACGTATTGTCTCAAAACGGGACCTAGGATCGTTCCTCGTTGACGCCCTGACCGAGCCTAAGTACTACAAGACGGACGTTGGCGTTTGTAATAAGTAGGTTTTTAACTAAGTGTTATCCGGACTATGAATGGGTTATTTTGTAAGTGCCATGTTCAACCAGACTATTCTGTTATAATGTTACCGTGAAAATTTAGGTGGAGTGAGCGTCAAGTGACGAGTTATGTCGTGTCAAAACTATCATGTTTCCACTGAAACGAGAGACGGGAGTTATACAAGGCGAATAGCTCTATCCCTTTTCGACAACGGGATCATGATGGCGTTGAAGTCATAGTACGCTATTCTACCTGAAGGTAGGTTTGACAGTTCACCTGGGCCTCATTTCACCTTAATTTTCACGCTGAAATGTTTACAAAATAATACAACAGTTTTCAAAGTGATTTTTAGCTGTGCTGTGTGTCCACTATGTATTTCCGATATGCAAAATTTCATCTATCTGGTTTAAAAAGACATCTACAGGCCTATCGTTTAACTGAGATAGCTGCACCAGTGCAGCAGGGATGAGATGACTTATCGCGAGAGCTTACATATTCTAATTCTCTTCTTCCACTCGACTCTACCTCGACTCGAGTCTACTTCTACTCGACTCTACCTCGACTCGATTCTACCTCGACTCAGCCTTCCTCAATCAAATAGACTTAGCTTGTTATTTATTGACATTAATATCCTCCACTAGAGACTTTTTTTCGAGAGAATTAGATGAGTTGAGTGGAGGGGAGGTATTTTTCTTCAAAAGGACTTAGAATATAATTATCAGTCACCATCGCACAGCTATCTCAAGCACTCGCAGACGATATATCCATAAAATAAAGTGCCTTGACGGAAGACAAATTCACATAATTATAGTTACAAGATGCGTTTTTCCTTATATCAAAATTGGTTCGTGTAGAAAACATGTTTTGTACAATGTAGATAAAGTATAGGTAGAATCAAATTTAATGGTGGCTCGGAACACTCCGCGAGTCGTTGCGCAGTATCGAATTCACGTGACAGCAGTAAGGGGTGGGGTACTGCGCAGCGAACAGACGTCATTAACTTTGAAGCGGCCTATACCAGTCTAAGATAACGGAATGTTCTTAAATAATAAAAACTGGGACTAAAATAGACCTCTGAGACTACTAACCGTAATTTTCTCAAACGAGTTTCTTTAATTTGTATCAAGGCAATGTCCTTTTTTTTTTTTTTTTTTTTTTTTTTTTTTATTTGTTATAGGCTCGCGTTTGACCACTATCTCGCCTGATGTTAAGTGATGATGTGGTCGAAGGTGAAGCACGCTTGCCTAGAAGTAACCTATTCACTCTTGACTTGAAGACCCCTAGGTTGTAGCTATCGGGAAACAAAGACGCCGGCAGGGAATTCCACTCCTTAGCTGTACGCACAATGAAAGTATTTTCGAAACGCTTTGTGCGTATGGGTGGGATATCAACCATGTAACGATGGCGCATTGCCGTACGTCTTGTAGTCCGATGATGGAAAGGGCTAGGCGGAATCAAATTGTGCAGTTCCATCGCACACTCCCCGAAATGTAACCGATAGAAAACCGACAGGCTGGCAACTCGTCGTCGGTGTTCAAGGCTCTGGAGCTTTGAGTCGACCAGCGCATCATTGCCGATAAGTTTCCTGAACATCTTGGACTATAATTCAAACCAGTTTTGTTTAATAATTCCATAACTACAAAACGGTTCGTCTGTAGATACATACCAAGGTAGAACTGACCTACCCTTCTACGCAATTTGTTAAATATTTATTCAACCAATCACTCAACGCGTGCTTGATAAATTGTTACGATATTTCTGCTTTAGTTTTCGTTCCAGAAACTGGGTGAAAGACTCTTGTGATGTTTTCCATTTTATAGATCATCTATTACAACAAACTATTTGGCCAAAGGCCTTTTCTTGTATATTTAAGTATTAATTTTATTAAAACGATACCGTTATTTTTTTCGTAAGGCACCTTCCTGTTGGCGCACGTATTTTCTAAGAATACTAGCTGACCGCACACGTTGTTTTGCCATAAAAACACCAAACATTTTTTTAATTCGCTGTATTTTATCCTACCTACCTACCCTACCCTACCCTTACTTACCATACTCTACCTACCCTACCTACCAAATATGCACAAAAAATTTCATACGAGTTTGCAGACAAAGACAAGTGACACGAGAATTTTAAATATAAGATTTGAAGTGTTGAATTACATCCCATTGCGTTCATATGTACTTGCTTCACGATAAGCGATTTGCTTATCGTGTGATATAAATCGAATCGCGTCGAACCATCACGAAGGCTGCTAAAGGATATATAAAAACGAATGATTTTAACAAATTATGTAAATTATATTTTTATCTCTAAATGATTTTATTACTGTAAACAGAAATTAGTGATATGTACATAAAATATTACCGCACAGCGGTTTGATTTCAACAGATATTGCAAAGAAAATCTAATAAGATTATTGTATGAGAAATTCTACATTTTCTATGATGATTATTCTTAGTCCGGTATGTAATATACTTACTGCAATGTATTTTTATACTAATAGGTATCTAGTAGAGTTTATAATTTATTTATTATAAATAATTGATTTATTATAAAAATCCAAACAGTATTTCAATAGTTCCTACAAAAGGACTTGAATTCACATTAATATTGAAGATACTATACTAGATGACTATTCAATAATACATTGTGGTGGTGTATAATAGGCAATCATGTTTTCCATTTATTTAAATTTATATAAGTTCGTAGGAGTGACGTCATAGAAAATTATTGTTTAATGAATATTGATTGTGGCAATACCGTAACGTAGTTCAATTTTGTACATTTCATTTCCATTTTGTGACGTATTTTGCTTTCTATTCGTCTACTTGCATTTATTGAGCAGGCACATAAAACTACAATGCTCTTTGTCTCGATATTTTGTGATTATATGCAATTAATAGATAATAAATCATGTGCTGTGCATTTTAAAATACATTGAATATTAAATCTACATGGTAAACAAACTATACCTCATTTTAAGTAAATAAATGTAAAACAAAATATATTTTGTTGGTAATAAATTTTTTAATCGTTTTTACAATTTTTTTTATACCCTGGTGACATTTAAATAGGGATTGAAATTATTATGGGCACACAGTGTTGTTTCGCGAAGGTCCAATCGAGGCCTGTATGGTCACCGGACAGTGTGATATGCTTGATGTAGTTTATTGGGAAGTAAGTCTTAACAGATGATGCTATTGAAGACGTTACAATGTCCCTGCTTCCCTTCCTAGAAGTAAGGGTGTCTGCGCTGCATGGGTAGAAGTCCTCGCTACTATTGACAGGACTCCTCGCGTACCCCACTCTACCGACTCGAGACGTCGTGGAGAGCAGCCCCGGACTCGTAAACGTCTCCATCGTCCATGAGTCCGACGTTGTAACCGACGGACGCTTATTCTCTAAAGATACGAATATCTGTTCGCTTGTCCACGGTGAGGGCGCTACAAACAAAGTGATTGTACCTTTGGAAGACAGGCTGGACAAGCAGCTGGAAGCAGTAGTGGTCAGCGGGTCCACACTCGTCGTGCTGAAGTAAGTGTCTCGTGTCGTCAAGGACGAAAATATTAGCGATAGATTCTGGCTGTCAGTAAACCCACTCTCCGTACTCCAGGGAGTGCTGATCATGCTCAGCGTGTTCAGGGTCGCTTTCGCGCTATCAGACCTGTTCGCATCGGCTGACGAAGTAAACGACGATATAGAATACTTTTTCTTCAGTGTAGATACAGATTTTGATGTCACAACGGTTTTTCTCTTTTTTTTATTAAGTTCCATAACTCTGACCTTATTTATAACTGGATCCTTTATTGTTAAGAATCCATATTTTCTCATGCTGTGTGAATTTTCGCCATCACAGCGATTGGGTAGCAATCGTTAGCTATGTCGATGAGCCAACGATATTCTTCTAATGAACTCACAAATGTTAGTATATATTGCAAAGGATCCATTCCTATTTGGATGAGTCTTACTCACCCTACTTACGTATAATACAAGCTTACCATTATTTTCTTAGTTCGTACAAATTTATCTTGAGATTGAAGGTTTTTTTTAATAGGTATTATATTTATTTAAATATTGTTACAATTTGAGTTCAATTTTGCTTCATTATTTTTTATTTACTGACGATTTGACAGTGACGTTGTGTGTTTGAAATTTAAATTAGCGCTGAGGTTGAATGTTAAGTTTATGGGCATTTTAATTAGATATTAATAGAATAGGTACTCGTGTTACTCTGATTTTAATTATTAAGCTAGGTACTTGGTAAGCTACAATGGTGCCATCGCGGTGCGAACCTGGATGAGGTTAGGTACAGGAACCTGAGGATTGGTACCTACAAGTTAAGAGAGTCATAATGCTGATCAATGGTGTGACTGACTATGGCATGGCCACCATCAGGGTTTAATTTCTTTAACACAAAAGAAAATAAAGATAACAAAAAACCCGACTGTTTAAAAAGCGAACTAAAAAGACTTAAACAAGAAGAAAATCATGCTGTGCAGTAGGAGGATACATATGCGCGAGCTGGCTGACGAAAACCAGATGTATCCTCGAACTGCACAGCATGATTTTCTTCTTGTTTACGTCTTTTTAGTTCGGTTTTTAAGCAGTGGGCTTTTTTGTTATCTTTATTTTTTTTTATTTAAAACTTTTAGTATTTTTTTTTAAGAATAAGGTACATATATGTATTGTAGACTTTTGTATTCATCTCTAAATCCTTATTGATACCCCACACGATGGGTACGGAAGAAAAAAAAATTGGGCCCTCACAATATGGCGCCCAAAAGCCGCCATTTTTCTATTTTCCATATAGCTAATGACAATCGCAGGGTCAAGACGAATCGTTTGACGTAAGAATCATCAAAATCGGCCAACGCGTTTGGTGTTTAGAACGCTACATAGAAACATACATACATAGACTGATAAACACATTATTCTCCTTGGGCAGTCGGGTAAAAAATAATTGAAATTTGTCGCCAAATATTAGATTTGTCGGTTACGGGTTCAAAAGTTAGAAGGGATTACAGGTGGCCGAACTGGGGAGCAACGTCCCAGCTTGGCCACATTTGTATCTCAAAAACTAGGCTGCTATGATCATCGAGCGATGATCACAGCAGCCTAATTGCGCGAAGACGCAATGTGGATATCCACATCCCGTCTTTCATCTCGCATGTGATTGCTCGATTGATGGCGGTCAAACCCTTTGCCTTGCCGAATTCCCTTACGCAATTAGGCTGTTTTCTCCCAAATTTAGTCGCCATTTTACTCCAAGTCACAGATATAGTCGGTCTTGGTTTATAAGAAAGAATGAGTTAATTTTTTAAGGTATAGTCCAAGAGCTAGATCAAAAAATTGCTCTTGGACTTTACCTTAAAATTCAATTCAATTTAATTCCCTCAATTTATTACGATATTTATATTTAGTCCAACTATCTAGGCAGCGGAAAAAAAAACATACAAATAACATTTTTAATATTATATTTGCTGCTAGCTTAGAATACAATGACTTTAACCAGTGGTGTCTTATCCCATACAAAGAAACCGTGCCGACGTACTGTACTGATTATGTTTCGTAAATCGATCGCGTTCGGTTCCGTACCACGGATATAGATCGTGATCGATCTATCGCCGTGGAACGGAACCGAACGCGATCTATTTACAAAAAATAATCGGTATAATCAGATGAAAAACGCTAGTTACGTCGGCACGGTTTCTTTGTATGGGATGAGGCATCTGTATTCTAGTATTATAATTATCTGTGCTATAACTAACTGTACAATTATTTACACTATATGAAACAATTCAGTTCTTATAATATCTCAAAATTATTCTTTCTCTTAGGTATACCTACCTAACTGGGTTGTAATGTGGGTTTAAAAATTGAGAATTTTGAGTTAAATACGTGATTATAAAACTCATATTTTAATGCCAAACTTTTGGCAGGTTTTCAGGCTAGAATAAAGTTTTACAAACACTCAACTACAAATTCTTTATTTAGGAATTTTGAGTGAAGATATGATGAGGCCAAACTAAAGGTGAAACAGATCATGGAGTCAGTCAGTGACCGAGTGGCGTCCAAGCATTGAAAGAAATCGGTTAGATGTCGTTGCCATCGAGGTTAGAACCAACCTGAATAAGGTTGGTTGCTAAAGAAGTGTGGAGATTAATACAAAAAAAGAGAAACTTATGCTCAATACTGGGCGAACTCTGATAGAATGAGCGCTAAGGTAAGTAAACGTTCCTACATCACGCTAACGTTCTATCAACTTCAACATTTCTCTCATCAAGTAACTCTATATCCAGTAGTATCTTCCCAAGTTCTCCAGTTCTGAACGCTTTGATCATGGTTCGGGCGACTTCGATCAAGTCCGGAACATCTCGGGTTTTGCCGTCGAAGTCCCGAACACGACGAACGCGGTTGTATTTTACTGCGCCGGCTATTAGCACCTGTAATGTTAGAAAAATATGTAATTAGCATCGCATCATCAAAACGAGATTCATCGGCAATGATGCAGCAAGAAAGTAGCTCCTAAAGTGATTTGAGTGGAACGTATAATTAGGGCGTAATCTGCTGTGAATGTGCGCCACATAACAAATTAGTGCGTGTTGACGTTTTGGAAAAAAAAGGGGAAAAACGATTCCTGCTGGAGTAACGTTGTTTCAGAGAGAGAAATATTGTGCATGGGTAGAGACATTATATGTGTGCATAAATGTGCGCTGAAAATGTAATTAGTGGTTCGTTCAGGTTTTAGAAATATTGCATTTAATTCTGGAGTAACGTATTGCAGATTCGTGTCATCTCTAATACCATTATATGTGCGCCTGTAGTATAAACAAACACGAGCATCTCTTTATTTGTGCGTATTTGTGACAGAATTAGATTTAAGAACATATTTATAACTTTCATGTAATCGCTCTTTATTCAAGATGCATTTAATATATTTGTCTATATCAAGTGTTGTGTTTTTTTCATATCACTGCAGGTATTTTTTGCTTGCTTTTCTAGTTGATCAACTCGCTCTTCAAGCTTATTAATGTAGATATTACTCTCCTTGTTTTCAGCCTCAAATTGTAACATTTTATTCATTACCTCATCGTATTTATTTGCCGTGAAATCGACAGATTGTTGCAGCTTACTACTGAGATGTAATTTCTTGAAGTGAGGAGATGACAAAAATGAGGATTTCTCTTTTTTAAGATCTTTTATAATAGTTATTTCATGATTAAAATCTGCGTGGTCCTGGTTTCTTTGTTCCGTAGGTTTTCTCTTAGTTCGACAAGTGGTATTTGAGGGCGTGCAATCTTTCGAAAAAATCTTAGGGGAAATTTAGCACAGAATGATGGTGAGCGGGTGGGGTTTTATTTAAAACAGCTGCCGACATTGGTGGTGTGCCTTTAAGTGCATTGTAAATGTTACTATGAAAAATGCAAAAAGAAAATTCAAATATGAAAACTGCAAAAATTCTAATCAATCTGGATTTGAACTCGAGACACTTCAATACTTAGGTCGAAATAGCTTGCTACTCCAATAAGCAAACTTATCGCCGACAAACTCAAACTAATGACCCTGCGCTCACACGGTGCCGAACTCATAATAGTTGGGCGACTACGGAATGTTTCATTCACCGACATTCATTACTGATGAGGTCAAAGTCCAGGATAACACTCTTTGTTCGAATTTTTCTGTTGCCAGAATTTAGGCATCATTTTCACTATTATCTTTGTACATATCTGTCATTGTTTTAATATTGATAACGTATGTATTATAGTTTGAACAAAACAATGCACTGTTTACACGTTCTATGGACTATCAAACACAGTTGACGGTTTGAGTAATAAAATTTGGATAATATTTTTGTGTTCACCAAAAATCTTTTTAAAATTTTAGAAATGCATTCATAGATGTACCTTTAACATCTATGTATGCATTTCTAAAATATTGATCTTAAACCCGTTTAATTGTTTTACTATAATTAAACTACTCGGCCAACAAAATATGTTACATCAAACAAATTCCAAATTAACACCAAGATATAACACTTTTTTATTGTAGTGCGCTGCAAATATTCTATTGTAACAATAACTATTTTATTCTTCCCCGAAAAATACTGATCGTGCACCAAATATTCCTGCTCGGGAGCTTAGGGCACCCCGACACGGACAGGTTAGGTTCGTCGACTATGTTGCCAAAGTACCTACTATACATTTTGCAGTGCATTATCTGAAGTAAAACTAAAAAAATAAATGCTTGTTTTTAAAATTAGGTGTATTACTATTTTTACAAATTTGCAACAGTTGTTAAATAGATGCTCGTTATGACATAGGTATTTTAATGAACATATTTTGGTGCACATTCATTATATTTGGTGGAACACAGGCAAAATTAGGTAAATGAAATGGGAATAAATTGAAGTACTTTTAAATACCATCTATAAAATTTCTGTTTTTGTTTTTTGTTGGTGTTTAAGAGTTATTCCACTATACTTCTTGCACACAACTGTCACTATATCATTAAAGATTATGTATTAATATAGTTTGTAGAAAACAATGAACTTTTTCACGCTTTATGAAATTATCAAACACGGAGTAACCACGCCGCACGTCTGTCGCAATAACGTCGCGAGGGTAGATGACGGCTTTATGACCTAACATACATAAAAATAATAATAATTAAAACATCAGAATTGAGAACATCCTCCTTCGAGAATTCGGTTAAAAATAAAAACGTGCCAATACTTATGTTTATAACTAGCTGTGCCCGCGGCTTCGCTCCCGTTAACTACTCAACCCTACTTACCTACCTACCTGTACCCATAGATTTAGAATTTTTTTGCTACGCAAAAAGATACACGAAGGTTGCGAGCGAGAAAACCTAATCAAGTACTAAACGCCCAAGAGAAAAAGAGAGAGTGAATGAAGTACCAATATGTCATTTTTTTCGCGAGAAGGGGTCCATAGCGTCCCTTCTGTTTTACACATCAGTGAATTTCTTGCATTTAAATAATAATCTTTAGATTTAAATTGATAATATTAATTATGCAACTATGTTGGCTTATTTTGTGAGTAAATGTGACGTTACAAGACGAAATAAACCCAATAAATACATGTTTCATAGGTAAATACAATTTTGTCCTTGGATTGTTTCGAACCATATTTTGACAAATTTCTGCTAGTAATCGGCTCAGAAAAATATTCTTACAATAGTATATTGATTTCCATTGTTTAATAAAAGTATATTTCGTATATTTAAACAGAATTTGCTAAAATATAATGTAAAAGAGAAAATTGTTTGTTTACGCTAGGGCTTGACAAAGCGGTGACGTCAGGAGTATCGATAAAAACTTAATCTTTTTATAGTTTTGTTTTGTTTTATAGTTTTGTTTAAATAGATTTAAGTTAGGATTGAGAAGATGTGTTCATCTAAACTGTACTTTAAGTTGCATGTTTATTATATTAGCCTTTGTTTTTCAAAATGTTTCGGAGAGTTTTGATGTTTTATTACTTTGAGTAGGTCTTTGAATGTCATATTGTTTGTATTTATTAGTTTTACAGTGTCTTGAATACATGAGTGCTCTGCTCACCAGCAAATTGTTCTGTTGTGTAAATAATAATTTGTAATGTTTATGTACCTACAGATGCCCAAATAATTCTGTATTAAGAGAAAATGGATTCGAATTTTAAACAGAGATGGATGGTCTCTACAAAATGTAGTAAACATTTCGTATTGAAATACCTACTGCATACTAAGAAAACATCGACGAATCCTAATGAAAGAATCTATACCTAATTTATTTGTGCCTGTAAGAATGACACTTCCTATCGTATGGTTAGTTAGTGGCTAACCTAGATAGTATTCTGTATAAGCAAGCATGTATTTTGCCCAGTTTTTATAACAGTTCAATATTAACAACAACGGCAGCAACCCTTTAATCTTGTTTCTTATTGTGTTCACCAAATATCGATATCGATACTGAACATGGACTTTTTAACAACACTTTTTTAACTAACACATGGACAATTCCCTCACACATAGATTTTATTTTTTTGGTTTCGCTTTTCATCTGACTCTGTTTATCTTGTACATACTATATCTATGCCTGTACCTACCTTACTTACCTACCTACCTGTATCTACCCTACTTACCTACCTACCTGTACCTACCCTACTTACCTAGACCTACAGATCGAGCGTTCACGGCACAGAGTGCTATTTACTCTAGGGATAACAATTACAAAAAAAAGCAAGAATTATTATTTAATATTTTTATTCTAGCCATAGTTGAAATATGCCCGTGAAGGTATATCGTTGATTCGACACAGAGTGTTGACCTGGTTCGCTTCGTCCGCGCTAGGGGTCGCGGCTGGCGGGTTGTAGGCAATCTACCTACTACCTACCTACCGGTTTTTTTTCTTGTTTTTCTTTAACACCGCCATTTAGAAAGTGAAGCCAAATGCACAACACCATCTGTCGAATAAAGAGTTCAACAGTCCGAGTATCTGAATTGCGTATGTTGTAAAATTTTACTTCTTGAGCACTTTAAATTCATCTAACTTTTGATAGAGTGAACCGATTGCGATGAAACAAAAACTAAGTAATACTTCAAGTTACGCACAATTTTTATGTATAATAGTTATCTACATTGATTTCGTACATTTTACTTGATGCGTGTACAAATAAACGAACAAACAAAAATTCAAAAATGCCAAAAACGCTGGAAATGGTTCTGTTTGTTATCCTTTAGCACCCTGGCTATTTTTTTTTGGAAATATTTTCGATGTACAAAAACGTCTTTTCTACAGATTTATTATATGTATTGATGATTATAAAAGTACTTGCGTACTTGTGTTAATTGTGTTTTGCTTATCTCGTGTCTTCTGTGCGGGTCGCAAATAAATATTTTTTCTTTCTTTTCTTTTTTACTTTTACGAAGAATCTTTACAGAAACAACAAACTAACATATTAGGTAGTACACATTGATATGAAAACACATATTTCCTAAACTATTTTTGATGTGCCCTTTGCAATGCATATCATTCAAATATAAAGGTACCACATATGTAATCGTTTTATACTTACTTTATTATCAATTTATTGTTACTGCTACTGTTAGGTTTTGGATACGTAGGTACTTAAGCCTGCAGCAACGGTAAATTAGTAGGAAAGAAATTAATAAGAAATACTTATCGCTCTTTAATGATATTCATATAACAAAGAGAATATAACCACTAGAGAGCTTATAGGCCGATTTCTTCGAAGCACACGACTCACTACCGCGGGCCGGGAGACGAGGAAGAACGCGCGGCTGCAATTGGTCAGTTCAAAGTAAGTTGCGTAGGTATGGCTATCGTTAGGGTTGATCAACTCGATTAAGGGAAAATTGTCGATATCGATAAAATGGATTTTAACATTATTAAAAATACTCAAATAAAATCATATAAATATTATTTAATAAAAATCAATCAATTACAAATATAAATATGTGTGTCGGGGACATAGAGAAACAAAAAGTATTTTTCCAAATCGGTCAAGCCGTCTACGAGTAATCCGGGAACATAATACATAAGAAAATTCGACGAACTGAGAACACCCTCCTTTTTTTAAGTCGGTTAAAAGTAGATAGATATTTTTTCATACATTTTTTATTAAGTTTAATTTTATTATTATCGATATCGACTTCAGCTATTAAAAGTAACAGCACAGATATTTACGATAAAAATACAAAGGGAGAGAAAGGGATAGAAGCATTAGAATTGTCTAGTGAAAGAGCGAGACTTTTCCAAAAGACATCAACGCGGGACTCAAAATTGTGCTCGTTTACCCCATCCACCATTTTAACTAGATCCCTGCGGTGTCTCATAATCTGATTAAATTAAAAATAATTTTCGTACTGTTTACATACCGATGAAAAGTTATGCCATCCTTTTTGTAACTAGATGTCTTGGCATGTTTCCCATACCCCTTTACGGCGCATGAGGGCATTTTTATGCGTTATAATTGCAATAAAAAGATAAAACAATTTGTATTTATTTAGCGTGCATACAGGTCTAATAACTGGACACAACTAAAATGGTTACTAGTACCGAAGCCTTTACATAGGCGACAAAATACTAATAGTTTTCGAGCGTCGGGGCACTGTATGCGCCGTCAAGTGGCTAAATCGTCGTTGTCATATAACAACAAAGAAGGTTGGTACTTACAATACAGAAAATAAATTATTCGAGTACCAGTCTACCTACCCACGTCATATGTACCTAAACTGTGTACCTTATTTGTATAAAATTATAGATATTGGGGCGAATCAACTTTTAAGGCACTCCTTTGGCAATATTTTACAACAGTAAAAATTAAAAAACAAAATAACGAAAACTTACAAATATAAAGTGTTATGTGTTAAATAATTTATCTTATTTTGAGATTATGCAGTTGGCCACGACATCCAAGTTAGTTTTCATGATTTTTTTTTGAAAAGCTGGTGCCCGTGTCGTAAAACTATCCCCTGAGTTACGTTTTTGAAAGTATGGAAATGTGAAATAAAACTAAATGTACTGAAAAACTAAAATAGTAAATATTTATTTCAACTTAAAATGCAGTCTTCTAATTAATCAACCTTAATTTATAATAACAGTAGCAACAAATAGAGACAGTTCAAAGTCCACTGCGTTACTTTGGTCATAATTAAATGCTATACTTTTAGGTAAATCGCTGTATTAAGGTAATCAGTCAATCATTACATATTTCTAAGTTGAAGTCTAATCCTGAAGTTTGCTAATCAACAGTATTTAATCATGTAATAAAATTTTGGTACAAGCTATAGTAAAAAATCCTTACACAAATTAAGGGACAAAGCGTTAACGCCAGAGAAAAATTGGTAACGCCTGAGAATTTTAGACTATCTAAAAAGTAATAACAGCAATATGATGTGTGTAATCATAGTAATAACAATTCAAGTCAACTTATCTAATCAGTTTTATGAAAGGTACACACAATAAAAAAACAACTAAATTAAAACAAAACTTAAAATTAAACGAGATCACAGGTAACTTGGATTATTCTAATAGGAACCTTAATTGAAGTAAGTATAACAGAATTAGTCTTATTCCTTTTCAAACACATCTCTGGCGTCGATAGAAGCGCTTACAACATAAAAAGGTTTATTCTTGGTAAAATAAAAATAGGAACAACTAAGATTAGGGTTCTCTTTTATAAAGGTTTTAAACAAATTTCTCATGGTGTCTAGCATAAATCTTTTTTGAGCTTTTATGCCTGCTTTTGTGAGTGTTTCTTTTTTACCGGCTGTTGCACGTGATATGTCATCTCTCAAGTAAAAATCCCTAATTTTCTTCTTTAATACTGTGTTTTTATCTGTGCTCTCTTTTCTTTTCAGAAGTTTGTCAACACCTAAATTCTCTCGAAGTAGTTGTTTTTTCATTCGTGAGTCTTTGACATCTACAGTTTCAAATATCTTCTTGATTACCTCTCTTTCTTTCCTAGATTTTGTCTTTTTGAATGTCTTCTTAATAGCACCGCTCAATATTCTGTATCTTAAGTCTTCATTGTTTTCAACTTTGTTGGTTTTAGTTTTGATTTGTCTGTTATATCTTTTCTTAATTTTCTCGTACTTTCGTCTTAAATTGTGATTATCTTGCCTCAGTTTTGCGTTTTCTCTATGCACTCTCGACCTGTCCTTTTTCACTTTTTTTCGACCTAATTTTGCTGAAAGCGATGGTGACTTAGCTAATAGCGATGCGCATAGGGGAGTAGGTAATGCTTGTGGTGGCATATCTGGTGGATGAATTGCATGGGGAGGTGTTGGTGGTGGAGTTTCGTCTATAAAGTTTTCCAACCTGGAGTCAGATCTAGGCGAGTCTGGAGGTGTTTGGTGTAATAAACTTTGTTGGTGTAATAAAGTTGTCGTTTTCGTAATCTCCATATCACATTTGCATTATATTTTTCCTTAGGAGTCAAATCTTTTACTAATCTCTTAGTCTTATGAAATCTATCGTTCTCGGTACTTCTTCGTACTTTTCTTTATTATTTTTTAGCCTTTCCCTGTAGCGTTTCTATTTCTCAGCTGCACTTAGCGGCATTTTCGTTTATGTTGCCCAAATCTGAGACAAAATAAACTATTCTTTATTATCTAAATAGATAAGTTACTTGTTTGATTGATCTATTACCACAGACAAACCATGTAAACGGTGTTAGGAGGCATTTAAGATTTTTGTAATATTTGTTAGTAGTAATGATAGATACATCAAACATTATTAATCTCTCAAAAAGATAAAAAACACTGAAAATATTCCTAATTAGCTATGCCATTCTGCCTTACATTCTCTAGCGTTACCGGTAACGCGAGAGAAAGGTCTCTAGCGTTACCGGTAACTCAGGAGAACAGTATCTTGCGTTACTGATAACGCAGGAGAAAATTTTGCTTAAAATGACGATAAATAATTACACCATTGAAACTAATAAAAAAATGGGTCATGACCTAGAAATCAGACAACATGGGTTACGTTGTAACGTAATAATAGCAAAATATTTAAAAAACTCACCGCGATTTACGTCGTAACGCTGTAGAACGGCAATAAACCCACGCGCACTCCCTGAAAGCTTACCGCAGACTGAGGGGCGGGTGTCGTGAGGCCGGACTTGTCGGACTACTCCAACGAATTATTAGATAATCTTCGCATGTTCTGACATTGAATTAGACGCCATCTCTTGAAAATTGTCATCAACTTTTTACAATAACGCAGTAGACCAGAGATTTTTAACAATACTTGGGACAGCTCTTTAGGGACGATAAATAAATATTATTTAAGTAAAATAACTACAATCTTGTACTTAAATTTTCAATGTAAATATTCAATGTTTTCATTAATATTTTTAAAGAAAATTCATAAATTGTTTCATCACCTATGCTTGGGGACAAGTACTTTTGGTATGAAGAATGATTTTGTTCTGCTGAGTTACCAAAAAATCTCGTAAATCTTACTTTAAATTTAAAAAAAGATTATATTGCTGTGGTAGTTAAAAATCTTATGATGTGCTAAGGTAGACAATCTAAAAATTTTAAGAGAAAATAAAAAAATATGGCCACTTCCATGATGAGGACATGAAAGGAGTGCCTTAAAAGTTGATTCACCCATTGAACTGTTGTTATTACTTTTCCGACATCCATAAAGGACAATGACAGAATACATTGTTTTAGCTGAGATTAAATTTCTACATCTTTAATTTTTTTTTGGTGTAACTCAGGGACATGTTCTAAATTAGTATGTGCAAGAATTTTTGTTCGAGAACGCCGAGAATAATATATATATTCAGTCATGAACTTTTGTAGGTTATGTCTGGGTTACTTTTAATAATGTGTTTAATAGGTTTTATTATTCAATTTCGTGCAAGTAAAAGGGCATCGCATAAGTATTGCCCCTACCTAGTCATTTCAGATTATTTTATTATCATCACAATCATCTATACTAATATTACTTCAAATGTCCGAGTATCTGAATTGCGTGTGTTGTGAATTTGTGATATAATAGGTACTTCTTGAACATTTTAAATTCATCTAAGTTTTGATAGAGTGAACCGATTGCGAAGAAACAAAACCTAAGTAATACTTCAAGTTACGCGAACGCCTTTTTATTTATAAATTTTATCTACATTGGTTTCGTACATTTTATGTGATGCGTGCACAAATAAACAGACAAAAATTCCAAAAATGCTGGCAATGGGTTCTTTTTGTTATCCTTTAACAAAAAGAACCCTGGCTCTTTATTTTGGAAATATTTTCGATGTACAAACACGACTTTTCTACAGATTTATGTGTATTGATGATAAAACTAAGAGGTGCTTTTAAATTGTAAAGCAAAAAAAAAGAATCTAGTTGCAAATTCGCAAGCGTCAGTAGGTCTCAATGGAGAAGAATTTGCAAGAAACTCCACGGATACTCTTTTCCATCAGTTTTAATTACAAGTATTTGATTACATCATTCTAGTTGAAAAAATACATAAGTGTGAGAACGATGTAAAAGGACGTGCACGAAAAAGCGTCTTAGAGTAACAAACAATAAAAAAAATACAATAACAGGCCGAGGCAGCTAAGTTATGACCAATCCCAACTGATGGCGCCCGTTCACGAATATGAGACATGGTTCGGCACCACAAACGGCAACCGGAAATAATACATATGTAATGGAATCGCAATAGCGACAGCTAAAATAACGTGGCAATCAAAACGTGAAGAAAAATGTTGGTTTAAACTTTAGATTGGTATTTTAAGAAAGAGGTATTCATGATTCACTAATTCCTGGGTTTTTAGGTATAAAAAGGTCAAATTACTCATTTAAAATTCAAAATACAAAGGCTAAAATGTTAATATTTGAAAACCTAAATACTCATCAATGAGTTGTTCACCTTGTAACTAGGCAGGTAGAGTACAATAAACTCCTGTTCAAAAAATTCACGCATTCTTTGTAAATCTATACTAATATTATAAAGCTGAAGAGTTTGTTTGTTTGAACTCGCTAATCTCAGGAACTACTGGTTGGAATTGAAAATTTTGTGTTGGATAGCCCATTTATTGCGGAAGGTTATAGGCTATATAACATCACGCTACGACCAATAGGAGCGGAGCATAAATGAAAAATGTAGCAAAAACGGGAAAAAATATTCCTTTTTGAGAGTTGCGTGCGCTGCGTAAACGGTTTAGATGGGTAGGTAGGTAGCCAGTTGACGGGAGCGAAGCCGAGTGGGAAAGCTACTCAATGAATATTAACACTCTCTCTCAATAAACTCACTCTTTTAATACCTTCAATGCACCTGACGCTTTGAAAAATATCTCTGTAACTTTAGTATGGCGGCATTGTACCAGATTAGCTTTGCTCTACCACTGAAATAATCTGCTTAGCCTTTGTCCAACTGTATTGGAGTAAGCTTCCAATCTAACCAGATTTTATGTGCAGCAACTGCCTATCTGATCTCGACAATCTAGTAAATGGGTAATATGATAACGGTAAAAATAACTAAGCACCCGAAATGTCAAATGACCCCACTCCCTGGTAAGCGGTAACCGCGCGACGCCCCGCGTTCGCCTCGGAGCCAATAGCGAGAGTCAAGTCAGATAGTGAAACTGACATTTCGAGTGCTGAGTTATCTTGACAGTGTTCTATTAGTGTAGCTTTCTATCAGCAATAGAATTTTCGTGATCTGATAAGTACTTCTAGAGCTTAGTATAAAGAAATATAAATCTACCTCTTTATAATATAAGTTTAGATTTTCTATGACAAAGCTCAGCTTCAATGCTAGTAAACAATGAAAACCTTAACTTACCCTATTAATATCATCACAGGGTTCCGGTAACCCCATATAGTCAACGTAGCTAAACTGTCCATGCTTATTGAGCCAGTACAGAAGGTAGTCTGCGATGATCTCCTCACCCACCAAGTGATCTTGGAGAGATGCACAGAGAGCCAGCTTCAGACCCATCTCAACGTCTGTTACCGATGGTTCTAAAATACCTGGAATTTTTTTTAGGATTAGAAGAGAATATTTAGAATTGAACAGTATAAATAATCAGGTATTCACTTGATGCAGAACTCTTAGGACTGGTCATTGTGGCAACACTTACTATTAGGAAGGCTTAAATTCAGCAGTGTTTAGCTAAAATGATGCTGACCATGAGTATAAATAATATTATCTAATAAGGAGGGCCAGAAAAGGATATAACATAGTTGCATACGTGGTTCCATAGTTCAGATAAGTGAAAGTTCAGGTAACATAAAAGTATAATGTTTTAAAATAAAGAAGGATACTAGAACAGTCGCTCCATGTAAAACACTAGTACTCAGCTGAATCCGCTATGACTGGAAGCCGACCCCAATATAGTTGGGAAAAGGCTAGGCAAAGAGAGAGGCGAAGAGACTAGAACATACACCCTCAGGTCACCCAGATCTTACGCAGATGTTTTGAGGAAACCAGGAGCTCTAAATGGGTCCTGGAGGGAGGAGGGCTGGTTGGAATAACCACCAAACGGCCGCCATGGCCCAAGCACAATCCTACTACTGGAAACCAAACCCCCTAACATAGAACATAGAACTAGTCACACTGAAAACTAATTCGAATTAGAAACCTAACATTGACTAGGGTCCATATAACGCAGAGCAAAAAGCTCTGTCTCTCACTGATATTGCAAAAGTGATGGCTTTAACATGCCATTGTAAATCTCCAAGGCTTCCATAAAAAGACCTTGTTTTATCCTTAATCTTTACCAATTTGTTCAAAAGTAAACAAAACCCTTACCCGGTGTGTCCAGCATGAAAATGATAGGATCATTATTAATTCTGATCTTTGTCATGACTGCTCTCGTCACTCCAGCCACTGCTCCTACCGGCAGCGCGTGTCTGATGCTCATATTCTTCGACCGCAGCATGTTTATCATGGAAGACTTGCCCACGTTTGGCACCCCCATGATCATAACACTGTAATCTAGTTCCTCACTCCTGTTGAACCTGTTTGATCCTTTAATCAGATCCACCATCAAAGGCTTGAGGCTTTTCAAACCTTTGCAGTGCTGGTCTTTGCTATTTGTAAACATAACATTCTCCAGATTCTGTTCCGCTTTTAATTTATCCTTTATTTTTGGTATTAGCGACGGTATCGTTAAATCCTTCTTGTTTAGCACAAGTATGTGAGGTTTAGCGCCTATTAACGTTTTGGTAAATATAGGATTTCGACCCGTAAAGGGAATTCGCGCATCGTGGACTTCGATCACGCAATCAACATTTTTTAACTTCCGTTGCATTTGCTTCAAGCCCTTGTTCATGTGGCCAGGGAACCAGCGCAGTAGGTCCTTGGTAACAAAAGGACATTTCTTACGGAAGTTATAAGCGGCAACATCGAATTTTGTAGCCATTTCTTGTTTGTTTTGTTTTGGTTATTTTGAGGTTATGTTATGGTTACGAAATGATAAAATGAAATGCGTCTAGGAGTGATTGCGAGACAGCACCAGACCAGGAATAAAATGAATTATACAACAGGTTTATTATTTTATTAAAAGATCGAACAACTTCATCTCAAGATTCTCAAGGTAAGTGGAAAAATAGCGCGACTTCATATAAAATGACAAGTATAGTATGACATGACAACCAGCCAGCTAGCTATCAAACTGAACTGACAGACATTGAGTTGAATTGTGCAATCGTTTAGAAACTTGAAAAGTTTCCAAAACATTGACTTGTGATATAGATGAAAAGAATCGTTTTCCTTCTAAGACAATAAAATAACATTTCCAAAAAGTTTATAAAATTATAGTAAATAAAATCTGATAAAATGAATTAATTAGACACTTTCGCACAGATACACATTATCACAGGCCATTCAAAAATACACTATTTCGAAATCTAGCGTCAAACGCAAATTTGCTGACAAGAACGACTACAATCTATAAACTTATCGATTTTAATAATTTACATGAAAATAAGGCCTAAAAATGTCGAAGCAATTTTTATTAGAACCGGATATAATAGCGGCAGCAGAAAATGTTATGCCAGATCTCAACAACGATTTGGTCCTAGCAAAGAACTTTTTAAAACAGCAAAGTGCGGCGACTGGAGATTCCCTGTAAGTACTTTAATAACGTCACGCCAGTATTCACCGAAATATTAAGCAGAGGCAGTGCTATTACTCACATGTTGTCTGTAAGGTAAAGTGCCTTATTAAAGTGGGTGCATCTGTTATCAACAGATCACGGTTGCTACTTAAAAATCCTTACCCAATGACGCTCTATCTGTATCCAAACCTACCATTGTTACGTAGCAGTCGCTCTTATGAAATTACGTCAACGATTATTGCGAATAAATTAGTGGTACAAGAAACTAGATCACTCTTCATTCTTTCAGCTATGATCATTTGGTTGACGTCATCCAAAAGATACTGTCTCAGAAACCGCCAGATGTCGTGGACAATTTCGAGCAGTACTCATGGGAAGTGAAACAGGAAAAGTTCCGACCCAACTTCGACTTACTCAATGACATATATTTGGCCCCCCCACAACTTGCCACTGTGAGGAGGGTGGAAGAAATGTTTAGGGTATGAAAATTTACTCATATTAGGTAGCAATTTTTTTTTATATATCAACTTGCTACTGGCCTTAGAGACTGACGGCTCGTGAAAATAAACTTACAAACAAAACGACTACCTACACAATCTGGTTTAGAACTCGGAGACTTTACAATATTAACAAGGGCCTTTTACACTATTAACATAGAGTTCTATCAAGCTCCTTTGCCATAAGTGGCTCATTCACAAGTCACCAGATTATTGCTAAAACCATAAGTTGGTCCTGTATCTTGCAATATTCATAAATCTCGAAATATTGTGAACAGATAATGAATCCCTTCCAAATGCAATAGGTAGGTACCTAGTTTACGCTACCCGTGTTTCATTGAAAAAAAAAAGCCTGTAAATCTCATTCGATTCATTATAAACTTACGCAGTTTACAATAACCCGGTGTAAAATCGGTAATAATATTAAATAGTTAGTTTTCTCCCAGAAGCGCAAGCGCCTACAAATGCACGGTAATTTATGATAAATGAAATAATTGATTGAATCCTTCAGAAATCACAGGCGTAATTTTTTTCTACAGCTAGTGGCCAGCAAAGCGACCAAGTTAGATGACATGGGCGAAGAAGAGCAGGAATTAGACCTCGAAGAAGACAACTACAAGGCGAAGATACAGGATCTTGTTGACCATAACTATTATTTTAGAGAGGTAACAAAAAATCACGCCTGTACTGTATTAGCCGAAGGCGACGGGTCCCAGCGCTAAGAAAGAAAATTTGGTTCAAATAAATCTCACTAGATGGCGCGATATGCACCGATTTGTTACTGAATTGTGTGTAAAATTAACATTTTCTGCAATTGAACATAAACATTATAATATGTTCTTGTTAAATCAACTCTCCTAAGCACAAAAGCATGATAAACGGCCTCAGCAGGCATTCCACTCGATTGTTTAAATTTGTATTGTAACACATTTTGGTGCAATGATACAGTAAAAACGTGCAAAAAAATACTATAAAACAAATCGTTCGTGAATATTTTTTCCTCTAAATACTAGGGGTAGGGGTATTTAAAGGAAAAAATATTCACGAACCGAGTAAACCCTTTTACTTAGAAGTCGCTACTAACACCATCTATCTATCGCCATGGAAAAGAACCGAACGCGTTCGATGTTCAAAAAAAAAACTGGCCAAGTGCGTGTCGGACTCGCGTAGAAAGGGTTCCGTATAATTATCGCAAAAAACGGCAAAAAAATCACGATTGATGTATGGGAGCCCCACTTAAATATTTATTAAATTCTGTTTTTAGTATTTGTTGTTATAGCGGCAACATCTGTGAAAACAACAACAGCAACATCTGTGAACATTTCAACTGTCTAGCTATCACGGACAGTGGTGTGTCTGGCCTGGTGTCTGACGGACAGACATACAGACAGACGGATCGTGGAGTCTTAGTAATAGGGTCCTTTGGGTACGGAACCCTTAATATAATTAGATAATCAGACGAAAAACGATAGCTATGTCGACAGGGTTTCTATGTATGGAATGAGGCATCTATATGCTAGTATTATATTATCTGTGCCGAAGGCCTAGGTAGAGTAGTACCTATAATAGTACACCTACATTTCACGAATTACATTTAAGTCCTAAGTGAAATGGGGCGAGCCAATTGCCATTAACCAGGCACAAATCCAGACCGCAACAAAAAATTAAGAGATCATGTTCAGCAGTAGCGTTTGAGACCACCACAATAACGAGGAAGGAGAATACCTGTCCTTGTGTCACCGTTATATGATACTAGCTTCTCCACCCGTGTAAAAGTCTTATATCATCCCAAGGAAACATTATACTGGGATATCCTATGTGATATAATCTATCTCTGTGCCAAATTTCAACCAGATCCGTTCAGCCGTTCTGGCGTGATTGAGTAACAAACTTACATCCATCCATCCAAACTTTCGCATTTATAATATTACTAGCTGTTCTCCGCGGCTTCGCTCCCGTCAACTTGCTACCTACCCTACCTATCCTACCCTATCTACCTTCCCTACCCTACGTATTTTATTTTTCATACATAAATTAGTCTATGTCCTTCCTCAGGACGCCACCTAACTCCTTGCCAAATTTATTTGATTTCCGTTCAGTGGTTTAGGCGTGAAAAGGCATCAGACAGACAGACAGTTACTTTCAAATTTATAATATTAGTATGGATTTCATCCAGATCCGTTCAGTCGTTCTGGCGTGATTGAGTAACAAACTTACATCCATCCATCTAAACTTTCGCATTTTTTATAATAGTAAGATTTTACCCTTGTTAAGTAAGTAGGTACTATTTGGCCAGGTCAAATTATCCAAAAAAATAGGGGTACCCTTGCATTAATTCACAACAAGCTGAAAATTTACAGATACGTAAGGGACTACTCTAATGAAATCCTGAAAAGTCTCGATTGATCTCGTGTTTGCAAAAAAAATAGTCAAGGTCAAAGGTCGCAATAATGTTTTTTTTTTGGATTTTTTGTCCAAACGGTTAGTTACGATAAAAATTGCTCAGACTAAAATTGTAGATCAGGTAATTATCTACTAAAATTGTCCTTATAATATTTTACTCTAAGATTTACCATTTCTGAGAAGAAGCCATTCGAAAGTTAGTAGGGATCAATGGGTACTTTTCAATGGGCTAATTGAACTTTTGCGACTTCTAAATCTAACCCCTGCTTAAATAACGTGGGTAGCGACTTTTTATTCTGATTTTCGATGCCATCCACGCACGCTCGCATTACAACAATTTGGGCCTTATTGGTGATTATAGTACAGTCAACTGCGCACACGTAGCACATTATAAGCTTGGGAGCTTGACTGTGACCATCAGCAGCCTAATTGCGTATGTGAATTTGGCAAGGCAAAGAGTTTTGACACCATCAATCGACCAATCAAATAGACGGAAATCCACATCGCGTCTTTCATCTCGCTTGTGATTGGTCGATTGATGGGGTCAAAACCATTTGTCTTGCCGAATTCACTTACGAAATCAGGCTGCAGTTGATATAGTGGTCAAGCTTGAGCCTACCTATAATAAAAAAAGAAACTTTTTTACAAAAAAATTCTACCGACTTCCAAATTAGAAAACTAAAAAGTCAAAAATAACTTTATTTTTGGAAGCCGGTGTCTTTCGTAGGTAAATATATCGTACCATTTTACTGCGTTATAGACACCGACTTCCAAAAATAAAGTTATTTTTCACTTTGTAGTTTTCTTATTTGGAAGTCGGTGGTATTTTTTTGTAAAAAACTTTTTTTATTTTTCACTTTTTAGTTGTACCTACTTACCTAATAGGCAAGTTGTTTAGTAAGTTATCTTAACGCCAGAATAGATCAGCCGAATATCATGAAACTTGAACATAAAGGGTGAAATGAGAGATCTGCGTACCTCTCAAGAGCGTACTGGCGTGATTTTATGAAATGGCGTGATGTTATATTATATTATACTTTATACTTTAATATTATAAATGTGAATGTAAGTTTGTTCGTTACGCTTTCACGCAAAAACTACTGAACCGATCATCTTGAAACATTGTACATTTGTATTCTTGGAGGTATTAGAAGTAACATAGGATACTTTTTGTTAAAGAAAAATGTTTTTTTTTTAATGGCTTCACTGCGAGCGAAGCCGCGGGTAAAAGCTAGTACACAATAAACAGACATGCGATTGCAGCAATCCCGAGAGATTTCCCGTTATTTATTGAAGAGTTCTGTTGTATATCTTCGAAGTTCTTGATCAAATCTTCACCAAATTTAAATGAGACTAATTTCGAAACATACTCTTTCATACAAAAAAATCTATAATAACTAATAATTTTCAAAATCGGTAAACAATTGACGGAGATATCGGTGAAAATACATTAAAAAAAAAACATACAAGAAGTCGAACATAGAACCTCCTTCTTTTCGGTAAGTCGGTTAAAAGATAGTGTCTCTACTTTTCTATGACCTTATCTAAAGTCGATACTTCCTCTAGGGCGGGTACGGTCTGCCGAACAGTGAATGCTACGCAGTCTACATTGCTATGCTCATGTTAGGCATCAAGGAGCCGGTCGCTACTATCAGGTTAGTACAAGACCTACTATCAACCCGAACCCCATGAGTGCCTGAAACGTGCATTTCAGTAATTATGGCATTAAACCGCTTAAACCGGGTTTGAAAATTAGTATGTACCAGCTTTTTAACCGCGGCTTCATTACCGTGGCCCACCCATGTTAATTTTTTCGGGATAACAGCAAACTATCAGTGAGTTTCCCAGCTCCAAATTATCGGATAATTAATGTGACAAATTGTCAAGCACGCGTTATCTGCTGTGATTGGCTGTTAAAAATTCATTCAACCAATCCCAGCACAAAACGCGGGCTTGACAATTTGTCACATTAATTCTTTGATAATTTGTAGCTGGGAAACTGAGGGTATGACACGCAGCGTTAGTGTGTGTATATATTAATAAAAAAAAAATCGAAATTGGATCAGTAATTTCAGAGATGACCTCCTACATCCACACCTATAAAATATAATCAGGTTGCCAGGCGGCCTTATCGCAGAATGTGTTACGGCCGCCCGTTGTTTTTTTTTAGTTGTGTTGAAAGTTTCTTTTGTTCTTTTACATTCTATTCTGGTGTAACTGCAATAAATTGTATAAAAATGAATAAACTTAAATTACCGCTTTATAATATTAATTAAGATTGAAATGGAGTTTCTTGTGCGTTCTTCTCCTTAGCAAGCTACTTTTCCGAATGCACGGTAGGATCAATTTTTATTACGTGTAAATTTTAATTGTTGGCGTTCAAAAGTGCCGCCAGTTAGTGGCCTAGTTGAAATAAATATTTTTGACTTTGATTCTTACTTAGCAACGCAAAACTGTCGTGTTTACAGATTTTTCGGCAAGATCTACGGAACTAAAGCGAATTACTACGTCGCAGAAACAGACCTTACCATAGAAGAGCTGGACAGAAGGATCAGGGTTTGTTCATAAATACTGTCCCATCAGTGACTGAAGCCATTGTCCATGCGATGCTTACTTGAATGCAGATGACTAAAGAGGCTGTTAAGTTCCACTTTTATTTAAATAAAAAGTTTTTTAAGTTCTAACCTAGGGCGCCTCTACATTGTCTAGTCTTTCTGAAAGGAAGATTTTGAAGGATAAATCTTCCTATCACTACCAAATTAGGCTCTTGAAGTCGTGTCTTACGACAATGCACATATGCAATTATTATTTTAAAATCCTCAGGAGTTTGATCTGAAGGACATGCCAGGTGAAGGCGAGGGCGAAGGGGAAGATATGAAGCCCCCGGCAGAGGAACAGGCGGAAATCAGTAAGTTGTACTCCTATATTAAGAGCCTGCATGAATTTAGCCCTCATTATCACGAACGAACGAGTTTTTTGTCAATTCTTGGGAGTCCCATGGTAAGTTCGCTTGTTAGGCAAGTGACTTCCATCGTCAGCCATACCACGAGACACAAGATTGAAGTGTCTGTTTGTAATATCAAATAATTGCTTTTTATATATGAAACTGTATAAGTTACCTATATATTAAAGTATGTTTAAAAAAATAATAAAATATTTGTCTGTCAGTCTGTTCGTTCCGGGTAATCTCCGATACGGCTGAACCGAATTTGACGGCACTTTCAGCGGCAAATAGCTGATATTAGGTACAAGGAGTAACTTAGGCTACTTTAATCTTAGTGAAAGAAAAATAATTATTCCATGCAAAAAACTAAAACCCATGATGTCTTTTAGTTATACGACTTTTACGTGGACGAAGTCGCGGGAAACAGCTCCTCATCGCGTCGTGTTCCTCATTACTGAGAGTCGTGATACCCTCGGGCTACAACTAGGTAGTCCATATAAAATATAGAAATAAAACCTTACAAGCCTTTCAGTCATCTGGCAGTACAATTTGGATAGCAAACAGGCCTTGAGATAGCCCATCTCAAGATACCACCGCCATGGGAATCTCCAACATCAGATCATCACAGATGCACTGTCAACTCAGAAAAAAAGCTGTTACTTCTCACGTGCCAGCACTATAGTCGTTATATGCATATACTTCAAACGAAGCAACGTGTCATAAAGGCAAAAATAGCATAGTATAGTCCCCGCAATTTCCCGTTCCCCGCGTCCCGCTTGGCAGCCAAAGAGACCTAAATAACGACTCGTGCGCATCTAACGACTCTTGCAAAGTTACGTGCCGACAACTATACATATAGTGATCCGAACGAACCCTTTAATAAGAAGTTTTCTAGAGGTTACCGTTATTCCAACTCCTGACAGTGGGCGAAGGGGAAGGCAGGGAACCAGTCTCCAAGGAGCCTGTTCCTCCCAAGCTACCTCCGGAGCCAGTGTCCACGTGGCAGCCGCCGCCACCCATCCCGGTCGAGAGGCCTGGCCAAGGAGTCAATAAGAAGGTAAAGTAGCACGGAAGGTTGGGACGAGGGACGCATGAAACTGGGAAGTGTGGCGAGTGAGAGAGAGATAGAGCTATACAAAACTAATAGAAAGAAAGAAAAATAGTTTATTTGCGCCAGGCACGACGCATACCATAAAAAGAACAAAAAAACTTAAATGCAATCATTATAAAGTATGCGTAACAACCACGCAAGACGGTCATCGTTCAGCATAATGCTGGGACTCCCGTGCGAGACAGAGCCACAGCGCTGGTTTTCAGCAATAGCCGGTGTCATCTGGCTGAATAGCTCCGTCGGTGTTTCTCTGGAGTGGTGGATTTCTGGCTTTAATTGTGTTGTTGATGGAACAAGTTTTCTTCTTCCATACGCCCTATCCACCGTCACGCTATCTCTGACTCCCTTTTCTTTCATATCAGTCCTCACACAGTTCATCCATCTTTTCTTTAGGCTCCCTCTTCATCCTTCAGTATTTATCACTAGGTGGAGGAAAACCGCTCGCTCTGAAAACGCATGCGCCCAGGCATCCACTAGAGGACAAATTCTCCTTGACATTAGGTACTTGTTACCAAAAACAACGCATGACATCGCCATTACTCATGGCTGGCGAATACCTACATTAGTGCGGAACTGCAGACCCATCAATGAGCAATGTACAATTTTGATCTAAGAGGGGTTAGTGGTTATCAAGAATCTCTAGGTGGAAGGTGCTTGATGGAGGCTGCAGGAGAGCTATAAATTATCTCAATTATTATTTTCACCTTACTACACTTAATATTTCGATTGATTTCCACCTTTAAAAAGTTTTTTTCATTTGTAGGTCTACTGGGTGTGCAACCATCCTGGCGATCAGTGGATCTGTCTGCCAGACCTCAATCCAAATCACATCAAAGTGGCTAGGCTGTCCGTGCGATGTATGACTGGAGACTTGGAGTCAGAGGTACTTTTATCCGTATCCATAGCTTAACATCTCATGTGCCTCCACAGCTGAACTGGAAGAACTTCACTTATTGCTTCCCGGGGCGTTATTTTTCGCTTGACGTTTGATTTTCGTTCAAGGGTACCTACCTAGAAGTAGTCAGGAGACGGAGAGTACTCAAAAGCATTTCTTAATTCTAAAAGCTTAATACAATTTCTACCATATTTTTGCATCTACGTCACGCAAAGATCGTAAAGATAAAGCCGAGTATTAAGAAAGAAATGGAATTAGTACCCCACCTTTCAAGTTTCATACACTGGAGTCTAGGATAGGAATCTGCCAGATCTTCAACAAAGAATTCCTAAAACGGTTCTCGACTGGGCTAACATTACTTACCAATTACTCTTAGTTATAGCAGTTCTACATAACCCCTCGTTATGAGGTGTGAAAATACAGAAAATCAATAACTGTTCGCCGTTGAAGGTATAAGAAAGGCGAGTGCAGAGTCATGGGTTTTTATCAAAGTCTCAATGGTTTGATTCTTCCAGGTTATAACGTTCCCCCCATTCGAGGGTAACGAGCGCTTCTACCTGCGTGCTCAGATCGCACGCATCGCCGCCGCAACCTCTATCTCTCCGCAGGGGTTCTTCACCTTCGGTTCTGGAGAGGAGGAGGAGGACATGGATATGGAAGAAGGGGGTTGGTAACGAACTACTTTTAAGAATTAAAAAACTATGATTAAAGAAAGGTGTTTAGATTGGTATCGGGTGTGTGATATCAAAAATGTCAACCACCCATGGCTGTAACACTTGAACTAGGAAAACCGACCACAACCAGGTAAAATCATTACATCATGCCATGGTTACACCATTGCAGGAAAAGTTACGCAGAGATGCACCTACAGCATACTTATGTCGCCAGCTATGATTAAAACCCATGTATGAGCTTATTGCCATCAACCGGCCACAAGTCGCCAAAATTCCAAATGAGAAACCAAATAATACCCGGGCATCAAACTCAAAGTCCATAGACTACTTATGTGACATTCATTCAAAGATAGCGTTGGTATAGCAATTGGAAAAAACGTCAAAAATGTGTGCGGTGGTGTGCATTTTAGAATTTTGACCATCGGCATCGCTGACATCGAACGACACTTGTCTAGTGTCCAGCAGAGCTATTATAAGATTTATCTGCTTTCAGGTGACATGCAATTCAACATTAACCCATTCTACCAAGGGCACACATTGAAAGACCTGACAGACTCAAACCTAACGTACTGGGTACATCACGGACGGCACATCCTGAAGCAGGGCAGGACGATTTGGTGGAACCCTAACGCGGAAATGGTGAGTCGCTTTGATTCTCTTAAAAAGGAAGTGCAATAGCCAATCAGCTAAACGTACAACAGACAACATACTGGCAATTCTTTTGACTGGTACGGTCCGGTTGTTGATTCGAAAATATTTGTCGTAAACCTAAACCGGTGTGTGTGTGTACTTAAGTGTCATAGATCGAGGGTTTGAACCCAGGTAGGTACTTTGATATAATTATTTCATCATCAAAATATTTAAGGAAAACATCGAGAGGAAACCGATATATCCTAGACCCCAAGACTCGAATTAAGACTTAAGACAACAACCAATCCGCACTGGACCCGCGTGGCGATTTAAGGCTCGTTCCCACTCACAGAAAGAAGCAGGTCTTCTTTTTAGAGAGGCTTATTTTGTAGCCATTAAGATCTCTAGTTGAAGTAATATTTAACTTCAAGTCCTGTTTTTATATCAGGGTCATTTCTAAATTCTAAGTAAGTAGGACTTATAATACCTTACCTTATATCCGGACAGGAAGAAGGTCTAGAAGAGGAAGATGACGAAGTCCCACCCCCCATAGAGCCAGAAACCGGACCCAATCTGTTCGCGCCGCTGTCTGAAGACTCTAGGATCGAGGGTATGAGCGCGTGGAGCACCAGGGTCAGCAGCTTCATGTGCTCCGACCGGGCGCTAGCTACCATCAGGAGTAACCTCTGGCCTGGGGCCGTTGCATATGCTACGAATGGCAAGTTAGTATGCTTTCTCTTGTATATGTACGACGAACCATATGAGTAGCATGATCTATAAGTGCAGGCTTCGACAGACGGTGGTGGGTGACTTTAGAGGTGTTTGTTATTTGGCCCTAAGAAGGGCCGTTGCGTTTCCATAGCTCTGAAGAAAGCCGTTTGAGGTTACCATCGTGGTGAAAGGAATAGTCAGCCAGACTCTGCGTTACTGAGTGCTAGCTGTCTAGGGCGCGCCGGGCGTTTGTTATCGCAGAATTATTTATATTATTATTAACGCTACTCGAGGAGTTTTCTATCCTTTGCTATTGGCTTGACTGCCACTGGTCCCAAAATATCAAAAGATTAGAAGTAGCATCAATAGACTATAGTGCACCATACCTATCGACAAAGAGCGATATTGTATTCCAGTTTGAAGAATGTAGATGCTGTCTGGTCTGTCCCTACGCGTTGCAAATAAAAGGTAGTAAAAATGTCAGCTGCTCTTAGTAAAAAAGTGAGCGTATCTACTGTAAGCCGCACTTCTGTGGAAACATTATTAAGTATAAGCTGACCTGTCAATCTATTGCAACCATGTAATCGCAAGGTCATCTCGAAGTCATAGTTTTGCCATAAAAATGCAATTGACTGTATTCCCCGAAAGGTTAGTCAAAGGTGCACCTACATATAGGAGGTACCTACATCCACATTTCGCCAGTTATGTTTAAGTGAGACTCCAACCCAATAGGCCTATTGCCATCAACCGGGCACAAGTCCAGACTCCGAGTACTGCTACTGAGAAATTCCAGATGAAAAACCCAATAAAACTCCCCGACCTGGCAATCGAACCCAGGACACAGCTTAGAGAAGTGACTACGTAACAGACCTTTTACTCTACGAGATTAAGTACTCAGTTTTGAGCTCAATATCCGTGACGATTGAGTTGATACTTGACGGCTCGTTTTTTGTGACTTTGAACTAAGACCCCCGCGCCCAACAACCACGCACTCCAATAAAACGCGTGAGCACTGCGCGCGAGCGGTACCTGGACCGCGCGAAAGTGTAGGCATGAATCGATGTAAGTACGGTCGAGTGAAGGAGGCCTGCCCAGGACCTCATGGTCAGCAGTAGCGTTTGTGACCATTAAACCAACGATGCAGTCCAACTAGTCAAGTGTACCTATGAATAATGGTCTATTCTCTCAGGAAGTCGGAATGTATGTACGTTGGCTGGGGGCTGAAGTTCCAGCCACCCAACTTCTCGCCGCTGCAGCTGCCCTTGCCGCAGGAGGAGTACGTCATCGGGCCCGAGGTCATGGAGATGGCTGATCCTACCTTCGCTGATGAAGAGGTACGAATTGTCTTTGTTTTGAAGGTTCCGTTTCTCAAAAGGAAAAAAAAAACAAAAGATCACGTCGAAGGTAGCCATGGAAGAGGTACGCAGAAAGAATTGGTGTGGCCTTTGAAAGACACTTCGCCAACAAAAAAGCTACCGACAAAATAGTGTATAGACATAAAAACTTTTTTACAAAAATTACAACCGACTTCCAAACAAAAACACTACAAAGTAAAAAAATAACTTCAATTTCGGAAGTCGGTGTTTCTGTTTTCGTTTATTCGTTTTTTGACACCGACTTCCGAAATTGAAGTAATTTTTTTACTTTGTAGTGTTTTTGTTTGGAAGTCGGTTGTAATTTTTGTAAAAAAGTTTTTATTTTTCACTTTTTAGTTGTGGTACATAATGGACCAGTTCTATAGGCTAGGTACCTACGCGTATAGTGCCCAAAGTGAAGCCAGAATAGATTAACCCAATAACATGAAACTTAAACGAAACCGGTGCAATGAGAGTATACCAGGGTGAACTGTTCACACCTGCGTACCCCTTAAGAGCGTACCAGTGTGGTGTTATGTTATGAAATGGTGTAAACAATAAACAGACATGCGATTGGATCTATCCGGAGTGATTTGCCGTCATTTATTGAAGAGTTCTGATATATTTCACCGAAGTGCTTCATCAGATCTTGATGAAAATTAAATGGGACCACATGACAAGCACCTGCTTTCAAATGAAAAAAGAATTATCAAAATCGGTTCGCCCAATAAAAAGTTCTGAGGTAACAAACATAAAAAAAAAAAAAATACAATCGAATTGATAACCTCCTTCTTTTTGCGAAGTCGGTTAAAAATGGCGGCGTACCTTGTAAAGAGAAGATGTCAGAGAGCTTTCAAACGTAGTAAATGTCATTTTCAATGTAATTTTCGCTTTCGTCACGTTTAATTTGAGTTATTCAGGAACGTCCTCACTGGGAGCTTTCTTTCGTAAGCATTTGTAAACAAGTAATCAACAAATACTTCCCAGCGAGCTCAGCAAAAAAAGACCGACAAATGGATCCCCGAGTGTCTTTTTCACTTTCAACTGAAATATGGTTTGTTATTGGTTGGTTTCGTAGCTGACTTGTCACTGGACACGATATTCAACTAATCAACCATTATTGGAAAGGGACGCGTATAGTTCTAGAGCCTCTTTTTTGGGTCACGTTTTGGCAACAGTGAACTTTCCAGTTGTATAACGTCTACCATGTTTTCACTACGTTCATTAATTATGATCCATTCACTCTATTACCTACCTCCCTATCCTACCCTAAGCTCTGTCTCGCACGCGAATCCCAGTATTATGCTGAGCAATGACCGTTTTGTGTGGTTGTGATGCATTCTTTGTATTAGTATTTAAGTTTTTCCTTTGTTTTTAGGGTTCCGTACCCAACGGGTAAAAACGGGACCCTATTAATAAGACTCCACGGTCCGTCTGTCTGTCTGTCACCAGGCTGTATCTTATGAACCGTGATAGCTAGACAGTTGAACAGTGACAGTTTACAGATGATGTATTTCTGTTGCTGCTATAACAACAAATATTTAGTATTTTAGCCCTACTTAATTATTAATTTTAACACAATAAAATTAATAATTAAGTAGGGCTCCCATACAATAAACGTGATTTTTTGCCGTTTTTTGCGATAATGGTACGGAACTCTTCGTGCGCGAGTCCAACTCGCACTCGGCCGGTTTTTTATGGTACGCGTCGTGCCTAGCACAAATAAACGTGTATCTTTCTTAACCTTGCGCTCTTTTAATCTCCGTGTCTTTCTTTCTTATTATTATGTGTACTTTCCAGGCATACCGCATCGCGCACTTACCCCCTGCTCCGCCCCCGGAGCTCATTGGCGAAGGGGAGGGCTTCGGAGAAGAAGGGGAGGAAGAAGAAGAAGACTAGCTTCAGCATTGAAGATGAAGAGTAACTTTATTTACGCTTCATATAAAATTGAACTTTATCGACATAAGAATAAGGTTCACAATCGTATGAAAAATTTACTTAGCTAAATCAAGTGCGGTGGTATGCGAATCTCGCTTTATTTCTATTATTTCTAGAGAACAATATTCTCAGGTCAATAATGTTCATAATCGTCTGAAACACTTGATCACATTCGCTCATGCGAATATGAACGATATTTGAAAGAGTATAAAGTTCATAATTGTTACTTTATGTGAATGACTCTTGTTTTAATTAGTTATAATCTAAACTAATATTATAATAAAGAAAGCCCGAATTTTGTGTTTGTTCAGGCGGGTCCGTGCCCGACCCGATTAGACTCGACCCGAAGAATAATTGCAGAGAGAATGTAAAACTTAAATAATGTTTGGATATATAAATCAATAATTAAACAAGTACTTCGATTAAATTAGATTAAACTGGATTAAATTAAGTTGAATTGATTAAATTCGATTGGGTTGAGTTATATTAAGTTACATTAGATTGAGTTGAATTGAATTGAATTACATTGGTTTAAATTGGAATATATTGAATGAAATTGAATTGATTTCATTGGATTGTATTATAATGATTAAATTGTATTGAAGTAAATTTATTTGGATTGAATTGAATTGGATTAAATTAAATGCAAGCACACACATGCATGTATGTCACACTTTCATGCACACACATAACTACAACTAACACGAAGTAAATAAACTTCGTGACACACACTGAGGCGTTTTTAGTCCATTTGTTTTTTTCTTCTGCATGATAATGTGTAAAAAGTTTTGATAATCATTTCACTTATTTCTTCTAACAGTCTTACAAACTGGACTAAATTGATGGTAACTAAACCAGAACGACTAAATTGTATTGCTTTTGTTTTCTGGGGTGGGGACCTGGGGGGTGACCATAAGCTCTTAGAGTAAGGTTATTTTGATATCGCGTAAGTGACATACGTATACAAGTCATATAAATCTACATTAGGTATATTAAAGAATACAGGACAAGTTAGGAACAATACAATTAAAACATTAAAGTTTTTAGCAATACAAAATCAACAGTTAAAAATAATAAATTTTCTATGAATAATCAACATTCAAGTAAGGCCGTTCGTTCACGACGCGACACACGACGTCGCAAAATGTGGTCACGATTGAAAGCTCCATATATTTGTATGGACCGTTTGTTCATTGCAGGACACCGTATCACACGCGACACGATTTTCATTCGATTTTTCGGTTATGTCATCGATGCCGCTATGTCGGTTCGGTTTTTTTTGCGGTGTCGATTTAACGGTTGAACAAAACTTGCATGCGCTTGTTGACGACACGACACACCGCATCGCACGGCTCACGCGTGGTTTATTACTCACGCACTTATAAAACAGTATAAGCGTTTTGAAAATATTGTCATTGCGCGTACAGCTAAGGAGTGGAATTCCCTGCCGGCGTCTTTGTTTCCTGATAGCTACAACCTAGGGGTCTTCAAGTCAAGAGTGAATAGGTTACTTCTAGGCAAGCGTGCTTCACCTTCGACGACATCATCACTGAACGTCAGGCGAGATAGTGGTCAAACGCGAGACTAAAAACAAAAAAAAAAAGTGCACTGCAGTGTCGTTGCAGAATTGTGTCCAGTGAACAAACGAACGGACGACAGACCGTATGCAGTGTTTCGTGTGATAAAAATTGTGACCGCAAATCGTGTCGTGCGGTGCCTCGTGAACAAACGACCTTAGAACCAGAAAACTCGCTATCTTTATAAACCTACACTTTTTAAACAAAATCACTATCAGGATAAATTATGTATCATAATTATAAAAAATAGGCTTAGGTTTTTTTTGGATTTCGTTTTTATCAGTGAGATAGTGTACAAGCGCGAGCGATTATATAATAAATATTTTATTTATATTTTTTATTAAAATATATTCTATGTATATTAAAGTAATAAGTTATTTAGAATTAAATATCACTTTGCCTGACTGTACAAATGGCACTGAATTGGTAGTAAAACATCTGGTATTATTCTTCGGATCGAGCCTGATCGGGTTGAGTGGGCACGGATCCGTTCGTTCAGACGTGTAGGGTTATCTCTAGAACCACTATACTCCATTTGAGATAACTTTAGGCATTTAAACATTTCCCATTTTACAACCCGTTTAACCGATTTTGACCTCTCTTGCGTTGGTGATATGACCAATTGCAGCTGACAGTTTTGGTAACAGGTTTATGCTTTTTATGCCATCCTTATGTTTACGGGATAGAACACAATATCGGTTGAAAGGATTGTAAAAAAAGGTTGTAAAAATATCTAATGTTATTTCAAATGAAGTATAGTGGTTCTAGAGATTACCCTACACACCTATTTCAAAAAATCTTTCACCATTTGAAAGGTACATTATTCTAGATGGTTATAAATAATTTTGATCCAGGCAAAGCAAGAGCGGGCCACAAGTTGTTAAAAATAAAACGAAAACAAAATTTATGATTGTATTTCATTTATTATGGAATAACAATGTTTTAAATCATTTTAGATGGATAACTTTTATTTACAGAAAATAAATACGTTATGAAGGTCCAAAACTTAGCAGACATGTTACTTTTGCATCGGTAATTATACACTAAGGTACTTTCGTACGTGAAAAATAAATGATGTAATGTCATAAAATTTATGTAGAAATAAACTCCAGAATATTTGAGTTTTGATTCATAGAACCAAATTATTGTATTAATATATTAAAGCGATATTTTTAATCAATATATCACGTGATCTCAAACACGAGCCGCCATGGCGTCATGTCGTATAAGCAAAACTATTAGTTGTCATCTGTCAGTTCAGCCTTAACAGCTATCACCAATCAAAAATGATCTCCGTGACCACCAACGCTAATCGCTTCATATTTGGTAGATAATTACTACTCAATTGGCGCTAATTAGTACTCGAACAACAATTAGTACCGTAGTAGTTTTAGAGAAATCGACTTTGAAGGTGGTTATGCCCCCTTCAGCCAGGACCACCATGAGCGCCGAAAAAGAGGGCATGCTACAGTTATTCTAAGTATACAAATAATTAGTACCGATTTATGTGATTGATTTCGTAAAAAAAAGAACTAAAACATTTGTATTTACAGTAACGCTCGTTCAGCAGGACCACCCAACCCACTCAACTGACTTTGAATGTTGATTCCAAGAGTCCAATGTATGACAAATTCTCTGTAATTAATTAAGTATTCACAAAAATTATTAGACGCTTTCGAAAAGAGTATCTTCACCAATTTATTTATTTAAGTATAAAAAAGCGTCCAATATTTTTAGCAGTACCTAATTAATTAAAGAGAATTTGTCACACTCTTTTATGGGCTCAAACCCTTTGCCTTGCCGAATACACTTACGCAATTAGACTGCAGGTCCACAACTCAACGTCCAAGCTCTTACGTAAATATGTAATTATTATCGTCTCTTATAATTACAAGAAATCAGTAACACCATCATTGACTTATATAGTAAAGACAGGGCGAACCGTGCGTATTGCTAACGCCACAATTTGAATTGTCAATTCAATCCGTCCCCTTTACTGCTAAGAAAGCCTTCGATGACTTTCAGCGCTGCATCCGTTAATTTCACAAACACTAGTTCCTTGTTGTCTATTTAAGTAGACTCTGATGTTAACCCATACTGAACACCTGCTGGAAAGACCGTCATTTCTTATTAATTAAAGATTTTTTTAAATTAAAAGTAACTTTTTTTTAAACAAGCTGTTTAGCTTACCGTGCATTGTCATCCAAACCAAACGTGTATGCAAAGGCAACTGCTTTAAAATTCAGCTGCAAGATTTGACTAGAACATACATTGCAAGTTAATAAAAAGCTTGTGAAGACTTATATTATATATAAGTATTATATATAAGACTTTATACACCGTGAAATTTAAATGGTTGTTTTCCCGCAGCGAAATGGTTTTGTCTATGTAATACAATCGTTTCGTAGTTATATAAAATATTAGAAACAAAAACTGGCATATTTAACATTGTGAAAAACTAATCTCGAAAGCGATTACGAACCAATAGTATACCTCCCGATATCTACGGCCGAACGACAGCAGGCCGTTGACCCGGGTGCTAGGTCACCGTCGAAAGGATTAGGTTCGAAGGCGGCTCCGTTTGATCATGTTACGCGCAGGCTAGTTTATGCCGTATACACGCGAGAGCTAATTTTACTTTGAACATTTCTAAATCGGTCTTTTCTTTGTCGGTATCGCGGTGATTTTTTGTATTGTTCCGTGCAAACATTTTATCCCTTATCACTACGTGCGAGAGTTTATTTTGGTTTGACATTATTTTGTGCATCGTTTTCTTTGTAGGTGGTGACACGAGTAGTACCTAGTACCTACAAGTTACGTCTAGAGTTACTATTGTTACTCACTTTTTCGAGTTGATGAATATTTTTTTAATTATTCTAAAACAGAAACATCGTTATTTATTTACTTTAACTCTATACTTCGAAAGTACTCCTTAAGGCAAGTCGTTCTGCCGCGGGAAAACAACCAATTAAATTTCAGGGTGTATATCTGAATATTTGTAATGTAACGTTTTTTTTTTTACAATTTGCGTATTCGCATTTGGTTGCGGCGCTTGAGCACAGTGTGAGATGACCGTATACTGCGAGTGTTCTGACCGAAGTGACTTTCGGACCGAAACTTATCAATAGTCACAGCGGATCTTTGTGTCTCTAAAGTTGGCTCTGCGAACCATTGCGCAAGAAACAGTTTGTCATCGATTATACTGCATAGAGTAAACGAGATAGGACGATGCGACAAACGTAAGCGAGTGAAACAAACAGTTATACAACGCTATCTACACCTTCAACATTGACACAAAAATAGCTACTGCGCAGGGTCTTGCAGCCAATTCAGAGACACAAAGATCAGATGTGAGTATTATAAAAATAAAGTTCAGGGCGAAGCGAGCATTTTGCTCACGCCGCAATTTGAACTGTATTTTAGGTTTTGCCAATCGGTCCACTTTACTGATAAGAAAGTCTTGTAAGATGGCTTTCAGCACTGAATCCGTTAATTTCACAAACACTCGTGCTTTGTCTATAAAAGGCCCAATTGCACGAAAAATTTAACTCAGAGTTAGTTGCTAAGACGAGGTTAAATTGACAGTTTGTCATATAATATTGTCGATTTAACCTTGTGTTAGCAATTGACTCCGAGTTTTGTACAAGTGGGCCTTAGTAGACTCCGATGATAACCCATACTAAACACCTGCAGGCAAGGCCGCCATTTCTTATTCACTATTTCAAAAACACTTATATTCATATATCTGAATATTTTCATTGTTACGTTATTTTTTTCTACAATTTGGGTATACGCATTTGGTTGTGGTGCGTGAGCACAAAGTAAGATGATCGTACGCTACGAGTTTTTGGATATTTGTTAGCTATTAGCTTTTATTATTGTTACCTACTTTAAGTGAATAGCTTTTGTTTAAATTAGTTAGACTCTGGCTATTATAACTCTGCAGAACTTATATTGGTATCTCCATAAAGTTTTGTATGTGGTATTCTTTTGCATGTCACTTTCGTGGTACTTGAGCTGTACATTGTTTTTCACAAATCCAATTAGAAAAATGGTTAAACCTATTAGAACTGGATTGCTGGAGTTATTATTATATTAAATGTTATGTAAATTCCAAGATGTAAAGGAACAACACGATGTCGTTCTTAGCTAAAACGACAATTTTTACAAGATATTCAACGTTGACGTGTACGTCGAGCTAATGATTTTGATAATTTGCCTTTTGATTTTACTTTGTGGTTTTGGGGTGATCACACACTGAGATGAATCAACTTTCATAGTACAGACGGTGCTACCTTTCCCAATTTTTCGGCTTGCCACATTTTTGGAATAATGCATAGTTATAATAGCTAAAGTCTATAATCTAAACTAATAAAAAAGGAGCCTGAATTTAATGACAGGGCGAAGCGTGCGTTTTGCTGAAGTCATAATTCAAACTATATTTTAGGTTTTGCCAATCGTGTCGTCATAGTGGACACTTTACTGCTAAGAAAGTTTTTCATGGCTTTCAGCGCTGCTTCCATTAATTTCACAAACACTAGTTCCTTGTTGTCTATAAAAGGCCCACTTGAACGAAAAACTTAACTCAGAGTTAGTGACTAAAACGAGGTTAATTTGACAGTTTGTCATACAATATTGTCAATTTAACCTTGTGTTAGCAATGGACTCCGAGTTTCGAACAAGTGGGCCTTAGTACACACCGATGATAACCCATACTGAACACCTGCAGGCAAGGCCGCCATTTCTTAAACACTATTTTAAAAACACTTATATTCATATATCTGAATATTTTCATTGTTACGTTATTTTTTCTACAATTTTCGAGTACGCATTTGGTTGTGGTGCGTCACAATAATGTAAGACGATCGTACGCTACGATTTTTTGGATATTTTTTAGTTATTAGCTTGTATTATTGTTACCTACTTTAAGTGAATGGCTTTTGTTTTCATCAGTTAGACTCTGGCTATTATAACTCTGCAGAACTGATAAAGTTTTGTATGTCGTATTCTTTTACATCAGTCACTTTCGTGGTTCTTGAGCTGTAAATTGTTTATCACAAATCCAATTAGAAAAATGGTTAAACCTATAAGTGGATTGCTGGAGTTATTATATTACATTTTATGTAAATTCCAAGATGAAAAGGAACAACACGATGTCGTTCTTAGCTAAAACGACAATTTGTACAAGATATCGCAACGTTGACGTGTACGTCGAGCTAATGATTTTGATATTTTGCCTTTTGATTTTACTAAGGACATTATTTCGAATACTCATACGCCATAGGTTTTGCCAATCCGTCCACTTTACTGCTAAGAAAGTTTTTCATGGCTTTCAGCGCTGCATCCGTTAATTTCACAAACACTAGTTCCTTGTTGTCTATTAAAGTAGACTCCGATGATAATCCATATTGAACACCTGCTGGCAAGACCGCCATTTCTTATTCACTATTTTAAAAACACTTATATTTATATATCTGAGTATTTTTACAAGACTTTATTTAACTTGCAATGTATATATGTAAGTGTGTTCGGTTCAAATCTTGCAACTGCGACCCTTCGACTAATCGGGTCGCAAGCTTCCTAATTTCTTGCGGCCCGATTGTTCAAGAGGCTAGGGGACAACGATGACACACTATTTTCTTAACGCGAATGAACTATAAGCTTGTATACCTATTTACTTCATATTTGAACCCCAAGGCACATTACTCGCACAACGGACAGCCGATGGGCCTAAAAATGCCGAAGTGGTGACCGCGAACCCGTAGACGTTTCGTTGGAAGGCCTCCCACTAGGTGGAGAATGACCTGAAACTCTAGTAATTGGTAAAATGTCAAAAATGTATCAGATTGCCAAGCGCTATCGATATGTCACGCGAGCAGTCCTTTATTTTTTGGCATTTCAACCATCGTCATCGCTGACGTTGAATTACACTTGTCTAGGGCCTCTGGTGGGTTGCGGGAATCCGATAGATACGACGCGCACAGGACCGGTCAATTTGGCGATGCTTGGGGGAGGCCTATGTCCAGCAGTGGACGTCTTTCGGCTGATATTATGATGATGATATCGGATTTCGTACAAAAATGAGTAACACAATGGTCCCAATCGTGTTGTGTAAGACACGGATATATTGTACACTATCGGATCTGGATGGGATATATTGTATTTGAAATGTTCCATTTGCAATTTATCGAGAGTTTATTAACCTCTCGATATAATTTATAAACTAACGGTGTTTGTAATAATCCGGTGACTTACACCGTAAAATTTTAGAGGTTTAAATCCCGTGGAGGGTCGATCCGGTACATGAAACCATATAGATTTGTAGAGATAAAAAAAAAGAATAACCGATTTCCAAAGCAAAATGATAAAACAAGAGATACCAAAGTCACCGACTTCTGAAAGGAAAGATATTTTTGCACTTTTTAGTGTTTTGCTTTGATTTCCAAATTTTGCTTCGGTTTATTTTTTTGTGTTTTTAGGATTCCGTACCAAAAGGGTATAAATGGGACCCTATTTCTTAGACTCCACTGGCCTTCTGTCTGTCAACACGCTGTATCTCATAGCTAGACAGTTGAAATTTTCACAGATGATGTATTTCTGTTGGCGCTTTACCAACAGAATAAAATAAATCATTAAGTGTGTTCGGTTCAAATCTTGACTATACATATATTTAAGTGGGGCGCCCATACAAAAAACGCCGTTTTTTTTTGTGATAATGGTACGGAACCTTTCGTGCGCGAGTCCGACTCGCACATGGCAGGTTTATTTGTTGTTTTTACAAATCGCTACTGTTTCATAAACCAGATCGACCCTCCGGGATTTAATCGACCAAAATTTGACGGTACATACAAGCAACATGACATAACGTAACATTACGCCTGTACCCCGAAGGGAGATGTAGAGATGGACCTACAAACTTCATATTGAACCCCTATTTCTTATGTTTATGCAACTGTGGCGCGGACAGTTTGACCTTCCCGGGGAAGTTCCGAGCAACGTTTTCTTCTTTGACGGCCTTGAGCAGGTCTCTCTCGCGCGGCGTGCCCGCCTTGTCGCGCAGGAACACTTGTACCGCGGTCTTAGCTGCCTTGCCGCGCTTACCGGTGCCCGGAGTCAGCTTCACTTTGTATCTGGCGGAAACATAATTAACATTTATTTAAGTACTAGCTGTTGCCCACGACTTCGTCTGCGTAGCATTAGTACTTTAAATAGCCTATTTTTTGTATCGCGCCATAATATTATAGGCGTGTGGGCCGCCATTCTTTACAAATTATTAGCTCACCATACAATTTCTACCACGCTGTCCAGCCCCTAAAGGATGATTTCCAGGATAAAAACTATTCTATGTACTTCCCAGAAACTATCTCCATACAAAATTTCATCTAAATCAGTTCAGCAGTTTAAACGTGAAAATGTAACAAACAGAGTTACTTTCGCATTTATGACATTAAAGTATGAATACAGTGTACATTTGTATAACTTTACAAGACACACCTAACAAGACGTTATATAGTGCAAATAACAAGAAAAAATAACTAAAACGAAATTCACAAGAATAAGGCAGAATAAAAATTATCTATATGCAAATAAAAACTAAAAAAATACACGAGATAAAAAAACATAGAAGAAGAATTTTATTACAAAAAAAAAACAGAAAAATATAACAAAAATAAATAAAAATACAAAAATGTACAAAGAATATACAATTATTTAAGTACTTATCTATGTTCATCCATCTTTTCACAAAACCTATCTATCCATCCCCCAGCAAACAGGTCACACTCCAGTCCTGATGTCAGTGGGGTGACCAGCAACTTATAAGTCGCAGCCGTTACCGCTGGGTGACCACTGCAAACTTATTGTTACGTTATAAAAGCGAAATTGTTCGCAATTTGTACTCACTTGTAGTTAATTAGCGCAGAGTAGGGCGCCACGACGGGCACGGCGAATAGCAGCTCATCTGCAGTGTGTGGTATCCCGGTCAGCTGACTAAGCAGCTCCGTGTCGGCATCCGGACCGGCTTGTTCAGTCTGTGGGTAAAATTAAACGTTTATTATGTGTTTATCTAACTCTTAAAAAAAACAAAGAGTTAAATGCGGATACCTTTTGAACAGCTGAACCGATTTTCTCGACAGTCATTTCAAACAAAAGAACTACATCAAAATCGGTTCATCCGTTTAGGTGCTATGATGCCATAGACAGACACACGTATGAAAAGCCAATACATACGTCAAACTGATAATACACCTCTGTTTTCGCGGGGACCGGTCTTCACTTTGTTGTCCTTCCCCTAACACATAACTAACTACTATAGACGCAGCGTTGGAAGACCTCCCTCCAGGTGGACCGATGACCTTGTTAAGGTTGAAGGAATCCGCTGGATGCCAGATGCACAGGATCGGCCGATGTGGCAACTGTGGTGACTACATAGTAATGTGACGTCACTTACATCGGCCTCTGTGTCCTCGAGTTCCTCTGCGTCGGACTCGGCTTCCAGTATGAGCGGCGCGGGCGCAGGGATCTTAGTCCCGCGGGGGCCGGTCTTCACTTTGTTGGCTTTCGCGGCGGCCGCCTTCTTTTGAGCTTTCTTTGACTCTTTCTCGGCTTTTCCTGACTGTGGAATGAGAAATAATTGGGATTAGAATAAATAATACGAGATCCCACTGCAAAAATCTGCAGGTATTTTATTTTTGATAAATATTGATTTTTATGAAGCATTCTCGATAGGAGAATTGTTTTCTGCTCGCCGCATCTCGCCGCAAACAACTTTTTGTTTAAATTTCCCTGTTTTTTTTTAATCTAAACTGAAGAATACAGAGTAGATTCTCTATGAAGTTGACGAAAGATAAAAAAACATTGGCTCATTAGATTACTTATTTAATTATGAGCAGCTGATACTCTTTCTTCCGACCCTAAATTAAAATAATATTGTAATGATTATATCGATACCCAATTTAAAAGATTTACTCTAAAAGTAGCAATAATCAAACAAAAAAATATTTGCAATTCGAAATTCAAATTCTAAAAGGGAACTCAGAATTATAAAAGTGCACATTATGATTATTTTAAGGGTTTAGGCCCGGACTCCACCAAAGCGGAGATATGCGGAGAAGTTCAGCTGAGCGGAGACGAGATGTGTGAATAAATTTTATTGGTTTGTTTTAAAACATCTCTCCGCTCATCTCGTCTCCGCTTTGGTGGAGTCCGGGCCTAAATCGTCGGTTTTGTTAACCGACTTACCAAAAAGGAGGAGGTTCTATGTTCGACTTCATGTATGTTTTTTTTATGTTTGTTCACAGATATCTCCGTCAATTGTGGACCGATTTTGAAAATTCTTTTTTGTATGAAAGAGTATGTTTCGAAATTGGTCCCATTTTATTTTGGTGAAGATCTGATGAAGAACTTCGAAGATATACAACAGAACTCTTCAATAAATAACGGGAAATCTCTCGGGATTGCTGCAATCGCATGTCTGTTTATTGTTTATACCATTTCATAACATAACATCACGCCAGTATGCTCTTGAGAGGTACGCAGATCTCTCATTTCACCCTTTATGTTCAAGTTTCATGATATTCGGCTAATCTATTCTGGCGTTAAGGTAACTTACTAAACAACTTGCCTATTAGGTAAGTACAACTAAAAAGTGAAAAATAAAAAACTTTTTTACAAAAAAATACTACCGACTTCCAAATAAGAAAACTACAAAGTGAAAAATAACGTTATTTTTGGAAGTCGGTGTCCGTAACGCAAAGAAGTTGTACCTACGAAATACACCGACTTCCAAAAATAAAGTTATTTTTCACTTTGTAGTTTTCTTATTTGGAAGTCGGTAGTATTTTTTTGTAAAAAAGTTTTATTTATAATTACACTGCTGCAACACATGCGAACGGAAAATGCAGATAGCAAATTTTTATTCTATTATTAAAAGAAACCCATCTATGGTATCGTTGGTTAGTTATTATAATATAATCTGAAAAATATCCTTTTTTTTGTTGTGCTTTTTGGGACGGATAACATACAGAACTCTACACTGTTCATGTCCAAATATTAACTTTTGAAGTAGCTAACTATTGTTTTAGACATAAATAATAATAATAATAGGCTTTTTAAACGCCAAGACTCTTCACAACCGCGAAGTGTGCAGTCTCAGAGAATACTTTTTAAAAGCTGAAGTGGGTATGCACCGGGATGTGGTCGCAGTGGACAAGGGATTCACCCCGTTGTCCATGGCTAAAGAGAACTGGCGCAAACCTGTAATACTAAACACTGATGAACGCAAAGAGGTATGGTAAGGCAAGGAGCTACACGGGCGCTTCTATCGGGCTCTTCCGATGTAGATTTTCAAGCGTCTGTGTCCTGGCTACGTTTCGGTGACCTTTTCGGGGAAACTGAAGGTTTTGTCTGTGCAATTATGGACGAAGTTATCCTGACGAATAACTATCGGAGACATATAATGAAGGACGGGACGGTTGACATGTGTCGGGCATGCCACCGTCCGGGTGAATCCATCAGACATATAGTCTCTGGTTGTTCTCGTCTGGCTAACGGCGAGTACTTACACAGGCATAACCAAGTGGCCAGGATTATTCACCAACAACTTGCTTTGAAGTACAATCTAGTGGATTCTGAGGTACCGTATTACAAGTATGTGCCCGACCCAGTTCTCGAAAATGACCATGTCACATTGTACTGGGATCGGTCTATCATCACTGATAGGACTATTGTCGCAAATAAGCCGGATATAGTGTTGATAGACCGATTAGCGCGCCGCACAATGATAATCGATGTCACCATCCCGCATGACGAGAACCTCGTGAAAGCTGAGAAAGAGAAACAAATCAAGTATCTCGACTTAGCACACGAGGTTGTCGACATGTGGAATGTGGACTCGGCGATCATTGTGCCGATTGTTGTTACGGCCAACGGCCTGATGGCCAAGAGCCTCGACGACCATCTGTCGAGGCTGTCATTACACGGTTGGATCAAGGGCCTGATACAGAAGGCAGTACTCCTCGATACGGCTTGCATTGTGAGGAGGTTCCTGTCTCTGGAGTCCTAACCACTGGTAGCTTGGACCCTGCCCCCGACACCGGTGGACCACCATTATTTTTTATATTTTTAAATGTTTTTTTTTAATGATTTGTTTTTATAAAGAAATATTTAAAAATGTAAATAGTAGATGTGTAAAAAATTTAATAAACGAAATAATAATAACAAATTGTTTATTTTCTCCACAATATTACTCTTAATTGCTAGCCTTATTTCTACAGTGACATATAGGTGGGGCATTATATTGTGGGAGACTGGTGCCTAAACTAGGCTCAAGGCCTGTATTTCAGGTCACCAGGACTCCTCCATTTAAATTTAACAATTATGTTATGTACTCGTACAAACGGTATGCAATTAGGAAATGTTAACATTCAGGCGTAAAGATTATATTATATATATTATATTTGTAACACTTTTTTTTTTCTTTTTTTTTTTAGTTATTGTTGTTAGTATCAGGATGGGAGTACGGTTGAGTGTGTACTGCGTGTGTGTGTAGTTAGAGAAGTGCGTGTGTGTGTGGGGAGGTTGTGTGTGTGGGGGGTAGTGTGTGTGGGGAGATTGTGCGTGTGTGTTTTTTCTTTTTGTTTTTGATCGTATGTAGCATATTTGCATAGTGATTATGTTAAAACTGTTAATAAGTTCTCAGTGTCGTCGTAGTTGAGTTCCTGAAGCTAACTATATAGTTTCATTTTGCACTTTATCTTATTGAGTTCGTAAATAGATATGACCCTATTTACTTTATTGTAGAGATACCGACCGAGGTGATAAAAGAAACGTTTTACAAAAGAAGTTGAAGGCGAAATATGGTAGTTGACAACAGGATTAAATCTTCTCTTAGCTCGAGGGACTGATGGATTGTAGGTTAGTAGTCTATGTTGTTTCAGGATGGTTTGTTGAATAAACAGTTGACGGACCGTCAAGACTTTCGCTTTTTGGTATAGTAGTGCTGTAGGGTGGCGATAAGGTAAGGACAAGGACACCTTGAGAATGGCTCTCTGTGCTCTTTCTAGTTTTAGGAGGGTACTTTTTGGAGCACCACCCCAAGAGGTGATGCAGTATGTTATTAAAGACTGAGCAAGAGCATAGTATACCATTTTTTTTATTGTGTCGTCAGTCACATTTCTTAGGGTCTTAAAAACATATATCAGTTTTCTCAGTCGGTTACTTAAGGTGTTGATATGTTCCTGGAATTTGAGTGTACTGTCTATAGTTACACCAAGGTATTTAATGCAATCGGCCTTGTTAATTTGAATACACGTGCATGTAGTGGAGTGAGGCAATGCACACGTGTGGGCTAGGATAGTGTTCGGCGTCATGGATGGAGACGGTGTATGCTGTTTTATGGAAAAGGTGACGTAGTTTGTTTTTTTTCCGCATTTAGAGTGAGAACATTGTCACGCAGCCAGTTCGATACAATATTGAATCCTGACTGGGCGCATACAAATACCTCACTCCACGTGTCTGCAGTGAATAAGAGGGCTGTATCATCTGCGAAAGTTATGACTTTGCCTTTCGGGAGAGTGAGCAAACCCAGCTCGTTTATATATATGACAAAGAGTGTCGGACCGAGCACGCTGCCTTGTGGCACACCGTAATTAACTTGGCAATCGTCACTGACACTCTCTCCTATTTTGACGCTCTGGGTACGCTCACTCAGATAATCCTCAAAAAGTGCAAGTTGGATTCCTCTTATTCCGAGCCGTTCCATCTTCCTTATTAAGATGGGAAAAGAGACCGTGTCAAACGCTTTCGCAAGATCTAAAAAGATCCCCAAGACTTTTTTGCCACCATCCAAGTTAGTGACGATATGATTGGTGAGGTCATGAACCGCATCTGAGGTTGATTTGCCGGCCCTAAATCCATACTGAGATGGGGAGAGAAGATTATATTTTTCCAAGTAATCTACGAGGCGTTTATTCAATATGCGTTCTAGAATCTTGGAGATGGCTGGTAGCACAGCTATGGGTCTGTAATTATTGACACGGTTTCTGTCCCCACCCTTGAAGATCGGGTGAATGATGGACATTTTGAAGACCTTTGGCAATTTACCAGTACTGATGGCTAGGTTGCAAATGTAGGTTATAGGTTGAACCAGTGACGCCAGATGTTTTTTGAGAAAGGTGGAGGATATTCTGTCCCAACCCATGGCACATTCATTTCGTAGACAGTATTAGTTGCGTAACTTCAGCTTCGTCAGTTGGCATCAGTACCATGGATTGCGAGCTGCTACTTGGATTGTCACTGGTTGAAACCATTGTCCGATTACCCATTTTCTCGGCAAGGTTTTTACCAATATTTGCGAAGAAACTATTTACGTCGTTGACAGATTGCTTTGGTGTTGATGATATGGATAGTAATTCTCGCGGATTGTCTTTCTTTTTGGTCCTATTTGATAAATTATTTATAGCTGTCCATAGCAGTTTAGTGTTGTTACTAGCGTCTTTTATTTCTTTTTTCTCGTGTTCAGTTTTGGCTTGTTTAAGTAATTTATCACAGTAATTTTTGTATCTCGTGAACGATGTTTTTAAGATGTGGTTTTCAGGGTCCGTTTTTAACTTCTTGTGTAAATTATCTTTATGCCGAATGCATCTTAGAAGACCAGTGGTGATCCATGGCTTCACAACCCGTTTACGATTTGGAACTTTTACTGTTTCAGAATGCATCTCTATTAACTGAGTAATGAGTGTTATCATTATTTCAGCTGCGTCACGTGGATCTGTCGACGTGTATACAGCTCCAAAATCAAGTTGTTTCAGGTCCGCATCGAGCTGGTCATGATTGGTCCGAACTATCGATTTTGTTGTCACTTGTCTCAGAGGTTCTTTTGCAAGGAATAATAGCACAGTATCATGGTCTGTGAGTGAGGAGTGGGCTACTAGTGTAAAGGCAGGAAGGGTTGTCTTCAAAATAAAATGATCCAGGCAAGCAGATTGTCGTGTGGGTAATACATGTGCTGCTAGAAGGCCATGTGGGGCCAGATAACTGTCCTTGGCTGGATCGTGACATTGGTCATGGATATTTATATTTATATCACCAGTAATTATAATATTTGTATACCTCGCGATTTTAGTAAGGGCAGCGTCAAGTGAGTTTATGAAATTGTTAACGTCCCTATGCCCTGGTGGACGATATATTGCCAACAATATGGTGTTGCAGTCGATCCGTACCTCAAGACAATTTGCTTCCATAAGCACTAATTCCTCCACAGAAACTTGAAGATTTTCGTTCACATAAACAACTACACCCTTATTTTGAGTAAGATTATTGTCGGTCTTAAAGTAATTGTAACCTGATAGATTCGGGATATATTGAGTACAGGGGAGCCAAGATTCCGTCAGAGTGATAATATCCCAGTTAACCTTAGTTCTTGAGAGTAGGGTGTGAAGCCCTGTTATGTTTTTGGTTATGCTTCTGATGTTTTGGTTAAGAATTGTGAGCGATTGATTGGGTGTGAAGTTAGCCGGAATACAATCATCTAGATCACATGTAGCAGAGTCAGAGACGGAGACTGAGTCTAAGTTGTCTGTATTATTCTGTGTGGTATTGAATTTTATTTAAGGAAATTCTAATGGTGGCGTTTCTAATAGGGTAGTTTTTTATTGTATGCTTAGAGATAAATGCTAAAATATTACCGACAATTATGGCATATTTTCTGTTATTTAATAAAATAATATAAAAAGACACCACATCAATAGTGATCACTAGTCGTGCATGAAACATCTGAGAACTACAAAATAGATTTAAAATTTGTATTAAATATGTTACAAATACGTGTATGTATCTGTATATTTTATAAAAGTGTATATTGTATTGTATTGCATTGTAATAGTATAGTGTTGCGTCAGTTGTTGGTGATATAGTGTGTGCGAATGCTAGGTTTATTGTTGTGTGATGAGATAGTAAATGAGCTTTGATAGGTGAGCTGTTAGTATTTTTTGTTAAAAACATATTTTTGAACAAATTTAACAAAGAGAAAAGAAAAGTTGTATGTATAGAATTGCACAATTCGAAGATGTTCAGTAATCATTTTTGTTTCCGTAGTTTTATAAGATCTTCTTAAGTTTTTATCAGGCGACTGGGCATCCCTTCTTTTTCTCGGACATATACCTTTCCATTTGCAATCCAACATTGTTCGTATGAGCTGCTTTTGATAAACTCTCTGGCGAGGTAATGAAGGCGTTTTGTCATTGTTGTGAGTGCTTCTGCTACAAATATGGGTTTGTCGGGTCCTACAAATTGCAGGTGGGTAGTATTGAGACGGTTGGATTTGTTGTCCTTATTAAAGGTTCTAGTCGACTTCAGGAACTGGTCTCTGATTGTCGAAGACGAGAATTCGACAAGGATAGTGCCTAGGGAATCTTTTTTAGCCTGTGAGCGAAATATGGTTTTATGTCTTTGTTTTCGATTGGTTGATTTATGACTACACCAGATTTTTGCACTGTGTTAAAGAGCGTATCTCGGTTTTCTGCGACTGACATGGGGATATTTCTTATTTCTATTGATGCTGATTTAAGGTTTTTTTCTAGGAAGTCTACCTTAAGCTCCAGGGATTTTATCAGTTTGTTATTGTTGGTGCATTCAGATGGAAGCTGGCTTATTTCTAATACAGCGTCATCGTATTTATCAGATAAAAACTGTACGGACTTTCTTATTTCTTCGTTCAGTGTTTGAATCTCCGAGTTTTGAGTACTGATCAAGGTATTTTGAGTTTTGATATTTTCAAGGGCCGAGTGTAGGGAATCTATTTTAAGGTTTTGCTGTGCTTGTTGGGAAACCATCTGTGAGAACATGGCTTTCATTTCCATATTCCATTCGATGGAGATCTGAGTCGTCACCACGCTTGCGTTTCCTTTGGGTAATGTTTTCATTAGTGTCGGAACCCGTAGTTAAATCCGGTTCGGACTTATGTAGTGGTGAAGGTGAAGTTTTTGGGGGCGAGCGTCCCATCATTATAATTTAACAGAACAATACACTCTATTAAGAACGATATGTATCAGATTGTTTACAGAATAAAACTGTCATACACTGATTCAATAGTGTGCAGTGTTAGTACTAATGAGCAGTAATGAGTCACTTCCCTCAATAAGTAGAAAGTCCTTTTTAGGCTTAGCTACAATATCGTATATAGTTTAGGTCGGGGAAATTGCTTTAAGTTGCTTTAAAGGAATTATTTGTACGAGCACACAGTGAGTACGTGTTGACGCGCGCAAGCCCGCGGGAGCCATTTGACATTGTGGTGCTATTTTAATCTATTCTATTATATCTATCTATCTAACAATTTTTTTTAAATGAGCAATTTTTGTATATATTTATATATATATATATATAATCTGAATCTCGGAAACGGCTCCAACGATTTTCATGAAATTTAGTATGCAGGGGGGTTTTCAGGGGCGATAAATCGATCTAGCTAGGTTTCATTGTTATGTGTTTTCTCCATTTTCATCCGAGCAGAGCTCGGTCGCCCAGGTACTACTTCTAATACGGGGCGAGCATATTGCTATAAACCTGGCACAAGTCCAGCCGCCAGGCTTCTAAAGAGAAATTCCAGATGGAAAAAACCCAATAAAATTTTGCCCGAGTAGGAAATAGAACCCAGGACCTCATGCTTAGGAGTAGCGTCCCACCCATACGCACTAAAAGTTTTGGGAATACTTTTAGTAGGCGTACAGCTTAGGAGTGGAATTCCATGCCGAGTCTGTTTCCTGCTAGCTACAATCTTGGGGGTTTTTAAATCAAGAGTGAATAGGTTACTTCTAGGCAAGCGTGCTTCACCGTCGACCACATCAAGCGTCAAGCGCGAAAAACTAAAAAAAGCGTTAGCGCCCACCAGACCTACGAGACAGTACCTGAAGTATCTCCATCATAACAGCTCTGTCCTCTTCATCCTGGTCCTTATATTTCTCCTTAATCTTCCTCAGCTTGCTGCGCTGTCCTCTCTTCATGCCCGTCTCTTCTCTTCTCTCTTCTGGCTTCTGATATTTCTCCTGTTTCTCCTTCTGTGGTTTCTTGCCCCCCTTCTTTGGTAGGGATGGGAATGAGGGAACTTTGTCTTCGCCTGAAATTATTAATAGAAGTTAAAATTTCTGTAAGTGCACTTCCGGAAGGCGTCCCACTAGGTGGACCGATGACCTGGTTAAGATTGCGGGAAACCGCTGGATTCGAGACGCATGGGATCGGTCACTATGGCGACGCTTGGGGAAGGCCTATATCCAGCGAGATTTACTACTGTTCAGCCATTGAGATCAGTGTTACTAGGGGTGGCCCAGTGATAACGGCCACGACTTACAAGTTGTAGGTCGTAAATTCGAACCCAGGCAGACGCTTAACTCTGTGTAAATTATTTCGTCACCACTGCGCTCAAAACGGTGAAGGAAAGCATCGTGAGGAAACCGGTATGTCCTAGAACCAAAAACTCGATGACATGTGTCATCCACCATCCCGCACTGGGCCCGCGTGGTGGATTACGGCCCATTTCCCTAACAGAGAAGAAGCCTGAGTCCCAGCAATGGGAACATTAATAGGCTAATGAAGAGCCATTGTAGCGCATTTCAGGGCGGCTAAGACGTTTGACGAGAACTGTACCTGAAATTATTTCTTGCGCACTATTTTAAACTCTATTTATGTTGGGATTTAGTTTATTATCAACTAGCTTCAGCCCGTGGCTTCGCCCGCGTAAAAAGTGTTTTATTATCCCAAGGGAATAAATTTCATCTAAATCGGTTCAGTAGATCCAGAGATTACCCCCTACAACCTCACAAACATTATCTCTTCATAATATTAGTATAGATTTAAGAATAAAGAACCGTTCAAGAGCTTTGCTGCCATCTGAGTTTACTCCAGGCATATTTCCTTTGTTATTGTAAAGTGCACCATACGACACATTTCCTAAAGCACGAATTTGAATGAAAAGTTACAAAGATACTTACTTCTATCAGATGCCTCGGAAAACGTTCTTGATTTTGATTGGACAAGAACTTGTCCAGTTCCGTGATCGACCTGGAAACGGGTTCACAGTTATTATTAATTTGTTTATTTGAGTTCGACCGTAACCGGAGCAAAACATGACATCCAGTCTTTACCCCTTTTGTAGTTTTAGTAAGTGGTAAGAAGAAATGGCGCCACAAAGTCCCCAGTAACACATATATAGGAAAACTTTCGATTCCCTTAATTTAGCGTATTTCAAAGTAGCTTCTACCCGCGGATTCGCCCGCATCAAAAGTATTTTATAATGTAGCTGCCACCTACGAACTAATGCCCTGACGTCAAAAAAATCCGGCATCGCGCAAGCAGAGTTTTCGGCACGATTTGAACGTATACCAACAGTCCGACAACAAACGTTGGGCAGTTGCCCAGACCAGACACAAAAATTGTCTGGTCGGAGGATCCTCCCTATATTCCAGACTGTAATCTATCTCTGTGCCAAATTTCATCCATATCCGTTCAGCCGTTCTGGCATGATTGAGTAACAAACATCTACCCATCCATCCCAACTTTCGTATTTATAATATTAGTAGGATTAGCGTTATTTCAGTAATCCAGACAGACAGAGTTACTTTCGAATTTAGAATATAAGTTTATTCTTAATTCGAAGGTAACTCTGTCTGTCTGTTACCTTTTCACGCAGAAACCACTAAACGGATTTCAATGAAATTTGGCAAGGAGATAGATGGCACCCTGGGGAAGGACATAGGATACTTTTTACAAAAAAAAGGCAGGTAGGGTAGGGTAGGTAGGCTAGAGTAGGTAGGTATGTAGTGTAGAATAGGTAGGTATGTGGGGTAAGGTAGGGTAGGTAGGTTGGGTAGGTAGGGTAGGGTAGGTAGGTAGCAAGTTGACGGGAGCAATGCCGCGGGGGACAGCTAGTACAAAATATACCCAATGTTTATTGACATAATAGTTTCGTTTTAAATTTTAACGAAATAAAGCGAATATTTGAGCAAATGATCAATGTCTTACCTTTATATGAGTATCAAGCACATCGTCTTCCGAGTCATCACTGTCACTGTCGCTCTCCTCGCCCTCCTTCTTTTGTTCATCGTGTTCCTTCTCGATCTCATTCTCTATCTCTTCCTCTTTCTGTTCTGTCTCCTCTGCATCTTGTTTAGATTGTGACTCTTCTGTAATGGCGTCTAGCTTGTTGGAGTCGGGTTTTTCGTGTTCTTTGTCTGATTGTTCATCTGTTGAAAGAATTAACATTAGCACTTTTAAGTACTGTAGTGTAGAGCAGAGTGTGGAGAAGCCCAAGAGGAGGGTAATTTTACATTGTACAATAAATTCAACACTAATAAATTAATCACCAGGATGTTGATTGCTGATTTCATACCCTTTAAAGACAAGAAGTTGTCAAAGTTTTTTTTTTTACTTTTTTAAGTTTATTTAAAAAAGTTAAAGTTCCATCCCTCATAGACAATCAAAAGAATTAAGTCGGATGAGACAAATATGAATTGAGCCTTTACTCCAACTATGAAATATTGAATCAAACAAATATGAAATATTGAATCAAACAAATATGAAATATTGAATCAAACAAATATGAAATATTGAATTTAATTTATTCATTGTTATTTTACAAAGAAATTAAAATTCAAAATAATATGTAATTATAATACAGTACTGTCAAATTATTGATTAATTATCTTATGAAGCGAGCTTATTTATCAAATATTCCATACGAAAGTTCAATACCAATACGATCAAAACGTATGAAACAGCTGATTAATTTAATAGTACAGTGTACAATTACTGGGCGTCTGAGGAAGGCCGTAGAGGTCGACCGCAGTTTAGGTTGTGTGACGATCAGATCACATTGATAGGTCAATTGGCGAGAGTTCACACAAGCACAGATAATATAATACTAGCATACAGATGCCTCATCCCATATGAAGAAACCGTGCCGACATAACTAGCGTTTTTCGTCTGAGTTATCTGATTATTTTTCTAAAAACATCGATCGCGTTCGGTTTTATACCACGGATATAGATGGTGTTAGCAGCGACTTTCAAGTAAAGGGTATACTCGGTTCGTGTACATTTTCTTTAAATACAGTGACGATTTGTATTATAGCACTTTTTTGCACGTTTTTATTGTTTCAATGTACCAAAATGTGTAACAAAAAAAATCGAATGGATGTCTCAGAAATTTAAAACCGTCTATTGCAATCAATTTTTAATGATCCATTCAAATAATCTTTGAAATGTGAATTAAGAGGCCAAAATTCCTTATTTTGGGCTTAGGAGAGAGAACTAATTAAACAAGAACATATTTTTTTTATGATCGTCTCTAGAAAAACTTAATATTTCACAAAACTCAATAACAAATCGAAGCTTATCACGCCATGTAGTGCTATATTTGAACCTAATTTTCTTTCTTCGCGCTGCGTGCCCGTGGCACAAGACAGCGAGTTTTGGAAGGGAAAAGGATTAGCCTTTGCCCACACCAAACAAAAACGCGAACTCACCATCATCGGATACAAGAATCTCCTGGTCCTCCTCTAACTCCTGCGTGGAGGTAACTTCGGACGCGTCGTCCAGAGCGATGGCTTTACGCTCGTCGCGGTGAGCCTCGATGCAGCTGTCCTCCAACTATAAGAGCGAACAGATTTTATTATAAAACTAGTAGATTGTGTTAGATTGTTCGTTAACAATTTTAATACCATAAAAATATCAAAATTATATTTAACGTCTAAATTACATCCCACGGCGCACAGGAACCAAGCAGTTGCTGTCGTTAAAGTTTCCTATATTACTCCTAGAGAAATAGCCACAGTGTATTTGTGCTGGTTCAACCGGAGTGTTTTCGCAGAGTAATCAAGTGAATAGAGAAAATAGGCCCCGAAATGCAGTATTTATTTATTTAGACTTCATGCACTAAAGGCACAAAGGCGGACTTAATGCCTTAGGCATTCTCTACCAGTCAACCCAGGGTGGTGGAGAGACAACATGACAGGTGCATTGTTTAATAATAAAGATAAAACCAGTTATTGTATAACATACTAAAATAGGTAAAATACACATACATATATATTGAAAATAATATATACTTATATAAATACATATATTTATATAAAGTAACAGAAAAGAAGAAAGTGAGATGACTCCGCTTAACTCTTTTGAAAGTAAAGCCGCAACTTCCGCTTGAATGCAAACCGACCGGTGGCCGTTCTGATCTCGGGAGGAAGCGCATTCCAAAGAAGAATGGACTGTATACTAAAGGATGAGTGAACAAAATCAGTCGAATGGGATGGACAGAGTAAGAGGAGATTATTAGAAGAACGCAGATTCCGAGCATGTGAAGAACACAGATATTGAAAGTTGGACTTAAGATAGGAAGGAGGGGTGGGAGAATTGAGTAGGGAGAAAAGTGTGGTCAAAGCCCGAAATGCAGTATGGTAGTTCAGGACAAGTATATTGTATAAAGATATTAAGAAAGGCAAAAATATGACATATCTCAGGTCCAGTGTGTGAGGAATGAACCATTGTAGTACTAGTGAGGAGTCAATCCCTAGCATCGGTTGGAGTGGCAGCACACTTCACCTAAGTAATCACGCTGAGATATCTACAAAATCGTTGTAAGCGTTTTTCTGTCCTGTTTCTTATTACATTATCTCTTAACATGACTTGATGTACTTTTTAAAGTTTAGTCACTTTATCTGAACATAAGGCTGAAGCGAACTGCAGCTGGTCGGGCAGTAGATAGTTCTTGCGGTCGCGGATCATGAAGGAGCCGGTGATGCCCGCGGATACCTGGGACTGTCACTTACCCTGAATATAAAGCTGAAGCCGGACTGCAGCTGGTCGGGCAGCAGATAGTTCTTGCGGCCGCGGATCATGAAGAATCCGGTGATACCCGTGGATACCTGGGACTGTCACTTACCCTGAATATAAAGCTGAAGCTGAACTGCAGCTGGTCGGACAGCAGATAGTTCTTGCGGCCGCGGATCATGAAGGAGCCGGTGATGCCCGGAGATACCTGGGACTATTACTTACCTTGGACATAAAGCTGAAGCCGAGCTACAGATGGTTGGGCAGCAGATAGTTCTTGCGGCCGCTGATCATGAAGGAGCCGGTGATGTCCGGGAATACCTGGGACTTTTACTTACCCTGAACATAAAGCTTAAGCCGAACTGCAGTTGGTTGGGCAGCAGATAGTTCTTGCGGCCGCTGATCATGAAGGAGCCGGTGATGTCCGGGAATACCTGGGACTTTTACTTACCCTGAACATAAAGCTTAAGCCGAACTGCAGTTGGTTGGGCAGCAGATAGTTCTTGCGGCCGCTGATCATGAAGGAGTCGGTGATGCCCGGGAATACCTGGGACTTTTACTTACCCTGAACATAAAGCTTAAGCCGAACTGCAGTTGGTTGGGCAGCAGATAGTTCTTGCGGCCGCTGATCATGAAGGAGCCGGTGATGTCTGGGAATACCTGGGACTTTTACTTACCCTGAACATAAAGCTTAAGCCGAACTGCAGTTGGTTGGGCAGCAGATAGTTCTTGCGGCCGCTGATCATGAAGGAGCCGGTGATGTCCGGGAATACCTGGGACTGTTACTTACCCTGAACATAAAGCTGAAGCCGAACTGCAGCTGGTCGGGCAGCAGATAGTTCTTGCGGCCGCGGATCATGAAGGAGCCGGTGGTGAGATACTCTCCCGTGGGGGCTGACTTGGACACTTGGGACGCGTGCACCCACCACGCGCGTGTCAGGACCTTGGCTTCCCAGGCCACGCTGTGGATAGAAATAGAATTATATGACTAATGTGCTGCCCCAAATGTCGCCAAATATCCATATTATACTGGCGGCACGGTTGGCGCAGTGGTTGAGCGATCGGCTGTTGCGCTGCGTCTCACGGGTTCGATTCCCGCATAGAATAGATATTAGTTTAACCTACAAATAGTGGCTCTGTTCGCGTATGTGAGTTTAAATGTTTGTAAACGCATCCACATAACCGCGTAAAGGGTAAACGTACTACTTTTTTTTAGCTAACGCAAACCATATTGCATTAGATTCGTAATTACATTCCTGGAGATCCGTACACAGGGCTTCAGGACTCCAGTCTCTCACAAAGGAGCTTCTTGCAAATGTTTTAATATAGTTTTAAGTACATTGATTTTAAGGCAATCTTTGTGGAGAAAAAACAATAAATTATTTATTTATTTATTATTTATATTACTCTGAGGTATCAGATATTAGAGTCCCCTTTATATTTTTCATGATATTCTTTTTCGAGGCTCACTACCTTTTGCAACTACTAATTTAACCAATAACAAGTAAAAATTTCCAAAACACACTTTTCCACACTTTTCTTTTATTTCTTACTTATTAACTAAATAATTTATCTAGTAGTTCACACACTTAGATCAATAATCTACCCAACACGTAACTTTGACACGATATCTTGCGAAAATACCACGATTTAAATACTAAAACGCCAATAACTTTAAAATGGCTGAACCGATTTTCATCAAACATAGCTAAGAACACTCCACTAAAAAAACTAAATCAAAATCGGTTCATCTGTTTAGAAGCTATGATGCCACAGACTGATACAGTATGTGTCACACGTCAAACTTATAACACTCTTCTTTTGCGGTCGGAGGTTAAAATGTCGTTTCCCAGTAGTTGGTTTAACTAGATGCTTACTACATTGGTTAATGGTGGTGGGTTGTTTTATACTGTTTATTATCCTGTCAGGAAGGAGCAGGGTGGCCTTTAGATTCTCCAATGGGACCATATAAGCTAATTAGATTTTTTTATTCCTGATGAGGCCGGTCTTAACTTCCATCTCATCCAATGATGGTAAGGGATGGTCAAGATGAGATTACCTGTAAGCCACAGCCGCTTGTCCTGCCTCAGCCAGGGTCCTGGGCGGCACGTCACCAGCCCCAGGGTTCTTGATGATGATGGAGGCGGCACCCGAGACGTCTGCGTGCACGTACAGGTCGCGGGAACGCATGTAGCGCTTTACAAGGAGTTCGTTTTGTTGCTGATCGCGACCGCCTATTACCTGGGAACGAATGTATTACCGTGTATTATAATTTGAATTCAGAACTAAGTAGTTTATTGTTGTTTTGTTTTGATTTCCGTGTGAAATATATCGAGCTGTAAAAATATCAACTTTACTCCCATTTTTTAAATAATTTACATTAAGATAAAAGAGTATTAACAACTCTATATACTTCCAAGTTGATTGAGAGCGTCCGGCCTGCATCAAATGCAAAGGGCAACTGATAGAAATCCGACGACTGACGAAACATGAACTTTGCTGAGGAACACTAAGAAAATGTTTGTACTGTAAGTATATTTTAATAAGAATTTATTAGCCTCATGGCAGCTGTAGGAAATGTTGTTTCTGTCAGTAGAAGTTCGACATAAATCGCCGTTCTTTCCAGTCGGGTATCCATGAGGATTTCCCCAAAAAAATTCAAAACATAGTGACCAATCAATGTAAAGAGTGGGTAGAAGCTGTTGAGTTTGTTGTGTCACTCCTTTAGGGAACAGGCGTCTCCTTTAGGGAATAGTTTAGAACATCCGGCTCGAAGGACCAAAAAAAATGTACAATGAAGATCTATACACTTTGTTCAAGTGCACGATGATTGTTCTGTACACTTGAGAAGATGGAAACCCGGGGATAATGAATTATACCGCTCGTGTTGAGTGTGGTAAAATCACTGATTTATTTTACTTAGCAAGTGGACTAAATGATCGCGCGTATGCAAACGCTGATGTAGCTTAGCTTCTGAATATTATGAAATGTGCGGGTTCACCGTACAGGTTTCTGCCCTTGTCCAGCCCATGTTACTTGGGGTTACGGAAAAAGGTTCTTTTTCTTCCATTCATTAATTTCAGCCAAAACACGTCCACTGCTTGACAAAGGCCTCCCCCAAGCGTCGCCACACTGATTGGTCCTGTGCAATGGAGAGTGCTATGCTCGGAGATTCCTTTTTTTTTTTTATAAAGCTCGCGTTTGACCACTATCCCGCCTGATGTTAAGCGATGATGTGGTCTACGGTGAATCACGCTTGCCTAGAAGAAACCTATTCACTCTTGACGTGATCGAATCAGAAATGAAGATATCCGCAAGAGAACCAGGGTCACCGGCATAGCCCGAAGAATTGCCAAAATAAGAGGTAGTGGGCAGGGCACATTGCTCGCAGAACGGATGGTAGATGGGGCCGAAAAGTTCTGGAGTGGCGACCGCGAACCGGAACACGTAGCGTTGGTCTTGGTAGGCCTCCCACTAGGTGGACCGATGACCTGGTCAAGGCTGTGGGAATCCGGTGGATGCGAAACTCACATTCATTCATACAGGCGTAAAATTCTGTCAAGTTTTTCAACTTTGAACAGGGACAAATGTCCCTGTTAGAAGGTTTACTCCAACTGGAGAAAACTTTCAAATCTCGTGCAAAGTTGCGTTCAAACGTCTAAGTCTATGTCTGTTGCGAACCCGAAATCTCGCTAATTGAGTAAATATTTACATCAAATATTCTTCTTGTCAGGGTTCCGAACCCAAAGGGTAAAAACAGTACCCTATTACTAAGACTCCTGTCTGTCTGTCTGTCACCAAGCTGTATCTCAGGAACCGTGATAGCTAGATAGTTAAGTTTTTCACAGATGATGTATTTCTGTTGCCGCTATAACAACAAATACTAAAAAAAGAATATGATAAATATTTAAGTGGGGCTCCCATACAACGTAATATTTGTGCCGTTTTTGTGATAATGGTACAGAACCCTTCGTTCGCGAGTCCGACTCGCACTTGGCTGGTTTTTTTTTCGTGGCCACTGTTCATCAAATTATACAGAGTATGGACCTAGGAGGTGCTCACGCTTATTGCAGCATTGGAGGCGATGTTCTAGGACATTTGAGTCGGCTATTGATTATAAGCGTCCTATCCTTGTAATTCATCACACTAATGCCAGAAGAAGAATTCTTACCAGGTAGTTATCAGAAGAGATGAACCAGAAGAACTTCTCGAACCAGTAAGTCTTGCGCGCCTTGATGATGTTGCTGACGGTGTGCGCTTCCTTCAACGTCTGCTTCGTCTTGCGTTCAGCGCTCTTCAGCGCTTTGCCCGCTGATTCTAGCGTTTTCTGCTGTTTCTTAGCTGCGTTGCGCTTTTGGTCGTAGTACCTGTGAACAAAAACATTATAAGAATGGTGAAGGAAACCATCATGAAAAAACTGGTATGTCCGAGAGCCAAAAACTCGAATCCATGTGACATCCACCAGCCCGTACTGCGTTCGCGTGGTGGATTACGACCCATTCCTGTCACCGAGAGGAGGCCTATGTCCCAGCAATAAGAACTTTTTAGGCATATGGCCATTTGAATGTGTTTGCACGTATGAAGCGGGCCACTGCACGCTCCGCCTGTCTATAAACTGTAAAAACGTCCAACACGTCGGGAAACACCACGCTGTTAGTGACGCGCGACGCTCGTGTCTTGGTAAACAAGGCCTTAGGCAATGATATCGATTGATTTGTATATTTGACTTCTCAGGTTTACCTCCTAGCATTACTAAAGGCCGTGAGCAATCGTCGCCATAAGTCCCGGGCTTCAGCCCCTCCTCCTCGACGTAAGGGTCGCTCAGCAGCAGCGTGATGTGTTGCAGCAACATGTTACAGTAACAATGCGCATACCTCCTAGCATAAGCAAAGGCCGTGGGCGACAGATCGATGTCCACCGTCCTGCGCTTCAGCGCCTCCTCCTCGCCGTAAGGGCCGCTCAGCAGCAGCGTGATGTGTTGCAGCAACATGTTACAGTAACAATGAGCTTACCTCCTAGCATTAGCAAATGCCGTGAGCGACAGATCGATGTCCACCGTCCTGGGCTTCAGCCCCTCCTCCTCGCCGTAAGGGTCGCTCAGCAGCAGCGTGATGTGGTTGCTCTTCAGCTTCAGCTGCTTTATGCACGACGCTATGGGGTCTTGGTTGTCTTGGGCGGTCTTCACTAGGAGGTGAATGTCGTCCCAGGACATCTGGAGGTAGAAAATGTTTCATATAAGTAATTGAGTTGAGGTCAGACCGGCAGTCGCTCCATGTAAAATACTGGTATTCAGATGGATCCAGTTAGACTGGAAGCTGACCAAGTGTAAGGGATAATGAAGGCAAGTGTAAGGCTAGGTGAACAGAAGAACGTCACAATGGCTAAAAGGGAATTCCTTTAACACGAGACGAGCTCGGCAGCTTACTTGTCCACGTCTTGCATGGAGACAGATGCCAGTACTATATTATTCTGACCGGGTTAGCTATGGCCGCTTGCACCGCGAGCCGGGCCTGCTCTACTAGCGGCTCGTTGCGCGAGATGAGCTCGGCAGCTTGCTTGTCCACGTCTTGCATGGAGACAGATGCCAGTACTATATTATTCTGACCGGGTTAGCTATGGCCGCTTGCACCGCGAGCCGGGCCTGCTCCACTAGCGGCTCGTTGCGCGAGATGAGCTCGGCAGCTTGCTTGTCCACGTCTTGCATGGAGACAGATGCCAGTACTATATTATTCTGACCGGGTTAGCTATGGCCGCTTGCACCGCGAGCCGGGCCTGCTCTACTAGCGGCTCGTTGCGCGAGATGAGCTCGACAGCTTGCTTGTCCACGTCTTGCATGGAGACAGATGCCAGTACTATATTATTCTGACCGGGTTAGCTATGGCCGCTTGCACCGCGAGCCGGGCCTGCTCCACTAGCGGCTCGTTGCGCGAGATGAGCTCGGCAGCTTGCTTGTCCACGTCTTGCATGGAGACAGATGCCAGTACTATATTATTCTGACCGGGTTAGCTATGGCCGCTTGCACCGCGAGCTGGGCCCGCTCCACTAGCGGCTCGTTGCGCGAGATGAGCTCGGCAGCTTGCTTGTCCACGTCTAGCATGGAGACAGATGCCAGTTCTATATTATTCTGACCTGGTTAGCTATGGCCGTTTGCACCGCGAGCCGGGCCTGCTCCACTAGCGGCTCGTTGCGCGAGATGAGCTCGGCAGCTTGCTTGTCCACGTCTTGCATGGAGACAGATGCCAGTACTATATTATTCTGACCGGGTTAGCTATGGCCGCTTGCACTGCGAGCCGGGCCTGCTCCACTAGCGGCTCGTTGCGCGAGATGAGCTCGGCAGCTTGCTTGTCCACGTCTTGCATGGAGACAGATGCCAGTACTATATTATTCTGACCGGGTTAGCTATGGCCGCTTGCACCGCGAGCCGGGCCTGCTCCACTAGCGGCTCGTTGCGCGATATAATAATAATAATATAATAATAATAATCACTACATATTGATAAAAATATACATACTAATAAAATATGCTATTGTATTCAATATAAAATATATTACAATTAATATAAAGGTGCGCATCGGGGTCTCACTAACATTTGTTACGGTCATACAATTTAATCCGCTACAGGTTATGACTCGTAACCTGTAGCGGAAATACTACATACATTCGCACATGACAACACACACACTCTTGGTCACAACAAAATGCTCACCTACCCACAAGTTACATGACTTACTTTTGGTTTATATAATTACCCATTTTTTTTTTTCCTTTTGCTTTTACTTGTTGTTTTGCTTTTTAGTTTTAACTTAGACATAAGGATTGCTTGTAAGTAAGCACATCATAATGAACAGTTCTCGCCGGGCTTCTTGGCTGCCCTGAGGATGGCTACAGCGATGGTTGGTATGGCTGCGCGGTGTTAAATCTCATACAAAGCAGCACCGTTTCGTGCCTTGCGCAACGGAAAGCAGGCTTCGGGGAGGCCCAGAGGTTTGGCGAGCACCCATAATAAATAATGTGTACGATTGTATCGTTTCATCCCTGGGGATCGGCACTGTACTCCTTAACACAGGTAATCTATTAACCTAGCTAGGAATGCAGCACCACACCCTCCATTTTATTGTAGTACACTATAAAGTAAACGATAACTGTAAACTGTCATTATGTACTACAATGATTTAGATGAATAAATAAATTATAAATTAAATTATAAATTAAATTATAAATTATTCTGACCGGGTTAGCTATGGCCGCTTGCACCGCGAGCCGGGCCCGCTCCACTAGCGGCTCGTTGCGCGAGATGAGCTCGGCAGCTTGCTTGTCCACGTCTTGCATGGAGACAGATGCCAGTTCTATATTATTCTGACCTGGTTAGCTATGGCCGCTTGCACCGCGAGCCGGGCCTGCTCCACCAGCGGCTCGTTGCGCGAAATGAGCTCGGCAGCTTCCTTATCCACGTCTTGCACGCGAGTCAGTTCTGTGACCCGCTTCTCGTGGTCGTTGCGGACGTTTTGGAGTTTCTTTAGGGCTTCGCGTTCTACTTGGACTGTCTGTGGGCAAGAGGAGATTGTATTGATAAGTAAATTATAAGTTTTCTTTGGAAATAGGATAATAGTTTTCTTGCTAGCAAGCAAATATTTAGTTTTTATTTGAGGTGTGGGAAAAGGTACTTTGAAGCTTCCACAAAAATATTAGTTTCCGCTGCAGTTCAATATTTTTAGGATTATTTTTCACCAATCAACCATACTTTAATACTTTAAATTGAACTAAAAAAACCGTCCTTACTACTACGAAATAAAGTACTGCTTAAGAAGTCAAATTATTACTATGGATGCGTGTTAACTGTACTAGTCATTCTAAATATTTACCCTTTTCATTTGGGCGTAAAGTTGATATTCCAGTAAAAATTACAATGTTATTGGAACAACGATGTCTAAGCTAAACCTACCTTTAAATCAATCTTCTGTCCCTCCAGCGTCGAGAAGAACTCATCGACCGCTCTGTCGAAGGTCTCATGCTCCGCGTGGGGCAGTTCCCGGTGCTGCGCGAACAGCTTGGGATGGAACTCCTGGCTGGTGAGTAGGAACGTGCTAGGCCCACCTTCGGGGTCGGGGCGCGTCTCTTTCTTCTGTGTTATGTAACCCTGGTAGAAGAGAGTGGAAAATGAAGAATGATTTGTTTAAATAGGGTGAACTCCTGGCTGGCCAACCATTGCTTGCCATTCCACCAATTGCTCCAGTTACGTTTGTGATTTACACTGGGAAGAATACAAATTATAGACCTTTAAGTAAACAAAGTTGATGCTTGATGTGGTTGATTCCAAGCTTTAATTCTCTGAAAGAATTGGGTTGCTTCAATAAAAGGTTACTGACCTTGGCATTTGCCAACTCTCACCTTGCGGAGATCATATCCTCAGAACTGAGAGAACAACAAAGAAGGAACCCAAAATCCATTAATAGCGAAGGGTTCGCCAAGGTGTACCTATAGAGCTATCCACATTTCACCGTAACAGGGGGCTAGAAAATAGCGGGATTTGTTCCACACCCTACTTTATTCCTTTAGGTACCTTCGCGACCTGTGTCCTGGCAATATCCAGGAGTTCCTCAGCCTGTTTCAGTGCTGTCACCAACTTCTCCAGATCCTGCTCAACATTGAATCCCTTGCCAGGCTCCTTGGAAAGCTTCATGGTGCCTGTCAACCCGTTCTCTAAGAGAACATGGTCTATGATTGCTGAGCCATATTCTGGAACAGAAAGAGAATAATTTAATAGTTTTTTTCTAACGCACTGTAGTCAAGAGAGATAAAGAGTAAAATGTGTATAATTGAAATATCGTCATTGTTAGATATTTTAGGATTTTAATAGACACTAAGAAAAGATTTGTGACTTAAACATTACTGGCGAAATGTTGGTGCACTGCTGCCTAAGCCTTCAGAGGTTACAGGCGTGATGTTATGATACTAAGAAAAGATTTTCGAAATCAGAGCTGTAGCGACATCTATGCCGCCACCTACGTACTAATGACATGATCCATAATGCCTACCCACCGGTCCTAAAGTGTATTGTGCTGTTATAACGCAATAAAAGTAAAGTATTCTATGTTTAAAAAAAGTTTTGGTTCAGTATTGGTGATAAAGTGGTTTTTGGACACAAACACAAAAACATTACAAATAAGACTAATTTATGAAATAATAAGTGAACTTTTGTAAATATACACCGCACACCGCACACCGAATATAGAACCCTTGACGCGAATGCGTAAGCGACGCCGTATCCCGCGCATTTACGATCTTTTGGACGCGAACTCCGAGTCACTCACTCGGGCTGGGCATTTGTAAGTGTGCGCTTTCAACTAGCAAAATTATTTTTTGGTTGTGAGCCTTTGTTCGTGTCCACGTAAGACGTCTCACTGACCCTTTTTTTGGAGTCGTTATATTTATTATTCGGGCATAAAGATTACTGCAATTGATTGATGACATTGCCATCAAAATGGGGCTGTTGTGCTCTTGAACACATTGATAAAAGCTTTATTCGAACGTTATTCGTATCGTTCTCTATGCGCCATAAAACCTACTGAAGAAACGTCGATATTACGCCGGTTTAATCCGAACATAACTAAGCGCACAAACAAGAGGCAAGCGTTGCCATCCCCACCAAATCCAGCAACTGCCTCCGTCACAGAAGAGGGTGTTCGTGCCATTGTTGAAAGTGTGATGGAATCGAAGATGAATTCTCTTTTGGAAAAATCGACACTAACCATAAGCAACTTGCTGAACAAGGAATTAACCGAGATACGTGAAAAAATTGCTAGCCTTAGGGGTTCCATAGAATTCCTTAACAATCAATACGGCAACATGCTGAAGGAAAGAAAGCAGGGTGAATAAAAAATTAAAGAACTGCTAAATAAAAACATCATTCTCATCTTGGAACAACACGCTCGAACAAGTAATATTGAGATTCAATATGTACTCCAGAAGAAAACTGAAAACCTTCTCAATATTTTAACTCAGCTGGGGAAAACCATAGGTTGCAACATTAAAGAGGAAAGCATCAGTAATTGTACTCGTGTCATGAAGCTCAACAACAGCACAAATCGTCCTAAATCAATTGTTGTACAATTTGCAACTCTCAGATTACAGGACTCGTTCCTAGCAGCTTCTATAAATTTTAATGAAGCAAAGCCAGCCAGCGAAAATCTAAACACCTCCCATCTCGAGCTTGGTGCAAAGTCTGCGATCTTCGTTACGGAACGTCTGAGCCCGGCCAATAAGGCACTACACACGGCTACACGACTCAAAGCTGAACAAAAGGGTATCGTTATGTTTGCATCAGGGGAGGACGTAGGTATTTATGTTAGAAAGTCAGATGATTCCGATGCCAAGATTATGAAAGATATGGATTCGCTACACTCACAAAAGCTGTTATTGAGTTTATTCTAAGTTAAAGTGAGTGAGTTGAGTGTGGCAATTGTTGACCCGTTTGCTGGTTAGTGTTGGTAGACACTGCTTGTGAATATCCACAATACCAGTTGAAACATAGCAGAATTTAAATCCCAGAGCTAACGCTGAATAACATCAAGTGCCTGTAAATACAAAATACACCAGCAGTCTACACATCACTGGCAAGGGTGGGCAGCTACTGGCAGGTGCTCTTCCCCAGAGATTAAAAATGAAGTAGCTAAATGGAAAGAAATGAAGGTCCTAAGTCAACATAAACCCAACCCAACAAATCTAGCCATTTGTTGATGTCCTAAAAGAGTACTAAAAGCGTTGAAAATTTTGGTCGACCTATCAAAATCAATTGTTAAGCAGCCTCAGGAGAGTAAAAAACTGGTTAAGAAGTACTATGGGAGAAAATCGACTCAATGGTCTGGCCATGATGAATGTGCTTATGTGTTATTAATGAAAACTTATAAGATTTACATAATTAAGTGGTCGAGAAGTTTACCCAAAACCCCCGATGATTGAGCTTGTGGAACGTTACCCATTGGGCTTTATACAGTTCTTTTAAAACAATCGCTGTAAGGGTAAGACTCGTATTACCAGTTTAAAGCTTCATATGCTTTTGACTCTACCATATTAAACATTTATACTTTTTCCCATCCTCCATATATCAACTTGCCCTCCCCTGGTCCATCGGCTGGCGACGCCCTTAATCACTGCTGTAGCTGTATTTCGATTTGATCAAATCCACTTATTCACTAGAAAAGTAACTTTGTTTTTATGACTTAAAAGTTCATATTTGTCTTGGAATTGTTGCAAATTAAAGCAACTCTTACCTAATTTAGGATTGAGCACTTTCTTGAGGTTGTCCCCAGGTTTGCCGTTAGCTAGTATTTCTTGTAACGCTTCACTAGATGGCGCTGCGTAGCTCGTCTTAGCTCTGTCTAATGGGTACTTCTCTTTTACTGCAAACCTTTAAAAAAAGACAAAATTGTTTTATGATGAGCAGTGATGAAATAATATTATGACTTTCAAATTCGATAACGGTTGATTGTAATTATCACAACATTAAATTTGTGTGATATTTTGATCATTTGATATACCTACAATAATATCTAATGAAATTTGGTCTTTATTCAATGCATTTCAAAATTCAATGCGCGGAAAAAAAAATCTATGTGTGACCAGATTCTTTGCCCCAAAATTACTTACTGAGTCTTTAGGTTTAGTTTCAACGGGTACTTTTAAATACTAGTAGTATTAAACAACTGAGTCTTCCTTAACAAAGATAAAAACAACCTACCGAATCTTATCACCCTCCACATGCGGCCTCAAGACATTGAGAATAGTCCACTCATAATCAGTCAGCACAATGTTGCCTCTGTCGTACAACTCTAATATCACATGGTATGCCGCCTCCCCGCTACCGAACTGTAAGTCCACGATACGATCGATTCCGAGCTGAGAGAGCTTCTCCAAGCGTTTGTTCTTCAAGTGTTTGCGGAGCTGGAATGGGAAATAATTATATTGTTCGATAGGATAGATGGACCTCCTTATCTGCACTTTCTTTTGGTCCATTGTGCATGCGGCCTCGTCTTTGAGACAGGGAATGGGCCATAATCCACGATGCGGGCCCAATGCATGTTGGTGGATGTCACTTGTCTTCAAATTTTTGGTTCTTAGAGATGCCGGTTTCCTAACGATGAATGCCTTCACTGTTTTGAGAGCAGTGGTGATGTCATAATTTACACAAAGTAGGCCTTAGTTCGAACCCACAACCTACAACTTGTAAATTGCGGTTGTTACCACTGGGCCGCTAAATGGCTGGCTCTCTTAACTATATTTTTTGCCAGAATACTAGTACCAGGTTGAATCCGGTTAGACTGGAAGCCGACTCCAATATAGTTGGGAAAAGGCTAGGCATATATTATTTTAGCGGAAATTGTGTTTGTTTTTCAAAAGTTTTATTAGTTTTACTTTATTTTACAGTTAAATTAAATGGTTTCGAATGTTATAAAACAGATATAATTATAATCAAATCATGTTTAGTTTTCTTGCCGACAACAATAAAAGTATTTGCACAGATGACGAAAATTTTGTAATTCTTGAAAGCAGTTGTAAAAAACAGCAGCTTAGTAATAAAATTTATTCGTGTAGTGTGGCAGTAAAATTGCAACACAATAGTTTTTTATTTAACTTGTGTAAGCATAGAACTTAACATTGCTTTCAACTATCTTGACATGATGGCATGTGGCACTACAGAGTATATTCCAGATATTTTTTATTTGGTTGCGCCAGCATCACATTTTAGCATGCCGGTAATTGAGATCTTTTAATTTTGACTTTCTCAGTTGTCTTTTTATCATGCTATCATTGTTAGATGTTATTAATTATAATGTGTACCATACCTTCATAGTAAACCCAGATGGGGCAACATTCTTTGGCCATTCAAAGTGAGTTGTATGAAACCGATTCCCAGACTCCAGTAGCAGCACACTCTTCTCCTCAGACCGTTGTAAACGGATTACGTATGTCTTGCTGTCTATGTCATAGACTTGGTTTACTCGCATTCCTATGAGCCTGAAGTAAAAAAGGAAATAATGTTAGTATGCGTTTATATTAAAAATTGTTTCTAGTATCATCAGAGTTGCCTTTTCCCAATAATGTTAGGGTCAGCTGCATGTATCTGTTGTATATATTACCTTTACATTTGTGATCATACATACGTACTTAAACTCACGCCTTTTTCCCATGGGGGTAGGCAGAAACTACAGAATGCCATCTGCCACGATCCTTACATACTTTTTTGCTTCACTCACATTCATACGTCTAGACATACACATACGCCGGTTATTAGTACTGCGCACCTGGCCTTTCTGAAGAACATCACCAATAAGGTCTATGTATGTCTTTTTAGGGCATACCTCCCAGCATATCCATTCAAGTCTGCCTTATAAATACCTTTCTTTAGTCGCCTTTCATTTGTTTCAGTGTTGTGTAAATAGTCTAATATAACTTGTGCACAACCAAAGAATGAGAGCTTGATTTTTAAAACCATTAATGTTCAGTCAAGTAAGGAAAAATTACATGCAAAGAAAAAAAAACAACCAAAATAATAGGTTATTATTTACCAATGCAGTAATGTTAATTATTTTTGTTCTTCTACGTAAGAAAAAAAGACCTATAAAACTCGAGAGAGCTTTACTTAATTCAGTAAATCAATTAGTAAAAACATGAAATCGTGATGTTTTGATTTCGTCAACAAAAATTCTTACACGATTCTACTATAAAAAAACAATAATTACCTTTGTAATTCTGTGACCATGCACATAATATCATATGTATTGAATCTGTTCTTCATTTTTGCGGTATATCTTCACTTTTTCACAACATACAAATAATATTTCTCAATAAATTCCAAAGAAAAATAATGGAATGAAGAATGACAGCTGAGGCCTGAGGCTGACAGTAGTAATCGACGTCATTACCTTGTTTTTGACTTTCTGAATATATCTCTTTCTCTCTTTCAGTATCCAATTACTAAAGAAAAAGAGAGATAGAATCTATTTGTTGTGACAGATCACTATTTGAGGTTAACTGTAGTGATGGGCAAATGGGTAAACGCCTGCAACGCCGAATTTCATGCGCCATGCAAGGGATGAAATTACCAAATTAATTTTTAATGGGAGGGTAAAATAAAGGTATGTTATTCACTTTGGTATACGATGTTTATTTACTTATCTAAATGGATAGGTGTATCCACCGATATTTTACACTATCAATCAAATTTAGTGGCAATAGTGTACTTTTTAGAGTTCCGTACCCAAGGGTAAAAACGGAACCCTATTACTACTACGCGGCCCGTCTGTCTGTTTGTCTGTCTGTTACCAGGCTGTATTTCATGAACTGTGATGTCATGTGTGACAGTTGAAATTTTCACAGATGATGTATGTCTGTAGCCGCTATAACAACAAATACTAAAAACAGAATAAAATAAATATTTAAGTGAGGTTATATAAAAAACACGTAATTTTTTCCCGTAATTTGCGATGATGGTACGGAATCCATCGTGCGCGAGTCCGACTCGCAGCTGGCCGGTTTTTTCTTCTTGGCGTGTCGATGACAAACTTCCTAGCTGATTACCTTTTCGGGCCCAGTATTCGGCCACGGCAACGCCGCTACGCCGTCCACTGACGTAGCCATAAGGTCTTCACGAAAACAGGCAACAGGGCATGCGGTACTGTAAATAGGCAGTGAATAAATAAAAAAACAGAATAATGGTAAAAATTGTCTGGCATCAGTGTATTCAATTATTTATTATAGAACAAATGCGACCAAAACTAAGAGAAAGGTAAGGTTTACCATTCAAACCGGGTGAATAAGGGTGGATCTCCTCAAAATATTATATAAACATCAAGACACATTTTAAGCAGTTAGCAACAGAAAAATGCAGTACGCGGTATTCGTTTCTCGAATATTACCTCATATAAACATAAAACCCAACCAATGAGATACATCAAAACAAATAGATTGTAAACTGGTTCACTGATTGGTTATATTGTTCAAAATGCGTAGTTTCCAATTTATCGATAGTTTATAGAATTAGAGATATTTCATAATCTAACGATTTTTACAACCAGTGATATAAATACGGGGTGGGCAAAAAATCGTGGATCAGACGTACCAATTATCAATCAATTATTAAGGATACATCCGGTTTTGGTTAACCAGTTCGTGAATATGTATCCTCCGACTGTACAAGTATACAGCTTGATTTTCTTCTTGTTTTCGTTTTTTTAGTTCACTATTTAAGCAGTCAGGTTTTTTAATTTTTCACCGCAGCCAAGTATCAGGTCGAGGTTTTCTTGGTTGCCGTAGTCAAATAGTTTTCTTATTAGTGGTGTTACTGGTTCCCAGCTGGTTTCTTTTGTTCATATGGGTGATAGGCCGAGGTAAGGATAATTCTCCTTTTGTCTTTCCCGTCCCCACTTCGATCATAGTTGTTGTGAGATGATGAGATCCCTCTAACAGAAAGTACGTAAGGGCATTGCCTCTATACCGCCCCTGATATAGATGCAAGTCCTCGCGTCATTAGTTGGACAGAGAGCCTCTGTCCCATCTAAGCCTTTTATAGTCCCTTTATACAAATAAGGTTCCTGTATCAAGGCAACGTCCCAGGCGATAGAGGCTGTAACACAAGGGGATGTTATGATGACGGTGTCATTAGACATCGCCAATGCATTTAACACACTGCTATTCGGCTGTATCGAAGAGGCGCTTCGCTTTAACGGGTTACCTTTATATTTGAGGCAGCTGGTGGCAGATTACCTGAGGGGGCGATGTGTTAGTTACCAGGGACGCAATGGCCAAATCGTGCGAAGGCCTGTTACGTGTGGTGTCCCACAGTGGTCGGTCCTTGGGCCACTCCTGTGGAACCTGGGGAAAGACTAGGCCCTTCGTAGTACTCTCTCAGCCGGGCTGGGCATTATTTGTTATGTTGACAACACTCTCATCACAGACCGGGGAGGAAACTTTGAAGAGGCAGAGTATCTGAATACTATTCCAGAATGGGTTAACGAAAAATAAATAGTTAGACAAATGGTAAATTCTACTTTTGCGATAGTACCTATGCAATTTTGTTTACAAAGGGATAAAATAACATCATTTTATTATAATCGAAACAGCATGCATTAAAAAAAAAAGCAGATTAGACTTTTTGCAAACAGTGAAGGTTACGGTTTCAAAACGAATGGCGAGCTGTCACTTGGCTCACTTACTGTCAAATCTCAAAACTGTCACTGTCATTTGCACATGCATGCATGCATGGTAGTTAGCCAAAACAAAACAAATTATTCCGGATATTAACGGCAATACTATCAAATAATCCACAATGGGAGGCGACAACACCGATTTAAAAGATTTCAAGCTACGGCCGATGAAATGCGAATGCAACTACCTCAGTAAATCGGATGGATCAGCTATTTTATCACAAGGTATTATCCATTTTCTTGCATTTAATCCTAAGAATGGATTCAAGAAAGGCCCTAATTTCGTGCACTGAATCAGAATGTGACGAGGAAAAAGTGATCTAGATTAATTTGTGAGGCAAAATTGTTAAGGTATTGTTTGTCGGAGGTCTCTGGAAGTACTGATTGATTGTAAAAATTTTCACTGATTTAAATCTACACTATCGCTGAGTGTTAAAATAGTTTGAAAACTAAAATCCGACTAAAAAAGATTCGCGATCTGAAGAGTATGAAACAAGAAAATATTCATAGTGTATAACCAAACTAACAAAAACAAAATTTTGTCGTGTTTGTTATGAGGATTTAGAGTCAATAACGTGCCAACTCTACTTTAATGCCAAAGTTTGTAAGGCTTTCAGACTACGGCACCACATATTTTGTGCGGTTGCGCACATGTGAATGCACCTTAGAATCATCAGGGTAGTCGTTAGTGATGTTCATGTGTCATAACTAAGACTACCCACTGACCATAATTTTAAAGCACTAGGACTAGTGGTAACAAGTTGTAGGTCGTGGGTTTGAACCCAGGCAGGCACTTTACTTTGTGTAAATTATTTCATCACCACTGCTCTCAAAACAGCGAAGGAAAAAGTCATGAAGGGACCATTTGTCCTACCCTATCATCCATGATAATAGTACTGAGAGTTTTATTTTTTTTAATTTTTATAGGCTCGCACTTGACCACTATCTCACCTGATGGTAAGCGATGATGTGGTCGACGTCTCACAAAACCTCAAATTCTCAAATAAAAATAACCCATTCTGAAACCTTAAGTAGGTTATTTTTGCCCTGTGAATTCAACACATATTCAATAGCATTTTTCCTTTGCAATAGGAATTGCTATGGAAAAATGCTAGTAAACATAACAAAACATCACACCTGTATTCTCTGAAGGGTTAAGCAGAGGTGAACCTATAGAACACTCTCATTTCACCAGTTATGTTTTAGTTCTATGTAATAAGGGGTTTGCCTATTGCCTTCAAGAAATTTAAAAATGTTGAGAAGCGATAATTACAATTAATAATGGTATTTTAACAGTATTATAATTGTATTTTAATAGCATTGAAATTGTATTTTACTTGTATTTTTAATTGGATTTTAACTGTAATATTTGATTGTATTTTAAATGTATTTTTGGTAATCAATGTAAGTTAGATGTGTGTGTATCTTTGTGGTAGTAACATGGAATTGGGATTATAGCTGTTAAGGTGTTATTACGTAATTTTGAATAAATAAATAAATCAATCGGGCACAAATTCAGACTCTGGGTAACTACAGAAATTACAAAATTACTGAGAAATTACAGAAAGAAAAACCCAAATAACACTGTGCCTGAGCTGGGATTAAAATTCAGGACCTCATGCACTGCGGTGGGTGCCTGTACCAGCCATAAGCGGCACAGGAGGACACAGTGGAGTTTTAGTGGGTCGGAGTCCCACGTAACTGCTCTATCTACCCGTGGTAGCGCTGTATGCCTGAGCATTTCTTCTCAGGCTCAATATAGGACCGCTTGCAACCACTAGACCAAAGTGTCAGTAAACAATAAAAACGAAAAATTCTTTTTATTTTATTCCAGGTCAAACAGTGGCTCTGGTGAGTGTAAATGGTCCTCTGGACGTCAAGATGCAGAGCCAGAGCATAGAGAAGGCCACCCTCGAGGTGCTGTTCAGCAGTAAAGGTGGCAAGCCAACTATTGGGGACAGGTATTGACAAGGTTTACTTATTTTAAGTAAAACTAGTAAGAAGGCAAGGGACAAAGTTGCCTGGTGGATGAATGTGTGGGAGGCTTTTGCCCAGCAGTGGGATATAATAAGCATAATCAGCCATTTAAGGTTGGCACTGCTGGCACACAGGCCTTCTCTCTGTATTAATATTTAAAGATACTGATCTAACTGATATATGAAGTAGACTGTTTCTTGGCCAATTTTACTTAAGTTTAGTTAAGACGGGTTGCTGTCCGCAACACCACGCATATTTTGCTTACGGGTGGGATTCGTCCTCCAAGAGGAATGTGGAGGTTATTGAAGGGTACTGGCTCGACGGGCTCCGGTCCCACCACCAGCAATATAAGTTACTATTCTGTGTTCTTAGCCCACAGTGCCCCACTTTACCCAAATCTTTCTAGATACGGCGATACTATGTACCAGCTCTTGCTATGCGTATCACGCTATGATAATCCTAAAAAATATATTGTAAAATTAGCTAATGCCAGCGACTTCGCCCGCGTGAAAGTAGAAAATGATCTGACTAAAATCTATGTCTGTGCCAAATGTCATCCAGATCCGTTCAGCCATTTGAGTGTGAAGAAGTAACAAACATACTCACAAAATCTTTATTAACTTATAAAATAATAATAATTCATTTATTTTCAGACACAGTAGTCCATAATATTACATTCATAAGTGTACATACATAAAAAGTTGTCCATACATTCTATGTTGGTTCAATAAATATCATCATATCATGTTCATCTAATAAAAGCACAAATTCTAACACTTAACAATGATTTATTACCAGGTACAAAGAGCATCTGATCAGGCAGACATGTGAGACAGCTATTCTTAGTAGACTGTATCCTCGAACTGGCGTCACCGTCACCATTCAAGAGTTGGAGGACTATGGAGGTGTAAGTAAATTAATTTAAAAAAAGTAAAAAAAAAGACAAGCTAGTTTGGTGTTCCTATCAGCAGTGTCGTGGTGTCCCAGTGGCTTCTTAGCCTCTGGTAGGTGTTCCTCGTCTCTCGGGCTCAAGGCCGTGGGTTTAAATCCGGCCAAGTATCAAAGTGTCTTTGATTTTGAGGCAATGGTGAAGGAAAACATCGTAAGGAAACCTGGACTTATATAGTTAATGTAAGTCAACAACAATCGGAACCAACGGCTTAACGACATAACTTGCAGAGGCACGAAGGAGTCTCGGTATGTTAAGATGGTCGCCTATCCACGGACTAACGTCGGCAACCGTTGCTTAACCTTGAAGATCGATCCGTGTGGCTCTTATTATTGATCCACAAGTTCCTTACCAATAACACTGGGATGCTTAAATAATAATAGGTCCGCCATCTTTGAGATTCCGCCATATTGGATTTAAAATCATGTCACTTGTCACTTAGCTAACCGAGCAAACCAAACGAGTAATGAAAAATATCGGCTCGATCACTTAGGGATAACATACAGTTGCTATATTGAACCCATACATACAAGTTAAATGAAAGCTAGTGCAAATTTAAATTTTAATGCCTTCGGCACCCAGGTCACAATGACTAATCGATTGACACCTCATTCATAGGTTCAGATTCTCAAAATAAAGTCCTTTATTATTTTACAAGCATGTTCGGCAGCCGTATTGCCTAAGTGAATTTGGAAACGCAAAGAGTTTGACCGCTATCCAATCGACCAATCACATGCGAGATGAATGACGCGACGTGGATTTCCGTCTGTGTGATTGGTCGATTGGATAGCGGTCAAACTATTTGCGTTGCCGTATTCACTTACGCAATACGACTGCGGGTCAAATCTTGTAATTGAATTTTAAAGCAGTTATCCTCCACTGATTAAGATGAAATTTTGCATACATACTTAGTTTGGATGACAATAAATGGTTAGCTAAATGACGTCGTTCTAAATCCAATATGGCGGACGGCCCAAGATGGCGGACTTGTTCTTTTTTGTGCTCTGCCATGATATGGGTATCAAATGAAAGGGTTTGCTGAGAAGAATACGAAAAAAGCTTGTTTTAAAAAAAGTTTTTTTTTATGAACAATTTTATTGAAATTTTATATTGCCTTGCTTTCATATGTGTGTCAGGCAACTAGTAATACATTTTTCAAGCAATATGATAATAATATGATACGATGAAGCTAGTCTCAAGATGAAATCAGAAGGTGCATATCCTCAACCAGAAAACATAGCAATATCGTGTTTGGGGTCATTGGATTTGTATGTGTTCAAGTGATATTATATTTTATTACCTACCAGTTCAAAATGCTTGTTTTAAAAAAAAAAATATGCTTGTTTAAATGCGAAAGTTTGGATGGATGGATGGATGTTTTGTACTCAATCATGCCGGTACTGCTGAACGGACCTGAATGAAATTTGGCACAGAGATAGATTATATAGTCTGAAATAGCGCGTCTGGTTCCAGTGTTGGGATGATAAAACAATTTTCATGAAGCCGCTGGTAGAAGCGAGTATTTAACCAGTTGAATGCCGAAATAATTAAAAAGACATTGTTTCTCGCGTGGATTCACGTTTCGGGTTAATACTTATTTTTCTCATTCCAGTTCCTAGCCTGTTGTATAAATTGCTCATGCCTGGCGCTGCTAAACGCGGGCCTATCAATGCGGCACACGTACGCAGCAGTGTCGTGCGCTATCGACGAGCTCGGCAACATTCAGCTTGACCCCGAGCCCACACAGCTTGCTACAGCGCGGGCCACCATGACCTTCGTGTTCGATAGTAGAGAGAAGACTTTAGTCAGTGGTAAGTGTTGATTTTTTAATCTAACTTTGAACCAAAGTGGTAGAATAACAACACGGTGATACCAGATTTAGGAAGAGGGGAATAAAAAAAGAATGTCCACGGATTTATTATTAGTTTTCAATTGGCTCGCGCTTGACCACTATCTCACATGATGTGGTCGACGGTGAAGCACGCTTGCCTAGTAGTAACCTATTCACTCTTGACTTAAAGACCTCTAGATTGTAGCTATCGTGAAACATAGACTCCGGCAGGGAATTTCACTCCTTACCTGTACGGCAGTACGCATAATGAAAGTGTCCCCAAAACGTTATGTGCGTTTAGTTTCGAGTTTTGTTCATTTTTACGAACAAATTTCAAGGTTCAGCGATCGCTGGTAGTGTAGTTCTTCAAATTAAAAGGTTTTGTTACATCTTTATTAGATTATAGCGGCATCTGTTGAGACGACACGGTTGGCGTAGTGGTAGAGTGTTCGGCTGCTGTACTGCGTGTCGCGGGTTCGATTCCCGCACGGAACAAATATTTGTATGGCCTACAGATAGTTGTTCCGGATCTAGGTGTCTTGTGTATGTGAATTTAAATGTTTGTAAACGCACCCACGATACAGGAAAAATCCTAGTGTGGAGCAAAGTTTATTACAAAAAAAAGAATCGCGTAAGCAGAGTTTTCGGCGCGATTTGAACATTTACAACAGTCCGACTACAACCGTCGGGCACTTGCCCGGACCGGAGGGTCTAAGCACGAAGTCCGTAGCTTCGGCCTTCATTAAGGAAATAAAGAAAGAAAAAATATTTATTTGTGACCCGCTCAGGAGACACGAGATAAGCAAAACACAACAAAAAAAAATATATATCCCCGTGCGAGACCAAAAAGGCTCCTATTTATTATAATAATAATAATAATAAGGCATCTCAGTACCAGGCAGCCTTAGAGTCTGGTTCGCTACCCAAGTTTCTTACAACAGGAATTACCCACCTGCTCCACAAATCTGGTAGCACCGCGGAACCCAAAAATTATAGACCTATTACATGTTTACCGACGGTCTATAAGGTTCTTACATCCATTTTGAGAGATAAAATTAATAAACACGTCGATAATAACTCGATCATGTCGGCCTCTCAGAATGGATGTAGGAACGGGTCCCGCGGTACTAAGGAGCTACTCCTCATAGATATGGCCATTAGCCAAAAGGTTCGGCGTTCCCGAAAGGATCTGTCGACATGTTGGATAGATTATAAGAAGGCCTATGACTCGGTGCCTCATACATGGCTCATGAGGGTGCTAGAATTGTATAAAATAGATACAACTCTACGCACCTTCTTGATGTCGTGTATGGGACAATGGAGCACAGTCCTTCGCTATCCAGGATGTCGAAATATCCAGAGGAATAGCGAACCTGTAAGGATCGAGCGAGGTATATTCCAGGGCGATAGTTTGAGTCCACTTTGGTTTTGTCTAGCCCTGAATCCTCTAAGCATGCTTTTGGAGAATTCAGGGCTGGGCTATCGGTTGAAGAGAGGTAGTCAGGTTATATCTCACCTCTTTTACATGGATGACCTGAAGCTCTTTGCCCCCAACAATCTTCAACTGTTGGAGCTACTAAAAGTAACTGAAACTTTTAGTAGCGCCATCAGGATGGAGTTTGGTGTGGACAAATGTGCGGTCATGCATGTAAAGCGAGGGGAGATTGTGGAATCCGTAGGAGTTCAACTCACGGGTTCCATAAACCTGAGATGCCTCTCTCCAAACGAAACCTATAAGTATTTGGGTATGTCGGAAGCGTTAGGTATCAGCACTACTGACATGAAGCAATCGTTGGGGGAGCGCTTCTTTGGCCGCCTGAAGAAGGTATTCAATAGCCTTCTTTCGGGCGGAAACAAGGTGCGCGCCTTCAACGGTTGGGTCATGCCGGTATTGATGTACTCTTTCGGCATACTCAAATGGACTCAAACGGAACTTGACGCCCTGGATAGGCGGGTCCGCACACTGCTGACTGCATATCGAATGCATCACCCACGATCATCGGTCATGAGATTGTATATCCCGCGGAAGTGTGGAGGCCGTGGCTTTTTAAATGCCAAAAACTTCCACAACCGCGAGATATGCAATCTCAGGGAATACTTTCTAAACACCGACGTGGGTATGCATCGAGATGTAGTGGCTGTGGACAAGGGACTCACCCCGCTCTCCTTGGCGAATGAGAACTGGCGCAAGCCTGTAGTGCTTGATACTAAAGACCGCAGGGAAGTATGGCAGAGTAAGGAGCTTCACGGACGCTTTTTCCGGGCCCTACATGGGCCCGATGTAGATCAATCAGCGTCCGTAGCCTGGCTGCGTTTCGGTGACCTCTTTGGGGAAACCGAAGGTTTTGTCTGTGCAATTATGGACGAAGTTATCATGACGAATAACTACCGGAGATTTATTGTGAAGGATGGCACGGTTGACATCTGTCGGGCATGTCACCGCCCGGGTGAATCGATCCGCCACATTATCTCTGGTTGTTCTCGTCTAGCTAACGAAGAGTACTTGCATAGGCACAACCTTGTAGCCAGGATTATCCATCAGCAACTTGCTCTGAAATACACTCTTGTGGCATCGGAGGTACCGTACTACAGGTATGTGCCCGACCCAGTTCTCGATAATGGCAGTATCACATTGTACTGGGAACGGTCCATCATCACTGACAGGACTATTGTAGCCAATAAGCCTGATATTGTGGTGGTGGACCGAATCGAGAGGCGTGCAATGATTGTTGATATTACCGTTCCGCATGACGGGAACCTCGTGAAAGCCGAGAAAGATAAGCAAATCAAGTATCTTGACTTGGCTCGCGAGGTTGTCGACATGTGGGATGTGGACACAGCGATCATTGTACCGATAGTCGTGTCGGCCAATGGCTTAATAGCCACGAGCCTCGACCAACACCTTAGGAGGCTCTCGTTAGGCGGCTGGGTCAAGGGCCTGATCCAGAAAGCAGTACTGCTGGACACGGCTCGTATTGTTAGGAGGTTCCTTTCTCTGGAGCCCTGACCGCCGGTAGCTTGGACCCTGTTCCCGATACCGGTGGGCCTCTATTTTTTATATTTTTAAATGTTTTTGTTTTTAATTTATTTTATAAAAATATTTAAAAATGTAATTTATAAGACACGTAATTAATAAAGGACATAATAATAATCTGCGAAGTTTCTCATCTTTTTTTCCTACATTTTATTTCCTTTTTTCCTTATAAAAGTAGACATGAAATCTATGTCATTTGTGCTTTACATGGTCTTAAATCATTCTGTTGCATTCCGCAGGTTTCACGGAGGGTAGTTTCAGCGAAGACGCGTATAACGAAGCATTAGAACGGAGCCGCTCCGCCAGCCAGCTAGTATTCGACTTCTATAAGGAAATTGTTAGCAAATACTCAAACGTCATTGGATAATATTAAATGTTACTACTGAATAAACTATTTTATTTAGTTTCACCTGTCCCGCCTGTAATCAATCTTGCAAGTTACATTTGACACACTTTTCGTTATTGGATTCAGCTGAAATTTTGCACATACGTTTATTTCTCGTGACAATATAACTATAACCCCCGACGGAAAAACAGGGGTGTTATAAGTTTGAAGTGTGTTCTTGTGTGATTGTGTACTTGTGTATCTGTCAGTGGAATCGTAGCTCCTAAACGGATGAACCGATTTTGATTTAGTTTTTGTTTGAAAGGTGACATTATGTGTAGGGCATGCATTGCGGAATTCCGTAATATCGGAATTCCTTAATACCGGAATTCCGTTATTTTGCTGGTATTTCAATTCCGGAATTGAAAGAAGTAATGCATTTAAATGAAGATGTATTGAAGGAATGCAATAAAGAGTTGAATTGAATTGAAGAAGTAATATCGGAATTCCGATATTCATAAATTTTTGATATTTTGATTATTATTTATGAAAATTTTAAGACTGGAAGGAGACTATGTGGTATGAAATGCACGTGACACTTGGTACATACTACGATTCAAATATCGTGTGTTTTTTATTCATATTATTAATGTGTAATTCTATTGTGTGATAAATCCCCGCAACAATTTACTCACGACTCCTATCATGAGCCAACTGGAAGGCACGCTCACCTCACGCTCTCTGGACTACTGCCCTAGCACTCTGCTTCTCAGCTGGTGAATATACGTGTCCAGTGGGCACCGTTCCGCCAAGGAAATAGACGTTTTTCTTAACGACACATGCCATACAATTACCGGCTGCCTTAAACCAACCTCGGTCAGCATACTATGCCTCACAGTCGGAATGGCACCTCCACACGTCCGAAGGGAAGTTGCGCTTGCAAACGAGAAACAAAAGCAGGAGCATGACACCAGACACCCACTATTCGGTGCACAATTACCGACGCAACGGCTGAAAACAAGACACAGCTTCCTGAAAACGGAGGTTCCCCTGTCAGGAGACCCGACCAAAGCCCACTGCAGACTGTGGCAGAATACTTCCCCCCCCCCAACACATTATTTGACTCCAAGCGAGCAGCTTCCCGCAGGATCTAACCTTCCGTGGTCTACATGGAAGTCCCTGAACCGCCTCAACTCACCTACCTGGAAGGTGTAACTCCAACCTCGCAATATGGGGTTACCTCGACGGAACAGCGGCAGGGTGTGTATGTGGTGCTGAGTCGCAAACCATACTCCACCTCCTGTCCTTCCTCTGTGCCCCAAAAATGCAACCAGGGTCATCTATGTGCTGCCACAGATGACGCCGTGGGGTGGCTAAGTTTTGGGCCAAACAATTTTGAAAGACTGTCGCTCCAGCGACACGAAGAAGAAGAAGAATATAAGCCTTGTTGAATTTACGGTTTAAAATGTTTAATTAGAGTAATAAGGGAAAAAGATGACCAAATATGTTTAATTTGTTATTAAAAAATATTAAAAGACTGATCTATCCTAATATTATAATGCTGAAGAGTTTGTTTATTTGAACGCGCTAATCTCAGGAATTACTGTTTGGAATTGAAAAAATCTTTTTGTGTTGGATAGTCCATTTATCGAGGAAGGTTATAGGCTATATAACATCACGCTACGACCAATAGGAGCGGAGCACAAATGAAAAATGTTTCAAAAACGGGAAAAATGAATGATGTTTGACAGTTTCGATTGCGTGCGCCGCACAGCGGTTAAAGTTACGCTACATTCATGTACCTATGCAGGGTAGGTAGGGTAGGTAGATAGCCAGTTGACGGGAGCGAAGCCGCGTCGGACAGCTAGTTAAATATAAAATGATAATAAACTGATCTGCCTTCGTGTTCTAATAGCTAGCGCGTTGGGCTTTCATTATAGCCTATAACCTTCCTCGCTAGATGGCCTATCCAACACAAAAAGAATGTTTCAATTCCAACCAGTAGTTCTTGAGATTACCGCGTTCAAACAAACAAACTCTTCAGCTTTATAATATTAGTATAGATTAAATGTTTTTTTATAATTCGATAAAATAAAGTTGAGCAAATTTTGTGGTCTACGCGAACAAAGACGCGGGCGGAAAGGTATGTTTGGATAATAGTTTTCAATATCCCGCCAGAACTGGAAAAAGTGACAGCCAAAATCGTGTAGTCCACGCAGGTGAAGCCGCGGGCGGAAAGCTAGTAGTGTATAATAGTAGTCTATCCGCGTAGTGTAGGTAGTTGTGTTTGGGTGCTACATCGACGTAAGTAGGTACCTAACGGTAATTATGACATTATTTTGTGTTCTTTTTGGGGCTACAACGACGGAATGAACATTTTCGCCATTGTTGTCCCAAAATATATTTGTTTTTACATCAATATTGAGAACATCTGCGCCTAATGAACTTAGTCGAGCTCAAAAAAAGAATCACATTGAGACTTGTAAAATGGCGGAAAGCAATAGCATAGTATCTATATTTGATTTAAGCTGTTATGCCTTTACCGATTGGAAAATCATCAGCTTTCTTTTATAAGTCTAAATTAAATTGTTTGAATTTACCCAAATGTAAGTTACTTACTCTTGACTTTTCTATTTAATAAACAATTATTTTATTTCATATTAGGTTCAATAAATTTCGATTAATGTTTTAGATAACAGATATAAAAATTGGCCAATGCTAGTCGGAGTCGCGCACGAAGGGTTCCGTACCATTATCGTAAAAAACGGCAAAAAAAAACAAGTTTGTTGTATGGGAGCCCCACTTAAATATTTATTTTAATCTGTTTTTTTTTATAGCGGCAACAGAAATACATCATCTGTGAAAATTTCAGTTCATGAGATCAGCCTGGTGACAGACGGACAGACAGACAAACAGACGGATCGTGGAGTCTTAGTAATAGGGTCCCGTTTTTACCCTTTGGGTACGGAACCCTAAAAACACATTATATCAATCTCCTGTAAAATTTGAAAAATAGCAATAACATCGATGTTTCTCCAAATGAGTGATTTATATTTGTAATCACGTTCTCGAAAACGGCTCTAACGATTTCGATACAATTTAGAGATTTTGGGGGCGAAAAATTGATCTAGCTAGTTCTCATATCTAGGAAAATTCGTTTTCTCTATTTTCACACGAGCAGGACTCGGTCGCCCAAGTACTTTTGCTTATACAGGTTCACCATACATGAAAAACGGCATTTTTAATGTCTCGTGCACACGTATACCCATCCCGAGCGAGGATAGCCGACCGCATGAGACTTAGTAGGCGTTTCAGCCGCTGAGTTTCGTCCGATTCGTTCGAAACAGGAATTTCATTATCAATACATATAATAAATCTGTAGAAAAGTCGTTTTTGTACATAGAAAATATTTCCAGAAAAATAGCCAGAATGTTAAAGGAGAACCAGCAGAACCCATTTCCAGCATTTTTGGAATTTTTGTCAGTTTATTTGTGCACGCATCACGTAAAATTTACGAAACCAATGTAGATACCTTTTACACAAAAAAAAAAAATATTCACCAATATCTCCGTCAATAATTGACGGAGATATTGGTGAATATAAACTCATTCAACAGTCCGAGTATCTGAATTGCGTATGTTGCGATATTTTACTTCTTGAGCACTTTAAATTCATCAAATGTGGACCGATTTTGAAAATTAGTTCCCATGTCCCATTTTAATTTGGTGAAGATCTGATGAAGAACTTCGGCGATATACAAAGAACTCTTCAATAAATGACGGAAAATCTCTCATCCCGAGAGATTTTGCTGCAATCTCATCTCATCATCAATCTTTCTAAAAAAAAAAAACGTCTCAACACTAGTACTTAGAACCGTAAGTGCAAAATGTGAAATAAAATTTTAAATTATTCCAATTATGGCACCTGCGAAAATACCTCAGGTGCCATTTTGTACGTTTTTTAATTGGTATATAAGACTGATTATTGTGATTTATCATGTTTACTGTTGATCCACCAACCCGCACTAGGCCCGCGTGGTGGATTATGGCCTATTCCCTCTCACAGAGAGGAGGCCTGTGTCCCAGCAGTCCCAACAATAAAAAAGGCTTATGATGTGATGTGACTGTTGATTGTTTTAGTGGTATAATAAGCTATCTTTTTTCAAAAATTGCCTGACTTTTAGTTATATAATATTACCCTATCTAAGGTTTTTCATTCTGACTGTACAAACTTTGCTTAAAAAAGTATAGTCCGAAACACCACTCAAAAATATTAACAACAACGAAATTCCTGTTTCGAGCGGATCGGACGAAACTCAGCGGCCGAAACGCCTACTAAGCCCCTCATGGCCAGTTCGTTTTGGTCTAGGTGGACCTATGTATGACCAAATTGACATAATTTATCATGTCTTGTCACAAACGTCTTGGATACGCCCGTGCTCACCCCGCTGTAGTTTCTGCTTACCCATATGGGAAAAAGGCGTGTGTTTATTTATGTATAAAACACTTAATGTATCTGATTAATCTATTATTTTTATTTTTTTACTAATATACCTACTACTTATTAACTATTAAAATAACAAAACAATTTTTAACTGTATTTACTGCCAGAAAAAATTATGTACATAAGAATTAAAATTCTTGTATAACTTTTGAGCTACTGACTGTTTCCTTAACATTCTGCAAGCAGTATGATAAAGTCTGTTTGACTTGTTCAAGGTTTTTCTTGCTTTCCTCTATGGTGTCCATGACGCTAGTCTTGACTTGTTCGGCTTGTTCTACGCATGTGGCTCCAACTGCGGCTTGAGCGCATGTGGTTGGCTGGCAGTCAGGTTGGCACTCTTTCGATGGCGAGACACGTTTCTTCCATCCTTCTATAATTTTAGAGGCCGCTTCTAAAATTTTTAAAATGAATTTCTTGATCTCCTCTATGATTCTGATTATAAATTGCTTGACCTCGTCTACAGTTGTTATGAGGCGGTTTTTGCCCGTTTCTAAGGCGCATTTAGTGTTATCTATCGTTTGCATGAAGCGTTTTTTGATATCTTCTATGGGTGTCGAGTTACAGTCACATGACTCTCCCATGGCTCTTTCTATCCTTGGCTCTGATTAAGCTTCTCCAGAGAATCTCTTCGAAGGCACTTTCTCCCTAACGAACTAGTTCCTCAATGCTTAGATTCTTAAAGAGAAGTAATAAGATGAGCTGCGAATTCTTCTGAACAGGCTGACGACGAGACCCTTAGTTCTTGGGATCTGAAAAACCAACTTATCTATTATATAATAAAAAATAATCTTAAATTAATTATTTCAGTGACATACAACACACAGCCTGAACTGCTGAATCTGGTCCTGGTCTGGTCTGGTCTGGTCTGAAAGAAGGCTTTTTAACAATTCATCCCCTAAAAGGAATAATTATTTTATATAGATAACCAAGTCTTAATTCTTTATTGTACACCAAAAACAAAATTTCATACGTGTGATAATAAAGTACATGTACATAGGCGAGTTTAACTCAATGTTGAGTTCGTCATTTCTCCGGTGAGAAGTCCCACTTGGCAATAAAAGAAATCCGAGCTCGCTTCGCTCGCTCACTTCTTGCGTTCAGCGTTTTCGCTTTTCTGGTAAGTCAATAAAGTATCTACCCCGATCTGGTTAGTCAGCCGAAAGGCAACCACTGCTGGGCAACTCTGCTTAACCTTATATAATACTGACTCACCTTCACCCAAGCTTTGCATATTATATTCCGGTAATCCCAAACATAAAATTGTTCCTTGGGCGGTCCCTTCCAATCTGTGTGTACTGAACTGAACGAATCATAGGAAGAAGCATTACTGATGTTTATTAAAACTCAGATAGCCCAGTTGCTTAGAAAACTAGTGTGCTGGGTTATTGACCTCATGTTTCTGGTATTAATGTTTAAAAATATAGAAAGAATTTCATTAAATTTGGTTTGAAATGAGCGCGTAATTTTGACAGACGTTTTACATCTTTGACTATACCTTTCAATTTTCCTATTCTTTGTCTTTGACGGTTGACAGCTGTTGACAGCCGATGTATTTTTTATGGCAGGGATCGAGTTCTCAAGATCTGTGTCTTTTCTTTAAACAGCATGATAGGACACTTATTTAGATGGTTTAGCTCTCTTTTAGTAGAAATAGTAATAGTAATCGGATTAGTATCTATCTACTTCCAGTTTCTTTAGGTGCTGTACAATATTATAATGATTAAGGGAACCGTAGATACGCAATCCAGACTTAATAAAAAAAGAATAGGAAGTCATGGGGACTGTCGATAGAAGTGAAAACTTAAAACTTTGTAATAAAGTCTGTCACAAAAACTCAGTTATTTCGTCACACACACACGTCCAAAGACCTTATACGTATTTCTTACTACTAGACTGTGTACCAAAAATTTTTGTTTCGCTAAAATGAAATCTATCATCATCCACCTAGGTTAGCTATTTCCTTATAAGCGGTAGCTAATCAAAAGCGGTCCTGGCGAGAGGGTTTCCGCTGGTAGTGTGTCCTTGTCTGACTTCTTGCAAGCTCAAATAATCATTGGGTTTACCAAGAAATGGTAGATTTTTTTTTTTGGTTTTTATTTTATACCCAAACAAACGATTCATAGACTTTGAAACGTATTTAAATATTTCTTCAGTTCCTATAATTAATCAATTCGTTGTATTTAAAAAATAATTAATTAATACTTAGTTAGAGTAGTACTTTTAAATATTTGGGCCTGGTAATACTAAATGTAAGATGGTGGTTTGCGGAGTTTTTGGCAGGCTTTGTTCGAGTGAAATTCAGCGGCTGTTAATATTATTTGCAAATTGATTCCTAGAGGAATAAAATTGGCGTAGTTTTGTTTCTCAACTGTCGACGCAACTGGACAATATGTGAAATCATTGAGATCTTTTAAGGTATATTTAGCTGCCGGTATTTCAAAGCATCGTCTGTAGACTGCAGGATCATCTCACGCCTCCTTCATGAGCTTGAGAGTAGGATCAGAGAGCTTTTTGTTCCTATCTATACGATGGGTCTTGTAAAACGAGACTTGAGGAGACTTGGGATTTGAGGATTATCGAGTCCTCCCCCTCTTTTCGAACTTCAGATAACCCTATAATACTCCATCATAAACTGCTCAATTCCTCTTCGAGTTTGGTGATCTTTTCGTCGGACCGGAGTGTGCGCGTGTTGTACGTTGCCGGGTCCAGTCGTCGGTATTTGTTGAGGTAGCCGGATCTCGTCCGGGATTCTTAGCACCCCTTGCCATGCCGTAAACTCGACCGCTACCGTAGTCGAGGGTAGGCAGGCTGCCGGGCACTATATTAAACTGTGTTTTATTTGTGCTATTCATGGGGAGTGCTTTGCAGGCGGGTTGGCGATCGCAGTATGGTTATTACAAATGCACAGAGAACGTTGCTGCTCATTCTCTGGTTTTCCCATACTCGCCTCTTACGACACCCACGGGAAAACATGGGATGGTGAAATTATTTACGCCTGACATCATACGGTAAATGTTGTAGATTCCAAAAAAAATACATACTATTTTTTTTATTTACAATAAATTAGGTAGGTTTAGGTAGCGTATTAAGGTAGCATAAATTTGTCGGGATACTTACACTATCGTTTTTAAAATCAATTTGTCCCGTGTTCTGTTTGGTTATGGTCACCTCATTAGACAGAGACACACTACCAATGGGAGCCCTCTCACGCGGACCGGTTTTTGCGCCATAGTGCACAGTCTAGTAGTAAGAAGTATAAGGTCTGCACACGTCACATTAGCATGTCGCCGATGCGTACCATCATCAAGATCAAGAAGATCACTTCAAAAACCTTATTATTTTCAGTTCATAGGGTTCTGTGAAATAACAACAGAAAAATTAATTGTATTTAGGTACTTTTAGAATAATAACGCTATAATAACGCGTTATTATACTAAGTATTTACTGAATGAAATAATTGGGTCACAGTAATCGGTATCTAATCATAACGGCAATTATCGTCGCACTTCTCACTATAACTATTATTTTTATAAGTTCCGACTGAATACTTTACTGTTTCAATAATAGTTTTCTTGCTATCTATTACGGTTTTTTTACGGTTCTCTTGGCCTTCTCTATGGCTTCGTCTACTGTTTGCTTGGAGTCGTCTACGGTACTCTTGTCTTTGGGTCTATTTTTGCATGTGGGGACTACACTTCTTGTTCTTTAGGGACATTTTCTTTAAGTTCTTTTTGCACATGGCTATGTTGAGCCTGGCTGAATAATGTTCCTAAAATTACTGTTCACTGCAATGCTTAGAATTGTTTATGTTTCTTCTAAACTCATATTTTAGTGAATAAGATGAGCATGAGTTTTGGTTTTATTTGAGTGGGCTGGCGACGAAGCATTTAGTTCTTAGGATCTGAAAAAAGTATCGTAATCCTGAGTGTGTAGGTACCTAGAAGCACGGGATCTCAAGTTCAGTGCTGCCGCGTGAGCTATGACTCTTGCTGTGAGTCTGGAAGCCAATCCCAAATGCACGACCTAGTTGAAAAAAAGCTAGATGTTAAAATCCATCGGACTCACGGCATTGTATGTAAGAATTTCATAATTTATAAATTACTGCTTCTGCCAGCGGCTACGCCCGTGTGATCGAAAATTATCCCGAGGCAACATATTCCTGGGATAAAAAGCGTCTCATATGCTATTCCTGTCTATAATATATCTATGTGCCAAAGGACAATGGCAGAATTCCATACGTTGTTTTAGCTGAGATTAAATTCCTGCGACTTTAAATAAAAATATCTATATACTCAGGGTCATTTTCTGAATTGGTTGGTGCAAGGAATTTTTTTCGAGAACGCCGATAATAATAGATATTTAGTCATGAACTTTTGTAGGTTATGTCTGGGTAATAATGCGTATAATTGGTAATACTATTCAATTTCGTGGAAGTAAAAGGGTAATATCGCATTAGTATTGGCCCTTACCTAGTTATTTTAGCGTGAAATATTAAATATACTCTTTGGAAAGACTATATTTAATTTTACCAAGCGACTTTGGCGTGTATCAAAAGTTCGCCTTCAACAATCTAGATATAGGATAATAGTCTTTCTGCCTATCATTTATTGAAAGTAAGTAATTCATGTATTTCTACTACACCACAATATTCTTACCTACCTGCTAGCAACACCTACATTTATACATCTGTATCGTTAATTCATTCAGTCCGTTTTAATAAAATAACAAATTTAATAATGATATACTTACTACAGTCACTAGTTGTTTCTTGGCAGAATGAGTGTAAAATGGCAACACTAGCTAATGACAGTTAACGAAAAAAATCAAATAACTTTCATTTATATTGATTATTTTTATCCGTGATTAACCAGTTATTGTTATACTTTGAAAAAACGTAGACAGTTAATGGTCTAAAGATGTTTCGTATAAAAATCACTTTCAGACGCTCAAATTTAAGTCGGCTAAGATTTCGCCATTATTATTTTATCCAGATCCGTTCAGCCATTCTGACGTGATTGAGTAATAAACATACACACATCCAAAATTTCGCATATTATATTATAATAGTAAGATTCAACAAAACAATATTATCTAATTAGCCCGTTATGTCCCACTGCTGGGCCCGATTGTCTATAGTTTGCCTACAGCGTATCTTGACCTATTTTAGCCACATAATGCGAAGGGCAGATAGCAGCTTTGAAAAGCTGGTCATTGTTGGCAATACAGAAGAAAAGAGAGCACGAGACCGGTCGCCAATATAATGTTCTGGCCAAGCGAAGGAAACAATGTCTTTAAGCAAATTTCAGCAGGTGATGATGGCAACTTTGGATCGGAGCCGATGGAGGCAGATTGTCCGCTTAAAGGGGTCCAGTGACCACGATCTTCAGTAATGAACGACCGATTGAAGAAGCAGATGTGGGTATATAAAGAATCACCATTATAGAGGTGAGGCAACTAGGTAAAGGTAAATAGAGGTCATAGATCAATGATATAGTAGCGTGTTCAGTTTCTGGAAAGCAGTTACGAAAAAGTAAAGAAAAATCGATTAGATCGATATTGAAATAGCTTCTGCCAGCGACTTCGCCCGCGTGAAAGTCGGCTATTACACTAGGGAACGTACTCCCGGGAAAAACATTGGAAAAAATTGGGTAAGTGGTTTGGGCGTATAAACATAACAAACAAAGAGTTACGGATTTTAATTAAAAAAAACAATACTGTATCTACGAGTAAGTATAATGAATACTGTTTGCTTTATAAGTAGACACTGATTATTTCGTACATCATAACTTGTATTTTTCCCACAAACAAAAAGCGGCAAACATCTATCAAATTAAAATTTCTCGCATACGTTTTGCGCTAGTTTCAAGTTCTACTTTTGTCTGCTGGTCGCTCCCAATTAGCAGGGATGATGATAGGCATCACGGACGACATTCGTACACCAGTTATAAACAAGAAGAATACGAGTAAATAATTGAATGCGTCCCTTTGGTGCGCCGCTACCGAATATAAAAGATGTGCAAGACTAAAACGAAATGTTGCGTGTGGTGCGCTGGAGGCACACTCAGTGCAAATTGTGGGTCGAAGTAGTTTTATAAAATAAGACTTTTGCTTCGCCCCCGTGAAAGTCGGCAACTATCCCAAGGAAGAATAAATATTCCTAATCCTTTTTATCGTAAAAAGATAAAAAACGGACAGAGTAATTTTCGCTTTTGTAATATTAGTCCAAAGATTTGCCAAACTTAAGTTGGTGAAGGTAGCTTGTACGCTTCCGGTCTTAGTCCAGTAAATAGTCGCAAGCGAGACTGCCCATCGCCTCCTTCTGGGAGAAAGTGATGGTCGCAAAAGAAGCGATAAAAAGCCAATGGGACAACATCCTAGCAGACGGAAGACGTGCTTTGAGCTGGAAGCTCTTAACTCTAAGGGTACATAGCTGTCTTATCGCTGATAGCGATATCCACCAGACCACCTTGGACAGGACTTACAGACCGCTGCCCCACCCTTCCCTTTTGAACACCTGTAGTTTTGGACCTCTTCGGCCGATGGAGCTATAAGTACCAACAGTGTAATACCAGTATAATGGCGATAAGACATAGTGAGGGCTGCGGGCGTCAGCTGGATACGAGGAACACAGGACTGGTCAATTTGACGACACTTTGAACTATGTCCAACAGCGGACATCATTCGACTGAAATGAAAATGATGTTGTCTCTCAAATAAAGGGTCCGATTAAGCAAGATGTAAAGAAAAGTGTAAATCTAGGTAAGCCAAAGTAAAGCCCCGTAAAACTTTGCGTCGCACCATTAATGAGGTGGAGCGAGGTGAAGCGTGAAGTTCAAGATCGTTCACGATGGAGGACTACAGCTGTGGACGCCCTCTGCCCCTCTAGGGGCACATAGGACATAAAGTCAAATAAATCAAGCTAAAGCTAAAAACTCAGTGTGCACCAAACCTACAAAAACGCGTTGGCGGCAAATAAAAAACGCGGCAAGATGGCCGATCAACGCGATCTCGGATGCAAATGGCGGGCCCAAAAGCGCCGCCAGCACATTTAAATGTCGCAAACTGATGCTGATTCCTCCTCGAATGATTTTTGTTCTATTTTAAAAGGCCAACATTGTGCCACTGTGAATCAAACAATTGTACCCGGTGGCGGAATGCCTGAATGGATGCCTCGGATATGTTGATAAGATTACTTGTGTTCGCGTCTTCTGTGTAATTTCGTCTTAATTTGGTCATTGAAGTATCTAATTAAGTCCTCGTCGTGTTCTCAGTGAGAACGTTGACTCAGAAATTCTTAGTAATTTGGCTGTAATTCGTAAAGTACCTACCTTCTTGAAATAGCAAAGATTTTTGTTTTGATTTTTGAATGCCTGAAGTTTTTGAGCGAAACGGCTTCATCTTTCACAAGAGATCGACCTTGGAATATATATTTGAATGGCTCTATCGAATGGCTCTACCGAACGATAACCCATTCTGTGAAACCGGGCCTAGCGAAGTGTAGTGTTGATGGATTTGAGAAAATTCGGTGGCATTGCGCAGATTTGCGCTATTATGGAGGGTCAGGTTTTCGCCCCAACTCTTAGTCATGGAAAGATATTTAGCTGTGCGAGGTGGCAGGTAGCCGGTAGGTATAGGTTGAGCTGATATGCTGATACATCAATATGCAGATATGCTATTGAGCTTATACAATTAAAAGTAGTTCGTAGTACTTATTAGATGTGTCGGGTAAAGACGGAGGGTTGCGGGAGACCGCTGGCTACAATAAGCACAGGACTGGTCTTCAGGCTTCCGGAGGCCTCTTGGGTACGTTTGGAGAAGACTTTGAATAGTAGTGGTCGTATTTTGACTGAAACGTTGACAATGAGTGAAGGAGCATGCAGCCTACGTCATGATGTATATGATTTCTCTGTTGCCCGTTCAACACCCGAAATTATCCAGAAGAAATGACGCAATATTTGCAACGGAAGACTAACATCAGAAGAGTCCTTAATACGTCGGTAACGTTCTATGTGTTTACCGTACATGTGCTTTTCAGACTTGTAATTATTTTGTTCTGGTTCCGTGTTTCTGGTTCACGCCAAAAGTAGCATTGGCAGATTAGAGACCACCTATCCCGTAAGGCTTCAAATAAATAATGATCGGGTATCGGGCTTATTCTAGGCTCGCACTTTCAATCGAGGACTTCTTCATTCAGAGAGTTGGCTTTTCAAGAAATAAACATATAAAATGGATTTCGGGTGTGAGTTGTCAATGTATCAAGCAGTTTTATAGCACGTCGCATCTCAAGCAGAAGAAGTGAACATAAACCTACCTCAACATTTTCTCAACAAATCAAAAGAACCTTTTAAAGTCAAATAATATCGCTTACTAAGTAAAACTTGCCTTCAAAATCATCCGTTTGCAAAACGTACCTTTATCAATAATAGCTAAACAAACCATTCATCTAATTCAATACGTGAACGCGACATAAATCGCGCGCGCGAAGAACGCGCCCGTTGGGATAAAATATGGCCGCCAATGTGACATTCATCCTTTCCCGCGCAATTTACATAGTTTAGCATTTTGCGTCTTCGTGCGACATTCCCACGGTCGGACATGTCTTAATTTAATGCTTAATGCCTAATGTACAATATTGAATTATTATTAATGGAGTAGTAGGCTTTGAGTTGAACCTAAAAGTGCCACTGAAAGTTAAGCCATTTAGGCTCTTTTCACACTTTACGGTCTTTAAGGCTGCCGCACTGGATATATACCAAGAGTATCTTACATACTTACTAATAGGGATGTTTTCTGGGTAGAAAAATGATAATTCTATTTAGTCCGTCAGTGAGATTATCAAATAATATTGGACACGTATTTTTTGCTTTACCAAATCAATAAAAATTGACAAACATAAAGCACATCAAAATTCAGGAGTGGGGGCTTGTGACGTCACTATATCACTAAAGTGTACTAACGGCGTGACGTCACACGATCTTTCAACGCATTGTTGTATCGTCGTCACTTTACGTTTACGTGTCAAAAGAAAAAATAAGTGTCCAATATTTTTTAATAATCTACCTGATGGACAAACAACAAATTTTCAGTGAACATCCCTATTCCAGATTCCAGCACAGGATACCTACCTAGCTAGATATATCTACCAGTCAATGCTATCAGAGAAATTGTTTTGTGTCGCCTTTTCAAATACCTACTGTTCTTAAATAGCTTTGGATAACTTTTCAACCCTAGCACAAACTTACCAGCTTTTTGAAACCATTGTGTACAAACTGTTTATCTGTGTAACAAGAACTACCGTGCAACGATACAGGGGCGTAGCTACCACGGTATCAGCCGTATCAATGATACGGGGCCCCTACATGTGGAAGCATCAATCGTAAAATTTTGTTCAAAACCTCCAATTTTAATAGATAAGAAAGCTGTAATGGATAAATTAAGATAATGAAAGCTATTTGTTATAATGACAGCTTAATCTATGCGAGTGGGGATACTCCAATTTTCTAGTTTCCTTTGCTCGCTCTAATTTTTTGCTTTTATAAAACAGATGAATCTCCGATTCAAGAATCCTGACTTTATATAGCTTAAGCTTTTATTTCTATTTATTTGTAAAAATAAACTTGCCTTTGTTTTGCTGTATTACAAAGCTGTATAAGAAGGGCCCACAACAAAATCTGATTACAGGGCCCCTTTAAGACTAGCTACGCCACTGCAATTGTATCTACTTTACATCCAAACTTTGTCAAGTCATAATCGTCATCAGCCTACAGTCATCCACATTAGATGGTCTCTCTAATTGCACGCCATTCATTCATCTCGATTCTCGGCAACTCTCATCCAGCTGCTACCAGCAACCCTGAGAAGAACCTAGTTGTTATGACGTGAGAAAAATGACTTCAATCTAGGATACATCTCACCATGTGTCAGTCCTTATAATCAATCCTAGCTGAAGATAAGTCGTGCTGATCTGAAGCTTCGTGTCCATTTAGACAGGGGGAGAAACTTTATCGATGTTTTGTGTTTTTATGTAAAAAAGTTATTAATGTGAGAATTAGCTCTGTGAAGTAGTCTCTATCTCTCAATCGTAGCCTGGTTTTATCTAGAAAGCAGATTAAACCCCATTTGAATTTGAAGTTGAGTATTTATTAAACTTTAACCAGAAACGCGCGTTCTAGTTTTTTAGCTACAATTTCTTAAATCAGAAAATGATATGATAAATTTCTTAAATTAGAAACCGGGTAATAGACTATTATTGTAAAAAGTTCTCGTCCTTGGTAAACACAGAATATAATATATACCTAAACTGTGCTAGTATTATATTATCTGTGCCTAAACTATGTAATAAAATCTAATTAAATTGTTTGAATAAGGAAAGCGTCCAAAAAGGAAAAACTAAAAATATGAGGGTAGGTAGGTATTGTATTATTGGTACCCACCAATTAAGGCTATATTATGCCAGAAATGACCAGTAGTTTTTTTTAACCTTACAGCGAGTTATTTCACTTTTATTATTTCGATCTCAATCGTCTCTATATCTGTCCAAGATACTCTGCAAACTTATTCTTAATCTCATAGCTTTCTATGCATTTTGAAATACTAAAGTGACCAGTGCTGCCGTCTGAGCAAAAACGCGCTGTTAGCTCTTTAAAAAAACGCCAGGAAGCGCTAAATGTTTGCTGTCAAAAAATCGCTGTATTTGGCGCCAAATTCAAACCAAACGCCAAATAATTTGAGACTAGGGATGTTAAACGTATTTTTTAATTGAATGAAAATATTATGTCATATAACTATATATATATTGCTATAGCAAAATAAAGTAATAAAGTGTTAATATAATTATTTTATAAAATAAAGGAATTAAAATAATTCATCATCGTCTGATGCTTCTGCTGCCTAATTATATGGATGGTCTTGACCAGTTTTGGACTTGAATTTATATTCATCTGTGAATGAAATTTTCCTGAACACGTCGTTACTTTTTATTAAAAGAAAGTCCAAAGTTTCAAAAAGCGCTAGATTTAGCGCAAGGCACTAGAATGCGCTATTAAACAAAAAAGCGCTAGATCTGGCGTTGAAAGCGCTAAGTTGGCAGCACTGTAAGTGACATCTGTCAAAACCACATCTTGACTTTGACTTTTCAAGCAACTGAGTGAGGCAATGGACTTGCAACGTCCAGCCTACGCGAACACTTGCCCAACAGGTCATCAACAGGTGGGTCCCGATCAAGTTACTGTAGCCATCGACTAAATTAAATATATTAATGCTTTTAATATCCGAGTATAATCGGATGCCTCGTGCTTATAAGTACAGATGTGCGTGCAAGATCTTAACTACCTACTTATTTCGTTTCGAAAGTTTGAAGTATTGCAGTCATTTTGGATATTATTCATTTTGTTAAGTCTACCGTGTGCAAGACTATGAAATTAATTGATCGATCGATTCTAGAACTAGTTTCTGACAAAACAAGACGGTAAAGACATCTGCTGGTCACCTGCTCTTATTTGGGTAGGCAGTAGCATTCTGCTTGGCCATTCAACATACTTTTGAACACCCACTAAACTACTAACCCGTGCCACCGCAGCCTTATTGCGTAAGTGAATTCAACAAGGCAAAGGGTTTAGAAATACGCCATATGGATTTCCGTCTACGTGTTAAAACCACAGACATAAATCTAACTAGATAACGCAAGGCCTTCCATCTGTATGAAAAGCAAGCGTGCCACTTTTTCACAAACAATTTAAAAACAAATTTACTAACCAATTAAAGAAAACATTTCTAATGCATCGGCCAGCTTTTTCTATACATTCTTTACAGCTCAATATGGCATAAAAAGGATTTTTTCTAGATTTCAGTCGATTTCCAGTGCCGATAATGCTATATGAAAAACTCAGATTACGATCATTGATCGCAACTTTACTCCGTGTTTTGGCACGCGAAGTATATACAATCATGTCATGTAGTTAGATTTATATCTGTTGTCAAAACTCTTTGCCTTGCCGAATTCACTAACCCAATTAGGCTACGTTTAAACATGGTGCTGACTGTTGTAAACTGACGCCTTTTCTCATTATACAGAACTAACAGCAAATGCCTTCTGCTTCTGGTGAAACTATAATTGTCGTTTTCTCTTGTCATCTTTCAATCATGCACTCCTTCCGAAGGTGCAGGTAACTGTAGGGTGCCAGTTATTAATTAAGCAAGGTAGCCTATTAATGGGGCTACTGATACATTTCTTATGGAAAAATGAACAACCCATTAACATTGCCAAACTTTTGAGAAGTCCCTGGCTTCGACTGGACTTATGAATATAACGTACCAAATCCATGTATAACCGCTGTTTTCTTTCTGTACCTTTTGCCTGATAAATCATCTCAGTAAGTATCGCATTTTGAGCTTGATCAGAACACCAGGCCTGACCAGGCTACCGTAGCACGGAGTGGCCGGCGATTGTCATAAAGTACCATCGGAGCACCGGTACACGGCGCGGTAGCTCACTATTAGCATGAGAAATTACAAGGTGCATGATACGATATGCGCGGGCGGCGGTAGCGTCCGCAGATTAAGTCGCTTGATGAGGAATTAAATTACAGGAATATTTTTATTGAGCAGTGTTAAATTAGTAGTCTATTCCTTTGAAACAAAATAAAAGAATAAGCTAACATGGAAAACTTCACCTAGTTAAGACAAAGATTTGTCCAGTTAAACTTATTTATTTTATACTTTATTGTAAACCACTGAAATTAAACATAACTAAATATCAGCGTTGCGTTGTGAAAACTAGTAGCATTGAAATTGTGTGAAAGAAACTCCTAGCACCACGCAGTAGTTGTCGTACCTTTGGCAGCTACAAAATGCCGACGTCTAATATGTCTCATATTGCGTGAACATCTCCTAGTTTTCTGGACAATGGCGGGCGGTCAATCATTTTATTGCCGCACCTGCATAAGGACTTCGTTCTTATTTCTCATACTAAACCCTTTCGAGTTCCAACACCACAAAATTGACATCCTACTCTTCTCGGCCACCCAATACGCCACTCGTGCCCGCCATTTTTAATTCCGAACTCTCAGACATGCTATCCCTACAACTGGTAGGGAAGGGCCGCACAACCGCGCGAGAGTTACTGGCAGAGCGCATTCGACAATTAAAACTAAGAGCCACCCGCAGACACGGCCGCGGGACACCCATGATGGATAGCACGGAAGACAAGGCTTGCGCTTGTTTTGTTGGGCTGTGTATAAAAATGTGAGCGAAATTACTAATGTGATGTTTGGAGTTGAATGTCTTAGTGATTGTAAAGGGAAGATGACAGGAATCAGTCAAATTGAGAGCATGTGTCATGGTGTAAGTTCAAGAGGAGCTCGTTCAAGGAAGTATTGTACGTTTTCATCATGATAGAAAACTCAGGAAGGTAGTTACCTAGGTATATCTGCCGCAAAGCAGCGTTGCTGTGTTCTGCTTTTGAGAGGATAGACAAGACTTTCAGCTTTGTCTCTGGAATGACAATGCAGGTGCGATGCCTAAGATCACACCGTTGCCTCGCTAGAGAAGTAATACAGCTAGAGAAGTTATTCGTCTACAGCCTAAAATATAGATATTGTAATGTGCTCTGCGTAACATTCGTAATAATAATTCGGTTCGGATTCGGTATTAATTTTATCGGCACTAGACAAATTGAAACACAAGGAGTGTTTGGGCAGAACATCAAGAGCCAAGCTGTCGAGTCATCATAATCATTTCTGCTGAAAGACATTCCACGATTCCAGCTAAGAGCCACCCGCAAACACGGCTCCGGGACACACATAATAGATGGCACCGAAGATAAGGTTTGTGCTTGTTATGTTAGGCTGTGTAAAAATGCTAACGTAATGTCTGGAGTTCGATGTGTTTGTGAATGTTACAAGCTGCTTGTAAAGGGAAGGTGCCAGATACCTTTCAAATTTAGAGCATGTGTGCAATTTTCGAGATGCCCGTCCAGGGATCATCATTGTTATACTCTTCCCCGTGTTGTCACACTACTCGGTAAAGGGGTATGTAACGTTTGAAATAATAACAAACTTTTTATTGATCACTAGCTGACCCCCGGGGCTTCGCTCCCGTCAATTGGCTACTTACCTACCTACACTACCTACCCTACCTACCCTACCTACCCTACCCTACCCTACCTACCCTACCCTACCCTACCCTACCCTACCTACCCTACCCTACCCTACCCTACCCTACCTACCCTACCCTACCCTACCCTACCCTACCTACCCTACCCTACCCTACCTACCCTACCCTACCCTACCTACCCTACCCTACCCTACCCTACCCTACCCTACCTACATACCTACCCTAACTACATACCTACCCTACCTATCTACAATACTTTTTTTTTTTTTTAATTTTTCTTTCATAAGAACCTTCTCCTAACAATAACAAACACAACAAAAAAAGAATTAGCGAAATCGGTCCAGCAGTTCACGCGTGATGCCGTGACAACGGAAAACGGGTTTCATTTTTATATATAATATAGATATAGATATAGATATGACCTAATTTCATTTAATATACTTTTTTTTTTAAATAACGATATTGATATAATTCCATTTTATCTGATTTTATATGGAACTATTTTAATGTTTCCAATTCCTGTCTGGCTTACCTACTTTGAACGAAAGCCGTCCATTTCCATTGTATTTCATTTTCTCACAAAAAGCTTTCTCAAATCATTATGTAACTTACCTTTGTAAATAAATAAAAAAACTCTCATAAAACAGACCACTTTCCTGTAATTGGCTGTAATTTTCTCGGAAATTTGAAACGACCAATCAGCAACAGGCAAGTTAGTTTTTGTTTACGGTAATGAAGGGTGCATGTTAATACCAAAGTATTTATTTAAATGCGTTCATTTTATATGGTCTTAGACTTTAGTGTGTTGTGATAAGGTGTTTTATTACATGTATAATTTATATTTTTACAGCACAGTCGCCATTTTGTTAAAACTTTTTCAAAATAATCGATGTAGTTGTTGCATGTTGCTTATCTTTGTATATCTTTTGCAAAGTTCGCCATGTAACAATATTTTACGTATGAACCATTTGCGATATTTCGATAAGAGCAAACACCGGCTTATCAGTGACGTGAAATTATTACCAGGTGTGTTCTGATTAGGAACTCATTAACCAATACATTATTATGTGTTGAAGTAGCGCGTTTTAATGTCGTTGTAAACGGTTCGCTTGTACGTATTTTCTTGAATTGTTAATTATGACTTTTTGTACTTAAATACTTGCAGACACGATATTTTAATAATTTTTAGCGTGTTATAAAACTAAGTATGTGTATGGTCATTCATTACTTTGGAGTGGGAGTGGAGGAGGCCCACTACCTATACGGCAACCTTATCATTTAGGTCACATGTTCAACAGTGGATCAGTAGTACACATATCATCACACACACACACCTGCGCCATTTATTAATGTAAGAATAAATCAAATATGTAATCGTGTCTAGTTTGCGAAACCTCTATCACTCCCGCAGTCGCTGCGTGGACGAACTCACCATCACCAATAAACGAGCGCGCCATTTTAGTTTTCGAGAGTACAACTACCGATAAAGTTAGTTGAATTTTGTTAACGCATCTTGTACTAAACCTGTCTTCCTTTTTATTTTATTCTTATTACGTACGCTAAGAAATTAGCAGAATTATTTGTGGTTGTTGAGAAATTTGTTTTCGAACTATGTAGTGGTATTATGGTTAACAGTGGACCGATGTGACACTAATAATGATTCACTGAACAAGAAACGTAATGGAAGTTTATCCTTACAGAAATGCCGGGGAATAGAGTAGAAGAAAGAAAAGAAGATGCTCATACACATGAGCAAAAGCACGAAGCATTACAGGCCTTAATAGATGGAAAAAGTATTAAAGAACATAGTATTCTTTTTACAACAGTCCAAAGGTATTGATCTAAAGAAAAAAATACGCAAAACCCTCTAACAAGGTTGATGCCAAACTACGCGGTGAACCAAGTAATTTCCAAAGACCAAAAGCTACTATTGAAACAAAATTACTAACATAAAATGCGCAAACCGTTTCTATGGTCTGTCTGATATGGATTGTAGACAAGTGGTGTTCCAAATGGCCAAAGTAAAAACTTAAAAATAAAAATTCTGTTGATTATTTGCATTGATTTGCAGAGGATAATCCACTAACGACCACATGTGTACACTTTTCATAGTGGATCTAAATCCACTATAAAAATATATACATATTTCTTGTTGTAAGTACTCTGATTGTCAGAAAGTCAGCTCTGATTGTGGACTTTAATAACCATATGATCGTCTGACAATTTTTGTACAATTCTGACGATTATTTTTTTTATATTAGTATGCGTCAAAAATAAGTGATTCACTGTTGACCATGTTTCCTACAGTTTTCTTTTGATACTAAAGTTATTCTAAAAGCTCCTCAAAAAGTCACAAAAATTCATAATTAGGTATTTTCTTAGTGGGCCATCCGGCTTTACTAGACAGCTTTGAAGTCTATTGATGGCAAAACAGCCCAACGTTTAAGTGTGAAATAACATTACAAAAATAATTCATTTAATACTTAATAGGATAAACAAACTTAATTGCATGTCAGTTAATTATAACAACGCTATTAACCTTTTCAAAGTAAAGATAGGGAAACAACCATTAGTTTTTAATTAACTTTAAAAATGCTATTAAAACCTACTTACGAATTAAATCGAGATAACACCAGTTTTAGAGTTCCGAAGTCAACTAGGAACATTTATAGTTTTCCTATGTCCGTCTGTCCGTCCGCAGCTTAGCTTAAGAGACTCTTAGTAATAGAAAGCTATAATTTGGCATGGATATGGCATATCAAAAATACCGGCAAAGTGGTAAACTAAAAACATGAAAAAAGAAATATTTCCTTAATTCTTAATTCTTTATTGTACACAAAAAAAGAAATACATATACAACTTGATTGATTATAAAGTTGATGTACAAAGGCGAGCTTAACTCTAAGAAGAGTTTTCTACCAGCAAACCTTAGAGTGATAGAGAGAGTTTACAAAAGGAAGAAGAGAAGTAGTCCAGTGTACAATTTTAGAATAATATAAAATAAATCATAAATATATTAATATCAATTATACATAGATAAGCACAATATATATATATATATATATATGTTACGGCTAATACCCGAAGTGCTGCTACACCTAGTATTAGCCGGTTAGAACTAGTTACGGCTAATACCCGAAGTGCGGCTACACCTAGTTTTAGCCGGTTAGAATTAGGTGTAGCCACGCAACATAGTCGACGGAGCCCCGCAGCGGGGCTCCTATTTCTGTCCGCAGGGTCTAAAGTAACCTAATACGAACGAGATGACAGCTCCCGTCATCTCGTTCGAACCTAACCTGTCCGTGTCGGGGTGCCCTAAGCTCCAACCGGCTAATACTAGGTGTAGCCGCACTTCGGGTATTAGCCGTAACATATACATATATACACCTATATACATATACTAATATTATGTCATTCCGAAAGAAAATGATCTTTGATTTTCCTCTTGAAGACATTTAGTGAAGGGCTGTCGCGTAGGGAATGTGGTAGAGAGTTCCAGAGACGCACTGCAGTAACAGAGAAGGAGCCATCATAGCGGCTGGAAGTGTGACGTGGGGTACGAAGGAGAAGAGAAGTGGAAGTGCGACAGGATTTACCCCTCGTGACAAAGTACTCAAAGCGTTCACGAAGATATTGAGGAGAATTAGGATTGTGTAGGATAGTATAGAGAAGAGATTGGATATGGGTATCTCGACGACGCCGAATCGGCAGCCACTTCAATTTAGTCCGAAACTCCGACACGTGATCGTATTTACGGAGGCCAAAAATAAAGCGGATGCACAAGTTCTGCAGTCGCTCGAGTTTATTTAGGAGTACCTCCGTTGCATCTAGAAAACAGACATCTGCATAGTCTATGAGCGGTAGAAGAAGAGATTGAGCAAGAGTGACCTTAGTGTGAAATGGTAAGAATTATTGGAGACGTTTAAGCGACTGAAAAGAGTAGAAGACCCTCTTACTTACATCAGCAACATGAACCTCCCAAGAGAGAGATTTTTGTTTACCTTCTATAGACGTAAAGTGGGGATGATTTTTTTTCTCGTCTATCCCTTGGTGTGGGGTATCGTTGGATAGGCCTTTCAAAAATATTACGAAATAATATTAAAACCATTTTTTCGATTCAGAGATCCGTTTGCGTAAAATTAAGCTATAAATTGCAATTGTTTGTTAGAGTCAAGTGTTCTGCCAGCGAAATGATTGCTTTGGCTATGTGAAAAAAATTACGGCAGTAGTATATATGACGACATTGAAAGGCAAACTATCATGATTGGCGATTTTAACGAAGACTATCTCCGTAGCGGCAATACTGCAATATTCAAATTATTAAGTTACACTGGTTATAAATATTTATTACAAACGCCCGCGGTGGTACGCAAATGTATAATATTTTTTCTAACTTCACTTGTGAAGTTGTATTTATAACTCTTTATTCAGTTACCATCGTCCTGTGCTGGCCGTTTTTTGACGTTGTAAGCCGCTAAAACCGTTTAAAGTTCATGTAACAACGAAAAACCCTCTTCTTAGTCCGCATTATTATGCAACTACGGAACCCTATTACTGCGCGTGGTCCGACACGCACATGGCCGGTTTTTATACTAGTTTTCTGTGTCAATCAAGAAGTTCTTTAGCACTCTTTTAGTTACAAAGACCACTGTCCGTCTGTCTGTCACCAGGCTGTATCTCATAAACCATAATAGCTAAACAGTTGAAATTATCAAAGATGATGTATTTCTGTTGCCGCTATAACAAAACATACTAAAAACAGAATAAAATAAATATTTAAGTGGAGCTCCCATACCACAAACGTGTTTTTTTGCCGTTTGGTACCGAAAGTGTCGTGCGCGAGTCCTACTCGCACTTGGCCGGTTTTTTTTCAGCATGTAACTTTAGTATATTCGCCAGGAAAGCTTCAAGAAGCACTTTGTAGCCTAAATTGTGTAAATAAGTTTATTATAGGTAATTTCGTCCTAAATGGTTATAAACCTTTAATTAATTTATGGTGCTCACTTTTTGGTGAAAAGAAAGCCAATACGAGCAGTAGGCAAGAGCTTCAGATGCAACCCTGATTCTGACCTCGATCCTCAGACATGAGGGTCCGACCAACAGAGAGAGACGGTCAGTAGACCAAGTCCGCCATACTATTCCCAACCATTGTAACTCGTGCAGCCTATTCGGAAAGGCAAAGGGTTTTGACCCCATCAATCGACCAATCACATGCGAGATGAAAGACGCGATGTGGATTTCCGTCAGAGTAATTATGAATTTCGGAGCCAATGCAATAAAGCCCGCCAAGTTTCGACAAAACATTTCAAACTGTCTTGGATCTCACATCGAAATTTATTATAAAAGAACAACGGAGGAATGAGAAACCCTTAAGATCGTGGTCCTTAACAAACTTCCTAGGTAATCCAGTAACCTTTTAGTAATAATTATAGTGTAGACTTAGCTAGGAACCTCAACTCTACTCATCCCACCCTACCCTCTTATCTATATCAGTTACCTACTCTCGTCGTGGAACCATAAATGTTGATGATGCCAAACCGTCAATACATAACAAACTATGTTCAAACAACACACTAATGTATTATTCATTATGTACGGATTTATTTCTATTTAATAGCCACCCGTGTTGGAAGTTTTGGTAAAAAGTTGGCGGGATAATGGCGGGGCGTGGCCGAGCGCCTACTGGCGTGCGCGGCCGTAAATCGAACGCGCCCGTTCCAATTTTATAATAATTATGTTCCAAAAACTAAATTGTTCGGGTATCTTTAGGTAGAACCCTTAACAAATCAACTTTTTTATGTAATAGTAGATAGGAATTGTCCTTTCTGCAGGCTGTGGTTGTTCTATCAAGATTATAAAGATTGGTACGGGCGGAGGACCGATTTTCAAACAGCGCCCGCGTCACAGAGTATGCGCGACAGCGTAAAAAAAGTACCTACTCGGTGGACAGCGCGTTCTAGAATTTTTTTTTCCCGACGTTCCAAATTCAAACTGTAACCATTATACAGTAGGTGTACCCAGGTGGAGTATTTGTACAAATAATGCCATAGAAAAATGTAAAATGACTTGTTGCATAGTTTCAGTTTTCTTGTCCTAAAATAGGTTTCAAAATTCTCTCACAATACAGTATTCTCATAATAATTACAAAACGAGTTACGCACTCGATTATACGTCGATAAATTCTTATATTTTACAACAACGATAAAATCCGGTATAAGTATGTTGCGCGGGTGAACGCAGCATGGGGTCGAGTGTACCTACAACCGATTACCTGGACCTACAGTCTCATTAATCTTTGCTATTCCAAGGAATTCAATTGCAGCTTTATAACGATTAAAATAATATTAGTGGCTCATTAAGATATCCGAACGCTTTCCATAGACACAATTGTTTTTCAGGCGTAGGCGTAGATATATTGTTTTTATTTTATTTTAGTCGCTTGTCTATTGCCGCAAAATAACTCACAGGAAGAATTAGTAGCAATTTTAGATGCTTACTTTATAGGTAAAGCTGCAGAAAGTAACTTTTACCATTCATTATTTTAAAAAAAACCGGCCAGCTGCGAATCGGACTCGCTCAAAGAGGGTTCCATATAAACAGATACATTCACCAAAATATAACGTTAAATTACTAAAGTTCATGTGATTATAAATCGTCGTTGTGCATAAACAATGTAAGCACCGAAAATTGCTCTAACGAAGGAACAAAATTAACGTTCGAAAACTGTTGTGATCATAAATCGATATACATTTCTTTTAACTTTTCCAAGTACATTTTATAAGTTGGTCGACTATTACTCGTAAACTTGTAAACCCTACTTAGCTGTGATAGTTTTCTTAGGCCTTCGTTGCTTAAATACTCATCGTTCTAAACTATTCTATATTAAAACCAATTTCAACATTTAAATAAATAAAAAAAGAAAACAATTTTATTACCCGTCCCAGTACGTGATGGGCAATTATTCAAAAAGCCCGCTCAATTTAACTATTTCAATAGTTTTTATCATATTGCCTACTCATATTGGACATTTTTGAAATTGCCCAGGCATTATGAACAATGCCGTATTAATTCATCACTTTGTCCTTAACATATATACCTACTACTGCCGTGAATTTTTCACATATCCAAAAGTAACCATTTAGCTGACGAGGGAGGAATAACAAAAAAAGCCAACTTAAAACTTAATTTTACGCAAACGGATCCCTGAATCGAAAAATGGTTTTCACATTCCCGTAATATATTTGAATGGTCTATCCCCACACCATGGGAGACGAGAAAAAAAACATTTCGTGTACAGGAGGTAAATTATTCTTTATTTTTACTTGATTTTATTTCACCACTTCGTAGGCGTGATTTGATTATCCATGCCAAATTATAAAATAATAATTATATATTATTATTATGGTTTTTAAATTTTAGTTTCTCAGGTAAGAACCTGGTGTTTTTATTGGATATCACGGGTGTGAACCAAGGTGAAATCCTAATTTTCTATTTGAACTGGTAAATTGTTTTGTACTGCAGTGAAATTGTAATCTAAATCTAACTGTAAAAATTTTCTTACTATTCGGCAAGTGTTTAATATGGCAGCTTTTTGTAGTGTTAGGTATGTGTATTTTGATAGATTGAGAACATTAAAACTATTGTATATTTGTTTCGGAATAACACCTGTTGTTGATATTACTATTGGGACTATTGTAACTCTATTCATTTTCCAAACTCTGGTAATTTCTTCTTGTAACTCTGTGTACTTCCTAATTTTTTCCGTGATCGTTTTTTGTATATTATTAGTGTTTGGAACCGCTATATCTATTATGTATGTGTGTTTGTTTTCTTTATCAACAAGTGTTATATCTGGTCTGTTGTTATAAATAGTGTGATCTGTAATTATTGTGCGGTCATAATATATTTTGTATAGTTGATTTTCTAAAACAGCTCTAGGTGAATATTTGTAATATGGAGTGTACGGATCCTGCATGAGTTTAAGTTTGATTGCAAGTTTTTGGTGTATGATATTAACAAGTTGATTATGCCGGTGAGTATAGTCGTTCTGAGTCAATGTCATACAAGCTCCCGTAATATGTTGTATTGTTTCAGGTTTGCTGTGACATTTTCTGCATAAATCATTTCTAACTGTACTATCTTTTATAATATATTTTCTATAATTTTTGGTATTAATGACTTGGTCTTGAATGGCTAGCATAAATCCTTCTGTTTCTGGAAACAGCCCACTCAATTCAAGCCATTTGTTGGAAGCTTCCCTATCAATGTGTGTTTGGTATAGATCATTAGGATGTCTTCCGTGTAGTTCTTTCTGTCTCCATTTTTTATGTATTTCTTCTATGTGTCTTGCTTTGTCTATTGTTTCAATATTACCTTCGCTAAGATTCAGTGGTGTATATTTGTTATCTATCTCTACTATTGTTTTATGTAATTGACTAGTATTCTTCTTCCTATAAAAGAATTGTTTTAGGTTTATTATTTGCCTTTTGTGTAAATGTGATATTTCAATTAACCCTCTGCCCCCCTCTTTTCTGGACATAATCACTCTTTCGATTGCTGATTTAGGGTGGTGATATCTATGTTGTGTAAGAATTGTTCTAGTTTTAGTTTCAAGTGCATATAATTCTGTTTTAGACCATTTTATAACGCCAAAAGAATAGGTTAGTATAGGTATAGCATAAGTGTTTATAGATTTGGACAAATTTTTACTAGCTAGGTACATTTTACATAATGAATGGATTCTTTTATAATATTCCTGTTTTAGTTTATCTTTAATAGCTTTGTGCTCTAATAGTCGCGCTTGGTTGTATCCTAAGTATTTATAAAGTTCTTCATTTTTCATTGCTTCTATTACTTCTTCCGAATCTGTTGTGTAATTTCCGCCCACTATCTTACCCTTTTCTATGTTAAGCTTTCTGCATTTGTCTAGTCCAAAATCCATTCTAATGTCTTTCGAAAACGATGTTGTTATGTCTAATAAACTATGTAAATCTGTATTTTTATTAGCATATAGTTTTAAATCATCCATATAAAGTAAATGTGTTATTTGGTGTAATAGCGATCTATTGTTCTTTATGTCAAAACCTAATTTAGATTCCTTTAATGCGCGAGAGAGTGGATTTAGGGCTAGACAAAACCATAGAGGGCTTAGTGAGTCCCCTTGAAATATTCCCTTTTTAATTGCTATATCATCTATGGTTAAGTTTGTGATTTGTGTTTGTAGCTTTAGAGTAGTTTTCCAGGATCCCATGGTATTCTTAAGAATATTTATTAACAATGGGTTGATTTTATAGATATTTAGAACTTGAACTAACCATGAATGCGGTACGCTGTCAAATGCTTTTTTGTAATCTATGTACGCTATGTATAAGTTTTTTCTTGCTCTCTGGACGTGTTTTAAGAGAGTGGAATCAATAATTAATTGTTCCTTGCAACCCATATGCCCTCGTCTGCAGCCTTTCTGTTCTTCAGTTAAAATATTATATTTTTCAGTGTGTTTAATAATTTTGTTAGTAATGCAAGACGTTATGATTTTGTACATAGTTGGGAGACAAGTTATTGGTCTATATTGTGAGGGATCCTGGGTTCTACTTGATTTTGGGATCATATATGTGATGCCCTTTGTGAGAAATTCTGGCAGATTTTCGTTGCCTTTTAAAATACCATTAATTTGTTCAGCTAATGTCCTATGTAGTGCTTGTAATCTTTTTATCCAAAAATTATGTAAACCATCTATTCCTGCTGCTTTCCAGTTATGTGTTTTATTTATTATTGTATTTAATTCAAGAGTGTCTATATCTTCAAACGGCATTTCTTTTATTTTTTCTGATCTAACTATTTCTTCTTGTATCCATCTAGCTTCTTTATTATGTTAATATTAATTATTATTATCCTGTCAGGTTCTTAGAGTCTCTGAGGCAAGCTGCGGACAGATGGACGGACGGACAGACGGACATGGCGAAACTATAAGGGTTTCGAGTTGACCATGGAACCCTAAAAACCGGGCAAATGCGTGTCGAGCTACGCACGGAGTAGAGTTCCTTATTTTAACCTTTCTGAAAATATTAAAATGGCTCCCGTGACGAAAAGTTGGCGAACTGTCATCTTGGGTTTCATTTCGAGCCTATTTTACGTCTCTTCACGATCCATCCTCTCTGCCTATACCGTAAAAGAAAACGTTAAAATAAAGTAGTAGCTCATAATTAGTAATATGTAGATTTCACCAGAAAAAGTTCATTTTTATATTTTATATCTGCGTATCGCGGGTTCGAATACCGCAGGAAACAAATAATTGTATAGCCTACAGATAGTTGTTCCGGATCTGGCATATTGTGATTTTAAGTCTTTAGAATCGATATAGGAAAAAATACTAGTGTGGGACAAATTTATTAAAAACTAGCTGTGCCCTCGGTTTCGCTCCCGTCAACTGCCTAACGTACTTACCTACCTACCTACCCTACTTACCTAACCAACTTACCTAACTGCACAGAATATTATTTACTCTAGGGAGAAGAATATCGAGTTCATACAATAAAAGTAAAGACAATTTTGCTGCGCGCCGTCTAGTAGCACTCCAGAATACCATACCGAAACGAAAACATAAAAAAACCAGCCAAGTGCGAGTCGGATGGGAGGATGCGAGTATGGGAGCCCCACTTAAATATTTATTTTATTGTTTTTAGTACTTGTTGTTGGGGTATTATAAAACAATCGATTAAAACAAAACTTAGCGACTGATGATGATATACTGTTTTAATAACTTGAGCGGTATGAATTTGAGAAAGCGAAAACTTAACTAAATTAACGACAAATATTTATTAAAAATAAAATCCAGAACGAGCTTACAAAAGGTTGTGATTAATCCATTTCAGATATTAAAATTCTAGCCGTGCGATGAGAGCGACTAGAAATGCGCGGGAGTTCGGGTGTATTCGTGTTTTTTAACGAATTAGTCCAAGAGCGAGCGCAGTGAGCTCGGGAACTTAGGGAACCCCGACACGGATAGGTTAGGTTTGGACGGATAGCTAACCTAACATGAAGGAGATAAGTTCGCTCCCGTCATCTCCTTCATGTTAGGTTACTTTAGACCCTGCAGACAGTAAAAGGAGACCCGCGCAGGGGAGCTCCTTTGGCAAACTTTTATTTTCAAGTTAAATATTATGAAGCTTCTCATTTTGTATTTTAAGTAACTCAAATTAATGTTTGTAAGCTGCTGTTCTGTTATTTCTCGTCGCTCGCAGTCAGTCGCTATAACGTAAATTAATTATTTCTGACACTTAAAACTTTAATTTACATTCACTCGTTTATTTATTTATTTATTTATAATAAGCATACCAACAGCACTGTCACTTACAATTCATGTAAAATAACATCTAAAATCGGCATTTCAGTAACCATGCAATTAACAGGTATGCATGACATTGATACAATGAATATTAGAGACAAAGTAAGATAAAAAGTGTGACCAATAGACCTAAATCTAGAACACTACAAAATTAAAACAAATTGAGTTATATAGGCGTACATTGTTCGCACTGTCTATATTAGTATATAGACAGTGCGAACTCACGCAAACCCTTTGTTGTTATAGCGGCAACAGACATACTAATAATAATCTGTGAAAATTTCAATTGTCTAGCTATCACGGTTCATGAGATACAGCCTGGTGACAGACAGAAGGACAGTGGAGTCTTAGTAATAGGGTCCCATTTTAACCCTTTGGGTGCTAAACCCTAAAAAATACCTATCTATAGCTGGGATTCGAACCCGGAACCTTGGTCGTATTAGGCCACCGCGTTAATCTATTGAAACGGGAAGTAGCAATGGCAAAATTATGAAACACATTGCACACACGTCAACGTCATCATTGACATTAGTAGTAAGACCTGAAACCTCATAATACGATTTCTTTTTGTCTAGTGCATTAGGCCCCGTCCCGACCCGAATTATTATTTTTACTCTAGCCACACCCTGAAATAGCCTTGGCCCTTGAAGATATGTCGTTGATTCGTCGTATAGAGTTGACATTCTATGCCTGACTGCCTGTCCTCCTTTATTTTTATATTGTCATTTTTCCGCGGAGAATCTTAACACCGCCATTCAGAAAATGACGTCAAATGCACAACGCCATCTATCGAATATGGAGTTCAACTAGGTATCCGAGTATCTGAATTGAGTGTGTTGTGATATTTTACTTCTTCAACACTTGAAATTCATCTTACTTTTGGTAGTGAACCGATTGCGATGAAGCAAAAACTAAGTAATACTTCAAGTTACGCATAATGGTTATGTATAAAAGTTATCTACATTGGTTTCGTACATTTTACGTGATGCGTGCACAAATAAACATACAAAAATGTCCAATATGCTGGAAATGGGTTCTGTTGATTATCCTTTAACACCTTGGCAACTTTTATTTAATATTTTCTTTGTACGAAAGCGACTTTTCTACAGATTAATGATATGTACTGATGATGCTGATGCCGCCACCTCGGGTCCTGATGTGTGGGGGGCCACGGACTCGGGGGCGTCCTGTTCTGGACCCATTTTGGGGGGCTGGAAGAGGGCGTTGTCCACCCTCCGCCGACGCCCGCCGCGTCTGCTGCGGATCTGGTAAGCGGATGAAATCTTCCTCTCCCTCTACGCAGCCTCCTTCTGCGAGACGACTGTTTCGCGGAAGGATACCACCGCGTCCCAGGAATCGACACAGGCGGCCATAGACTCGACTACGGCCGGCAGCGACAGGTCACTGCCTACGTCAGAGATGAGGGCACGGTGCGGCTCGTCCCAAGCGGCACACTCTGACAGCGTATGCCGCGTCGTGTCCTCCCGGCAGTCAACTGGCCCCTACTTCAATGTCTAAAACATTTAGCTACTTATAACGGTAAAAATCAGCCAAGACTGTGACACCCGTCCCGTTTATTTATTTATATATTCTTTATTGTAGGTACACCAAGTTAAGACACAGAAAAGGAAACTTTAAAATAAAATACATACAACGGGCGGCCTTATCACTTACCGCGATCTCTTCCAGGCAACCTGGAATGGACAGTGATAGCCTGGACATGAAATGGGGTTGCCATTGGTGTAACACACAACATTACGAATATTTACTTTAATTATACAATAATATTGTTACAGATACACAAATACATACATATGTTATATAACATATACATAAATACATACATTATCAATATATATAGGCAATGAGAGTAAATGTTGACCAACGACAATCACAGTGACAGGTAATGGTCTTTTACGAGTCTTTTAAATACAGGCAATGACTGGGCGCGTTTTATTGGGTCGGGCAATGCATTCCACAGACGAGCAGCTTGGACAGTAAAAGATTTATCCAAGAAAGTGGTGGAATGCATTGGCATTTTAAGTCGCAAGTTATCCGATGACCTAAGTGATTTCGTGTGGGAATCGCAGATAAACTGAAAACGATCCTTGAGGTAACGAGGGTGGAAGGAGTAAAGAGCACATTATATAGAAGAGAAAGAATATGAGCATTCCGGCGAAGGCGAATTGGCAACCACTTGAGCTTCACACGGAAATCGGAAACATGGTCATATTTGCGCAAACCGAATATGAACCTTATACAAACATTTTGAAGCCGCTCAAGTTTATCGAGTTGTTCTTGAGTAAGGTCTAGATAGCTGGCATCAGCATAATCAAGGATGGGAAGAAGAAGATATTGTGCAAGCGCAATCTTGGTGGCAATCCCGTTAATCATGACAAAAAAAAGCTTGAAATTTTCCTCACCAAATCTAAAAATAGTTTTACGAGATTTTAAGTTACAACGTTGTAGGCTTGATTGATATCTATAACTATACCAAATTACATCTTCGTAGCATTTAGTCTCTGAGTTACAACACGGAAGGACGGACATCGACAGGGTTCGTTTTTGTATTACTACGAAAACTTAAAATACGTTTCTCTACTATTAGAACATATTTATTTTTAAATATTCACAATCTCGAGAAAAAAACCAACGATCCCATAGATTAAGGGTTTCTTTTAATAACAAAATAAAACGTTGCTATCTGCATTTTCTGTTCGCATGTGATGCAGCAGTGTAATTATAACAAAACCGGCGATTAAACCCTTAACATAATCATAGCGTGCACTTTTTTAATTACGGCAACACAGTTCCCTTTTTGAATTTGAATTTCGAATTGGAGTGCGAGTTACTTCGGCTAACCTATTTTTTTGTTTTGATTATAATTGCTACTTTTAGACTCGAAATCCTTACAATATTACGGTAATTTAGGAACGGAAGAAAGAGTATCAGCTGCTTATAATTAAATAAGTTACCTATTACTAATTGTAGAACGAAGTGTCACCGGATTATTGCAAACATCGTTTAAGCACGTGTAAAGATAACATTCGATGAACACTATTTTAATTTAAGTGCAAAATTCGATAGATTCTAACATAATTCAGTGTCTTATTGAGAACAAAGAGTTTATAATCTCCCGAGATCTATTAAAAACTAACGGTGTTGTTATCGCAAAAAAACCGAAAGTCATTTCACTTTCTTCTTTTCTGTTACTTCATATATATTTAAATTAAGTATATATTATATTCAATGTGTATGTTGCTAAACAGCTCAAAGATAAAAAAAATACTCTATTTGTTTTGTCTTCATGACACTTAAAAAGTACCTATAGTGTTCGGTTGAAATGTGTGTTTTCTCTCGCTGCCTTCCCCTTCAATCAGCAGCAGCAGTGTAAGCAGAAGTTAAGCTGATGGTAGCCACAGGTGAAATGTAAATTTTTATTGTAGATACGTAATTTTAACTTCAAAGCACACAGACATATTCCGTCATACAATATGTCTTTATTCCTAATTACTCTTTAATATGTGTCGAGTCGCTCATTATTACAAAAGTCGTTACAATTTAATAGTAGCGACGAGGTTATAATTGCCAGTTTGCCGCCATAAATTAAAAACGCATTTATTATTAAAATGTTAAATGAATCGGAAATGTTGACCTTTTGAAGATATTACATTAAAGAACTACTAGCCTAGATGGCTACTAGCCTTAGTAGCCATCCTTACCAGGTAGAAACCTACATCTACACAGAAGCTTTTCTTACTAAAAAAAAAAAAAAAAATTACAAAAATCCCGACTTCTTAAAAAACGAACAAAAAGACGACATAAGACATGTTCACGAGCTGGCTGACGAAAACCAGATGTATCCTCCGACTGCACTGCATGATTTTCTTCTTGTTTACGTCTTTTTAGTTGTTTTTTTTTTAATTACGTTTATTTAAATAAATAAGTATTATATATTTTGGAAATTTCTACTAAAAGCCTTTTATTTTGATACCCCACACGATGGGTTTGGAAGAATAAAAAAAATTTGGTGCCCCACAATATGGCGCCCAAAATCCGCCGTTTTTTTATTTTCCAATTTGAATGTAGCCAGTGACACTCGCAGGGTTAAGACGGATCTATTGACGTAAGAATCGTCAAAATCGGCCAACGCGTTTGGTCTCTAGAACGCCACATAGTAACAAACATACATATAAACATACGTAGACTACACAATCTCTGCTGTCATTTTTCCTGTACCATTGTGAGTTTTATGTGTGTCTTACTTTGTGTCAAACTAGTATGTCCCAATAAAAATCTTATTATTATTATAAACACATTACCCTCCTTCGGCAGTCGGGTAAAAAAAAACCAGTCGCCAAATTTTGCCACCCTTGCCTAAGGCCTTCTCAGTACCAACAATGATATCAGTACTAATGTTTTTAGGTGCAAAATATCTGCAATCCGCACACTGTATACTATTTATTCTTCTCCATTATTTTGATTTATTTTAACAAGCTCAAAGAAATCACTGGCCGTTAACTTTCGAACGACAATTTAAAAAAAGTGCGTTTGTTTTTCGAAATGTCAGCGGAAGTGACATGCGACCTCCGTAATGGGCGCTGCGTGCGCGGGAAACGATCGCGTTCGGATACAATCCGAAATAATTCGCGCTAATCGTTTGCTTGACATTTTAAAATGCGAGGGAACATATTCCTTTTGATTTATTTTTGGTATGCTGTAGAGTTGTGTTTAGTTTTATATTATGTTTATTTGAGAAGGCTACTAAGTTAACTAGTACAGCTTTTATAATGTCTATTGAGTTATTTTGGGTCCCGAAAAATTTTCGGTGAAACCGCAGCATACCCAGTCGAAGACGGTGGGACAAGGTCGACACCTAGAGACGGACTGGTCCACACTTGGCCAAATCCGGGAGTAAAAAAAGGCCTTAGTCCTGCAATAGGATACCTAATTCAGGTTAAAACTATATGAAGATAAGGTCATATCTTAGTCAGGCGATCCTACTTTTAAGTACCGACGATAACGTTTTCACTCAAAAACCTCGCAAACCGACTAACTCATTATAAAAATACAACCAATTCAACAATTTAAATAACGACATTCATTTTAGCGAATTGTCGTATAATCCCTTCAAAAAGTCCTTATGGTCTCGGACTTACATCGCGAAAGTAACTTTAATCAGACTCGCGGCGGGGTGCCGGCAATAACCGTGTCTTGTGGGACTCGGACGATGCTTGCGCTTGATGTACGCCTAATGTGTGCGGCACAATATCGTTGTTTCTTATTGTAATTAATATTACACACTCCTTGACAATTCGTGATTTTGTGACGTTTTGTCAAAGGTTTTATTTCAAATGTCTTCGCAGATTTCCCGAGTGTAATTTTTTAGGGTTCCGTACCCAAAGGGTAAAAACGGGACCATATTACTAAGATTCCGCGGCCCGTCTGTCTTCAGGCTGTATCTCATGTACTATGATAGCTAGACTGTTGAATTTTTCACAGATGAACTATTTCTGTTGCCGCTATTACAACAAATACTAAAAACAGAATACAATAAATATTTAAGTGGATCTTTTTTGTCGTTTTTTGCGATAATGGTACGGAACCCTTCGCGCGCGAGTCCGACTCGCACTCGGCCGGTTTTAGTGTTTAGTATCCACATTTAATTACAAAGTTTTTCAATATGAATGATTTATGATCCTGATGATCATATAAACAATTATTTATAGAGTTTTCTCATACCTTCGGTCTTCCTTCGACCAGCCTTAGGGTTTATGTCTAACAACGACCAGCTACAAGTGGCTATAAAGTCATGTAAACTTGTTTCTTTTTTGGGTGGGAAATCATCCAATGACTTTTCCCGCTCTGGGTGAAGCGGCAGGGCGTTTACTCACTAAAACCCACTCGTGTTTGTTTTGTAATTTATCCGTGACCCAGACAGTCATCAGCCCTAGCGGACCCCGTCAGTTTTGGCTGACATCTCTTTGAGGCGCTCGTGGAACACTACGCGCCGTCGTCTCGGGCCTGGTCCTTATCGGACGGCGAGCTACCCATTACTCGCCGTCCGCAAGCCCGCGCCTGCGGTTGCAGGGCATCCGATTGCGACTCCCGAGTCCCGAGGTGACAGCTTCCCATGCCCTCTCGCCCCGTACCATGGCCTGAACCAGGGCCGGCCGCAAGAGTTCACCACCGCCGATCGCCTCCACTAGGACACGGCGTTGCTGCGCCCAAGCGGGGCAGGCCTCCACCGTATGCTCTACAGTGTCCTCCAGGCGATCCACACAATGATGACACCCGGGGGTTTCCTCCCGCCTTATCCTGAACAGGAACCTCCCGAAACAGCCATGTCCGGTGAGGACCTGCGTCAGGCGGAAGGTGAGGACGCTGTGACGCCTCTCAAGACACTCCTCAAAGAGGGGCCTTATCGCCGCAATTGTGGCGTGCCTAGCGCTGGGTTGCGACGGTCACCCTATCCATCCTCCAAATCCCATGAGGCAATCCAGCAAGGAGGCTCGCCGCCTAACCGGAGACCGTTTGGTATCCCCGGGCCAGCCCATACCGGTGCCCCATTAAAGGCCATGGACCGCACAACCCTCGCGTAGATCCCCTGGCAGGAAGCATTTGGACCCCCTAGATTGGGCAGGAGCCACTTGAGCCCCGGCCCGCTTCAGTCTGGGAGCCAAACGTCGGAAATGCTCCACAAAATTCCACCGGCTGTCGAGGACGAGTCCCAGGTACTTCATCGTCCCTCCTCTTACCGTTATTTGGGGACCCGGCAGTGGCGCGTTCCAAGGACCGTGAAAAACCATAGCCTCGGACTTGTGCAGGGCCACCTCGAGTCCCAGTTGCCGGATCCTCTCGACGATTGTCGCTACCCCGCGTGTCGCTATTTCGGCCGCCGCCTGGTGCAAACTCCCCTGCGCCAGGACCAGCGTAGTAAATCACGCTGACGCCGCAAGGGAGATCGGCACGCAGCACCCAGTCGTACCCGATGTCCCACAGATGCGGCCCCACGACCGATCCCTGTGGGACACCGCACGACATCTCTCGCCGTTCTCACTCTATCTAGTGACCGGGATGGCGTAACTGTCCGTCAGATCACGCGACAGAGGTAGGGTGGCATCCGGTGTGCCTCCCTAATCATAATCATAATCATTTATTCATTAACAATAAATTGTATCTGAATAAACAAACATATTAAATAAACAACATGCAAATACATAAAAATTTACATAACATTTAATTTACTTTAAAGGTCACTAATTGTATATAAACACTTGCTTAATAGAAATCTTCTCAGCTGTTTTTTAAAGGATCTGGAGTATATAGCGCTTTTTAAATCTAAAGGCAATTTGTTAAATAATATAACCGATTGATATCTGGGACAGTGCTTCACAATATTTAAGTTAGGCTGTATTTTATAAAGTTTAATATCTTGCCTACGCGTGCCTTCTCTAATCTCTCGTTCTTCCGCAGTCTCATATTCGTGTATATATTTGGCCATATTGGTTAGAAGCACAAATGCATAAATACTCGGTACTGTAAGTATGTCTAATTTAGTAAAGTATTCACGGCAACTCTCTCTTTGCGAAACATGAACTAAAGTGCGAATTGCACGTTTTTGTAAAACGAATGCTCTTTTGATGTTATAAGCATAACTATTTCCCCAAAACATTATACTATATCTAATTTTTGATTCTACCAATGCAAAATATACCATTCTTAATTGTTCAATACTAATTTCTGTTCTTAGAGCTCTCAACACGTAACATGCGGAAGATATTGACTTGTTAATCGCATCTAGTTCAATTTTCCAATTTAGTTGTTCGTCTATGTGGATTCCTAAAAAGGTAACTTCTTTACCGAGAAGAATTTTTTCATCGTTTAAAACAACATCTAAGTTGTCCTTATTTCGGGCTGTAGTTCTAAATAATAGTACTTTAGTCTTTGCAGTATTGATTAACAAATTGTTGCTAGTGAACCACACGTGAAATGCTTGTAATGCGTCATTTACCATTTGTGTTAATTCAGTCATGTCTTTAGCCGCTATTATAGCATTAGTGGCATCTGCAAAAACTACTATATCAATGTCAGGTAAAATAGTATTCATATAATCAATCATGTCATTAATAAATAATATAAATAAAATTGGTCCTAATATAGATCCTTGTGGAACACCTGTAGTCATGTTTACTGTCCGTGATTTGTAAGCTTTTTTATAGCCATTTTGTATTTTGTCAATTTCTACGTACATTTTTCTGTTTTTAAGATATGATGAGAATAGTTTTAAGGCCTTTCCTTTAATTCCATAATGCATCATTTTAATAATAAGTAAATTGTGGTCTATAGTGTCAAACGCGGAACTTAAATCAAGAAAAATCCCTGCTACTCTCAGTTTTTTATTTATATTTCCTATTACATCATCAAGTAAAGTATAAATTGCATCTGTAGTACCAACACCTTTTTGGTAACCGAACTGTCTTTTGTTGAGTATTCTATTGGCACGTAAATGAGAAAGAAGTCGATTTTTAATAACTTTTTCAAATATTTTTGATAGAACTGGTAGCAAGGAGATCGGTCTGTAGTTTTTAGGATCAGTCCTATTGCCTTTTTTAAAGACAGGTATAACTTTTGCTATTTTAACTGGTCTGGGAAGATGGATTCCTCAATACATTTGTTATAAAAATTGCACATAGGTTCAGCTAGTATTAATAAATGTTCCTTAATTATTGATATTGGGATCTCATTATGACCACAAGAATACTTGTTTTCCATACTTTTCACTATGGTTAAGATCTCATTTGGTGTAACCGGTGCAATTATCATTTCGTATGTTATTTCGTTTGCATTCATATTCAAGGATGCTGTATTTTGGTCATTGGCAATTGCACCAGTGATGCATTTGTAGTTGAACTGTTTTGCTAAGATGTCAGATATTTCTTCTGGATCTACTAGAAGTTGGTCATCGACTTTGAGACGAAGTTCTGGTTTTATTGCTTTCTCCTTATTAGTGCATTTGTTCACTATTTTCCACAGTTCTTTACTTAGATTTTTAGAATTGTTTATTTGCACCATTTAATTCAGCTCAGCTCCCTAATGCAATGGCAGTGTGTTGAAGGCATTGTCGATTTCTAGACATACTGCCAAAACGACCACCCCGGGCCACAGGGTCCTTGTCGATAGGGTTGACAAGTGTATATTTTCAAACTTCAGAATTCAGATAGTTCCATAAGGTCAGGCAAACTCTGCCCCTCTGTGTTTATTGCCGGGCAGGATTAACTGACTTGTGTAGGATAGAAGTTACTCCTTGTCTTCTGTCTTGTCTGTTGTTGTTGTTTGTTGCTCTTAACCTCATACATTACGCGTCTTAAGACAAAAAAAAAATTGTTAGTCGAAAAGCAGATAGTGTAGGTAGCGTCCTTTTTTGTTCATTCAATTTGCAACAATTTAATCCCAACTACAGCTCTCTAAACCCTATCGGGACCCAGCTATGGTCCATTATTTCCCGAACGTTGTCAATTTTCAGGGTTCCGCACCAAAAGGCTAAAAACGGGACCGAAAGACGTCCACTGCTGCACATAGGCCTCCCCCAGGCGTCGCCACATTGACCGATCCCGTGCGTCTCGCATCCAGCGTCTTCCATACATAAATATTTTGTTATGACTAACACAGGTATGATTTTTCTAAGTTGGCTGTTGTCCAAGTTGGTTTTAATGTCATGTATGGTTTATGATCAATATAATAAGACATTAAAACCTATTTAGAACACAGCGCTTGTTTTATGTTTTCGTTCGGGACAGTTGACACGTAGTACATTATTACCTCAATGAGTTGACATTAGATTTTTATCCTACAATTTCTAACCTATTCAATGTAATTCTGTGAATATTTTTTATTCGACAATGTTCTCATCAAAATTGCTACTAAATGCTCCTCAAACATCTTTTAGCGTTAGCGAAAGATGTATCAGTTGCCTGTCACAGATTTTGTTGCATAAGAAAATAAAATCGAAGGGAATTTTAAGATTTGAACGTAACGGGCAGCAGGATCAATCTCAATATTATCGGAGGGGAAGCACAAATATACTAACTGGTCTGTTTGAAAGGTTTGTGTATGAATTTACTTAGGTAAATTAACTTACGGCTTTTCCAATGGGCGTAGGCAGAAACTACAGTACTCCTACCTGCAATTGTATGAACTTCAGTAGTAATATAATGTCACATCACGCTTGTATCCTTTACCTAACTATTACACTCACGTTTCGGTAGGAATGGTTACTAGGTCATGTTATCTTATTCGTTAGGCTAGCCAATCTTCTCATTCTTCTTCTGCCTGCCCTTATCCCATGTTGGACTCTACGCAACACGTTTTCTTCTCTCATACCGTCCTGTTCCGCCACGCTATCACTAACTCCCTTTTCTTTCATATCACTCCTCACACCTTCCATCCATATTTTCTTTGGGCTTCCCCTCCCTCTCCATCCCAATCAATCAATCAACACCCAATCTACTCATTATGGTACCCAAACTAGGCTGTGACTTGATAATCATCAATATTTATACAGTCCTAAAAACCTTACTTTTCAAATCTTTAATTGATTAGGGACCCCTACGTTCAATATGCTACTTATAGCTAAGACTGGTGGTGAACGTGGTCGCTCACAATGGGCCTTATCAGAAGGCTTAATGTCACCCAAACGGCAATGGAGAGGGCTATGATCGGAGTTTCCTTGCTTGATCGCATCAGAAATGAGGATATACGCAGGAGAACCAAAGTTACTGACATAGCCCGAAGAATTGCGAAACTTAAGTGGCTGTAGACAGAGCACAATTCTCGCAGAAAGGTTGATCGATGGCGCCGAAAAGTTCTGGAATGGCGACCGCGAACTGGAAGACGATGCGTTGGAAGGCCGCCCACTAGGTGGACCGATGACCTGGTTAAGGTTGGGATCGGTCAATGTGGGGACGCCTGAGGGAGGCCTATGTCCAGCAGTGGACGTCTTTGGCTGAAATGATGATGATGATGATGAAGTGTTACTGTATTTTCCAGTTCGTCTTTTAGACAATGCCGCACATACTCCAGTGGCCTCGGCCTGGGCCGACAGGAGGAGATAGACTGGCGTGACGTCATTACCGAGGCGGAGCAAATCGTGGGCTACCCGACTTCGTTTCTTAACCTTCGATGGCTGTTCAACGATGAAATTGCCAGCACTGCTATTCATTTGAGGAAGTTGGTCAGTTTTACCATCTTCTAATACCTTTTAAACAGATACTTTTGTGCTGGTATAGCCAAAATTTGTACGAGATCACACAAATAGGATCTAGTTAGATCATGTTGTGGTAATGCAACCCAAGTGGGCGTATGGGAAATCCATAGGTATATGAAGGAAGATTTCTAATCATAACATTCAAGAAATGGCACGGCTTTATAAAGCTTCTCTGTAACGTACTCGTATAGGTACTTGTGTGGCAATCTATTTCCTTTTCTGCTCTTTTTAAACACACTCGATCTGCAATATTGTCGCACGGGTAGATGCGTTGCAAAGCTGGTAACGGATGAAGATTTCTGATATTAGATCTTGCCTTACAACACTTACAAATCTCCTATTGGAATAACGTACACATTTGGAGGATTCCAATGATCTTCGTTAAGTCTGCCGTGTGCGTTAGTTATGCAACGTCCAGGTTATCCCAGTTTTCTACAAAGCATAATCCTCAGATTAACACAAACCTTTGATCCTCAGGTCGGCACGAATCACCCAGTTCTAAAATCGGCCAAGAACCTGCTAGTGGGATCGAAGAGCAACCTCCAATCCGTCGGCCTGATCATACTGCTGGTTTCCAAAGCCGCTGGCTTCGACTCCTTGGAGTTTACCAGAGACCACTATGACTCTGGAGTTTTGCACTCCCAGAGAGCACTGGCAGAGATCGTGGAGATGAAGAGGACTGGCCATATGATACATAAGGCGATGGTGAACCTTCAGGATAAGAAGAGCCATGAGGGCAAGTTCAAGGATCTTCTGTATGGAAATAAGATTGTATTGTTGACAGGTAAGATGTTAATTGTTTTTTTATTGTGTATAGGCTTGCGCTTGACCATTATGTCACCTGATAGTAAGCGATGTGGTGGTCGACGGTGAAGCACGCTTGCTTAGAAGAAACCTATTCACTCTTGACGTAAAGACCCCTACATTATTGTTTTTAGGGTTCCGTACGAATACCGAATGGTCCAAACGGAAACCTATTGCTGTCACTCACGTGTCCGTCCTTCTGTCCGTCGTCGTTGACCCAAAGCCATACAAATGGACAAAAATATGTCTTAATTGTTTTTAAGGAGGGCTTCCATACAAGTAAAGGGAGGGCGTGAAAAAAACCTAGACTTACCCTGTCGAGTGGGGTATCGTTATTTAGAACTCGTTAATTAATATATACTGTGTTTTTTGTTTGAAAAATATTGGAAAACAAAGGAATGAGGAGCCATCAAAATCAGTTTTTTTTACAATTTGTTCTGAAGAATTTTTTAACTTCCCATTGACCCATAGGTAACTTAAAATTTGGTGATAATTTTACTGTAATTTGTGCTCAGAGCAAGTTTATTCCTTTTTCAATTGTGCTCAAAAGAGTCCTTGAACATTCAAAAGTTATCGCGCCGACGCGCTTAAACATGACGCGTACCTGGCTTGGGTCGACGCTCAATCGCGCAAATCGAGTGACGTGGGTCAGAAGAAGAAGGCCTTCAACAGGGCTGCCAAGTCCCGCAAGATGGTGTTGAGAAGGGCTCGGTCCGACCACATTGGCCGAATAGGCACCAAACTTTCTTCTTACCCAGCAGGTAGTAAAGCGTTTTGGTCCCTGGCTAAGTCGGTCGAGTCGAACTTCTGCCATCCCTCGCTACCACCATTGCTGTAACCCGACGGGTCGCTGGCCCACTACGCTGAGGAGAAGGCAAATTTATTTGCCGCTATTTTTGCGGAATCTTCACGTCTGAATCCGGGTGACGCGAGATAATAATAAACATTATCACCAAATTTTAAGTTACCTATGGGGGTAACTTAAAATTTGGTGATAATGTTTATTATTACCTATATTTTACTAACAAAAACCAATACAATGATAAGTCAGATTTTTTCTTTCAAAATCCCTCATTTTTAAGGTTCCGTACCGTACCGTAAACGGAACCCTTAAAGGATCACTTTATTGTCCGTCTGTAGCGTATGCGCCCGGTTCTACCCGGTACTTTCAGAACTGGGTTTACCCGGTTCCTTTAAGGATTGTTTAGAACTGGTCCCGGAAGGAGTAAACCCGGTTCCCCCGGTTCTTTAAAAATAAACTAAATTCATTATTTCTTCGATTCAAAATACGCGTTATAGACCAGGAAATAAAGACATTTGCTTGCGAAGAAATCTTAGTTAAGTACTTTCACCGGAATGTCGTTCATTATGGTAGCAGTAACGTTGCCTGAAAAGTCCATAAAAATCGCAAAGGAGCAAAAGAATGGGCTGTCAAAGAGCCCAAAAATCAGTTTTTTGGTTAGTTCTCGTAAAGTTTTAATTTTACTGCAATTTGTGCTCAGAGCAAGTTTATTCCTTTTTCAATTGTGCTCAAAAGAGTCCTTGAACATTCAAAAGTTATCGCGCCGACGCGCTTAAACATGACGCGTACCTGGCTTGGGTCGACGCTCAATCGCGCAAATCGAGTGACGTGGGTCAGAAGAAGAAGGCCTTCAACAGGGCTGCCAAGTCCCGCAAGATGGTGTTGAGAAGGGCTCGGTCCGACCACATTGGCCGAATAGGGACCAAACTTTCTTCTTACCCAGCAGGTAGTAAAGCGTTTTGGTCCCTGGCTAAGTCGGTCGAGTCGAACTTCTGCCATCCCTCGCTACCACCATTGCTGAAACCCGACGGGTCGCTGGCCCACTACGCTGAGGAGAAGGCAAATTTATTTGCCTCTGTTTTTGCGGAATCTTCACGTCTGAATCCGGGTGACGCGAGACCCGCTCCTTCTTCTGATGGATGCGAGACGAGTATGTCGGACATTCGCATCCATCAAAAGGACGTCCGTAGGGTGCTGCGGAACCTCGAAGTGAACAAGGCTAGCGGCCCTGACGGAATACCAGCAGTGGTTCTTAGAACCTGTGCGCCTGAACTGTCTCCGATCTTGACACGCCTATTCCGCCTTTCGTATGAGATTGGAAAAGTGCCGAATGCATGGAAGCAAGCTAACGTAAAGCCCGTGCCCAGGAGGGGCAGTCGAGCTGACCCGGCCAACTACAGACCCATCTCTGTAACGTCCATACTATGTAAGAGTATATGGAGCGTGTACTTAACACGAAGCTCCTGGCATACCTATATGTGATTTCTAATTTCGTAAACTAAAATGACATTTGGGGGGTTGTCACCTTATCGTAACTTAAAAATAGTGTTGTATCCTGAATGAATCAGTTTTAAATATTTTGATTCAATCGTGTTCATTAAAAGTTGTAAATTATAACATCAGTTAAAAGAGTAAATGGAAAAAATACTTAAAACTTTTTTTTAGAAATATATACACTCTTTTCCAAAAAAAACGGGCACCTAAGGAAATTTACTTTCTAAGGTCGATTTGAGTTACTTAAATGAAATTTAATTGTTCGACGTAGTCTGTATACTTATAATCGTGTAAATTAATACGCGTGAAGTGAATTTTGGCAATTTAAAAAAAAGAAAACGATGAATTCGTTTTGTTGAATTGACGTTTGAAGGGCTTTTCAGATAATTCCGTATCCAATTTTTTTTTTTCATTGAATACGTATTCAAATGTGTGATGTACCATTGTCTTCTCTGTGACACTCAGAGAAGTGGGGCGTCTCCTTTTCTTAGGAGACACACCAGCACTCGAGGTGCCCGGTTGAGCGTCTTCCATGAAGGAAAAGAAAGGTCTTGACACCAGACAGACAGACAGCGAAGTAATCCTATAAGAAATCCTTTTATAATACTCACAGCGGTTCTTTGTGTCTCTGAAATTGGCTACAAGACCCTGCGCAGCAGCTATTTTTTTGTCAATGTTGAAGATGAAGATAGCATTGTATAACTGTCTCTTTCACGCGCTTACGTGTGTTACATATTCCTATATCGCTTAATCAATTCAATATACTCGATGACATGATGGCATTTCCTTAAAACACCTACGCTTCCGCATCCGTCTCCGAAAAGTTATTACAGAGTTGCATAGGAAGTTAGTTATAGCATTTATTTAAGTGTCAATTTCTTATTTATTACAAGGACAGTTTATGTATTATGTTTATTAATAGTTATTGTTATACTTAATTAATGTTTGAGGTATGTGATGTGTAATGTGATGGTAAACAGCTAAGTAAAATTAAAGTTTGGAGTCGTGTCACAACGATTCGATAAATCATTTTAGAATCACATGCTACAACACTATGTTTCCCGCTTGCAACATTTTAAGAAAAAAACGTCGATTGCAGCTGTCAGTTTAGTCTACGAAATTAAAAATCACAGATTAGAAACTAACGAAATCGGTCTACTGGGGATCTTATGCCATTCACATATGGACTCACTCCATTTGTGAATGGCATACGCTAACCACGGTGAAGTGCTTGACTTCTCCCTCGTCATCTCGAAGGTTTTGACAGGGTTTGGCTTGAGAGCCTTATTGGTAAGCTTCCTTCATTCGGTCTGCCCAGTGGTCTGTGCGATTGGATCGCAGACTTCCTGAGGTACCGGTCTATACGAGTGGTTATTGATGGCCGCTCGTCTGACCAACTGGATATCAACGCCGGGGTCCCTCAGGGGTCGGTACTCTCGGCAACATTGTTCTTGTTGCATATAAATGATCTGCTACAACCCGGTACCTTTGAGTATGCAGACGACAGCACTGTTGAGAGATACTTGTCTAACGTACGGGCTACCGGGCCGCAGATCCAGTCTCTCCGTGGGGCCATGGTGGAGCGTTTGAACCTGTCCTTGCAGGCAGTCGCCGAATGGGGCGATGCCAATCTGGTCAGGTTCGATGCTGCTAAGACCCAGGCGTGTCTTTTTCCGCTAAAAGGATATCGCCGATAACGGGCCATTTTGAGTTTCTTGGCGTTACGTTGACATCGACCCTCAATTTTGGTCCATACATTGAGGCAAAGACTCCGTTGGCTGCCAAAAAGTTGGGAATCCTTGCAAAGGTGAGAAGGTACTTCATGTCGGAACAGCTCCTCAATTTGTAACAAGCGCAAGTTAGATCATGCATGGAGTACGGTTCCATCTCTGGGACGGTTCTGCCAAATACCAGCTCGACGCACTAGAGTCGATCGAAAAGCGGGCAAAGAGACTCATTGGTGATAAGGCATTGGTCAAGTCAAGGCTACAGATCCTTGAACACCATCGCCGAGTCCTTGACCTTGTCATTTTTTTATCGGTTACATTTCGGAGAGTGTGCCTTGGAATTGCACGATCTAATTAAACTTAGCCCGTTTCATCATCGGACTACCAGACGTATGGCGATGCGCCATCAGTTCATGGTGGACATTCCACCCATACGCACAAAATGTTTTGGAAACGATTTTATTATGCATACAGCTAAGGAGTGGAAATCCCTGCCGGAGTCTGTTTCCCGACAGCTGAAATATAGGAGTCTTTAAGTCATGAGTGAATAAGTTATTTCAAGGCAAGCGTGTCTCATCGCCGACCACATCATCTTTAACCAACAGATGAGATAGTGGTCAAGCGCGAGCCTATAAAACATAAAAAGAAATACTTATACCAAAAATATCAGCCGGAACCGGGGGAATCGGTTTGCCCGGTTCTAACTGCTTGCCAGACCCGGTTCTCAAAAACCTGGAACCGGATGCGGTTCTGCATGCGCTATCCGTCTGTCAAGACTTTTTATCTCGGTAACGAGAGAGGTATCGAGTTGAAATTAATATCGCATAATCAAATTTGATTTTTTGCAGCTGTCAAAAAATCAAACTTCTAGATCAACACAATCTAGAGATACAACCGTTAATGGCGCATATTTTACACTCGTATCAAAAAAAAAAAAAAAAAAAAAAACAAAATAGTTTATTTCAAATAAACCTTAAAGGTACTTTTGAATTGTCAAACAACAAAAAAATATGACTCTAGTTGCAAATTCGCAAACGTCAGTAGATCTCAATGGAGAAGAATTTGCAAGAAACTCCACGGACACTCTTTTCCATCAGTTTCAATTACAAGTTTTTGGTTACATCATTCTTGTTAAAAAAATAATAATACATATATGTGAGCACGATGCAAAAAGACGTGCACGTAAAAGCGTCTAGAGTAACAAACAATTTCAACATAAAAATGCAATGACAGGCCGAGGCAGCTAAGTTATGACCAATCCCAACTGATGGCGCCCGTTCACGAACATGACGCATGGATCGGCACCACTCAGCTCAACCATTATGGAGGGAACCGAATGATCCAACACATGTGCCACCATCAGAGAGAAATTAGAGAGAGCATGACACACTCAAATGCCAGGGCACACAGAAGTCAACCAACGACACATAGGTAGATTTACAGTCGGAACATAGTACTCACACATGTGCTGTGCAGTTATATAATACTAAAAGAAATTGAGTTTATACAATACAAATATATTCATACAGTCTTCAGCAGCTCCAACAATACTGCAACACTTTTCTGCCCATCACTAATTGTTTTTGCGCCCTAAAGGCTGCGGAGCGGGACCAGCATTTAGCCAAGCCAAAATCTATAGGGTACTTCCTGTTGACCTAGAATCATGAAATTTGGCAAGAAGCAATTTCTAATAGCACAAGTAAAGGAAAAAAGCCGATGGACGTCAATTTGTACCTACATAGATTATTAAGTTATTTGCAGTTGGTAAACTAACCGCGACTTGGTCGATGTATGGGGACTACAGTTTTCCAACGGCAAATTTATTTTTATCCTCATTCTGTTTATCTTATCGTTAGAGCAATGTTCGGTGCCCTCATAGTTTATAAACTTCAGTAATGTTAATAAATTATTTTGGTGAATGTAGCTGTTCGTATGGAACCCTCAGTGCGCGAGTCCGACTCGCTCTTTTCCAGTTGTTCCTATTTCAACCAACTTAATTTTGCGGTCTGGTACGGAACTCTAAATGTGCGAAGTCCGACACGCACTAAGCCAGTTTTCTGTCTTAATCTTTTGCCTGCATGGCTTGATAAACGAGTCTATTTATATGGCACATCTAGTTTATTTCAAAGTTCTGTCTATGTAATATAACTTAGTATTTATAAAACTTTTGAACGAAAATTTATTTCTAAGCCTAGTTACATCCATGTGTCATATTAACGCTAAGGCACTATATAGAATCCCAGACCCCTGCTAGCTTCAAACCGTATTACCCATGGCAGGTGACTTTCTCCTGGCAACATGTCTGCAGCATCTCGGCGGTCTTCGCAACAACGAGGTGACGGAGCTGATCTCCACCGGCCTCCGGGACCTGGTGGAGGGAGACGCCTTCGGAAAACATGATGAGAACCACAATCCGTTACCGACGCAACCTGTAGGTAAGAAGAACCAGAGTATTCTTTGGATAATGACAATGAAAGGACACATACATACATAAAAGTCACGCTTTTTCCAATGGGAGACAAGGGCAGGGACCTCCAATTAACTTTCTACCTGAATACAATCTGATTAGCTTGGTCCAAAGTAGGGTATGAGTGAGGTTCCATTTTCCATGATAAAGTGACAATTGGATCGTTTAAAAAAAAACATCGTTCAAATAATTTCAGGTGAAAGCGAAGCGGCAGTCTACGACTGGGAAAACGAAGATAACCTAATGAAACTCGGTTCAAATGACTTCCTTGGTCGAGGCATAGCAGAGTGGAAACTACGGACCTTGCTCATGTCTGGCAGCATCCTTGGCAAGGGTTGCCAGGGCGCCATGAAGCTCTCGCGCCGCGGTCCAGAGATGGAGAAGAACGCTTACATACTCGGTGGCCACTTGGCGTTACTATGGCAACTCTACTTGGACGTCAAAGACTTTTTCACTCATCCATATTCATACTCCTTGGTTGGGGCACCAACGACCATAGCTTTGTGGGAGTATCCTCAGATATACGGTCATATATGGGAGTCTAGGGTAGAGAAAACGCCTCTTGAGTTGCAGCAGCTGTATTACGCTGTGCAAAGTACGAGGTCTATGGATTATCTGATGAAGCTCCTGGATGATGAGCTGGCAGCTGTTCTGGAGTACAGCAACAGATTCCCCGTGGAGGACGCGAGGTCAGCGTTGCAGAAGATGGCACTCACCATACATGGGGAAACTCTACAGTATATTGAAAAATAAATAAAGGTATTTATGACCTGATCCTATGTTTTATTTCCCAAGTTTTTGAAAACAAAGGTAAACTCAGTTAGGTTGGTACTAAAATAAACTATCACAATAGCCTATTTTAAGTTGTGCCGTAACGTAAATAAACGCAAAATAAATTCACAATCAGACAGTCACGTTTACAAAATTAACTCGCGTCCATATCAAGCCCGATATATAGAAATTATTATTTAAATAACAACAATAACGCCCGTCATTCAAATGCCAAATGTAAGCTGCTCGATCGCGGCGCGATATTGCAGAATGGCCTCGCATCATGGCGCCGGATTTATATTTGGCGGGAATCTAATGCAGTTGCCGTGTCATTTATTAACGAAAATGAGTTGAAAATAGTTATTTGGCGTGATGCCTCGATAGTCAGGATGACTATCGAGGCATCACGCCAAATAACTACTATAAGGGGCACGTGTAAGACCTGCATATTTATGTTTTTTTTTTTTTTTATCGTTGTCAGTTGCCAAAACTGCAACCAACATATTATATCACTGATAGAGTCTGTGTTAACTGTTTTTTCAGCGTATTATCGGTGTTGAAACCTTTAAGATTTTTGAATTTGCCGCCTGTTTCATAGGACACAATGCGACTTGTGTCCCAGACAGACTCTAATATAATACTAGCTTTATTTACGTTTATTTTAGGGCGATTCATACCTACTGAGTTTGATGTCTTGGCTCTTAATTAGGTTCGATGCACAGGTGCTGCGTGTCGCGGGCTCGATGCCCACGTTTTTTAATCTGGTTATCTTCAGCAGCTGAGTCTGGATTTGTGCGCGGTTCATGGAAATAGCCTAGTCCCCTAATACATGGGACGTGAACATAATCGATGAAATGGATTGGTATGGATATGGATGCGTCATCGGTATGTACATGATGGACAACCGCATGATCGCCATCAAATGACCAATCACATGCGAGATGAAAGACGCGATATGGATTTCCTTCTATGTGATTGATTGATTGATGGCGGTCAAATCCTTTACCTTGCCGAATTCACTTGCGCAATTATGTTGTTAGACATCCCACCAGTACGCACCAAACATTTTGGTAATACTTTTATTATGCGTACAGTTACGGAATCGAATTCCCAGCCGGGGTCTGTATTTCTTGGTTGTTACAAACTGGGAGTACTTAAGTCAAGAAGAATTAGTTCTAGGCAAGCGTGCTTCACCGTCGACCACATCATCGCTTACCATCCGGTGAGATAGTGGTCAAGCGCGAAAAAAGCAACTTAAAAAAAAGTCGTGATGTTACATGACATAACAACACGCTTGTGTTCTGCGAAGGGCAAGGCAGAGATGGACCTATAGTACACCCACAACTCACAATTCGCCAGTTATGTTTAGGCGTTATATTGTGGGCGAAAATCACTAAACCATGATAAAAACAATATTTCAAGTAAAACCAAGACATAAAAAAGTTAAAATTCATTTACTTCTCACAAAACGTAACAGCTCATAGGTAACATTAATATTAATTTATCTTAGAAACTAACACTTTGAAGCAATCTTGATGATGCAACAATTACTAAAAAACTTAATAAATAAATGCTTGAACATGATTCTACTTATTTCTAAGCGACATTTGGGGACAAACCACATTTTCATTAGCGCCATATTCCTTAAAAAAAATACTATACAGAATGTATTTTTTACGCGCTCTGTGATTTTTCATTGTATACTTCAAATGATCATTGAATCATTAACCTACGGTGTCTGAATCTAGAATTTATCTCACATAAGCACGAGAACATGTCAACATTAAAGTAAATTTTGACAAGTTTCAACTTCAAATTCCCAATTCAGAAACCGGGTGTTATTAAATGAATCACGTCTGAAAAAAAAAACCGGCCAAGTGCGAGTCGGACTCGCGCACGAAGGGTTCCGTACCATTACCGCAAAAAACGGCAAAAAAAATCACGTTTCTTGTATGGGGAGCCCCACGTAAATATTTATTTCATTCTGTTTTTAGTATTTGTTCTTATAGCGGCAACAGCAATACATCATCTGTGAAAATTTCAACAGTCTAGATATCACTGTTTATGAGATACAGCCTGGTGAGAGACAGACAGATAGACGGACCGCGGAGTCTTAATAATAGGGTCCCGATTTTACCCTTTGGGTACGGAACCCTAAAAACGAAAAAAATACAATCTTTAACATCCATTGGCTATTTTGATATTATTTAGCTTAATTGACAATTAATTTAAGGCTTCAGAAACTTAGTAGGAATACTTATTGTCTTTACTGATATCAGGTACAATTAAATTATCTATTTGATCCATTTATATATTACAGGAAGATTATTTGAAAAGGGCAATGCTATTTAGAATACAGGTTTTTTCTCTTTTTACCCGACTACGGCGAGGCAAAAGGGAGCGTTATGTTTTTGATTAGGTACAATGTTTTATTAGTTACACCTGTCCCGGTTATTGTAATCAAATCTAGCAAGTTAAATTTGACCTACGTTCCGGTGTCCGATTTTGATTAAATTTTGTACACACGTGTATTTATCGTGACAATGCAAATTAAAATATAAAATCTTGTATAAATACATTTTTTTTTTATAAGAAAAATTCTTAGCAATCAGATAGTGTTGTCTCACTCTTACATAATCAGGAACTGTTTGACGGTTACCTAAATTATTAGTGTGTCTTTTTTTTCTTTGTTTGCATGTGTAAATATGTGTATCATTTAAAACTCTTGCATAGCATAGCAATTTTTGGCAAAACAAAAAGTATGACGAAATCTTAGATTTTGCGAATATTTACAAGATTTTTTGTACAATGCCCATTTTAAAATGAGATCTGGTTGACTAACAAAATCTTTAAGGCGAAAAAATAAATTAAAAACCGGAGTTATTAACAATTCAAGCAAATAATATTTAAAAAAAAACGAATCAAAATGATATGTTTGAGTTGATTTTAAACAGTTATACATAAATAATGCCCATTTTCGCTAACAGTAAGAGATATATTGAATATATCAACATAAATAAAGGCCTATATAAAAACGCACTGTTGGTTTTTCGACTGTCAGCCCTGAACTGAGCATTGAAAATACAAATCACGCTTTTATTAAGGCGTCTCCTAGAGTTATTGTAAACGGGCATAAGACACAATACTAATTAATTCCTTTTAGGCTTCATTAAATTAAATTAAAAGATGCCTATCATATTTAAAATATTCTAAATTATTTTTCTAAATTGTTTCAACAAAGAACATGATTGGATTTCCTGTTCCATTATTTTTCAAGGTTTCCCCAGACAGATGCAAAGCAACAAAGTGACAAAGATGTGACAAGCCCTCTATAGAAATTCGTTCTACGGACCCAGGCTGTGGACAACTTCTTCAAAAAATAATCCTTGCATTGATTTTGCTCCTCACCTGTCTGTGGAATCCTTATTCTATGCATTTTCTAATCTTAAAACACTACCTCTTAATAAAATGTACTAACACCATTCTACTACTACAATGTATAAATCATTTGCTTAATAGTGTCTATTGACTCACAATCTCCAAACTCTTCAACATAACTTTTTGCTTTGTTCGCATGCTCATTATACAATAACCGGGCTTGCTCTATCGCATCAGTTTTCAAAACCTCAGCTTTTAATACATCTAAATCGATGTCAGTTATATTTTGAATATTTCCTACTAATTCATATAAATCTGGCTTTTCGTTTAAAGCAAATAAAACGGGCGCACTGACTATCGAAAATGATTCTTTGTCCGACATCATTTTTTGTACTTCAGTAGCAGCTTGCCACGCCAAACATAGATGGCAGCCGAATTTGTATGCCATTTCTTGCTTCTCTTGGTTATGGGAGCCTAGTAATAGTGCCCCTTGACAGCCTCTGCCAAATAGTGTACCACCATTGTACATGGAACGTAAAGTCCACTCTCTGACAGGTGAACCTAACACATCTTTCACTTCTAATGGTAATGTATCACTGCAAATCTCAAAAACATCTGATTTTTTCTCAACAGGTTTACCAGGTATTGGCATGTTTTGTGCATCTCTATGTCCATAAAACTCTCCTTCGCTCACATCTCGTAGTGCTGTAGATATTAAGTATGATAAGTCTTGATTTTTCAATCTTGCTAGCATTCCATTGGCTGTCACAAGTAAATAGTCTCCGATCAGGATGGCTATTTTGTTGGCAAATATTGCTGTGTCGTGGTTCTTGTTTCTGTCGCTCGGTGGGATATTAAGCAAACCTCTGTGTACATAATGACCGGTTCTGATCATTTCCGTGAGCTCTGCAAGTATTCGTTGGTTTTGAGTTACTGTGCTGGTCAGCAATGATGTAGGTGGGTTTACTGCTTTGGACAGCAGTAAGATCACAAGCCCCCATGGTTGAAGGTTGTTGTGCTCATTGTGTAGAAGCATTTTGGCAGTCTTTACAATGGGGTGATTCATTCCCACCTAGAAAAAAATATTATATTTAAAAAAAATATTTTCACTTAACGATGCAGTTGGACAGCAACATATACAGAATAGACCGTTTCAAATATACACACTTTTTTAAATTATAAAATTAAAAAATATTGCAGAGTTAATATTTTGAGCAAATTTGGTTTCAAAGACCTTTACAATAAAGTATAACTTTCTATTACTATCTATCTTTTGTCTTATCTAATTAATATCTAACAGATAATTACTGTAATAAATCTAATAAGAACTAAAATGTCTTTCATATTTTAAAGTCAAATCGAGGTCATAACAAATCTCAGAATAGGAACTAAAGTATCTTAGCGTCCTCAAGAGAATGTCTAATTTGTTATTGTATCTAATAAGTGGTTCTACAGGAAATAACCTTGCACATCACATGGTCAAACACAAAACATTAATGTTGTTACATAATATTTAACTTTATGACATAAAGCTTTGCTTTTTGAGCTTTTAATATCTTTAAGTTATATTAGGATATGTTTTAGAGTCTTATAAGTATTGTAAAACATATTTAAATTCAATATTTTGGGCGTAACAACAGATATTTAGTACTTACAACAGTCCGCAAATGCATGGCCAAATTGGCGAATTCGTCGCTCAATAACCATCGTAAATTCATGAAAGAGGTCGGATATCCAACTATCTTCTCTGCTTCTCTTATAACTTTGCCCCATTGAGCAAGGGGAGGCCGAAAGACGATGTCTTCCGGAGTCAAACTCGTCATGGTCGATTCAAGGCGAATTTGTTGAGATAATAGCGCCGTACGGCGTAAATGACGGATAAGGGCGTACGACATGATCACTGATTGTATTGTTATTTGTCTTTAAATTACAGTCACATACAATTTTAGAGTAAAATATAATTTAAAAACACTCCGCCTCGCGCACTGCACAGTGGTTATGTCATTCTTTATTTTGACATTGACCTGTTACGTTCAGAAACCACCGTCATTTCTGAACGCCCAGGTTCCAATTGATAAGAACAGTAAATAGATTTAATAAGATTTTCTTTGATAATTTTAGGATATCTTTTGGCTTATTAAAGATGTCTGTTATCAACATATTTTAGTTCACAGATTAATGTACCCAACTTAAATCAGGAATCCAGTCAAAAGTGACTGTTTTATCATTTCATAATAATTTTATGTTCGTTTCGGAACGAATTGGAATTAGATTGTTCAAAATTTGTTCGTGCAACCTGCTTCTTTTACCGACTGGCAAGAGTTAGGTAATTAATTAATTAATTAATTCTTTATTGTACACCAAAAAACAATATTCAATACAATGTGATAATAAAGTACATGTACAAAGGCGAGCTTAACTCAGTGTTGAGTTCTCTTACAGCAAACCCTAGAGAGTGACAGAGAATGATGACAAAAGAGGGTAGGATCCAGTGTACAATTTTAAAATAACATAATTATAATCATAAAAATAAATCATAAATATATACATAAGTACATAATATATATATATATATATTAACATTGCGTTAAAAGGAAATGCTCTTTAATGTATTATTATTCTAAATATTGTTGTTAACTTAAGTATTATGAAATTGCGACATTGGTCTACTGTATAGACCTAAAAACACGGTTTTAAGCGTGACCTCCAAAGCCGAGGTCTAAATCGGGCTGTATTGTTTGTAACAACGACCATACTTTAAGGTAGATAATTGTACATAATAGAATCTGCTTGGTAGTGTATTTCATTCAGGATCAAATAAGATTATTAAGCGAGACTCTGCACACGTACCTCCTACCTATCAAATGTCGGCAAAAAATATATTATACATAAATACCTATGTTAGATTACCTACTCCAGGGTGTAAAGAAAAGGTGCGATCATATTTTAAATTCAGCTTTTGCCCGTATATAAAAAAAAAATATTATATGAAAATTCCATATTTTATTGGGCATTGCCTTTGACTTACTTTGAGAAAGTTTTTCATATAGATTCATATAGTACAAGGGCAGAAGCATTTTTTAAAATATTATCGCACCTTTTCGTTACGTTCTGTATAGCTGCCAACGGCAAGGGAAGTGCTCTGTACTATGGTTGCGCAATAGTACCTAAATGTCATACAAAAACAGCACCGATCCGCGCATTGCGCATCGGAAAGCCAACTTCAGGGCGGCCCAGAAGTTTGGCGTGAACAATATCTATACATTTATCTTCATGTACCTAATATCGATACCCATCACGTACCTATTCGCGTCTGCGAAGTTTATTTATTTATTTAATCAAACTTCATGCAACATACAGGTACATAGACAGACTTAATGCCTGACGCATTTTCTACCTGTATCTCCCATCCAAGGGTGGTGGAGAGGTAACATGGCAGGTGCATAAAAAATTGAAATAATTTTTGAAGTAAAATTGGTAAAAGATATAATAAATAGGTTAATTAAAATAAAAAATACATATAATAAATTCTTATAATTATATACTGCGTGGGCCAAAAATCGTGGATAACAGGATGATATTTGGGGCTATTTGCAGTAGATCATTAAGAACCACGTTTCGTATGATCAACGAGTTTTTGTCCACCTTATATATATGTCGTAGGATGATTTGATAATTCGAATTTTCGTGAAAACCCTAGGGATATTGCGAAAACACGGATATTTAGACAATGGCGAAACTGTTTCTCAATCTTACTGGAAAAAGTCCAAGAGCGAACGAAGCGAGCTCGGGAGCTTAGGGCACCCCGACACGGACAGGTTAGGTTCGAACGAGATGACGGGAGCTGAAGTGAGCGAGCAAAGCGAGCGAACTCAGCTCCCGTCATCTCGTTCGTGTTAGGTTACTTTAGACCCTGCGGACGGAAATAGGAGCCCCGCTGCGCGGGGCTCCGTCGACTATGTTGCCAAAGTACTAATCGTACTTGGATAATTTTTCGCCTATGTCTAATTATCCGCGTTTTCGCAAAACCCCTAGGATTTTCGCGAAGATTCGAAGTTTCAAATTATCCTACGACATATACATAATATAAAGGTGATTGAGATGACTGCTACTGGTTTAGAAAATAATGCCGCAACTTCCACATAAATACATATTGACTGGTGGCCGTCCTGATATCGAGAGGTAGCGCTTTCCAGAGAAGAATGGAATTAATATGAAAAGAAGACATGTTTAATCAAAAGTTGGAATATAAAAGTGCGTGACTATAGTACCTAATGAAAACTTGATTAAATTTAAAGTCTGTTTGAAATCTATTTGTTTTTCTGATGTCCACCTCACTAAAGACCATAACGTAGAATACAACAACTTTTTCAGAACTATTCCAATTATTTTGTAATTTATGTTTTCCGATGACGAAAAAAAATGAAAATGGCTAAAGAATCCAAATTGGATACGAGTAATACCTGGTATTAGACGGTGTAGCAAAATAAAAAGACGGTTGTTGTGGCAGCATAGATTAAATCCATTTAAGATAACTATGACGAAAGTTAAAAATTATTCAAACAGACTTACGAAAATTATAAAATTGACACAATTAGCAAAGAATAATTATAAAATGAAGACAGCATTAATAAATCGAAGATGACGTGGAAAATAATAAATGAAAAACACTACAAAGTGAAAAATAACTTCAATTTCGGAAGTCGGTGTTCCTGTTTACGTTTCTTCGTTTTTTGGCACCGACTTCCGAAATTGAAGTTATTTTTCACTTTGTAGTGTTTTTGTTTGGAAGTAGGTTGTAATTTTTGTAAAAAGTTTTTTATTTTTTGTAGTATTTGCAAGTAAACAAGTAATTCGTTTGGTAGACATTTATTGACTGAAATCCTGCGGTCGGTGGACAGTATTTATATTGGACAAAACAACTTAAGAATACCCTACATTACACCTCCACCCTTATTAACTAACTTAAAATTAACACTATACATAGGTACTTATATTCTATTTACAAAACTTAAAACTACTACTTAACCTAAACTAATTTAAGGCTGACCATATCTTTTCGGAGGTCTCCTATTCCTAACTAGGCGAGTTTCACCGGTGGTCGAGGACCCATCAACCAGTCCTTCAGACGGATCCGGCGTTATCAACCCCGGTTCCGACTGTGCCTCATCCCTACCGCATCCCGAACCTTCCACACCTCCCCCTGAGCACACCTCGGAGCGTATTTTTGTAACTGGTAGTGTAGGGAATACCAATGCATTACCTAAATGCCGGTTTAAGCTTTTGGGCGCAACGTTTGTGCTGACTTTTACGTTATCAGTAAGTTGTGATTGATTTGCCTTACATTTTAACTTTAACTGATCAATATGCCTATGTATCTCTGTGCCATCTAATAATTTTATTTGATAATCTGTAGTACCTAACCGCTCAATCACCGTACCACTTACCCACTTCTTTAATCCTTGGTACACCCGGCACCAAACCTCGTCCCCCGCACCGAGAGCGCGGTGCGTCCCGCCTGCCGCGTTCTTCTGCTGGTGCTGCGCGTCGGCCACCTGCTTCTCGCGCGACGGTTTCAGCCGGTCTAACCGAGTTCTTAACGTCCTACCTTGTAATATTTGTGACGGACTTTCTTTTGTGGTACTATGTTCAGTAGTCCTGTACACTAGTAAATACCGCTGAAGGGCAAGTTCTACATCTATATTTTGGATAATAGCTTTTTTTATAACTCTTTTGCACTGCCTGACCGCATTCTCCGCCAAACCATTGGAAGCTGGGTGATATGGTGCGGAAAAAACATGTTCTACTCCGTTATATTTTAAAAATGAATTAAATTCTTCACTACTAAAGGGAGGCCCGTTATCGGAGACTAATTGTTTTGGTATACCAAAACGAGACCAGATTTCCCTAATTTTATCTATTATTGCTTTAGCTGTAGTTGAAGTGACCCGACATGCTTCAATCCATTTTGAGGTGGCATCGACCATTATTAAGTACTTGTGTCCGTGTATTGGCCCTAAAAAATCCACGTGTAACCTAGTCCATGGACGAGACGGCCAGTTCCACGGCTGCGGTGCGTGGTGCACGGGTGCTTCGGCCATTTCAGCGCAGATAGTGCAGTTTCGACATTGGTTTTCTAACATTTCATCAATCCCCGGCCACCACACATAACTCCTAGCTATGCATTTTGTCTTAATTATTCCCATATGAGTATCATGTAGCTCCATTAATACCCTATCTTGACAAGATCGGGGCACTATTAACCTATGACCCCACATAAGACAACCTAACTCGGTATATATTTCCCTACGCCTGTTGAAATAAGGTCTAAGTTCGTTTATTTCTACTTCCCTAGGCCAACCATCCCTAACATAGCTCAATATACGCGTTAACATTGGGTCTCTTTTTGTCTCCTTTCTAATATCGTCATGATTAAGTAACAAAGCATCCGAGGCAAAGTGAAGGTACGTTTGCTCCGGGACTTCATCCATACCTGTTTCGCTTATTGATTTATAACCTTCTACAAGTCGCGATAAAGAGTCCGCTGTGTTTGAATTCGTATTCACATATTCAATTTTAAAATCATAAGCCGATAATATTAACGCCCATCTCTGTAACCTGCTAGCTGTCATGCTTGGAATTCCTAATTCCGATCCAAATATACTAACTAGGGGTTTATGATCTGTTTTTAAAACAAATGGTCTGCCATATAAATATTGATGAAATTTCTTTACTGCGAATACTATAGCTAAAGCCTCTTTATGTATGTCACCGGCACGGCTCCCTCACGTAAATGTAGGGTGGCCCGACCGCCCGTGAAACATCCCAGTCCGCCATCAAATACCTCATGGTATCTAGAATAGATATTACATAAAATATTATTTTTTTGTTCAACGGTTAAATCTTCCTCTGTTAAACTCGCACTATTTATTTTTATAGGGGGTATACTAATATTTAACTCTGATAACCATTGCCTACCCAAAAGTGTAGTACTTCCAGTTTTAAATACATATAAATCTAAAATCTTTTCCTGATTTTTATAGGTAACAGTTACTTCTAGGTACCCCCTAGGTTGAACTTTGGTTCCATTATAGAATTTTACTGATAATTTACACGGTAATAACGGTATATCCGAAAAATATTCTTCATAAGTATTACTCGAAATACAAGATAGGGGAGAACCGGTATCAATTTCCATTGTTAACAATACATTATTTACTAAAATGTTCATGCTCACCGGCCTATATTGGCTTAGCGACATTTGATAGATAGGTTCCTCGTCTTCCACAAAATCTTCCGCGTCCTCATCCGACTGCGTCTCGAACGTGTGCATAGCTGGCCGCCCTCCTGCACCCGGCCGCGACTTCCCGGTACCCCGGCTGGCTGTGCGCGGCCCGCCCGCGCCGCCGCCCCGACCTTTCATGCCTGCTCCGCCGCCACGGCTCCGTAATTGGCCGTAGTCCCGATGATCCCAGTTACCGCGTGCCCCATTCTCCTGGCACATCCGGCGCAAATGCCCAATTTCCTTACATTTGCTGCACTGATATTTTGAAAACCTGCATTCCATTTTCGTGTGTCTGTAATCCCCGCATGCAGCGCATCCTCCCACTTGCATGCGATGTACGTCTCCCGCTTGATCAAATGCAGCCGAACTCCGCCGCGACACCGTGTTAGTGCTCGAACCTTCGATTCCCGCCGCGAAGGTGTCCCCGCCGACCCCGGCCTGGCCGCTGACGTGGCACCGCCCGCGCCCGTCTACCGCGGCCGCATCCCGCTCGGCCGCCTCCAATGCGCTCGCCACCGATACCGCATTCACGAATTTAATGTTCCCTTCCGCAAACAACCGTTGTCTAATAAGGTCACTCATAATACCGCACACAAATTGGTCTCTCAAGTTATCGTCTAAACTTGTGCCGAATTCACAATACCGCGTAATTTTCTTCAATTCTGCCACATAATCGGAAATGTTTTCACCGGCTTGTTGTCTTCTTTGTCGAAATTTATAACGTTCTGCCAAAATCGACGGATTCGGTTGCACATGTTCTCGCATGACCTTCACGACCTCAGTAAAGGTCATGTCCGCCGGCTTCCTCGGACTACACAAGTTCGTTAGTAATTCGTATGCCGCTTCACCCATGAATGATATTAGCGTCGGTAACTTCAGGTCATCCTTCACTGCATTTACCAAAAAATACATTTCCAGTCTATCACAGTATGACTGCCAACTTCCAGTCCTCAAGTCGAATTCGCCAAATTATCCCATCCTCGTCGCCAATGTAGTATTTGCAAGTAAACAAGTAATTCGTTTGGTAGACATTTATTGACTGAAATCCTGCGGTCGGTGGACAGTATTTATATTGGACAAAACAACTTAAGAATACCCTACATTACATTTTTCATTTTTTAGTTGTGGTACATAATGTACCAGTTCTATAGGCTAGGTACCTGCGTGTATAGTGCCCAAAGTGAAGCCAGAATAGATTAACCCAATAAAATAAAACTTAAACAACCGAGGCATTTGACTTGGTCAACCATGATATACTGCTGAGCAAGTTAAATGCGTATGGGATAAGGGGAAATGATTTGTCAATCATAAAATCTTACTTTAAAAATAGAACACAACATACAGAAATAAGTCGAATTTGTAAATTAATTAAAACCGTTATAAAATACATATGGAGTTACGGAGTGGTCCAAGGCCACTGCACACTTGCTAGGGCCTTTATTATTTCATAGATATAGGTATAAATGACTTTCAAAATTTTTAGGCTTAACAATAGATAATAAACATAATTGGAAGCAACATATCTCAATATTAATTTAAAAATAAAGTCTGCTATTGCTTTGTAAAAACTAAAGAAAGTAGTCAATCAAGCAGCGGCAGTTAAAAAATCAATAATGTCAATTCTATACTGCGCTACGGAGTCATGTTTTGGTGTAACTCCTGTCATAAGGACATGGTGTTCAAATCGCAAAAAAGATGCATTAGATATATTACCTGTATCAAACCACTAACTGATAGCTGGAAACCTTATTTTGTATTATTAAAGTAATCACTTTACCTTGCTTGTACATAAGACTGCTTTATTTTTAAAAAAGAACATGCGTCTATTTAGAAAAGCACCTGAGCATCGCTATAAAATGATTAGGCTAGTAATATAGACATGAATTATGCGTTCGACCGATCAAAGACCGCGTTGCTGCACAAAAGCATACTTTGCAAGGCCCCAAAAATATTTTATAAATTACCAAATGGAATAAAGGACTTAAATATTATTCAATTTAACCGTATAGTTCGGGGCAGGTTCACTTTGGGGCGCGAAAAGTATACCGCCGCTGGTTTAGCGACGGTTCATTTTGGACCCCAGATTTTCGTCATTCGACATCCTAATTAATAACGTAATTATTGATTAAGATACCTAAATAATCTGATTAGAGGGCGTTAATTAAAACAGTTGAATAAAAAGCTTACATGTTAGCGCTACTATTTTTTTTTGATTAAGCGCGCAAGTTCATTAATTCACCTTTGTTAAACAAGTGTAATCATGCGATAAACGCCATTTCGATGACAGTGGTGGTCGAGCCTAAAAAACATTCAAAATGCACATTTTGGATTCTCAAACTCCATTATAGGGTTAGTAGTTTGCTCATCGTTTAATTATTTAACGAATTCATCCATTTTTCAAACTAAATATTTAGTGGTAATGAAGTTATTTGTTATCCAAAGTCAAAGTTTCGCGCCAATCAACCTATTTACATTTTTATTTTAGACAAATATCATCCACGCACAAGTAAAAACTATTACAAATATGACAATTTTGTCTCTAAATATAATAAACAACAAGAAGAAGCCCAGATCTTAACGTAATGAAAGAACACCGCACCGGTCCAATAATACGTAAAATTCATTACCACTACTTTAAGTATGTTCAAAACTTCCAATTCGTCAATGGTATTTATTGTTTTTAGGCAACCCTTATAGAATCACTTTGTTGTCTGAAATTTATATCAAATACTCAAGTCTACCGTTCCTTAAAGCTGTGAAAAATCAAACTTCTAAGCCAACGCAATCAAATGATACAGCCGTTTATGCCGCAAATTTCCGCAAATTTTCGACGCTCGCAAGGGAATCAAAACCTACGGGTTACTTCCCGTGAAATCAGAATCTTAAAAATTGGTACGAAGCAACGTCTTATAGCACAGATAAAGGAATAATTGCGAAAACCGTAAATTTTTAGTTACATCATATAATAAAAATATTTTCAATAATTTTAAACTTACTACCCCTTTCCTCTTGAACGCGTAGATTTATTAAATTGAAATTCATATTAAATACTCAAGTCTATAATATCATTAAGCTGAGTTTTGTACAGAACCCTCGGTGCGCGAGTCCGACTCGTACTTGGCCGGTATTTTTTTTTATTGTAATGTTGGTGTGCCAAAATGATTTTAGCAAGCAATCGAATCAAATCAATTTTTATTAAGCTATTGACTCGATTAATTAGGTAGTGATTATTCCAAATCGATTCTTAAAATTAGAATGAACCCATTTTATGCATAAAATACAATAAGTACTCGAAATAATTACTATTAATACTTTCATATAGTAATTTTAATAGATTTTTGGACAGTATTTGACTAAAACTATCTAAACAGATTCATAGAACCGTGGATAACATCGCGTCGAATTTTCTATGCGATTCAAAAATTTAAATTCGGAATGCGCTCGCTATTCAAAAATATTTTGTATAAAAATAATAGTGGCCTTATAATGTTTGATACTCTCAGAAGTAAACAGAGTGCCTAGTATATTTTTATGTATGTAACGCAAGCGTAGACAAATTTTGTTTCGGGGAACCAACGATTTTATGATTATCCGTTATATTGTAAAGAGTGTCGTGATGCTCCATTGGCTAAAGACCTTGCCTTGCCTGAGGTTATGAGTCCAAATCCGGGCAAGTACCAATGTGTCTTTTTCAAATTCATATATAATTTTTAAGTATATTTTGGACATCGTTGACAACGGTGGAGGATAACATGAAGAATCCCTTAAATAGTTATTAAACGCCTGAATCGCCAACCCGCATTGAGCAAGCGTGGTCAATCAATACTCGTGCTTTCTCTGTATGAGAAGTGACCTTTGGCCTGCAGTGGGACAGTTACAGGCTGGTGTTATTATTTTATTTCATATTTAGTAATCTGTGAATTATGGCTAGGTACCGACCTAGCAACTAGCTAGCTACAGCTAGCTATGAATTCGGTCAAGTTTGTTGTAATGTTAGTCTCTAGTCTAGTTTTAAAAATATGATCGACATGTAAAAGTGTTTGTACAAACCTACTTACAGAAATAAATCATTTATCATTTATTTATCATTTATGAAAATTGGGTATTCTGTAGATACCTTGAGAAGTTAATTTTTATTCGTTTTAAGAACATATGTTTGGTTTGTATTTACATCTGCATTCCCCAAAAGCAGTTAATATCAATAACCTTGAGCGTATCTTCTTGCGCGAATCCTTCCCAAGCGTTTTATGGCATGGTTGTCAGCCGAATAAGCTATAAATCAAAATCCAAGATGGCGCCGACGATAATTTGATTTCATTATTGGATAATTTGAATAGTTTTTCCGACGGAAGCTGGTTAACTTTTCGTCATGGGCATAATTTTCTGGCTTTCCGTGTATGTAAATAACGGATATGGGTTTAAAATCAAAATCCAAGATGGCGCCGACGAAGATTTGTTAACTTTTCGTCATAGGTGACATATTATAGTTTCCTGGGTCTCTAATAACGAATATGGGCTTTAAAATCGAAATAATAGAAAAATAAGCAACCAGAAATAGGTGTTCATCTTTCAACGTATCACTTGTGCGGGTCACAAATAAATATTTTTATTTCTAGAATATGTATAGCTTTGAATAGCCGCCATCATAAATTTGGGAATTAAGAGAATGTGCCAGACGTTAAACTTATTTATCTTAATGCAGCTTGGTGCATACGCCTTCTTAGATTTATTTTGAATTAATTTTCTGGGCCACCACCCTTGAAAATCATGTTAATGACTTCCATTACAAAATTGTATGGACGCCATCTTGAATTTTAATTTTCAGCCCTTTCTCGATTGACAACCTTGCCATAACAGCTGGCTTTGTAAGGATTCGCGCAAATGTACCAGCTCCTACCTACGCCTACTTATCATAAATAGACATAATCGTATTTATACTAGTCATTCTTTATAAAACCTTCTGCAAAGATCAAATTAAAACTCTCTTTTATACTAAAATGTATCTCATAAAATATTTAGAATGCCGACCGCATTCCGAATTTGAGTTTTGAATTCTTGTACATAATAGAAAATTCGCGGCGAATCCGATATTCTTTTTCCCAAAATACTGTTAAGATAACATTATGAAAGCATTTATGTATACTATACATAAATGCTTATACTATGTATACTATTTAGTATAAGTAATTATTGTATTCTATGTCTAAAAACGGTTTTGTTCTAATTTAAAACAATTCACAACAAAACATTTTTGAAAATCACCCATTTATTTAAATGAACCGAGTTGATCGAAATAATTTAAAATAAACGTTTGATACACTTAATCGAATACTTGCTGAATACAATTTTTTGAGTGAACGCACAGCACAAAAAAAAATCACGCCAACCAAGAAATGTCACATTCCGATTTCCGACTTAATTTAGAGTACATTTTTTCAAGATTTGTTCGTATTTTTTTAGGAACATTTTCATGAGAAATTACAAAAATAAGAAAGCAAATAGAAAGATATATCTTTGTTTTCCCCTTTTACACCTTTTCAGCAAGCGAAAAGGTTGTATAAGCATATTTTGAGCGAATCTAAGTTGTCTACCGTTTGGAAAGGTGTAGCAATTCGTATTTGGTACACATTTTGCAGTAGATTGTCGCGGTTTAACCGACCTCAACCTGTAAATAAAGATATTTATTACAACTGTACTGTCTAAAATAGCTCCGTAAACTTATTTTTCTGAACAAATTCGAATGTTGAAAGTTCATTTATAATCCTGAATTTCGTGACGTAATTTGCAATATCCGTCAACTCAGCTGGTAGTCATGTGTCAAAGTCTTGTCGAGCAGAGTGGAAACAAACTATGACATCTATTAGTGGAAAAATGATTAATAGGCTATTGACGAATTCTATGATAAATTGTAAGTTATTTGACATTTATATTTATTTAATTTAGACAATGAATTATTATATTTATTTCCATTCATTATTTATATGTACTATAGTCAATTTGTTAATGATTTGCTTGTTTTTTCTGTCTTATGTTATGTTGGGTTTCGTTGTAGTTATTTTATTTAAATATGTTGATTATTATTATTATGATAATTACTAATTAAGTGAAAGAGTGTACACCTTTAAGGTAGATTTTTGGGGAACTTATTATTTATTATTAAGATCTCATGTAAAATGAACCAAAAATCACACCAATGATTTAATTTTGAATAATGAACAAAATCAGAAGTATGAGAAGGACTAAGCAAGAGAAGATTGTTAGACGAACGCTGATCGGCTGATTCCTAGCGTCTGAAGTAGACAGATATTGAAAGCGAGGTATGAGATAAGAAGGAGGGGTGGGAGAGTTGAGTAGAGAGAAAAGCATGGTCAAAGCGCGCAAACGCCTCAGTCTAGTGCTTATTCGCTAGCTAATTTAACTTAACCCTATTTCGAGGGCAAATTTAACGTCTCTGCAAAAGATTTAAAACCTTGGTTGTCAAAAAGTACACTCGTAAAGTATATTCTTTTCTATCTATGTTTATTATATCTACAATTTATATTTGTAGGTACCTAATGATCGAACTTATGCAAATAACTCACATTAATGTTTCGCAAAAAATTCGTCCTACTCATGACCTACGATGCGACTAGCCACTATTACGTTATTCATCTATTCTGTAGCAAGCAGGTCATTGAAGTTTCAATCTTGGTATTTTTCTTCTGCCGCTGCCAACGAGACTGCCAATAACCTAAGAATGTTCTATCACAGTTTCAATGTGCAATTGGAAGTTCCACCGTTGATATAATAGATCCAGTTCAACTCTATCAGTCTAAAATGAATGAATAAGTAAAACGTTTTAAACGTAACTAAAGAAAACTAAAAACAAAACCATTTAAATGCACCTCAAGCATATCAGGAAAATCGGTCACGATCCGCAATAATGACGGCCACTGGATGACGCTATAATAAATACAGAGCAGCCAACTTTGAATGCAATTAGGTATTTCATTTTAGATTTTATCTCCACCCCCATATGAACGCATCGCTAATAAATACCACGTACTGAACGAACGCATTCTACACCGACCAATCACGTGTCGGCGCGCCATAATTCAAAAATAGAAGGGTCAGGGAGGCCGCTGGCGAAGACGGTGGCTCGTCCGTAGCAATTAAAAATAAAAGCAATGTATAATTTGTTGGCAGTTTATGGTGGACCGTACCTGCGGCCGCAAAACGAATAAAATGAGCGCCATTTGCATTTTGATCGGTGCATTTCTGATTGAGTGAGGTCTGGAGTCCGTACACTCGTTTGTTGTCGATTGTGTTTGTTGCAGGTGATAGGTTGCATTTTTAAGGACCTTATCAATTATTTTTGATGATCAATTTTACAGGTTACTTCATCCTTCCGTACCTCTAAGTAGGAAGGGGCCTGCATGGAAGTAATTAGTGATCAACGAGGATAATAATAAGAGGACTTGATCGCTAACGGTTGGAATTTCTTCATTTTGGGCTGTCTAGTGGCTCTTGCCACAACCCCTTCCATCTCCAGCTCCTTCTTGTACGCCTTATTTCACTTTCTCTTTGAGTCGTTTTAGTAAGTTGTTACGGTGCTTCTTCGTTGTAAGAGTTTGAAAGTGAGTCCTACCCTCGAGTTGTTTTTTTTTTGGGATTCTAATCTAATAGAACCTCTAAATTAAAATCTATGTAAGAAATTAAAATGTACCTTCTTAATTTGAGGTTCCATCACGTATTATCATGGCTTTGTTCCCCGAAGATTTAAGCTTACCTACTTCTAAAAAGATATTTTTTTAAGACACTTTAGTTTTGGTAGAAAACGACTGCACTTCTGACCTTGACTGTAACTTAGGGCAAACGCATTTTGTTAGTGAGTTATATTTAAAGTCTCATGTAATAAAAAGGAGCGAGCATATTGCAGTCAACCGGATTCAAACCCAGGCTGCTACTGTGAAATTCCGGTTAGAAAACCTAATAACAATTTGCCCTACCCAGGAATTGTACTCAGAACATGTTCAGCAGTAACGTAACCACTAAACCAACAAGGCAAAGCTGGGGTGTTATTTTATAGCGAAACTGTTACATAATTATCATACAACACGTCAAAGTAGTATTAAACTACATTAACAACACACTCAAAGTCTTATAAATATGCATAGAGCAATTTTTGTATTAAAGCAAACGTTAATAGCGTGGATTTGGCCCAGTAAATAACTCCTTACTTTACCACCGACCATAGCTAACGCCAATCCTATGTATTCAAAACCAATTTAGTTTATTACAGGTAGAAAGAGATAAAATATCCAATTAAGAACGTTATAAAAAGATAGAATCATAACCATAGACGCAGTGATTTGGGCTACAACGCGGGAAAATTATATGGAAAATTGGGGGACAGTAATGAGAAAATGGCGTTTTTTTAATGTAAAATGTTTCATTAATGTAATTATATTGAGAGCTTTTTGATATGGTGTCGTAAGTCTTGATATTCTACAGTAGTTAAGTATTTGCGTAGATTTGGGAGTATTTTTTAGGGTCTGGCACCAAAATGAAATCAAGAAAATCATATGATGTGACTGTGTCTCTCTATTGTAGCTCCGTGTGACAAAACTGTTTATTTCAGGAAGTATAAGTACAGACGAATATCGACGTTAAAGTTACAGCTTATTGTATTAACATTGCAAGTAGAAGAATATAGAAACCACAGGGTACAAAAACTTTTTTTTTAAAACTTTTTGTAAAAAGCGTACATTGAGAAATTCTCACTGTTCAATGAAAATAATTATTAACTTTGCAACACTGCTGCAAAACTTTTTTTTTTCTAAATGCACTCACAGGCACGGGCCGAAGTCTTAATGCCTGATCCTGAACGGAGGTTTTAATGGACGCCTTCAAAAAATAATATAACATTAAGACTGATCCTCATAATGAGTTACATAGGCTTCGGCCGGTTTTGAGAGAGACGAGACTTGAGCGCTTTTGTTACTTAGGTTCAACGATCCCGTTTTGTTTTTAGTAATTAAAATGGCATTTTTTTTCTTGTTTGGTTGGCTTAATGGACGAACCAATATTGCCTTTGAACACTTTTTGTGTAAGTTATTGATGCTCGAAATTAAATCAAAATATTTAATAATCTGTTCTTATAAATCTAAAGTTCTAAATTATATTTTCTATCATATTGATAAGAGAATGTAATCAGATTGAGGACGTGGATTGTGTCCGCAACAAGCGTGAGAGGGAGTCACTTTTGACAGAATTAGATTTAAATAGGCTTATTGTGGGATTAATACAATCAATTTTATCCCAACCAACTTCAGAAGGTGCCAAAAAATTATGTCAATCAATTACTGTTCTTCATCGGTGACTTCTCTATCTTTATCGCAAAATATTTAAGATATTGTTTAATTTCATTATGTTTTAATTATAAGTAATAATGTTAAATTGGTATAAGGTACGATGGGGTTGACATATTTGTTTAAATAAAAACCCCAAAACAAATAAAGAGAAAAAAACAATCTTGTTGATTACTTAATTAAATACCTACTCTTAAAAAACATAGAAATCACAATGTATAAAAAATAGAGGCCCACCGGTATCAAGAACAGAGTTCAAGTTACCGGTGTGGTCGGAGCTCCTGAGAGAGTAGCTTCTTAACTATACGCGCCGTGTCCAGGTGTACCACTTTCAGTATCAAGCGCGAGCGAGATCCAACTGCCCAACGAGAGCCACCTCAGGTGTTTGTCTTCACCTCAGGTGTGTGAAAAATGAGTGCGTCTTCTCAAGTGAAAGTATTATATTCAAGTTTCTCAAAAATTACATCCTGAGACACCATTTTCTGAGACTATTTCTAATTCCCAAGCTGTAAATAAATCTACAACTGTAACGGATGATACTAATAAAATTGTTACGATGCATTTCCATAATTGTTCAAATATAAATATTAGCCTCTAATTATTTTGTTTAATGTCTTATGTTCTTAATTTTATGTAAATAAATAAACATAACGTTCTTGTTCATAAGTTGCACTTACTTACTTTCTCATAGAGGGTGATAAAAAGTAGTGTCCACCTCGGCAGCAACACTGTTTTAAGCTGCACTCAGGATTCTACTTTAGAACCCTTCTACTCTAAAATCCTTCGCTCCGCTCTGGATTCAAAGAAACGCTCTCGCCTTTAAAGTAGTTGTTTGCTCCCTAGGTCAACAATCTACTATTTTATTATTAGAATGTCTAAGCTATGCTTTAAATCCCAAAACAATGTCTATTACAATCTCGACAATAAATGATGCCCATCATCATATTATTCTGTCTAGTATTTTACCAGTTATATTGGAGTTGGTTTCCAATATAACCGGATGCAACTGTATTAAAGTATTTTATTTGGCGCGACTGCCTAGATATCTGAACTCTACAAAAATTTGTACCTATCGTTTAGGATATCCGTACTTCACACCTAGTCGCGGTTTTCTCATCTATCTAAAAAGTAATAAGTATATCGAAAAATATGGGTTTTTCCTCATTGAGTCTCAAGTCGAGAGGCTGAGTTTTCAAGGATTCTGTTGATTTTGATATCTTCAATTAGCCCGGAGTTTGCAAGTCGTCATGATCATTTCAGCCGACGGATGTTTGTTGCTGGACATAAGCCTCCACTAAGCATCTCTACATTGACCGGTCCTATGCTTCTCACATCCAGCGAACTCCCGTGGCCGCCATTTATTTAAATTAAGTACAGCTTACATTACATAGGTATATTACGCATGTTTGGAATCATCATCGGCCCCTTGTTGGGGGCTTCTAAACGCTGCGTCTTACGGTACGCTGTCGTCACTCCAGAACCTTTCAATGCAATGGCAATTCTTCGGGCTTTATCGATTACTTTGGTCCTCTTGCGGATGTTTCTGATTCCATCCGGACTTTGTAAATAGATCGGCAGTATCATGTCACTAATGCATGCGATTTACCTAATTTCCTAGCTGACAAAATAAGAGGATATACTGACACCCTTCCAACAAACTATTTAATTCTTCTCCAGTTAAGTGGTTTCGTTTAAAAATTAACATAGATATTAATAGTCATTTTTTGTTGACACTCAGAAATGGCGGTCGATAATTATAATATACCCTGCGGGCATCTTGTAATACGTTTAGATGACCGCTGCGAGCCGAACGAGCTATTTAAATTTAAATAATTATTAGTGAGCCTTTTGTTTTAGTCTGATAATAATAAGTATTTAGAAATAAGGTATCTATTTAATAGTACCTACAGCTGCAGGCATGGTTTAGAAGACGTCCTGGCTGAGTACTCAGTTTGCTTTTTATGTCAAACTTTGCGTATCTTTTTATTTTTTTATTATTGATATATATTTTTTTTTTTACAGGCAAAAATCTTACAGACACAAACATACAGTTCCCAGAAACATACAGGAGGGTGACCATAAGCTCTTAGACTAAGGACAGATGTATATGACTTGTATGCATCTGTCCGTATGTACTCTACTTTCAGTCGAGTTATGATAGTTTGTTACGTCAGGGTACGGTGGCTGTACATTCAAAGAGCTGTTTTCTCTATGCTAAAAGCCAAATCATGACCCGTAGTGCAGAAGTCTGTAAACTTCCGTAGTGCTGAAGCCTGAAGTCAATCTGCTCAACTACTTTGTCAATCATGGTATGCCACAGATTGCTAGCTAGAATCAGGTAGGGAAGGATATTATGTAATGTCCCGGCCGTAAAGCTCTACTCATGGATATATAGGATCTTTAGTAAGTATAAGTCGTAGCCGTGGATGTATCAAAAGCCACGCAGACATTCGGTTTCACAAGACCGTATATGCAACTTTGACCACTTCTTCGAGAACTAGAATGAGTCCCTTTTTTTTGGTTTTGCTATAAAACTATGGAGAACTGTCATTTTGCTCGCAGTATTAGCAATAAATGACTTAAATCTGATGTCTGTTTGAAGAGCTTGAACTAGCCTCTGAGCTGGATATTTTCGTAATAAATCTCGTTCAGTGCAGTTGAATCGGATATTCCGTGACGGGTCCACCTCATCTACTTAGCCATACAAACGTAAATGTAAAAACCCCATATTTATTATTAAATAGACTTTAATAAGAAAAAGGGGAGAACAATGATATTTACAACGCTGGTTCACAATCGGGTCCATCCTCTGTGTCTCCGTTCGTCGAACTTCGGGGGACTTCGGGCGTCGTCGGGGATCGTCAATGCGCATTAGCGTACAATGTGGCGCACGCGCAGGAGGCGGCGCTTTGATCGTGCCGCCATTAAAAAATACACGCATACTTGATACTTACATGGTTTTTTTCGAGATAATAGTGTGTTGACTTTGTTGTTCTTTAGAGAGGTGATTTAAAAAAAGGCGTTTATTATGTTTTGGAGGTAATGTCAAAGGTTGCAGAATGTTGAGGCTGGTGTCAAAAATTAATTAAGTTTCACGAGATGTAACGGTATACTTAGTGCCTTCAAAGGTCGCATTCAATAATGCATTCAAATGGATTTGTCTTCTAACCATCTCATAGAAACTTAAAGCTTCATGAGAGCCTTTTTGTCGTCGACCATTGGGTCAGATAATACCCTGATACCAAACGCATTTTCTTACATAGGTTCGTTTTCTGGCTTTCTTACTTCTTCTATTCTCATATTATATTAGTTCGGTCGAGTTCATCATGGACTGTTAATAGTGGTTGATGTGCAGAAAGCCCGAAATCGAAACAGGTCCTATATATAAATATAGGTCCTGTTCCGTATCCTTTTTCCCTTTCTTTAGGATCCTTTTTCGTATTGTGCGTAAAGGACAGATGTAGACAAGACATAAGACGAGGCTATATCTGTCCGTTACGCACAATAGTTACGTACATTGCTCTAAGAGCTCATGATAAGGCCCCAGGTGTAGACTATGTTATCATTTTCATCATTATTTGGCCGATAGACATCCACTGCCGGACATAGACCTCCGCCAAACGTCGCCACAGCACGGGCGTTTCCAGCATTTGCATAAGGTTGGGGCTAAAGTAACTTAACTCGAAAAATAGTAGAAAGTTCAGAGGCGGACCAAGTCTGTCGGGACCTCGAACCGGTACGCAGAAAATCAAAATGTCAAATGAAATTTTAAAATTTCTGTACTCATCTTGTAGTTTTTGCTCTTGAACAGTAAAATTTTAACATTAATATTAGCGGGATATTTACCATGTTTACTGTTTGTTTCGAGTTTCAACAACAGTAAACATTTCACAAACAGTAAACATGGTAAATATCCCGCTTATAATGTTAATGTTAGTGACCATGACAGTTTAAAAACTTATATAGTAAACTTTTAGTTACGAGTCAGTGTGAAGCGTAGGGCAGGCTGCCCCATCTGTCCCACCCTAGGAACGCCCATGAGCACCAGTCCTAAGCTTCTCACTTCCAATAGGTTCCTGTGGCCTTAATCAGGTTATCGGTCCACCTTTTGGGATATACCCTATATCAATGTACCCTATTGCTTCTTACCCAGATAGTATTTGAGTCAATAGGGGTATATACCCTATAAGTTGTCCGTGGCTGCTGTACGAGTACTAGTCGAATATCAGTAACTTAAAGGAGTGGCAGAAGCAGCATCTTCTAAGTTTTAGTCTCCACCAAGCTTTGGGATACTTTACATTTTCTAACAGACAACGCAACCAACCCGCTGGGTCTAGAAGCATGAAATTTGCCATAAGAGTTCCTTAAATAACGAAAGTGAGTTATAAGGATTTTAGAAAATGTAATGCATAAACATTAGGATTAAACAAGTATTGCATAACATAAAAGTTTGTATGCAAGATTGTAATTATTATCTGGCTTGTGGTTAAAATAATCCTTTAGGGTCCTACATTCTATTAGAATTACCTCAGGCTGTCTAACAGGCTAATATTTTTATCTCATAATCATGGGCCATCTATTGTAATGATTTAGTACCGTGAAACATAGTGTATCAATACAAACACATTTCCATCAAGAAGTAAAAAGTGTGAAAAGTTTCAATGTTATTAATTATTTTAAAGAGACAGATTCTCATGTGCATTAATTAATATTTCGAGAATTTATAAATGTTTTTTATGTTTTTCAACGACTTTTTGGTTTTTTGTTATCATCGCGGAAAGTTTAGTTTACGCGAAGTAACGCTATCGCATACTAGATGTCGCTGCTAGTAGCGTTTTTCGCAGATTCTCAAATGAAACGCTGCTTGAGAACTTTCGTCATTTTAGTTCAAAAAGGTTTAGTTAAGTCATTTAAAATAAATAAATGCTTAGCTAAATATAAAATTTGTAGTTCTTGAGATATGAAATTATTAATTATGTTTATAGTTCCTAGTAATTATTTAATTCTACTTCGAGCAAATTATATCGGTATATTCATTTAAAAAGTCCCTTTATAAACTTTTTAAAATTGAAGTCAAACGACCAATTGCGTTGAGAAGCGTTGGTACTGTAAATTAGATTTGTAACCACACTTCACACATATAGGTACTTCGATGTTTGGAGCCTATAATATATATAAGTAAATCGATCTCTGCTGTCCTAGTAACATCTACTGACAACCTGTCAGTTACAAGTCCAAGTTGCGTTTATTGCAATCTGGCTTTACTTTGGATCACTTTCAGTTGATTTGATTCGAGTATTTCAAAAAACTTTTAGGCTTGTAGCAATGTAGAATGTTAGTAGGAATATAAAGTCTACTACAAAGTCTGCTCTCCAAAGTTATAACCAAACCACACGCAGATATGTAAACTAGATAGTACCTACTAGATACCAGGCATGCATATATTTTACCAGCTCTGTTTTGATTCCATCTTAAAGACACCCGGGTTATCACTACCCGGTCACAAATAAAGAAATAAAGACTCTTCTAGTGTCCGTGCAGTTTCTTGCAAGATCTTCTCCATAGAAAAAGAGAGGATGTACGTTTTGGAACATGCAAATAGCTGCAAATTTCCGACTCCATGACAATTCAAAATACCTGTAAATTATTTAGTTGAAACAAATTGCTTTCAGTTTGATTGCACGTCTAGTAAGAAATTGTTAGTAAAAACACTCGAATAACTCACCCGCCTGATCTCAGGACCCATCTGAGGACCGCATGCTCAGGTGTTCCACTTGCGCTTGCGATTACTCGATGAGAAGAACAACGCGGCTATCACGTGACGCTTAACGGGTTGATGGCAAAGTTCGATCGTGCATGGAGTTTTGTTCTTATCTCTGGGTCGGATCTGCCATATACCAGCTTGATGCAATAAAGTCGATCGAAAAGCGGACCAGGAGGCTCACTGGCCAATGAGCCACTGGTTAAGTCAAAGCTCCAGAACCTTGAACACCGTGGCCGAGTTGCCAGCTTGTCGGTTTTATCGTTTACATTTCGGGGAGTAGCGATGGAATTGCTTGATCTAATTCCGCCCAGCCCGTTTCATCATCGGACTACTAGACGTACGGCAATGCGCCATCGGCACACGGTGAATACACTATAATACCCATACGTACTAAATGTTTTTATTATGCGTACAGCTAAGGAGTGGATTTCCCTGACGGAGTCTGTTTCCCGATAGCTACAATCTAGGTCTTTATCTCAAAAGTGAATAGGTTTCTTCTAGGCAAGCGTGCTTCACCGTCGACCAGATCATCTCTTACCATCGTGAGATAGTGGTCAAGCGCGAGCTTATAGACAAAAAAAAAAACTACAGTAACACCACTCAGTGACGCAATCATAAGGTGCTCGCAAGTAGAGGTGATCCCTGCTGATCACTCCAGCCAGGTGAGCACGGCCTCTGTGATAGGCTTGAGTCACGCATTTTATCACGGTTTTTGCTCCCAAACTGTGTTAAAAATGTGTGACGCTAGCCTGTCACAGTAGGCCGTACTCGCACGGCAGGAGGTGGGCCATGGTCTGCGGAGAGATGCCGCACAAGCACTGAAGATTAAAGCCATGCGAGAACCAATCAATCAAGCAATCACGTCACATTGATGACGTCACCTGACTTGATGAGCAAATTTCTGTCTTCTTCATATCTCCCAACAACATTAATGAAAATAGTTAGTGCCATACGAAAAAATTTACCCAAGCAGCTAGGTGGTAGAGGGATGAAATGACCTGGATTCAGGCAGATTTCAGTATATATCGTGAGGCTATTTTATTGATTTAGAAACGTTATCTTCCCCATCCAAACATATTGGGAGTAACTTACGCTACTTTTATTCTAGAAAAAGAATTAGGGTTCCGTTTAAAACAATACAACGTATGATTTGTTTTTAGATTTACAAGTTTGACGCGGCAATGTCGGCAACAGCTCTTCTATATAATCTAGGGTATCCTCACGACCACGATGTTGTTCTTTCACCGATGACAGCGATTCAACGAAATACGTGTCTTTATAAACCATAGATTAGTAATGTTTTCTGGCTATTGTTTATTCATAGGGTACAACAACATGAAATAATTCACCTAGCGAATGAAACATCACGCAAAATCCAGCTTGACAGAACAAATCAGAGCTAAATAACTTAATTTCCGGTAAGCTTGCCAACGTTATTGTACTCAAACGGTCTTAGGACCCTTCCATACATGATTGTACTTCCAGCTTTTACGACGCACTAAACATAACTACTGAGTTACATAAACTGCATCTGTTGGACGTAACACCTGTTAGCGTACGTCTTTGGGACGTAAAAATATACTTTGTTTCGAAATGTATTGGTTAGTACTGTTTCTAGGGATTGGGGATTGGGTAAGGAGTTTGAGGAACAGTGCAAGTGGATGGAAATACATTACTTGGTATTATCATGAGTGGTCATCGGCCAACAACCTCTCACAGAAAGGAAACCTCTTGGTTAGTGAATGAAGTAGTAGTATGTAAAGTTTTGAAATGATTGGATAGATAAAGACAAAAAACAAGAAAAAAAAAGGGAAAACAAATTGAAGATCGAAGAAGGTGAAAATTGGGTGGACGATTGATGTATGAAAGAACAAACATGTGCATTATTCCTTTGTATTATAAGAATTGTTTCTAGTACAAATAAATAAGAAGACACTGCTCGTCTTATTATCCGACTGCCGAAGGAGGGTAATGTGTTTATCAGTCTATGTATGTATGTATGTTTGGCCGATATTGATGATTCTTACGTCAGTCGATTCGTCTTAACCCTGCGAGTGTCACTGGCTACATTAAAATGGGAAAATAGAAAAATGGTGGATTTTGGGCGCCATATTGTGAGGTCCAAATTTTATTTTTTCCAAACTCATCGTGTGAGGTATCAAAATAAAGGGTTTTAAGAGGTGACTATAAAAATATACCACACTTATAAGTTTAAATGGACATTGTTCTAAAAAATAATAACAAAAATGTCGTAAATAAAAAAAATATTTAAAAATAACAAAAAACCCGACAGGTGTAATAAAACTTTTCGTTAAATTACACCTGATTTTTCTAGAAGAAATGAAACGCATGTTACTAAAAGAGTTATGAATATAAATGTGAATAGATGGACACGGAGAGGAAGGTAAAAGAAAAGATGGATGGACTGTGTGAGGAGTGATAAGAAAAAAAACGGAGTCAGTGATAGCGTGACAGGGGACAGGATGGTATTGGTGAAGAAAACGTGTTGCGCCGACCCCAAGCAACATGAGATAAGGACAGGAAGATGATGCCCTGGTTTCCCTAACATTAAATTAGACATGAGAAGGCGCAACGGTAGGAATTCAAAATTGAAACCATATCTAGTGGGTATGCTATCAGGTCCTGCCCGTGATGGCTACAATGTTGTATTTTTATAGTGTGATACAGTTCGTTATTTAACCTTCTTACTAATAAACGTTTTATAGCAGGTCAATAGTTACACATCGATTTCCCTCTTTCGACTGCCAGTAATTTGACTTTCGAACGAAGAAGACAAAGCGGTGTGTAACTGTACAGACGCTATACAAAGTTTACTAGTAAGGAGGTTAATGTTTAACAGCTAAAAAAAATAGCCAAGTTGACAATCTACAATCAATAACACTAGTAGAAAACGAATAAATTTATGAGAATGACCCATCTGAACGTTAAGTCACGTGGTCAGACCGTACAAATAGAAGGAGTTAATGATTGTAGAAAGAGATTCGATACCAAAAGTTTGTAACTTGGCTAGGGAGGCAGAGGCTAACCTGAATAAACAACACCCACCGACACCAAATATCTTCGGCTTCGTCCGAAAAACGTCAAACCCACGAAAAGAAGTCTTAAACCCAGATTCTAAAGTCTCCGAACATGTTATATTATTAACAGAGATTTTGTTCGGTTGCCAGTACATTCGCTAGGGACACGGTTTCCGTATGATTTAAATATTCAAACTTTTTAAACTTGTACTGAGCAACACGATTCCGTAGAGTTCGTGTGGAGGATAAAGTTTTTACAAACATGGTCGTGGTCTTTTGAAAGGTATTCTAATATTAATCTTAATTGTAAGTTATTAGTGTTATTATATATATTCTATAGATATATTATATTCAGGGAAATAGTAGCCTTCGTCGTTTGTAGAAGCCTTACCCAAAAAGAGATGTTAGAGTACTATAAATAATATTCATGGAACGTAATATTGAATGGCCACAGATTATTGCTTTTGCGACCAATTTTGGTAAGATCACAATTTGTTTGTTTCATGGTTTATTCTGAATGAATGCAAGCTATTTTTAACCGACTTCAAAAAAAGGAGGAGCTTCGAAATACATCTGAATCTTTTAACTTTTATTTATCTTCCCCGATTACTCAAAGACGCCTGACCGATTTGGAAAATTCTTCTTTTGTTTGAAAGAGTATATTTCACAGGTGGTCCCATGGTCATCAGGTCAGGATCTGATGATTAGATCCTAGAGAAATCGAGGGAACCCCTCAAATATTATAGGCATACATATAGCGATTTTGGTATGTTCATCAATAATGCCATCATTTGCACTCAGAAAGTATCATTTGCTAAAGTGGAACTGATGAAGAAGACCATGGAACTCCTTAATGCTAAGTATGTCACGGGTATAAGATATCTCGTATAGTTAACCGAATATGATGAAGCAAATACTTATAAATAAATGGTACCTACTGTTGAAAATGGTATCATGGAACTGATCTGATGATGAAGCCGGCAGGCAGGCACTGGAACTCCGAAGTAAAACAAAGTATCCTAGTAGTATTTGGGCTTTATGGAATCGTCATGAGATGTACTTTGGCTATAAATAATTTTCATGATAATTGGAGGTACCTACCAAAACTAAAAAGAGAAAAAGAAACATTTTAACAAAAAATTCAAACGTTTTCCAAAACAAAACACTACAAAGCGAAAACTAAGCTAATTAAACCCAGCTAAATTTCTTTTCCGAAGTCGGTGGTGAAAAACTGAAAACAATAGGTACAAAAGACACCGACTTGCTTTAGATAGCTTAGTTTTCACTTTGTAGTGTTTTGTTTTGGAAGTCGGTATGATTTTTTGTTAAAAAGTTTTTGTTTGTTAACAAGTTCTTGGCCTATCAAGTTGGTATATAACTTAGTCGGTTGTTTTCAAAAACAGTACATTTATCATAATATTTAGCTCATAATTCTTCAATGAATATTGACTTGAAAGTTGCGAAATTCTTCATTAATTTCTTTAAAACTGTTTTGTTATTTGGGTTTTTTTCCTTTATTCCAGTAGCAACTCGGAGTGTCTACGGATTGTTACCCCTTTTAATGTGAAACTAGAAAAAAGTGGGTGTACTACTTATACATTACTACTGTATACCACCTTTAGAAATAACGCGTGTTGTTTGTACGTAGTATTAATAGAATTTTAAGTACCTACGTACGCTATATTGCACCACCGCATGTACCAGGCTAGCATAGACGGTAATGCGTTTCTGATTGCATGCCCGACGCTGATTTTGTCAAAAGTGCAGTTGCAATGTGCTCCTGGTTCCAATAATGTTATGATAGGAGTCGCTTTCGTAATACCAATGACCAGCCAACGTGTTGGTATGTGAGGATTGCATTATCTTGACCAGTTGGATTATTATTTAGATGCCTAAGCTTGCAGGTATGATAGATATAGGGACGGGAGTCTTGCAGTTTAGTCGCGTTCTATGTTTAGGATTTCATTTAATTTTAAATCACTTTGCATTATACGAATACGCCTGAGGCTTGTGGCTACTTAAAAATATACTATTATGTCGCTTGCATGTCACTTCAAAGGTAGCCACCACAGGGATCCACAAAAAGTATGAAAATTTGTACAGTAGTTCCTCATAACAAAAGTGACAGGATTATTGAAAAAGATACCCTATAGGGTTTTAATTATGGGATGATAGTTTGTATTGAAATTCTTCATTTGTTGCTGATGTCAATCAAATTACATTCACCGAATGGCTTGTAATTCGAAAAATACAATCAAACTCATTTTTCTAAATTCCTATGAGAGTACGCAGAACCGAATGCCACCAGCTACGATTTTTATATTTTGCTTCATTACACTATAAGTACTGTCGTGAAAATTATAATATTGCAGTTCCTAATACCACAAGAGAATAATATACCTGAATAGTCGTAAATACATACTCATGCCTTTTTAGGGTTCCGTACCCAAAGGGTAAAAACGGGACACTATTACTAAGACTCCACTGTCCGTCTTTCTGTCTGTCTGTCTGTATGTATATCTGTCTGTCTGTCTGCATGTCTATCTGTCTGTCACCAGGCTGTATCTCATGAACCGTAATAGAAAGACAGTTGAAATTTTCACAGATGATGCATTTCTTTTGTCGCTATAACAACAAATACTAAAACCAGAATAAAATAAAAGTTTAAGTGTTCCATACAACAAACGTGTTTTTTTAGCCGTTTTTTGCGATAATACAGAGGTACAGAACTCTTCGTGCGCGAGTCCGACTCGCACTTGGCCGGTTTTATTTCATGAGGGAAGGCACAACCGAAAGCCTACTATGATTCTCAACTTTTGCTTTCTTATATTTGACGCCCTAACATCACGACTGTATTCTCCAAACGGTTAGGTAGGGGTGCACCTATAGTAGTATGGTAGGTACTACATCCACATTTCACCAGTTATAATAATAATAATAATCTAGATACAAGCGGCGAGTGGAGCGATACACTCAGAATCGCACATTCCAGAACAACGAAAGGTGGGTTTATAGGGCTTGGGAGCGACCCGACCAAGGTGTGACTGATACGCGCCTACCGGATAATGACGCCATGTGTTCGTTCTGGCGCGATATCTGGTCGGTGCCTGTCAGTCACACCGAGGGTGACTGGACTCGGGAGGTCGAACAAGCGTGCGATCCGATACCACAAATGGGGGCAATTACCATCAGCCCCCAAGATGTAGCTCGTGCAGTCCGTCCGTTGCCTAACTGGAAATCTCCAGGGCCGGACGGACTGCACAACTTTTGGATTAAATGGTTCCAAAGGTCGCACGCTCGTTTGGCTATTCAGTTCCAGTCTTCCTTAGAGTCAGGATCGCTGCCCCAGTTCCTAACGACAGGAATAATCCACCTGCTCCACAAATCAGGTAGTACTACGGAACCTAAAAATTATAGACCGATAAAATGTTTACCGACGGTCTATAAAGTTTTTACATCCATTCTGAGAGCTAAAATTAATCATCATATTGATACGAATTCAATCATGTCTGCTTCTCAGAATGGATGTAAGAACGGGTCCCGTGGTACTAAGGAGCTGCTCCTTATAGACATTGCCATAAGCCAGCAGGTTCGCCGTTCCCGAAGGGATCTGGCGACATGTTGGATAGACTACAAGAAGGCCTATGACTCAGTGCCACATACATGGCTCATGAGGGTGCTAGAGTTGTATAAAATTGATGCAACTCTGCGCACCTTCCTGATGTCGTGTATGGGGCAGTGGAGGACGGTCCTTCGCTATCCAGGATGTCGACAGATTCAAAATGACAGCGAATCTATAAGGATCGAGCGTGGAATATTTCAGGGCGATAGTCTGAGTCCACTGTGGTTTTGTTTAGCCCTGAACCCTCTTAGTACACTGCTGGAGGGTTCGGGCCTGGGCTATCGGTTGAGAAGAGGAGGTCAGGTCATATCTCACCTCCTTTACATGGATGATCTGAAGCTCTTTGCCTCCAACAACTTGCAACTGATGAAGTTACTGAAGGTGACAGAAACCTTCAGTGACGCCATCAGGATGGAATTTGGTGTGGACAAATGTGCAGTCATGCATGTAAAGCGAGGGGAGATTATGGAATCCGAGGGAATACAACTCTCGGATTCCATACACCTTTCCTCAACCGAAACTAACAAGTATTTGGGTATGTCGGAAGCATTAGGCATCAATGCTAGTGACGTGAAACAGTCGTTGAGGGAACGCTTCTTTGGCCGCCTGAAAAAAGTACTAAATAGTCTTTTATCAGGCGGAAACAAGGTGCGTGCCTTCAACGGTTGGGTCATGCCGGTGTTGATGTACTCTTTCGGCATACTCAAATGGACTCAGACAGAACTTGACGCCCTGGATAGGAGGGTCCGCGCGCTGCTTACCGCAAATCGTATGCATCACCCGCGATCATCGGTTATGAGACTGTATATCCCGCGGAAGTGCGGCGGTCGTGGCTTTTTAAATGCTAGGACCCTGCACAACCGCGAGGTATGCAGTCTTAGGGAATACTTCCGGACGCCGACGTGGGTATGCATCGAGATGTGGTAGCGGTGGACAAGGGCCTTACCCCGCTCTCTTTGGCTAACGAGAACTGGCGCAAACCTATAGTATTAGATACTAATGACCGCAGGGAGGTATGGCAGAGCAAGGAGCTTCACGGACGCTTCTACCGGGTCCTACATGGACCCGATGTAGATCTTTTAGCGTCCGTGGCCTGGCTGCGATTTGGTGACCTTTTCGGGGAAACCGAAGGTTTTGTCTTTGCGATTATGGACGAAGTTATGATGACGAACAACTACCGGAAATACATTGTGAAGGACGGCACGGTTGACATCTGTCGGGCATGTCACCGACCGGGGGAATCAATCCGTCACATTATCTCCGGTTGTTCTAGTCTGGCTAACGGAGACTATTTGCATAGACACAACCTTGTAGCCAGGATTATCCATCAGCAACTTGCTCTAAAATACAATCTTGTGGAATCGGAAGTGCCTTACTATAGGTATGTGCCCGACCCAGTTCTCGAAAATGGCAATGTCACGTTGTATTGGGATCGGTCTATCATCACTGACAGGACTATTGTTGCCAATAAGCCTGACATAGTGGTGATAGACCGACTAGAGCGTCGCGCAATGATTGTTGATATAGCGGTCCCCCATGACGAGAACCTCGTGAAGGCTGAGAGAGATAAGAAAAGCAAGTATCTTGATCTGGCTCGCGAGGTTGTCGACATGTGGGATGTGAATACAGCAGTCATTGTGCCGATAGTCGTGACGGCCAATGGCATAATAGCCAAGAGCCTCGACGAACATCTGAGGAGGCTCTCGTTGGGCAGCTGGATCAAGGGCTTGATTCAGAAAGCGGTACTCGTGGACACGGCGCGTATCGTTAGGAGGTTCCTCTCTCAGGAGCCCTGACCACCGGTAGCTTGGACCCTGTTCCCGATACCGGTGGGCTACTATTTTTGTATTTTTAAATGTTTTTTTATTTTATTTTTTATAGAATAATATTTAAAAATGTAGAAATATGTATATAAAATGAATAAATTAAATAATAATCTAATAATCTTTATTCAACCTCGAAATTGGAAAAATATAATAGTAGGTCTTATATATAAAGTGGGTACAACAATGTTAGGTGACTGTACTAGGTAATCCTGTCACAGGCGGCAGGGCTCAAACAATGTAATTCTAAGGACAAGGAATTTTTACAATATTTTCTTAACATTAGAATAGTGACAGAGATATTTTGATTTAAGAAATGGGCGAACCAATTGCCATCAACCGGGCACAAATCCAGATTTCGGACTGAAAAATTCCAGATGGAAAACCGAATAAAACTGTCCGACCCGGGAGTCATCATCAACATCATTTCAGCCGAAAGACGTCCACTGCTGGTCATAGGCCTCCCCAAGCGTCGCCCACTGATCGGTCCTGTGCGTCTCGCATCCACCGGTCGTCCGCAGCCTTGATCGGGTCATCGCTCCACCTAGAGGGAGGCCTTCAAACGCTGCCTCTTCCGCTACGCGTTCACCACTCTAGAACTTTTTGGCCCGTTCTGAGAGCAATATTCGCAGTTCGCAAGTTCGTACGACTACCACTTAAGTTTTGCAATTCTTCGGGCTATGTCGGGCCGGATCCGGGACTCGAATGATCGAATACCTCATGCTCAATGACCAACGAGGTATTATAAGTACTGTCGTGAAAATTATAATAATGCAGTCCCCAAAACCACAAGACTTCCATTCTTGCATCCCGGGAGACTCCTAAGTACATAGCCTGAATAGTCGGGGATACATACACAGGAATCCGCACACTACCGCTGTTCTGAAACTAAAGTTAAATTTGCAAGTGATAGATATGCCAGGCGCTCCCGGAATGTAATTTTCACACGCTCAAGCGACGTCACTGAAGCCCCCGCCTTGTGCGCCACCCGAGCCCGCCCGCCGCCCCCTTTGTAGTCCGAGAGATAGTTGGCATGAGAGTATTGCCATCTATTTATTAAATTACCAAGTGCATATATTGTCATCATTCCACTGGTTTATTAAGGTACCAAGTCCATTAAAAGAACATCAGCAGACGTATTGCGTAAGTGAATACGGCAACGCAAAGAGTTTGACCGCTATCCAATCGACCAAACACACAGACGGAAATTCACAGCGCGTCATTCATCTCGCATGTGATTGGTCGATTGAATAGCGGTCAAACTCGTTGCGTTGTCGTATTCACATACGCAATACGGCTGCGGTACATTCAATAAATAATAAAGATCACAATTAGATACCTAACATGTAAATAAAAACAATTAAATACTACATAATGCAGAATTGCGCTTTACTTCGGTTTCAAACTTGTGAATCAGACTATTCAAATCTACTGGAACGGTACTCGGCAGTTGATTGTCCAAAAACAGCCCTTTTGAAATTAAAGATCTTGACAGGCAATTAATCTAATAGCATAAATTAACGAATTTGCATGTCAGTTTTTGGGATAATATATGCTTTTTCTTTTTTTTTTTTCTATCGAGCTGAAAAAAATTATGTTAAGAGAAAATTCGTCAATTCTACCTGAGGAAACAACAATTCGCACATTGTAAAGCAGCAAGCTGTGAAATAAAGTAATTACCGATCATTTAATTAAAGAAAAATGTCATCAATAAACATATTTAAGATGACGGAACCATATCGGTCCCTAGCTCCTGTACTGTCACCCCCGCGGCCTCTCACGACGGATGCCCCGGAAAATTGCTACAATCATTGTGAGAGGGAATTCCGAAATGAAGGAAACGTACTTAAAGTCGACTCCAGTGCTGGCTGGTAGTCAGTAACGCGTCGTATTCACTACTACTAACTCATAAGTAGGCAGTAATGCGTCGTATTCGTATTCACTGTTAAGTAAGCGGTAGCAGTTGCATGGGGACGAAGGATGGTGCTAATGTTTTTTATGAACTTCTTGGTGTTATGGACGCAAGTGAGCTTGAAGTCCAGGGTTTGGAACCCGCTTTGGAAAAAATCTTAGCACCTAATATGAGATTGACCGTTTATCAGTTTTGTCATGAACTCAAATGTAGCAACGTCCTTGGACGCCATTGGTCGTTATCTTCTTGAAAATCGTAGTAACAGATAATTAATAATTGTTTATACCATTCCTCTTCTAAAAAGCTTATTTTATTCATTGAAAACAGTGAATCAGCGAAAAACCATCGTGTGCAAAGAATATTCCACTTTCAAACTCCTTCGCCGATTTAATTTTGAGTTTGTTTATATATAGGATTTTAAAAATGATTTTGATTTTGGTCTAGGATATTTAGTGAATATTTATTTGGATTGTAATATTAATTGCATTGGTGGTCACTGGCGTCTGAAACACACCCAGCTCAGCTTAAATTTACAAAAAATGTTTAACCCTGGAATTTCTCATTTTTTATAAATTTGGAAGGTAATAAACCATTTATTTATTTATGCAATATCCCTTGCGCTTTTTGCTTAAGTCTTTCTTTTTATCGTAGTCATGGTATAAAATATAGTATGCAACTCTTGAATAAAACGGATTTATATCGAGGACCATGAATCACTCGCGTCGCTTAGGATTCTAACGACTGAATCACTCGCTAAGCTCGTGATTCAATCATTTCAGTTTTTAGAAACCTTCACTTTTTCGTGATTCATCTATAGCCCTCGCTTTAAATCCGCCCTTTATTCACTAGTTGCATAATATACAATTTTTTCGTCCTGACGGGTGACTATAAGCTCTTAGAGTAAGGTTTTTTTGAGTGTGAGTAAGGGACAGATTGATATGACTTGTATACATCTGTCCCATACGCACACACAAAATAGCCTTACTCTGAGAGTTTATGGTAATCGAGCGAAACACACAAAATTGTTGCAGTGTTGTTTAGCAGATCCTTCACCTTATTTCCGAGTATGGTTTAGCCTTGTACTCTGTATCCACCCATACGTTTAGTGACCAGCCTTGAAAGTGACAGTTATTGTAGATTGGCAGTTATCCAGTTCAAGTTGGAATAGGTATGGATGCAGTAGCAAATAGTAGTGCACACAATGCAAGAACACGTAAGCGCAACAAACCAGTTTTACGTATGAGTTTTATACCGTGCCAATAGGGATGTTTTCTGGGTAGAAAAAACTGGCCAAGTGCGCGTCGGACTCGTGCACGTAGGGTTCCGTACCATTATCGCAAAAAACGGCATGAAAATCACGTTTGTTGAATGAGAGCCTCACTTAAATATTTGTTTTATTCTGTTTTTAGTGTTGTTATACCGGCAACAGAAATACATCATCTGTGAAGATTTCAGCAGTCTAGCTATCACGGTTCATGAGACACAGCCTGGTGACAGACCGACATACAGATCGTGGAGTCTTAGTAAAGGGTCCCGTTTTACCCTTTGGGTACGGTGACCCGTCATTGAGATTATCAAATAATATTGGAACCATATTTTTTGATTTATCAAATAAATAAAAATTGTCAAAGATAAAGCGCATCAAAGTTCAGGAGTGTGGTTTTGTGATGTCACTTTGTCAGTATAAACTTTAGCACACCGTTACGTCACACGATATTTCAACGCACAGTATCGTCGTAATTTCTTGTTTACGTGGCAAAAGAAAACTACGTGTCCAACATTTTTAGGTTAACTGAAGGACTAAATAGATATTTTTTGTCAACTTCCCTATTCCTAATTGTTGGCAATTATTGTGGTACTGGTATGCATTAGTTCTCATCCCACCTGCCCTCGTCTACCATCAGTCACAGGCGCGTTGTGTTCACGTCGATATATAGTGCATTCCTACAAAGATGTTTACAAAATATGTGACGCCTTGACCAAGACTTTGTACAGGGTATATTTCCACTTGGGCAAAGTCGTGGGGCGAACATTAGTCTTACTTCTTACCATCTAACATTATATATTTATTATATATTATAAATGTGTAATTTGGATGGATGTATGTTTGTTACTCAATCACGCCAGAACAGCTGAACTGATCTGGATGCAATTTAGCACAGAGATAGATTATAGTCTTGAATAGCGCATATGCTATTTATCATCCCGGTATAATGTTCCCTTGGGATAAAAAAAAACACATTTCACGCGGGCGAAGGCGCTGGCAGAAGCTACTAAATTAATAAACCTGTAAAATGTTACTTGGATCACTCGCGAAAATTATAAAAGTAAATGTTTATTTGTTTGCACATCACAGTGTCACATAGACTACTGAACAAATTTTGATGAAATTTTAACAATTTCAATGGTTATCAAAATAAGCTAAAGGTAACAAGTACATTTTACAATACATAATTCTATTTAGGTGCTTACTTATATTATAAATTCAAGCTTACTTTTCTATTTCGCGAATATATTGATAATTTCATCGATATCCAGGTTCACATCTTTGTGTATATTTAGGGTCTTTCCTGTGCCATTGAGGCACGCAATCAAGTTTTACTAAGTACTTCGCTGCGTTCTGAATGACGCACGATTAATTTGTTTCATTTTATTTTATTAAGGAATTGGATATAATATCACGGACGATAGGCTGATCCTATCGACCTCAATAGACCGTGTAAGTGTGACGACACAAGTCTATTAGGATTGTGGGCATGCCCATCTTGCCCACAAAGGTGGATCCGCGTTTGATCGGACATCTAGATTCACTGTAAAAAGTGTTATACCATCCCGAGGGATGATATAATATTTTTTACCGGAATGAAAACTGTCCTTTGTCCGTCCACATGATCTCAAACTAACTCCTTGCCAAATTTCATCTAAATCTCTTCAGCGGCTTAAGCGCAATATTAAGGTAACAGACAGATAGACAGAATTACTTTCACGATTATGATATTACTAGCTTTTACCCGCGGCTTCGCTCGCAGTGAAGACATTATTCTTTTTTTTTATGAATTTTATCCTATGTTACTTCTAATACCTCCAAGAATATATGTACAAAGTTTCATGATGATCGGTTCAGTAGTTTTTGCGTGAAAGCGAAATTAGTATGAAGTAAGGAATATAAACTTCTTCCAGCGGTTTCGCCCGCGTGAAAGTCGAAAGTTATCCCAAAGGAACATTATATCGGAATTTAAAGTAGCATATGTGTTATTCCAGGCTATAATCTATCTCTCTGCCAAATTTCAACCAGATCCGTTCAGCCGTTCTGGCGTGAAAGATTTACAAACTTACAAACAACTCAGAAACTCTCGCCTTTATAATATTGATGTGATTTACTATGCGTCTGCGGTTTTTTTTAAGTTTTTTTCTTATTCTATTAATATTCGTTGGTGTCTCGTCTCGTGGCTGTCTTAAAACTAATATAAAACGGCAATCATATGATATATATAACGTCACACTTAGCAGAATTAGATGGTAAAGTGCTTGGAGAGAAATAAATACAAGACTAAAATTAAATATAATGATTAGGAATCCTTTTATATATTTTTCTAAAGAGCAATGGCGAAATCTTAGCTGATTTAAATTTGAGCGTCTGAAAGTGAGTTATATACGGAAGGAATTCCATTAGTTGTCTACGTTTTTAAAAGTATAACATTAACTGGATCACCACGAATAAAAAAAAACATTATAAATGAATTTAATTTGATTTTTTCGTTAACTTTCAATTGCTTAGTGTTGCCATCTTACGAGCATAAGTAACTGTAGTATTTAAATCACTATTGTATTTGTTATTATAGAAAAATGAATTAACAATACAGTTTATATCTTAGTGTAGTTGTTCCTTGCAGGGAGGTAAGAGTAATACTGTAGTGAAGTAGAAATAAATGAATTACTTACTTTAATTTGATTTATTTGATGACATTTTGATATACGTCAAGGTCGCTTAGTATAAATAAATATACTTTTTTGAAAGAATATATTTTATATTTCATGTTGAAATAATTAGGTAAGGGATTATAATATTATCTATTAAACACATTATTATAAGTTACCCAGACATAGCCTACAAAAGTTCATGACTGAATATCTATTATTCTCGGCGTTCTCGAACAAAAATTCTTGCACAAACTAATTCAGAACATGACCCTGAGTTAAACCAGATATTTTTCATTTAATGATGTAGGAAATTAATCTCAGCTAAAACAATGTGTGGGCCTCTGCCATTGTCCTTTATTGAGACTAGCAATTTTACATTAAATAGAAAAGTGTAAAATATAATACAAAACAAAGAAAACAATGAATTGCAACAATGCTTTTTTTTGTTGTTTTCGTTTATGATTTTTTATTTAATCTCTACATATCATCCAGTAGTAGTCCGCCCTCATATTAACGTCCCAATGGCCTTTATATCTTCTTCCCATCTCTTTTAAATCTTAATGAAACCTTTCACCTTGCTCCTCACTGTAATCGCCTGATTTTTTTGGAAAAAAATATTAATATGAGACTTCAAGAAATCAATTTTCAAACTCATATTACAAACTAAGTTTTTATAAGTGTTTAAAATTTCTTGGGCAATCTTTTTATAATTAGAATCATCAGAATAGTAATATACTTAGACTATTGAAGTAGTAAGGAATAAAAAATATAGCGAATCAACCGATATAAATATATTTTTAAGTATAGGTAGACTATGGAATCTATTATTTAAATATACGCCAACGAAATCGTGATGAGACACATTCAAATAAAGTTCATATTTGCAATATTTAGTTCAACATAATTATTATAGTATGGATTGTTGAAAACCTTAGAGCAGGTTTCTGAATTGAGGTGTTACTACTAATTTAATACCAGGGTTTTCAGGCTAAAGTTGTGTTTAACAAATACTCAACGTTAATCACTTAATTCAGAAATCGGGGGTGAGTCCTGAAGTGGTAATGAAATTACTTTGACATTACAAAGGACACGCTTTTCAGTGACAAGTGTATCTGTCCAAAGTTTGCTTGTTACAGGTTATTTGCTGACTGGTCTGTTTGTTCGATAACGATGTGTTCAAACTCACTACAGAAGATTCCCAAAAGAGGTAAAGATTTTGAAGGAAGCTTTTTTTGGTTGATGTGCAGCTGTCGACTACGAGACTGGATCGAGGGATGCTGTCCTTTGGAACAGGTTGCTGGGTTATGGAATATACTGATTGCTGACTAGGACCGAAAGAAACATAACAGTTTATTATAAGCTTATATTTAGTTACACCTGTCCCCATTGAGGTAATAATGTACTCCTGTCCCAGTGTAATCAAATCATGCAAGTTAAATTTGGCCCACTTCCCAGTGTTGGATTGAGTTGATATGCACACACGTTTGTTTCTTGTGATATTGCATTTTTTATAAATATAAAAACTTTTATTTAAAAAAAAACCAACGTAATTTTACCTGTCTGTAATCAAATCTTGCAAGTTAGTTTGAGCTATTTCCCAGTGTTGGATTGAGCTGAAAAGATTTCGGCACACACTTTTGCTTCTCATGACAATGCAATTTTTATACAAAATCTTGTTTATAATAGTAGTTTATGCAATGGTCTTATAATAGGGGTTATTAAAACACGAGCGTGGGTTAATCACGTGAGCCGAAGACGAGTGTGATAATAATATCACGCGAGTGTTTTAATACCTAATTATATGCCGTTGCATACGCTATTTTATCTTCACTCATACAATTGAAATAAAACAAAAGTGGAAACGGAAAAAATATGTGGTATGACGGGAAATTTGGATTCTCATTGTAATGTTTTTTTTTTTTAATTTAACCTATCCACGAATATAGAGTACGTGTTTATATAAATCAGGTTTTCCTTGTTACATCACTAGTAAACCAATGTTTATGTTACAGAAGTAACTAGGTGCTAATTTATATACCGCCATAGATTCCGGATAACTATACATTTGACCAGGCGATCATAAATCACAGCATGTCGATATCTTTCAATAATCCAATCAAAGCGGTTCGTATCCGAACTAATGTTATTGTCAAACCTACGAGCCATTATCTGGGCACAAGCGAACATCTAAATGTTCAGTCACGTATCCGAACGGGCGGGACGACAGATACGATTTATAACGAGAGCGAAAAGGACAGATGATCGATGTAAACAATCGGATTCGAGCCAGTTCGGAAACGCTGTATTTCGAATTCTGATTCCAAACATTTTGGGTTTTATTGCTATGATTTTAAGTGTGATATTTTACTGTAGATTGTAATTTTTAAATTTGGACAATATTGCTTACGTTTGCCGCTACTTTTCCGAAAAGAATTTGAGTCGTAACTTACTTCAATAAAGTTCAAAATTGCTAGTATTTTTTTACGGTTGTTACGATAAAACTGGGGAATTCGTTAGTGGATGGTTGTGAAGTGGCATCTATCTTATGTTTCTTATATTGACATCGCCATCACCGGAATTGGAATGAGCTAATAAAGAAATTGCAGTCCTTTTATGTGCCTTCTTAACATTGCTGATGTGCACTGTAATGAATGCGACGTAATTGAATAATCTGGATGAAAGCAGACCGCCATACTTGTGAGTCGTATCCAAAATGAAGAAATATCTTGATGTATATACTATGTGTGTTGGTCTCGGGAGCCAAAAAGCGGTAACTCAATCTAAGGAGTTTTGAGAGCAAAAAAGTGATTTAGTTAAAGACAAAGTGGTTTCGTTAACTTCGATCAATAATACAAATTGATCGAAGCTCATAATGTAATATTAGGTATTTATTCAAAAAAATTACAACCTATTTGAGAACCTCCTGCTTTTTCGAAGTCGGTAAAAACGTGGTTTATGAGTAAAAAGGTGGTAAAAGCGTACCAAACAATCAGACAGAAGTTACTTTCGCTTGCAAGTATAATATTAGTAAGTAAGGTTTTTTTTTAATCGGGCTTTTCGGCAAGCCATGCGGAATGTTTCAACATCTCTGATTAAAAAAAAAAAAATTTCGATTATCTTGAGATACCTACGCTTTTCGGCTTCCGATATTTTGAACTTTGTAGGATCTTCTATGGAAGTGGATTCTTAGTTTTTTATTGGGTTATGTAACTTATTTGAATTATAAATGATTTGCACTGGTAGTTTGCTTCCTATTATAACAGTGTAGGTTTATTCCTAGTTTAAATAATAATATTTCCTTACCAGAGAGTGGAAAATTAACCTACGGAAACATATCCGGGGTAAAAAGTATTCTGTAACCGATTTTCCCGTACACAATTTACCCGTGTGCCAAATTTCATCCAAATCTGCGCAGCTTATTAATCAAGAAATTCTAAACTGACATAAGTACATTTAAAATATTGGTCAGTGATTTCTCATAAAAGTTGTACATATAACAATCAATCTCTTCATCCATCTGTGCGCCTGGTACAACCATGCCTTGCTATTCAACCTCCTACACATTTATATATTACTCGGAGCTCTAAACGGCATCTCCCTGCATTCCTGTGCTCCTAGTACAATTGATGCAATATAATAGGCGGAACGGTCCACACGCGTTTTCCTCTGGTTACGATTGTCAATAAATCGTTATGTGATCCTGGTAATTGAAATTTTCTTTTACCAGGCGGAAACTTTTGCTATTTCATTCTCAATCCAACTTCACCCAATGTTGGTCACTCTTTGTTGGTATTTCTTTGTTTGAGCTAATCTGAACGCTTTAGTGCCTGTCTAACTCATGTTCTACCACCGCAACAATATTGTCCTATTTCAATCAGGTACCCACCACCACCAATTTGTCACTATATCAGCATCCCATCTGTCTTATCCCAAATTATTTGAACAACTTATTTGCCAAAGAGCCCCGCCCTTTTTAAACGTGATCGTAGTTTTTGATTCAAGCATACTGTAGTTATTGTTAATTAAGTGTTTATAGTATGTAAATTTGTATCTATATAAATAAATAATTACACTTATTTGGTGGTTTACATTCAACTTCTTTCTTAAATCATGTTCATTGTTTTCCAAGTAATTTCATATTTTAAAAAGACTATTGTACCTAACAGAGAATATAATATGTACTAGCATACTATTGCGAATTTTTAGTTCAACCTGTCTCTTGTCTTATAGATAACTTATCCACATTCGTTCATATCTTATCTTGTGCCATAAGTTATTGCACATAATAACTCTTAACATTCTCATTTTATCTGGATGTTTACATTTTCAGTTTTCAGTGACTTTTCATTCAATCAATATTAGTCTAAAATTGAGCTACAATTGACTGGTGATCAATGCTCCTACTATGTATGAGAAGAGGCCTTTGTACTGCAGTTTGACAATAACTCTCTCGTATTATATGATAGCCTGGTACGGCCAGCATGGATTGTGGTACTGCACAAGATATATTGTGCTCTGCGACATCGCTCGCATGTTGGACAAATTTTTCAGTACCCTGTGTGGAAAGCGATCATTGTTGTTGTTCTACTGGAGTACCGTTAGTAGATTAGATGATGGAGGACTAAATACAAAAGATGCTTTTGTGATATTTATTTCATAAATTAGACTTGTGACGAAGTAGAATTTTCTTTCTTCAGTTATAACATAGCTGCTACATATATTATTATGGTAAACATAGCAGAAATCTGATATATTTCACAGTATGTTTGGCAGTGGTTCCATTGATGAGGTTGATAGCGAAGACAGAAATGTCAATTTGTTTGTTTGTTTGGATTTGGTTAGCCTTTTCATCAGTTTTTACCGAGGGGCCTATCAGCGTGGCACCCTGGCTGCCACGTACTGCACATAATTTAATAATGGCAAAAAGCTCTTTAGCACAATTTGATTGGATCTTAGCCATACTTCACACCATTTTCTGCCAACCGTACCCCGTCACGACTTGTCGCACGAGCGTCAAAGCGACACGGCCGTTAGTTGTCGCGGCGCCGCGCCGCGCGACCGAACGTTTTTCATTGCTGTGCGAGTGATGAATTCGCTGCGGCCGAGCTAACCTAGCGCGCAATGCACAGCGCGATTTAGAAGCGGTCAGCGCTAATAAATGCGTGCACGTTTTTAAATTGTCGCTTAATTTCCAAGTATTTGTTTGTACAACAATTTTGGAAATGTTTTTGGTTTAAGTATTCATAATAAAATGAAACGAATCTATTACTCTTATGATTTCCTATTGTACTTAGTAAGTTTTCCTTGAGTTCAATAACATAGCTTCTTTTAAAACTATATGTAGATCTTCACCTCAGTTTTACTATTCACATGGGCTTCTCAATGATCGGTAAGCAGTATCAATGAGGGTTCTTGAGAGATGAATGTTTGTGTTTAGCTCTTGGCTAAACCTCAGGGCCATGCCACCATAGCTAAATCCTCATGAGTATGAAAGATTTTCTATAAAATCTTGTTTTGATTTTTTTGCATTTCGAGAATGTTTTTATCAAGTTTCTGAAAAGCCATACCAAAAACTAGCCAGACAACCGCCACAGAACATTTAACAAGCCTAACAATATCAAACAACTACCAGGACTACATAGTCTTAATAAAGCATAGTCCTACAAAACAATAACAATAATTTAGGCTAAAACGGAAATATCCCCGCGAAAAATGTTCAAAACGCCGGACGTAGTCCACTGTTGGCCATCACGCCAGTTATTTGGTCCATTAAACGTGAAATAGTTGGAGTCGTCGAGTACTAGGAGCGCAGAGCCAGCGGGAGGTTTTAAAATACGATTTATGTCTATATGGCCGTGTTTAAGTTAGAGCTAATGTGATTAGGTTATGTTTATAGCTGTTAAGTTTGCAGGGCTTTCAATAATGTTTTACTTGTTTCAGTGCCATAGTTGTAGAACAGTGTTGGCTCAGTGGTATCGGCCCCGACTTCACAGTTGAATGTCGTGTGTTCGAACCTAGACAGGCGCTTTATTTTGTGTAATTTTCCATCACCGCTGCTCTCGAAACGGTGACGGAAAAAATAGTGCGAAATCATTTCTTAAAATTAAAGATTTGAAGACTTGTGACATCCACCAAGCCGTAATGGCCGGCTGGTGGATTACGGCCGTCTTTTTTATCACAGTTAGAAGGCCTGACTATGAGGTACATATTAAAAAAAAAACTCGTGTTTCAGCAGAGATTTTTGTGGCACACATTTCTCCTGCACCTTTGCTTTACTTCATTTACGAAGCGATGCGTCCAGCTGAAAAATCTAAAATAATAATGTTTCAGGGCGATAAATTCATTGAAATGACATAGGGAACTTGCCCCTAATTTCGGCATTAGAATTAAATTTCACTTTTTGTCAACCTCCACGTAGGGTTTGACACGTTCTTAATTCTAAGTAGGTACTCAATTTAGGAACTGTCCCTTAGTTTATTTTCATGGGCGTCGGAAGAGGGCTGCAAGAAGGTGCACTTGCACCCCCCTGGATTTCAAATAAAGTATACAAAAACAAAAAGATAACAACAAAGTGCTAAAATTTTCGAACTTCTGGGGGGGGTGACCATAAGCATAAGCATTTAGGGTGAGGTTATTTTGAGCGTGTGTAAGGGACAGATGTACATGAATTGTATACATCTGTCCCTTACGCACACTCAAAATAATCTTCCTCTCAGAGCTTTTGGTCACCCCCCTGGTAGCTTTCTTCTCTGGTTCTTAATCTTTACTGATTATGTCGACAAAGATGAGCCTTAGAAAACTATTTGAGTCAGGGTGCCGACGATGCAACTCCTTGAAAATAAATCAGTCTGTGTAAATATATCCCGATATCCCACAATTATTTTCATGCCTAGTCACATCATCATCATCATCATCATTTCAGCCGAAAGACGTCCACTGCTGGACATAGGCCTCCCCCAAGCGTCGTCACATTGACTAGTCCCGTGCGTCCCGCATCTAGAGGATCCCTGCAACCTTCACCAGGTCATCGGTCCACCTGGTGGGAGACCTTCCAACGCAAAGTCTTCCGGTTTGCGGTCGCCACTCCAGAACCCTTTCTGCCCCATCGGCCATCCGTTCTGCGAGCAATGTGCCCTGCCCACTGCCACTTAAGTTTGGCAATTCTTCGGGCTGTGTCGGTAATCCTGGTTCTCTTGCGGAGCTCTTCATTTCTGATTCGATCACGTAAGGAAACTCCGAGCTTAGGCCTCGCCATTGCCTTTGGGTGACTGTAAGCTTTCTGATGAGGTCCATTGTGAGCGACCACGTCTCAGAGCCATAGGTAGCTCTGAGACAGACTGGCAATACACACTGGTCATAGACTTTCGTCTTGAGACACTGTGGTAGGTTGGACGAGAAGATACCGCGCAACTTTCCGAATGCTGCCCAGCCGAGTCGGATTCGACGGTTGACCTCTTTCTCGAAGTTGGCTCTACCCAACTGGATAGTTTGTCCTCGGTAGACATAGTCGTCCACAACTTCAAGTGTAGCGTCTCCAACCTTTATAGGAGTGGGTGTAACATGGGCATTCAACATCACGTTGGTTTTGTCCAAGTTCATCCTAAGACCCACTTTCTCGGAAGCTCTACTGAGGTCATCGAGCATTTTACTGAGGACCTCCACGTTCTCAGCCATGACCGCTATATCGTCGGCAAACCGAAGGTGAGTGATGTACTCGCCATTGACGTTGATGCCTAGCCCTTTCCAGTCCAGAACCTTGAAGACATCCTCCAGTGCAACGGTGAACAGTTTCGGAGATATGACGTCTCCCTGTGTCCCCTCGCTGCAGAAGGATAGGTTCCGAGGTCTGATCCTGAAGTCGAACTGACACGGTGGCGTTTTTGCACAAACACTTCAACACCTCGATGTACCGGTAGTCAATTTGGCACCTTTGGAGAGACTGCAGTACAGCCCAAGTTTTGATCGAATCGAAGGCTTTCTCGTAGTCCACAAACGCAAAGCAGACAGGCAGGTTATACTTTTCGGTCTTCAGTATAACCTGTCGCAGCGTTTGTATGTAGTCTACCGTGTTAAAGCCTCTGCGGAATCCGGTTTGTTCGGAAGGCTGGAAATCGTCAAACATGCGTACGAGACGATTCGTGATGACTCTTGAAAACAGCTTATAGACGTGCGTGGCTAAGAAGTGAGATGGGCCTTTAAAATAGTTGTTTGCTCCCTAGGTAAACAATCTACTATTTTCTCTGCTATGCCTTTTTAGTGTTCCGTAATCAACAGGCACTCTCCATTACTACATTATTTTAACAATATAAAATGTACTTGGAAAAGTAAAATTGACATCAGTTTTCGAACGGCAAAGTTAGTTTTATCCCTTTGTTAGTGCAATGTTCGGTGCTTTCATTGTTTATGAGCGTTAGTAATGTTACGAGTACCTATTTATTTTGGTGAGTCAAGCAAGGGGGGCAAAGAGATGTCATGGCAGGTGCATTGGGACATTCACACTGTTCTTTTCACACTCTCTTCATTCTTCTGCAGCCCTGTCCATCCCACGATAGCCAGTTCCTTCTCAGCTACTGTTCCATGGGAGACCATGGAAAAGTAGGGTAGTAATGGTCATTTAGTATTAATTTAATGTGACGAAAGTCACGGGCAAGTATCTAGTGGCCAAAAATACGTTGTCCAGCAAACACCATCACAATTTAGTCCTTATTTACACACGCGACGTCCTTATCACCTTATCAGTCTCCAGATCAGTGTGAAGCACCTAATTTTCTAATTTAGCTGAGTACCAATTACCTGGCAATGTTTACATTAACAGAATCAATGTATTTATGTGATCCTAGTAGAACTCATTACTGTTTAGTTGTCCTTTTCGTTAATTACGGGGTCGGCGAGTGGGCGAATTTCGGTAGAGTATGGATGAGGTGTGGAGCGCTACTGTAACCGTTAATATTGCCATGAACAGCGAGAATTTGACGTCGATTATGGCAGACAACGTACCTATTGATTGATTATGATAATTATTTCAGATCATTTTCGTTACTTGTCATTCATTTTCGAAGTAATAAGAATATCAGAAGTAATTTCTAGTACCTATGAATTACGAATTAGGCTCATTTATAGTTTTTTTCAGGTTTACAACTGTACCAACAACTATTATAGTTCCATAACAACTGCCTTTACACCGTAGAAATATTAATTTCGTGCGGAAAACAGTGTTGTACTAGTGTGTCTTCTGGCTCTACCAATTTAACTTATTTGTAGGACATTTGTTAAGGACATGATACAAAATGACATGACTCTCCGTTCATTCATAATTATGTACTAAACAACTAAAGTCACGCCTTTTTTCCCATGGATGTAGGTAGGCAGAAATAAACCACAGAATTACTACGATCCTTACGATCCGAACTCCTTCACTATCATCAAGTAATATCGGCTTCAAATAAGAGAGTCTGATAAGCCCGCTGATGTTGGAGGTGTTTGATACCTTGTATCATTCCTACTCTGAAGTGTAGTAGAGCTACTTGCGCCAGTCGGTAGGCGCAAGTAATCGGGATCGCTCGGATAAATTGTAAACTTGGATTATTGTTTTGCCAACCGTGGCCTGTTCAGGTGTTTTTGATATTGTACCGTTTGCAGAATCATTTTGGGTTTAGGAATGAGGTGTTTATTTTTTGCATTTATGCTGGATATCTTTCTAGCTTAGCTTTCTATCTTGTCTGTTTTTCGTTTTCTAACCTTTTCTGGTGCTTTTATCACGCCTACGTTTCCTAGGCCTGCATCTGCGACCGGGACTACAATTTTCTTCACGCAAGGGATGTGCTTGAATGAGGAGAAATAAAAATGTTGTTTATTCAGGCATTAGAATTCTAACCGACAGTGAAATGTAAAGGAAAATATGTTTATGCATCGATATGATTAATTCGTCTTTGATTGTCTCTAAATTAAGAATGGTGTTTATTGCAATAGCTATCCTTTGCACCTACGATTATCATTGTATTGTAGGATTTGTAGTGTAGGTAAATAAACATCTTTTTTAAATTACGTATCAAAAAAAATTACGGGACAATTTCGGACTTTATCATAAGTCTCTGTGTGTGTTTCTTATTGAGATCATTTTAACTATAAGTTATCGATACTCTAAACTCTAATGTACTAACTGTTTTCATGAAATAGCTTGGATTTTTATACTTTTCATTAACGCTTCACAGACCCTGTAATCCCAGTTTTTGCTATCCCTCCAAGCGTCCTCTGCGTCCCTGGTACTGTTTGTTTCTAAGTAAAACTTTAATTAACCAATAAACATGTCGGTCGTGGTCCCGTCTTAAATTAGCCCTGAGTGGAAATTGCTCGATGCCTCCGCACCAGTCATGACGCCCTGGTACCTTCGCCTGGACGTAATGAAACTTAGTTTATAATTGCTAGTAAATTCTACGTTACTGTCCTATGAAGTTAAGGGCTAACGGCAGGTGGGATGGGAGAATGGAAATAATGGAACTTGTAATAATTTTGCAGAAAACAATTGTGTAAGAACTAAGAATAATCGAATCTGTATTTTAGTTTTGTTTATGGTTTTTCTTGGCTTAACATGGGCAATTCATCATAAAATTTCTTGCCTAATGAAGAAACCTTTCTTTGTTTTCTAGCCTCATACTAATGTTTTTTTTTATGTTATCTACAATAGGTACATAGTCCTATAATATTACCTACTGATTATTTTACCAGCGACCCGCCCCGACTTCGCCCGTGAAAAATTATACAGAAAAACCTTCCTCGTTTCTCTACTTTATTTTACAATATGGACTTTATTTTATAATATGTAGTGATTTTCAGTCTGAGTTGCCCACTGCTGGGCAATTCTTCTATCCATTTCTCCCAGTTTTGTGCAAGTGTAGACAACCACCGTTAATTGCGTTACTATTTTGACAGTTCAAAGCACGCACGCTTCCTTTCATTTGACAAGTCAACAGTATTGATTGCGTCTTATACGCTGTCGATTAGACGGCTTTGAACATAATTATGAAGCAATGAATGCAAGCAAAGCTCGCGAGTGGCATTCTTTGAAGTTACGCAATTAGCGTACCTAGCAGGCCTTGTAGAAAGTCTAAACCTCTGCATTATCTATAATTATCAAAGGATTGATTCAAGTTACTTTGTCAGTCCAAAATTGAGTTACAAAGAAAGTGCGAGACCACTTTTTCTTACCATAAAGAAGTCTAACTGAGTTGTGGCTGAATTTCTAAACAATCAAAACCTTGCCTTTTGCCCTCGACTATAATAACAATAACCTCTGGTGAACGTGAATACTAAGACCGATTTTCAGGTCGGGAAATGTGTTATCACGTTTTCCATCTGGCATTCACCCCGGTGTCTAAATTTGTAGCCCGGTCGATGATAACCGGTTTGCCTGGTAATACATGATGGACAGAAGGATTAGGTTCACCAATTATGTTTAATGCCCATCATTAAACATAATTGGTGAACCTAATCCTTCGAGGAATATAGGTCTATTGTTATGTGTAGGTATACAATCGTCATCATCATCATTTCAGCCGATAACCCCCCATCCCCCAGGCGTCGCCACATTGACCGGTCCCGTGCTCGCATCCAGCGGATTCCCGCAACCTTAACCAGGTCATCGGTCTACCTAGTGGGAGGCCTACCAACGCATTGTCTTCCTGTCGTGGTCGCCATTCCAGAACTTTTCGGCTTCATCGGCTATCCGTTCTGCCAGCAAGATGCTCTGCCCACTGCCACTAACGTTTCTCAATTCTTAGGTATACAATCATTTAAACTGTTTGTATCTGCGGGCTCCCTTAGACGACTTCGTAATTTTCTTCCCATCACCACTACAATTGCATCTCTTCTTCTCCCTATCCTAGACTATGCTGATGCCAGCTATCTTGATCTCACCCAATACCAATTGGAAAAGCTTGAGCGACTTCAAAATCTCTGTATCAGGTTCATATTTGGCTTGCGCAAGTATGATACGTTACTGAATTTCGTACTAAGCTCAAATGGCTTCCTATTCGCCTTCACCGGGATGCCCATATACTTTCTTTGTTTTATAATGTGCTATTTGTTCCTTTTACTCCTTTTTATCTAAAATTTTCCGATGTATTCGTATGCGTTCCACTTCCTTCTTTGACAAATATTTCATGATTCATGCAGCTCGGTTGAGGAATGTATTATCTGTTGAAATAAGATGTGCTCAAACACTGCCAAAATTTAAGAAAATGATAAAAGCGCATTAACTTTCACTATAATTTTTATTCTTCTCCTTTCTCTTTTGTGTATTTGATATGTATTAGTATATTACATACAATATTATGTATGTATTTTATATTATTATTTCTAAGTTAATATAAGTATGATATTTTGTTCACTTGACATCCCTAAATTCTTCTCCTATCGTTCAGTATTGTACACTTGTTTTTGTGAATGTTTGTCCTATGTCTATTTTGTGGTGTACAATAAACTATATAATTAATAAATAAAAAGAATATTTTCAGCATAATTTCGGGTTTATTTCGACTATCAGACATTTTACTTCCAAAGGGCGCATTCCTGCACATCTCCTAACAGGCAAACATAAATAGATGCAGTTTCAGTGTTATTCCGAAGCTTCTCTTTTTAGTAATATATTTATCCCAGATAAAAGATAGATTTGCACGCCATCGTCGTCGCCGCCGTGGGCCACTCTGGGTTATCTAACTAACTCCGAGTTAGTAGATAACCCCGGCCAATTATGTACGACATATTGCCAATTTAACCTCGTGTTAACAACTATGAGTTAAGTTTTAGCCCAAGTGGGCTAAAAACTTAACTCAACCCCTTATATCATAGCGACTACCATTAATTGGCCTCGACCACTCAATAATAATTTAATATAAGAGGTCTGAGTGTCCTAGTATCAGGAACCCAAAAAATACAAAGGGCGCATTCCTGCACATCTCATACCAGGCAAACATAAATCGATATAGTTTCAGTGTTCATCTGAAATTTTTCTTTTGTCTACTTTTAACTTTCCCAGAAAAAGGCACGGTTCCTATGGGCTAGATCTTAGGAGCAAAGCCAAGTAGTATCTTATAATAGAGCAACTGACATTTGGCCTTAACCACACATTAGTGTCACAGATTTCAGCATGAATTCAGAGTTACAACGATTGTCAGACCTTTCAGGCAAAAAATACATACAAGGGCGCGCTTTCTGCACATCTCCTGCATATTCGGTGTTCATCTGAAGCGTTTGTTTTGTCTATTATTATTTATCCGAGTAAAATGCACGTTTCCTTTGAGACAGGCCACAGGAGCAAAGCCGCGAGGGAAAGCTAGTAATGATTTATAAAAAATGCGACCATAACCTCAACCACACAATAATTTACCAGATTTAGGCATGATTTCTGAATGAATAATACTTGTTGTGTAGATGTTTCAGGACCCCAAAAAATACTTACAAAGGGCGCATTCCTGCACATCTCATACCAGGCAAACATAAATTGATGTAGTTTCAGTGTTCATCTGAAGCTTTTCTTTTGTCGCCGGGGGCTCGTGGCTCGGTGCTGGTGGGGGAGGGGGCTGAAGGGGGCTAAGGTTGACAAATGGGCCGCTCGGAGCATCCGCGAGCGATACAATCGCTGCGTTGCTTACTGTGCTCCGTTCGAGGAAAAAACGTAGGGCTGGCGAACGGATCTGTGCGGATATTGTGTGTGCAACGGGTTGTGACTGTTGTTAGTCGGAATGTAGTTATATGGGGTTTATGTTTGATGTTTTTTTAGCAGAAATTTGATGAATTTTGAGTTTCAACAGAAATACTATTTTTGAATGCAGAATAGCACAAGTGGTCGTTTTTTCAACAAGTAAGTGTTATTCTATGAAAATATCACCGCGATAATTCTAGTGAAGGAAACTTGAAGTGAGGAAATTTGTTAAAAAATAAAATCTAAAATTTTGATGCTGTTATTAGATATTTTTCCTCTCCTACTAATTAATTGATTATAATATAACAATAAATATACTTGATCAAATAAAAGTCTTTCTTCCTCTTAACTTGAGACTTAAACCAGTCCAAAATCCTTTCTGACTAGCCAAGACAAGACCAAGCTGCTACTGAGAAAAGCCATAATTATGAAAAAAAACTGGCCAACAAACAAAAAGTGCGTGCGTACTTCGCACATTTAGGGTGCCGTACCGTATGTGCTATTTCAGACTATAATCTATCTCTGTGCCAAATTTCATTCAGATCTGTTCTACCGATCTGGCGTGATTGATTAACAAACATACATCCACACATACATCCAAACTTTCACATTTATAATATTAGAAAGATTGGTATTTGTTAGTAAAATATACGTATTAATAAACATTATCAGAAATTTTAAGTTCCTAGGTCAATAGGAAGTTAAAAAATTCTTCGGAACAAAATTTTGTGACAGACGTCCGACAGACGAACACGTGTTACAGCAATAGAGCTTCTTTTGGACCCTTCGGGTACGGAACCCTAAAAAGCAACACTTTAACAGGCCCGGATATCGAATCTAGGACCTCATGCTAAACAATATCGCTTTGATCTGCATATTGTCAACTCATTGTTTTTAATACAGCCTAAACTAATGATTCTGGCTTATTCTGCCTATACTATTTTTCGTGATAATTATTTTAAAAATTAACCTACATTTCCTACCACGTGACAACCCTGTGGTACGCGTCACTGGACTCGTCCCAGTGTGCCATTACTCACTGTCGTCCGCCATTTTCGAGCCGCCACGCCCGCTACGACGCTACGCCGCTACGGAACTCTACGCCGCGTAGCACTGCCGCTACGTAGCAACCGCTCGAGATTCTGTTGTCTTAGTACTTTTTTTGCTTGTTAGTTTAATTTGATTCGCATTTTTATTATGAGGAAATGTTAGTTTATCTTTTGAATTAGTTTTTTTGTACCTTAGGTACAATAGACCACACGGTAAGGTAACACTTTGGTCTCGAATTGGCCTAACATGATACGGAGATCCAAAAGAATAAGAGGCAAACTTATATTGGTTTTGCTACAAATAACGTGTGGCCTACTGTATCCATCCAAGCGACTGTTTCTTTTCCCGCTGCATCATCTTATATTTAAGTAATTGCTGGTGTACCTTTTTGGATAGGTACATCCCCAATCGTATTTTGGTGTTATAATAATTAGCCATGATGTAATTTTACATTAATTAATGAATTATAGCTGCTTGGTACTTTGATGTTGTTACGAATTTATCCTTCCGGTTGAATTTCTACAACTGGCTGTGATGAATGATACTGATTTTCCCGTCAAATACATTCATATTAACTCAAATTTATTATTATGAATAATGTTTGTCCAAAATATGAAACAAGTGTATTCATACAAGAATACCTCAAAGTTCTGAGTTTTCATAATTTAAAAATTATGTAATACATACATAATGAAGTGTGTCAGCCAAGACATTTTACGTATTTTAATAATACCTTGTCGAATGTACATTTGAAAGTCGACAATTATACCTACAATTTTCATAGTTCAAATCTATATTTTTCCATCACACTTCTTGCCCGCTCTGTACTCCTCATACATTTTCTATCACTCCGGCAAACGTTGCCTTTCCACAATAAACTTAGTCTTCTTTCATATAAATTGTGAAAGTTGCAAACTATAGCCGTTGGCAAACACCTTGCTCTGTCGACGACTGTTTCCAAAGATATTTATAGACATTTTAACGTATTCATGCGAGGTAGAACTTTTGTTTTTTTTTTTGTTTTGAAGGGTAGTTTCGAAGTTTTGTCTACGAGGTCGTTGGTAAAGTGGTGGATTGCATTGATGTGTGTGTTCTATAAGAAAGGTTTTGAATAGATTGACCTTTTGGCCTACTGTGTAAAATAATAGAATCATTTTCTTATGTTTGCCTGGTTTGAGAGAGTGATTTTTCCTGTAGCTAGTGCTCTCTAAAATATTAAGATACTAATTTATTGTGAAAGACTATTTACATCTTGTTATAAAGAACAAATATTCACTTAGTGATGCATTGCGTGGTCTTAAGAAAGAGTTTATACAAAAATGAAACAAGATATTTTTTTTTAGGTTTTAATATTTTTTACACAATTCGTAGCATTCATAATGCCGACACAGTTTCGTCAGATTTCCGCCACAACGGCCCGTCAGCGTCAGCTGTCTCTATATCATTTATATAAACCAGTTTACTATTAATCGTATAGTTTTTATTTATAATATGTACCTCGCCGAAATTATACAATACAAATATATAATTAACTTTTTTCATCGAATTGAAAATGTACCGCTGACTGACGCTCATGTTCACCATTTTTTAGTAGCTATATTTACAATAACTTGATGACTTTCAAATCATTATATATAATGTACATATACATATATAATAAAGAGAAAAATCAAAATAAAATTCTTCAATTAATACATTAATACCTAACAACTACTATTTAAGATTTTCCTCTTAATAAAAATATATTACACGCAATGCAAATAACAATAATAATTGTGTATCAACAAAGTCTGGTGTTGCAAGAAAAAAAAAATCTTTCCAAATTATTTAATACTGAGACTTCATTGGAGAAAAACTGTATTTATACAAAGTAAAAATGACGTATGTATAATATTTGATGATTATTATTTACAAAAGTTAACAAACCTTTTTTCTAAAATGAGACGCTAAGTTGCGATACGACTGTCCGAAAAGGCATTTTCGGAAACCCTTACTATTCCATTTTTAAAATTCGTATCACTAAAACGAATGAATAAAATCTTCATATTATTTCGCTAACAGGTATTTGAAAAAATATGAGAAATGAAACATACACTAATAATATTGTAAGATATATTTATATATATTTTTAAATAACGTGACAAACAGTCGTATTGCAAGTTAAAAGACAATGTGGTCTTAATTAGCCTAGGATAAAGCTTGTTCTCGGATAACTTAGTCTGCTATCAAAGTTTATCGTAGCTAGGACCAATGATGACATTTTATATCTCCCGTTCGTATACATGACATAAGGCCGTAATGCACCGCATTACTATAAAGTGGTTCACGTGAAATATTTTTGGAAAACATTGTAAATTACTACTGTACTGTGAGCGACCAATTAGACATTCGTATACATTTTTGATATTTATAATTTCCATTTTTTATAGTTGCTTATTTTATTTAAGATGTTTTTCGTCTATTTTATTTAAGAGTGATTCTGATTATGCATCACTATTTAATTTAAATAAATTTATGAAAAACATCATTAATTTTATAATCAACACTCACAGTAAAGTCATTCCGTGATGACACCAATAAGACAATTTTAGAATTATTCGTTTAAATTTACGCAAAAAGTTATTTTCTACACCACGGAGTTATTTGTAATCTAGGAGAAGCTCACAGATTCTCATCAGTCATGAAAATCACACAATTATAAATATTATATGTGTGAAAGATTCACAGATTATAAAATAAATAACTGACTGGTTCCTTCTCGCCGAACACGGCCCTTTTACTTTTTCTACTTATTTTTTAATCTGCATATCTTCAAGTGTATGGTCTCCTGGTAACATAGAAGGCAATCAATATCAGGTATCATCCACAAGACAAAAAATAGACCTAAAAATCTCATTTTTTAACATTGTAAAATATCATTTTGTGATTCGTATACATCGGTTACAAATTGTGCTACATTATCGAACACCAAGGCAAGGTGAGAAACGACATTCGATATACAATATCATTACAATAAATATATAATTCAAAGATATGTATTCAAAATGTTTTCTGTAAATTAAACGCGGAAAATTAATTTTCAAGAAATTGACATTCGTTATAGATGTACAATTTGAGCTTGATAATTACATTTAATAAATTAGTTGGTAGGTAACAGACGCAACACGTAAACGCAATTTACAGTTATACATTTTTGAAAATAGTGAGGAGCGATGCACACTAGGCGAGTCTGAATGACATGCAACTGGCACTGTCTGCGGTGAATGGCGAGAGACTAGCTCCGCCGTGCTGCTCCGCCTGCAGCCCACACCGCTCCTCAAATAACAAAGAAAGTTGCTTCGAAAAACCTAAAACCTATTAATACAACTCCTTTACAAAAAAAGTCCACATCTATTACCTTTCTGTCGACAGCGACCCAAGTACTGTGATAGTTACAACTTACACAACTATTCAATTATTTATTTATATTTACGTAATAACAATACACAATTAGCTATAAATATTTATACGATAACTATCAAACCACATTATTGTTACATTCATCAACTTTGCTCCTATTGTTCCGAGTGATAAAACCGTTATTTATAATAGGTGATTGCACCGTTTATGTTTCAGCGTCCATGTCACTTCGCGTTCAACATTTACATTTTTATTTTAACCATTAAAGTTGACTTCAAAACTTAATTTTAGGAGATCGTATACTGTTTCAAATATTACAAAAATGTCGCGTTTTTTATTTTAGTTTTTTTTTTATGTACATGTAGCATCGTTCTCCTGTAATTATCACGTGCCTGTATCACATAAGGCGTTGTTCAGCCTGGGCGAGAGCGGCAGTGGCTTGCGGACAGCCAGCCCGCGCGATGTCAACGTTATTCATATCTGTAAATAAAAACACAAATATATTGACGTTTCGTTATGTTATTTACAACTGAATATATTAAACATTAATTATGCATTTTATGCGTTAGCAGTAACAGCATAATTATAATTCTGTCATATATCAACGACTTTCTTTGAAATATTTTCGTGGAGTCGGAGTTATAAATGGTCGATTACAATTTAAAATGCATAAAAGATGACTATGAAAAATATTTGACACGTTTCTGGAGATTTCAAAAATTGGGACGAGAATGAACTTTAAGCGTGGAGTAGATAAATTGTAGTGGGTATAGTAACTTTTAGGAGTCAAATGCAAAACTGCTATCCATTCAATTATTGTAAGGCCTAGTCAGACTCTTTCGACGTTCGTGGGAAACTATCAATGTTTCTTCTCAAAGCAGATTTCATTATAGGACAAACCGAGTCATTCTAGTAACTATACATGCTTGGTTTACTAGCTGAAGTTATGCCATAAATTGGCAACACCAATCAATCACACAGCAGAGCCCAAAATTCATTTATGATGCCTTTATTATTGCAGATGTCTAAAAACGACGATGATCACTTGAAACCAAGTTACTGTTCATGTTATAGACATCATCGTCCTAGTATTAGAGATGGATGGAGATGATCTGGCAAATATAACTAGAGTGAGCGCAAAATAAGTATGCGCGCGGCCAAAATCGGAACTAATCGTTTGCCGCCATCTTGTCATTTATGTCAGGTTCCGTGTTTTTATTCGTTTCCGATAAACAATCGCCATCATTTTGCCAAAAGTATTTGTCATACAAAAAAATATTATCAATATATAAAAAAGGTTCCAAATACTCACATGTACAAGTATGCAGGTTGCATTAGAGATGGTGGCCATAGTATTCAGCCGGGTAATGCGCGTATCCCTGGTGGAAGGCGGGGTCGGTGGGCGGCCTGTGCATCATCTGCTGGCCGTCCATCATGTAGCCCATGGTCGCCTCCGGGCTGTAAGCTCCGCTGGGGCCCGCGTGGGGGAATACTGACGGATAGAAAACTGCCCGGTTAATTAGGCTGGCTGGTTCTCCGGCGTCAGCTGGGTATTGTCGTTACAAACATATTTGAGAACTTTAACATATCGTGCTGTACCTTACAATATTTTTTGAGTTATAAAATCATTCTGTATCTGTCGGTATTTAAGAAAAAAAAAAAAAATACTTTATCTGTGAATATTTTTTCAAAATTTTAAAATCATGCTGTATTGATCAATAATTTATAATTTTTTTAATCATGCTGCATCTGTAATTTTTTGAATTTTTTCCAAATAGTCACCGAGTTTAAAGTTCGAAGACACTTTAAAAATATGTTAGCTGTACATCAAGTTTTCGCATAGCACAATTTCATAAGCAGATTTTCTTTGCAATATTTTCATTTCATATAAAAACATTATCACAAAAAGTTTTATTATAAGCAGTCTTTCTCTTCAGAAGTCTCAAGTGTAATCCAAAAACTATAGACATGTTCTATACATTAGTGGTTCCGTACATGTCCCGCACTCTCAAGGAGCAATGGTGCGTACCACCATAAAGACCCCATGAGGATGTCGGAAATCGACGTCTATAATGGACGAACACCATTACAGCACGATTGATAATCCCATGGATATATCGCTAGCGGAAACCATAACAGTTTTGTGGTAAAATTGAGCGGATTTCTTAACTTTCGCAATTGCATTGCTCACAATGCCTGGTTTCGATTATTTTTAACTGTAGGGTGAAAATTTTTATCTAAAATTTTTGTTTTGGGATTATGCAGTTTATTTTTTCGCTTATGAAAAGCGTTAATACCTTATATCATGTACCTAGTTATTAGGTTGTTTTAAAGTTGATATTTATTTGATTGAAGTACATTTTACAGCTAAGTACCTACTACTATTATATTTGTTTTACGTATTGATTTGTAAGACTAAAAAGTCTTTAAAATAATACTAAAAAAATATCATGTAATGTGACATTACAAACCTTGCTTTTTCGACAAAAAGACATTTGCGACATTCCTCCTTTTTTATTTCCGAATGATTTTATTGCTTTTTTCGCAAACAATGTAAAAGTGGGTGATTGAGCCGGACCAGTGGCGCGTGTTTCCTACCAGGGCCGCAGGAAGCAATAACGGGCGCCCGAACAGGGGCACAACTACCAGGATACTATGATTTAGGAGGAAGTCGTCTTGACGACGTCAGACTAAATGCGGCTGTTTTGTGTTACTGCCCGAGACAAATTCAGCTGTGTACGTATGTGTAAAATCTTAATGGATTTCATATAAAATTATAAATTAACAAAATAAATCTCGTTAATTAAACATTACTAACGACATTTAATAATTTTCAGACCCTCTCCAATTTTTCCGGACATTGACAAGCTCTAATTACCGCTTCCACTGTTAATCATTTCCACGATCGAAGTTAACAAAGCCGACCAGCTAGTTTCCAAAAATATGAATATTAATTTCGCTTTTAATAAATGCATCGGTGACGAGAGAACGGATTTTAATCCTCGCCGAATGCCCAATAAACGATCGTTCGGTGCTCCAACGAATTGTAATTTACAGTCAGGCACCGTAATGGGTCGCATCAGAGGGCAATTTATGCGCTTATAATAAATTCATTAGCGCTGCGACATGGCGTGTGTACACGCTGAACTACTGAGATAGACTGTGTTAACGTGCCGGTAATGGATGGGAGTCGGGAGACGTTGCATTGGGCAACCAATTGTATGATTATTGACACCCCTCAACTGTCGAGTGTGTCGAGACGCCTTACAAGGCGTCTGTCTAATTGTTTTACTATTATTTCGCTAATTACGACAGCTGAAGGACTCAACACTTGCTACATTATAGTCCGCGATTTGAAACAAAGAGGAGAAATGACTCAAATTACACTGACAACTTTATTTTTGAACAGCAAACTTAATAGCTGAAAATCAGCCAAGCGAATCGCTGCAAATAGGGAAGGTTGGCAAATGAAACTCGGGAGCACATCGCATCGCACGCACTAAGAATACATAAACGCAGGGCGGCCGCACGACAAATAATATAGTGATTGGAAAAGCGCCTTTTGGCTTGACCGCAGGAAATGCGGTGGCCATTTTCTTTAGTCCATTGCCAAAACAATTTTCCATCTATCCTTCCACCCCTCCGGTTTTTCCATTTTCCGTCGTCGGCAAACTTGGCCGGGTGGCCACATCCGCCCGTTTGGCTCGCGAGATTTAGAACTGTACCCGGTTTATGTACTCCCGGTGTTTGGTGTCACGATATTTGAGTGCTGACAGCCTGGTAACTTTAATGCGATAGCATTTTGTATTGAGAAAATGAATGCACTTTTCCAAAAAATAGACGATTAGGTGAAACATTTTTACTGAAGAAGGCTGGAGTAATAAATTGATAGTCCATGGATCCACTTCGTCATCTATTTCTGCTTCTAGAAAACTTAACATTTCAGATTGAACTCTTACTGTTTTCAGACAACATTTATTAGTCATCTATCTGACCTGACCGACCTTAAATCGTAGCAAACATCTTGATACATTTACCAGATATTGAGCTTCTAATCAAGAAAAGTCCGAAGTTTTTGATTAAAACCTCTGATTTATTGTCTCCTTTCTCATAAACAAAATTAACAAGAAATGAAGAAAATGCCCGTTTCTAATCTTGAAATAGAAAAGGGGGGCAACATCCACACATCTAGATAAAGGTACCAGGGCAGCATACATCGCCGATAGTCGACGGAGGGGCGAGTGATGGATAGCTCGGGACGGGTCAACGAATTCGGACATTATTCTTTTTTACCCTTCTTGCGTTCGCAGGAGTAAGCCCTTTTTCTGCGACGTCCTTTTTTTCCCCCGGACGGAATTTTTGTTAGCTACGTACGAGGGACCCGGGAACGTTTTATGGACTGTGCTACAATTACAAAGTAAAAATAGAATTGGTCGTTTGTAATTCTATTCCATATTGTCGACGGCATGGGTAAAAAAAAGGTTTTATCGGCGGAAATTTTGCCCGGTTTCGTGATTCGTAAGCGTTAATCGTTGTTGCAGTTTTTTTGTTGCACATGGAAATTGAAAGTTAATTACTACTTACAGGTCATTCTGAACTAATTTTTAATGAGGATTCAGTTGAGAATGTACCGCAACATCTAAATTGGAGACGAGAGAGAAAAAGCAGTTCCTACCTAAACGTCTTTCAAAAGGTCTGGTCTAAACTATCGGTATTCAAAAACAATACACTCTATTTTACTCAGAGTAAAGTAATTCTATCTAATCTACTTTCTAAACGCAGCTGGGGCGTACCAGGCAGTCATAATTCCACGGGCGGTCAGCGCTAAAAGCTAGAACATTCTCATGGGACGGCGGCGTTACTACCCGCATGCGACGGCCTGCATACTGTATGAACCACTCCGTACTTTGTGGTCACCAAACTCGATTTTAGACTTCAAAGTCGTTTCGGGGCGTGCTCGGAGAATTTGAAATGTCCGAACCGATACGTGATGCGGTCAGAACGCGTTAATGTCTCGTAATGGCGTCTTGAATTTTGGATATCGAATCGTATTGACGTTTGAAGTCTTATTTTTGACCGTTGGGTCTTTTTTGAAAAGGGAAAATTATTTGACGTCCCAAGACACTCTTATTTGTAATAGGTATGCGGTCATCGACCATTATAGTCAAGAGTTTATTATTCTTAAACTTATTTTTCGTAAAGAAAATCTGCTTAAAAATTAAGTACATCACAAATAATAGCTGTTGTATAAGAAAAATGTTACCTGCTCTATTTGACTGGTCTATCATTGGCTGCACTATCCTACGTCTCGCATTGATAAACCTGAAACAAACAGACAAATAATAATAAGTAAACAGATTTAATTATATAGGTATTTGCATAATGATTAGTGGATATAGAATCCTAGTAGAAGGAGCTTATACGGGAAGTACAACCACCATTCCTATGTCTTCCGTCAAGCGTTGCTGTGTTCATGTTTGAGGTACAGATATTTCAGAAGATTTGTCAACTCTCAGAATTAGATTCTTAATTCAAAAGTTCTTTGTGTCTTGTTTTTGAGCCTTTTCCTACAAACAATCGTTCACGGCCCAGGCTGTGCGATTGTGGAACGTTTCGCCGATATCAGTAAAACAAGCCCAGTCACTAGCTTCTTTTAAAAGACTTGTAAAGAACCATTTCCTTTCTCTTTGATGCCTTTCTGTTTTCAATCTAATTTCTTCTGTCATTATTCAGCACTTCTTTGAAATTTTATAACATGTAATATTATGTACCTTTGTAAGTTCACGTAAGTTTGTGTATAGTATTTTAAATAGCTATATAATTTACACCACAAGTACAACCTACCCGCTGTTTTATTTCAAGGTCTTTAAGTTCATCCAAAGGTTGTCTGATATGAGATAAGCGTTAAGACCGCCTTTGTACCTACAATAGTATTAAGTTTTTGTACTTATAAGATAATGTGTAATTATTTTTTGGTGTACAATAAAATATATTCTAACGGCTGTGATACCTACTTTGTTCGTTAGCACAGAAACTATGATATAGCATGATGCATTTTCCTGGCAACCAAGCTACTAAGCCCATTCTGTACCCTGTCAATATAATCGACGAAGTTTCACTCCTTCTCAGACTTCCTCAAACATTCTATTGTCCTAGTCAGGATTACCATCCACATTTCGATCTCATAATGTATAACGCTATTCAATTATATTATCTAACATACATATCAGCATAATCTTAGTTCTACGTTTCCGCAAAAGTTCTTTGCACAAACAGGCGGGGCAAACAAGCAAGCGGTAATGAATTATGTCGAATTCTGCCGACCCCGTGTTTTGCTAGTGAGCATCGCATAGATTACCAGGATAGCATAAGTCTTGAGAACGTTCCAGAGGGCTTATTTGTTTCGGTTACAAAGTCTTATTTTGAAAGATTGTTGAAAGACATTAACTTCGACGCATTTCTGCAAAATTCCGGACGTTATGCATCTATCCACCGGTTAAAGATTGAAATCATGTTAAAATTTTCTGAAAAGATACCACAGCTATAGAAACTTCCCTCGGATCTTTACTGGCATAAAAATATTCGGAAACGATAAGATGTATGACTATTATCTGAAACCGTACCCACTACTGAAATAACTTTAGATTCGCTTATCAAAAAGGTTTCAAATATCATTGGACAATATATCAAGCTAGGCACTAGTAGAGCATCCCTCAGAAGGGAGTGACCGGGGGCTATCTCAGCCGGCTTTATGAAAACTAATGCCTTCATTTGGCGTCGGCTCCGGCCACCGGCGATAAGCTATGTCGCCCTAGTACCTCGGGATTACGATTTTGGGATTTACCCCGGACAAGGGGGTGTCCGATAAAAGTTTTGGGGAAATTTTAGTTCGTGTTTGTAATTTAAATGTTTCGAAACTAGCTTATAGTTGGTATGAATATCGTTAGATCAACATTTGCATACACAACCAACCCTATTAATAATTAACAGACGACATTACAATCACATAAACAAATGTAATATTATTCAAGGTGGATTATGGATGGTCAAAGATGATCCTTTGGTCATCTATCTAATCCTGAAGTCCAAACCGGTCAAATAACTGTTATCAAAAAATATTCATGCGGTCTCACGAAAATCGCCTTGACAAGTTTCTCAAACTAAATAGCAGATTCAGTAAATCTCAAAAAGAAAAACATAAAACCAATTTTCGCCGACGATTCAAGGAATAAACGAAACGGGCGAGAAAATAAAGTTTTTCCTGTGTTTAGTTACATAAACAGCAGGTGGTAGAGTGAGCTATTACCTGGGGTAATAAATACCGTTTTTCCCTAATTAACGCTTAATTCGGGGGGGTCGTACGCACCCCCTAGGCTTAAGACCCGCACTACCGATTTTGCGACGCCATGACAAAGTAAATTGTGGCGACTAATGTTTATTTCGCGTTTGGCTAAGAAAAGCTACAGTTTGTGCATTTTTTATGTGATGGCAATCTATATTATCTTTTAATGAATGTAGATAAAGAGTAAATGCGAATTACAAAATTCTGGTAATGTTTGTAAAGAGTTCAGCGTAAGATAGGCATCATCGAGCGCTGTTTCGTAAAAAAATGCATCTATGTTACGTACGGCTAAAACCAAAACTTTGTTTCCAATTACATTAATTTGTTCTCCAGCAAATAACTTTACGGAGTCCTGCTAAATGTAATCTAACGTGATATTGTAATTCCAAATCAAGTAAGGATAAATTATAAATTACGCCAACCCCTCGACGTCGCTTTCTCGCAAAATGCGAATTCTCAGCGTTAACTGAAGGAATTCCACTCAACCCCGCATACTCATTATTTAATTCGCTTTCAGGTAATTAAAATCCAAAAACTTGGAAGTCGAAATTAAATTTTATACTCTGTAGGTACGGTGGCGGACTTCCATCCTTATTTTCTACCCCCCTGGCCCGGAACGTGCTTGCCGGATCAAATCACCTTTTTAACTTTCCCTATTTAGGGAAAAGCCGGGGAAATCTAGCAATTGCAATAATAAGTTGCTACCAGGACATCATGAGATCGAGTGGGCCGCCCCTATCATCGTTACGTAATGTGATTCTCTGGTGAATGTGTTTTTCTACTAATTATAAGATTATGTGGAATATGTTGTGATCTTATATTTCTGCGAGTTATTTTGTAGCAAGAAAGTGTGAATATTCTGTTATGTGTTTATGTAGAGTCAGTATTTTACATATGGTACTATAGTAGTGTAGATTTTTAAACCGTTTCTGTACCAGTCTACTATACACGGCGATTAGTAATAATCATGTTTGCTTCGTGGACTATGACAGTGTCTATGAAGATATGAAGCAAAGTAGCAGAAATTAATGTAAAACTTCTCTTGAAGCAAAGATGTAATTGTTTAACAGCACTTAATCAGCTTAGAAATTGCAACACCAACACTCCACCGTACAGCACCTAATAAAATAAAAACAACTCCCCCTCCGTATCAGATGACGCGGTAATGTACCAAATCTTATTACAATTAGTCGCATTTGCATACCAAAAAGATATATCAAGCGCATGTGCAATAATGTGCATCAAACAATTGTATCGCCAACCCTTCCGAACAAATCCAGATCGCATATGAGTTATGGGTCCCTGGTATCGCCGACCGTTGTCACAAATAAAATAAACACACATAGAAATGCAAATTCGGTAATGTCAAATGTGTGTTGGTCTATTGTTGAACTATGTTTCGAATTTCATGAATTTCGTGATTTATTGCTTTTATGATGTGGAAAACAATGCATTTTGAACGTTGTTTTTTTTTATTGTATTCAGAATTTAATGTCATTTTTGGGTTAAATGGCTCCTGAATAACACGGCCATTCTGATCGCATGACCATTTAATATTTAAGAGCAACTTAGCTTCAAATGCTAATCAAAAACATCTACATTGGGCGTTCAATTTAAATTTTAAACCGTAAAACCTCTATCTAATTCACAAAATTATAATTTTACACAAGGAAAACAAAGGTTAAGCCATGTAATCTTAAAACCTCACATTTAATTGCAGCTAAAACATCAAAATAACAGTAACAGTTGCCGTCAAAATTAATACAAAGCGCGATTTAACAGATACCCTCTTAAGAGTCGTAAAATTTGCCGTTTTTGCGCCGGGCCCCTCTCCCGACGGACCGGGTGTTATGGACCCCGGGCCCCGGATGAAGAGTTAATGAACTAATCTTGATATTAACAACACATTAGACGCATCGGACGCGCAGCCATGTTTCGTTCAAGTAATTACGGACCCTTGCAAGGGATAGTGCGGCCTCCACGACCCTCGCACTCTATGGTACACGTCAATTTCGTATGTTTCGCTTTAGGGTTAATTTATGATAATTTTAATGTTTATTAAAATACCTAGAATTCGCAGATACTTCATTATTTTAACTGCCCTTTGCAGGACTCTACGAATTGACACCTAGGTATTTTAATTAAAATTTTAACCAAGCGTACAAAATTATTACATTTTTCAATCGGCTCGCTAGCGCCGCATTGTATTCAACGGGTTACGGGTGCGTGTCGAAGCGGTAATTACACAACAATTATCACAAAAACTAATCGAATCACAAAGCAATCGGAAGAATATCCGAACGTTCGTACAAAATTCATAGTGACAGTTAATTTGGGAATGCAGCGCGCATCGGGTCCCAGCATCCCACTCGCGATGAGATTACTTATTCAACAGACGTATAACATATTGCCCAAGTAATTGGTTCAAAATACAAACTTGCGCGGTGCGTATGAACCCCGGGTAATTATTTATTTACGTGCCAAATTGCTTTTTCATTATTTGCTAGTAGGAGAATAAATATAACAACTTGGCAGAGGTATATAACCAAATGAAACAATAAAAAATATAAGTTTTGATGAAATATTCTCACGAAATTGTTTGAGGGATATTAAACGTAAGCCAAGAACTTTGTTTTGATATTTGCACTACGAAAAGGATCCCTTGTAAGCTTAACTAAACATTGCCAGACGATACAGAGACTCAAAAGGGTGAATAATACTTGGATTCCGCAACAAATGCTGACGGAATCCGACAAATCCAGTGCGGATACCGTCCGACGGACGGATCGCGTTTTGATGTCTGAGATATCCGGAGATATGCTACCCTAGTGATTGATTGCTCATACATAGGTAAGATCTTTGTTTTCGTGTTTTGAGACATAGAGCGTGTACTTACTGAAACTGAAACATTTCACAAAAACACTCCGGAAAACATTGGTCGTGAAAAACAAAAGGTCCAAGCAACTCCGTCACGTACAAATAAGTCTAATCCACGGAGTCCGGGCGGACAATAAATATTTTTCATGAAATCCACCGCCGTCGCCAGCGCATACAAACTGCCTTAAATCAGGCAATTATAGGTGTGACCAGTAAATATTATAACCAGGGGATCAGGAGGCGTATAGAGATTGTTAAGGATATCGCCTATGTTGTTTTCGTAATGGACTCTTGCGCTCGAGGAATGTTTGGTTATTAGGCGTGAATTAGCGTTATTGCCATGGTTGTATACGAAATATGGGCGTTTCGTATTGTTTGGGGACAAAGAAGTTTATTTTGTCTTCTGTTGATAACTGTACTGCATCCTTTTAATTAAGCTTTCGTGTTGCAAAAATTCTAATAGCCTGAAAGTTTATCAGAACGCGGCAAAAACACTACAACCAAAGTTGTCGTTCACACAAACGTAAAATCCTTCTAATTTTAACTTTCCACACTGTCCATTCCAAAACCATTTACCAAACAAAAATAAAAGTCAACAACAACAAAAGTGAAAACAATAAATCGCACTAGTATTAATTTACCAGAGCTACATAAAGTGGAGAAGCAAAAATCGCCTCTAATAAATTACGTTAGCGGAAAATGCTTCATTTTAAGGCGTATAGCTCCTTAATCCTATGGAAGCCTGGTAGCCGCTGGGTGTAATTACCGGGCGCAATATATCGCCAGTTCGACCTCCCGACCCCCCCGAGTTTCTGGGTCCTCATCACACGGAATGAGTAACACATGGTACTGCGTTAATTGTCGGGGCACACGGATTTGTTTTTATTCTACCATTGCGAGGGAGACCCGACCGTGTCGCGCCATCGATTTATTTTGTTTTGAGTTTCCGCAGACGTTCTGATTTTATGATTTGCCAACGTTTGTGCAACGAGGTATTAATGTGAAAAATGTGAACATGGGTCCGCTTTTGTATTTTATGTGTCTTCTTTGTCAGGACCAGGAAAAGCAAGCATAGATTCTATATTCATCGATGTTACCAGAAGGTCATCTAAATATAAACCATCTTTTGTTAAATATAACATCATCATGCTTTAATATACGCTTTCCATATTTAATAGTCTGTAGGTACAATTAACATGCGACTAATTAGACACCAAGGCGGCATAAATCGGCAGTAAATATCTCAAAGTGTCGCAGATGGTGTCAAAACGCTTGCTCAGTGTGGCCCCGAGGTTAGCGGTGAGCGGGGACGGTCGAAATATTGGACACAGTTTGACATAAGTGCCTTGAAATCGATGGTTCATGTGTAAGGAACATCTTTGGCCATCTTTTGCAGCCTAGCCTATATGTGGACCAAGAACAAAGGACGTAAAAGAAGCCATCAGGAGAAATTGTGTGGTATAACAATTCGATTTTTTTCAGGGTGTCAAAAGTTATTCTAAACGAAACATAGATGGGAAAATGCGACATTCTCTCTCAAGAAACTAAATTTCTCCATTTTAGGACTAAACTAACAAATGGCCTGTGATGACTGATGATTTAAGTTTCTTTGTATCTGACAAGTTTTTTTTGGAAATCGTCAATCATGGCCAATTTTACACACGGAGAAGTACAGAGGCGGATTATTAATGGCATAGGCATTGTCTACCACATAATCTTCAGGTGATACAGAGACAAAAATTGCTAGCAGGTAAGACCCAGTTCGTAGTATTTTTGAAAATCATCAATAACTCCAAAAACCGCTCAACAACTCCCGAATTTCGTGCCCGCATCCCAAGACAGGGTCGCGGATAACATGCAATTGCGATAATAGCCCGACCCGGCGCCATATTGTTCTGATTGGTGACGTGTGCGCCGAATTTATTTTGTACAACAACTCGAAGGGTTGAAGTGCGAACACAGTTATTTATCGACAACATCTGGCGGGGAATTTGAATTTTGTTGGTACAGGTAAGGCTGGGCATAAAAGATGGGCTTTCTGGAACCAAATTAGAAGTGGAGACGGAAATTTCTAAATGGTAGTTAGTGCTTATTGTTTTTAGCTGTTTTTGCCAGTACTTTTGACCAGTTTTTACTGTAGAAGTACTAAAGTACCTTTTTTTCCATAAAGCCACGTGATGACGTCACTAAAATAACGTCAATATTTTAATGATGATAACAATTAAACACCAGGAGCGCAGGGTACACAGGCGACCGCTAATGAGTGCGGCAGTAGCGCCGGTGCGGCTGCTGCGGCCGGCGCGCGAACTAATTTGGTGCAGTGATGGATTGCGTGTGGCCGATGCGGGTCGCACCAAATACTCCCGTCTTGTATACTTGCCTGGTACTTGCTCTAATTACGGATCATACTCATTTATCTTTAGGTCCTACCTACTATGTCTTGTTGCGATATTTTCGGGCTTTCCATTTGTAACAGAAACGGGAATGAGAAGCTGTCACCATTAGCAGGTAACTACATTAGTATGTATAATTTGCGCGCCGGCCTGGCGGTTGAGTGTTTTTTGTTTCGGCTACCATGGCACCCAGCGACGTTTCAGTGGATAACGTTAAATGTTGAAGACAAGATGCGTAAAGCTTTGGTCTCTTGATCGGAACGCACAACGCTGCGGTATGCGGTGCGAGAAACATAATCATATAAAAATTGGCTAGAATGGTGTTTTGTGCCGTCGCAGTCCACGGTGAGGAAGATAATGTGACCGCATAATGCAGCTTGTGCTTTCCGATCAAGAGACCAAAGGTTTAGATAGACGATAGGTTATGCTAGGTCTCAACGGAAAATCCACGAACAGTACAAGACACTTATAATGATTGATGGTCGATTGATGGAACAACTTATTCCGACGGAGACATGAGAAATCGAATACTTACCAGTAATAACCGACATTGCAATGAAACAATTGAAAAAAAATACATTTTTATTAAAAAACGATCAATAAACATTCGATATATTTTCGTTCTTACTGCCCACATGAAAGTCGAAAAACTGAATCAAAATAAACAAATCGCCCATCATACATTTCATGGCTCGTTTAGATAAATAAAATACAATTTTACAACACGGAAATCACAATAAATATAACAAAAAGCTTTATAATTCTGTTTACAGACGCGTCATGTTCTGTTTCCATAGCAGAACGTGAAATAATGCGGCTTAAAAATATTAAAATCATATTATGACAGAGCGTCCCGTTTTGACCGATCGTTCTATTTGCAGAAAGCCATTTAATTTAAGGGTTGGTATTAACTACGCAAAAGAAGCATTGACAAAAAATATAAACAATGGGCAGTTCTTTCAACACGTCATATTAATAACCTAATTGGAAGTTAGGCGAATAATCGCAAAAACAGAATGCTAAATTCAAATAAATTGAAGGAACGCGATGGGGCGCGCGCCGCTGTCCGCCATCACCTCGCGCGCCCATTTGTCAAATTAATGATGGACGGATCAGAATTCTAAGCGGCCACCTGACGCGCGATGACGTCACGAAAAATGTCTTATTTCCACGGACATGTGGTTTATGTCACGGATTTCAAGAACATTCGGATATATCGGACATTTCACAAATTATTTCTTGGGAAGTGCAAACAGGGTTGGATCTCAGGGGTGTACGTAAATATCTTAAATCTAAGGCCGTACCCGTGCTCCTATCATCAAAAGCTACCTTGCTTTACTCCTAATTGGAAAGGACAAAGAAACAATAAATCGGACTCTAATTTGAACCAGCCCGAATGCTCTTGAGTAATTCCGCAAATATTTACTAGCATTTAAATGATCATCTAACGAACAGCCCACTCAGCCAGAGACAAGAACATGGAAACTAATTCAAAACATCTCTATTTCGTTTACGTTCCGTTTATTGCATACTATGATGGTGTGTTCGCGTGTTAACCTCAGTCGAATTAGCTGTGCGCGTTGCTTAATCGCGTTGTCGCAATCGTACGCTAACAATGGTCGGACCGAGGGCTTTTTGCCTTTTTTACGGACAGATAAGGCTTTTGATTGTCCCTACAGTTTCTAGCGTGCATCATTCTTTAATCAAGTTAACGATTAAAAGCAAATGGTCGGTGAGCTTGACGGAATTTTGTGATGCTACTTTTATTTGCAATTAAAATTCGCAGTGTTAATGTCTGCTGTCAAATAAATTATTTCGCAAAACTAACATTTTGGTGTTTTACGTAAATCAAACATGTCACGGAATGATTTCGTATCGAGTTTCGTTTATTAAAATTGTAACGTTTCGACAATGTTTTTAATTTTGGCTACATTTTTTGCAAGGGCACCTTTAATAAGGCTTCCAATTCATCAATCTCCCATATCTTAAGGATTGCCAATTAAAAATAATTTGAATTCAAATGAGCCGTTCGAAAAAAGGCGTTGAATTGTCTCTGTTACAGTACTGTCACTGTCAATTGGCAACCCTGTGCTTAAAGAAGATAATTTATAACGTCAGAGTGGGAATTTTCTAGATAAACAGTTTGATCGAAAAGCCTCTCAGAGCGTATCGTTTCCGATGTTTTTAAACTGGACGTTTTGTTTGATACATTAATGGACGCCACGGAGAGCTGCTACCATAAGTCTCGGGACATTTGAGTTTACGATTTTATTTATTGGGTAGGCGGTCTTAATGGGTCAACTTTGTGGAGATATGAATGGAGGTTGATATATTGTTTCCTAGGCTACACACTCAGGACAGGTTAGTTTAAAGATAAGTAGGACTGACTGCGGTCCCATTCACATTTCAAAATATCTCGTCTGTATTCCCCGAATGATAAAGCAGAAGTGTAGTTATCTATAGTGCATCTACATTTCACTAGTTATGTTTAAGTTCTATGTAAAAGAGAGCCAGCAACTGGGCACTGACCCAGACTCCGGACTGAAATCCCAAATGGAAACACCCAATTAGACCCTGACCCGTCCCTGCAATCGAAAGAACAGTATCACAAGACCAATGAGGCACCCTCTCTTCGTTCTACATTTAGTTATCTATACTTTACACACACAAAGCCACAAAAAGGCAAAAGTTTTCATAAAACAGTCATAAAGTGGATCAGTATTGTTATTTGTTCCTATACTAATAACTGAGTAGGACGTATCCGGAACGCGGCTATCCTGCGGCACTGGATACTAGCACCTGTACACACTGTGGAAACAGTACCGTTGTGTGCAATTTATGTGTTGAATGCATTGTGCCGATGGAACACTGTGGAATCTATACAGCATGTTGTTATTAGTAGTTAATGTTATTATGCTTTAGTGCTTTCGACGGTAAGTAATTTTAAAGATCATCATCATAATTTGAGCTGGCAGACGTCCACTGTCGGGCAAACGACTTATCTATAAATCTCCGCAACTATCTGTTCTGGGTTTCACCCGTTGGTTTCCCGAAACTTCTACCAGGTCATCCGTCCACCTGGTGGAACTAAATTATAATTGCGTCAACAAGTATAAAATTAAGCCCACTTCTGATGATGAACAGGCAATAATTCATAATTAATAACGCATATAATCATTGACGAATTAAGAATGTTCATTGACTGCCAAAACCCTGCACAATTTTTGTTAACCTGCCAATGTTCTCTACTCTTGGAACTACATTGTTGATAGCAATTTGCCTAAACTGTCACTACTTGCTCCTAATTTAGTATATCTATATTAACAGCAGAATCGATGCAATTACAAGCAATACAAATTGATGAAATAACAGGCGATGCCAGGCGTATAGCCATGTTCTAACGACTGTGTCGTCTGATCCGACGATAAGACACGGCGACACTAATAAATCAGACTGCAATTAACCGTTTTAAACGACTTACCGATTTATGACAGGGTTCGGTTCGTGGGCGGGAAGTAAGCTGGAGTTTTTTTCTAATGATTGTGGTGGTGATGGGATGCTGTGGGAATGGGGCTTAAGATAAGGCCGACTAAGGAATGTTGCAAGTTTTGCTGAATTTAATAATATTATTTAGCGCGTCTTTTGAATGGATTACCTTTAGTGCTATGTTGATGATGTTCCAAAACTTCTCATGATACAAATAAAAGGTGTTAAGAGGAACTGCGGGCAGAGAGTTCCGACTGAGTTTCCTTAGTCATCAACATCATTTCATCCGAAAGACGGCCACCGCTGGACACAGGTTTGTCCCAGGCGTATTAATTTCCTTAGTAAAAGTCACAGTACTTGACAAATTTAAAAGAAATTTCATTAATTTAATAAAAAAGATATATGTTGTGCTTCTATGTTTTTCTTTTTACATTTATGGAACTTGTAGTGTACAACTTTGACAGCGCATTTTGAGCATTTTTCTAAAGATAATGTACCATCAAAAATGAAAACAGGGGCACATAATATATCTTTCTTTTTCGGTCGGAATATATTTTGAATTAGTCCAATATTGGAGGATGAAATAGGCGAGAGCCTTACCTCGAATTATGACTTTTACTAAGGAAATGAATACGCCTGGGAGAAACATGTGTCCAGCAGTGGCCGTCTTTCGGATGAAATGATGTTGATGACTAAGGAAACTCAGTCGGAGCTCTCTGCCCGCAGTTCCTCTTAACACTTTTATTTGTATCATGAGATGTTTATTTGAGGTTATTCAGTCGAATGTCTGCGACCGCATTTCCTCTTAATATTTCCCCGAACACTAAACCGAATAAGAAAGTGAAAAATCGAATCATAACGAATAGATCCGACGGCTCGATATCGGTCGAGTCTCTATAAATAAAAGGACGTTTAAAATTTTAAGGGCCTCCAGTTCAGTGGAGGCCATTAGAGGCCCTTAACGTTGGTAACGAACGACTCTCGCTCAGATGCCAGCGGATACCAAACAATTGTTACTCGCGTGAAATCCGTAGCCGATAATAAAAATCGATTTCTTTTTTCGAATAATCGACATTGACATTGTAAGACCTTTGCCTGTTAAAAGTACATTAGATTGTTTATGGATAGTTAAGGGGGTTGTATTAACACTGCGAAATTGCTGCTGTACCATCATTTTATTGCTAGAACGCCATGGGGATGTTGTCTTCTTTTGTATGATTCTCACGTGTGAAATAATGTCCTTTTAGGATGTCAACAGTTCGAAGGTAATGAAAACTACTATTTTATTTCGTAGTTTACTTTGTGAGAGAAATCCCATCTATCATTGTTTAGTGTAGTTACCCCCAGAATGGCGGTAAAAGTTTATATTAACTACCTGTACTGGGACCAGACCTTTTAGAAGCAACTATTTGAAATATAAGTAGATGGCATTTGATTTTAATAATCCAACATGACGATGACGTAACAACGCATCTCGGATTAATTCGAACACATTCCATTTTTGAAAAATTTCAAAACATTCGCGCGTCTTATGTAAATGCGCCGCCATTGCTATGGATTATGATGATTTTATCGATTTATATTTAATTAAATGTTAAACTTGACACTTATTAATTGTCACCGAGTTTATAAGGTTTTATAACGATGGAAATAATCAGTCAGGTCACGATTACATCGACGAGCGACCGGTTCTGTGACATGTCATGGTATTTTAAGTAATCGTTATCGATAAATCATGTTAACTCGGAATTCGATGTTTACGAATATCTAGTTTTTGGACACGCCCACGCTCTTTCCTGGAACTGCTCACGACGAATGATTGCGACGTGATTTATAAGTGTTAATTACAGAAAAATGTTTAGAAAAATGATCGATGTTGGCAAAATAAATGATTTCTGCGCATTCTAATTTGTAGCTTCGAAAAATTTACATAACGTTTAATGAAGCGAAATTTAATCTTCTCGTTACGTACGACCTGCGGACTGTTATGACAGCTCTGAATATTTTTATTGTGCGGGACACACTGGCCGATAATTTAATGCGTATAACGGAACGCGGCCGGATGTGACCGCCGCGTCTTCCTGTCACAATTAATTTCCGGGCGCGTAGAAATTGGCGCGAAAACTGTCGCGAGGGGTGAGGGGGTTAGCGGGGAGGGGTGGGGCGCGCCACCGCCGCGGGAATTTTAATTACGCACTCGTATACCGAATACCAATGTCGTCTTGTTTAAATTAAATATAAATTATTCGCCTCCTAGGCCCTGCTCGCCTGGTATTGCGAACTGCGAAACGGTGAATAAACAACTGTTGGCTTTTAATTAGTAAAGATTTTGTTGGTATTTTGTCTAATGTTTTAGTTGTTTCGGAGCTGCGTTAGTTATATTATTAGTTGATGTAACGTCGGGGTTGACTTTAAATAAAATTTATTACCGAATGTTTGTTTGCCAGCTCACTATCCTAGATTATTCACGCGAAACTAAAACAGAATGTATGGTGTAATGGAAATCTTTGAAGTAAAGCCTCTGAAACGCTTAAAAAGTCTGTTTTTATATATAATAAGGCTTTTCTGTCACCTGGTAAATGAGTTTTTCAACCCTTTAATCTCATTATTTACTTACCAGCTTATATCACTCCTCAAACTACTTCGCGAAATAAAATATAAAACCGTCCAAATCTCGAAGTATTTAATCATCTTTATTATACTCAGCTTATAGCAACAGAACTAAAAGCAGCATCAAAACTAGTTTAATTTCATAATAAAAGTTTGCAAACAAACTCCAAACGCAATTAGAGGGCAGATGAGGAGCTCACGGCAGACGGGTGCACTTCTTATGGCATTTAACTAACTTTGATAAAAAGATTAAGTATGACAGTTTGAAATATAGCCACCGCAGTCGCTGGAGAAAAAAAATAACAGCGCAAAAGTTGGTCGAGCGAAGCCCCCGGCTCCATTGTTGCGAGCTCCGAGTTAATTTCGTAGGAAAGAAACAAGCGAGGCGCAGGTGTACTACGGCCCGTTGTATTAATTTGAGTCCCGTCTAATACCTACGTATGACTGCGTTCAAAACAGACGCGTCTGAATTTATAAGCGAAGTTGAGCGCGTCCAAGCGCCGGCGCCGGGGATTTGTGCACGAATATGAACGCGCCCAGATTATGACGTCCCGTTCTCTGACAATCCGAACGCGCCCATTACGCTCCGTTTCACTGGCACGGGGTTTTAATTGTGAATTATTGCGCGGTGGACGCTCGTAACATATTAACATAATTGTTTTGAAAGAAACGCGTGTAAGCGATCTAGCTTGATCCTACTTGAGATAATTTTTTCGAGTGTAATTAAGAGCTGTTTGCGTAGCGATGTGCGGGTGACATTTGGTAACGTCAACGTCGCCATTTTTGTTTTTATCTTCCTTAACATTTTCTTAGAAAACTGATGTCCATTAAGTAAGATGTAATGGTTGCTTATGTTTTTTATTACTATTCTCGTTACACCGGTTATGCTGCGTGTACTTTATTAAAACATGAAAACGCTTCAAGTGTGCATTTTGATGCGTCCCAACGATTTTAATTATCATTTTAGATGCAGTAATTTTTCGTTTATAGCTTGTCGTACACAGTGCTCGAGCGACGCACGTTGTAATAAAAGTCTATTTTAATTGGAGCGTTTTCGTTTTAACGTCTAATTAATACGTTTAATAACTATAATTTTATCAGTCTCAGAATTGTATGTAACAGCTTGTAACAACATTTTTGAACAAACACTAATTTGTGAGGACGTGTATAATATTTTTTACTGCCTTTATGTATGTGTCAATGTCTTAACGAAACACTACATTATACTCTACATACCCGTTTTAATTTGAAATGCCTATGCGCACTTAAAATACAATTATTTAAATGAAAACAGCCTCAAAATATTCATAACTTCCTGCCATCACAAAGTGGAGTAATTAATTCAATTTTCAAAGCTCACGCACCAAAGCTCCGGCCATAGACAATTACAAGTAAAGGTTTTCAATGAGACACCATAGACGAAAGTCATTACAGACGGGAGGTTTCGCGAGGGCCACTCCTTTGACAGCCGGGAGTCTGGGCAGAGTGATGAACCTCTTGTAGGTGCTGCTTGTGTTTATTGCACTTACCACCAATTGGATATTCTATTTTTGTGTAATTTAACAGAATGGTTTTCTATTATTTTCGGGTGATTTTTAAATCTTGGTTAGTAAAGTAACTTTATAATAATAGGTTCGGCTTATTTAGGAGCGAAAAGGGAAACTCTTCGGTTACAATCAATGGGTTTCAGTATGCATTTTGAATAAGAAATAGCTAAAAATTGAACCTCCTGATGATAAATCTATACTTATAGATCTAATTTAAATATTTTACACAAAATCGCTATCACATTATCTACCTAGTCATAATTAAAAATACATAACATAATTAAGCCGAGCTATCAGGACCAGGAGCGCAGAAACCCGAGGGATTGTAAACAAACGACCATAACTCACAAACGCGCCTTACTGATAAGAAACTTTCATTATGGACCCGAAAATGTTGAATTTAAAAGGGGGTTTAATCAAGCAGGACCCAGTACCTTCCACCTGTGTGTTTAGGTTCGGATTACTTTGCGAAAATTACTTTAGTATCGGGTGTTTCAGATTAATTCTGTTCCGAATTATGGGAAAGACCTTGGTGAGTCCTTTTTGCGGACTCAGACTCTGTCAGCTATGGAGGGGAACTTTTTAAATTATTGTTTGTATTGATATATGCCTGTGGTGAGAGGTTGTGGGTGGCTGTCGAGTTTTCGAAGTTGTGTAGATGTTATGATAAAAATAGATCATACAGACCATAGATCCGTCTAAGGATGGATGGACCTGAACCGGACGGATCAATGGGTAATATTGCCAAAATTAATACCAAATCTAAAGACTTAATCAATGAAAGAATAAATTAAAAATCATGGGAGGCCATTTTGCCAAAACTATATTTTTTATTTCTTTGAGGATTTTACATCGGGAACTTGCCATATACATCACGCTATCCTTCTTTGGATCAATTTTACAAAAAATTCTTAACACATTTTCGTAAAATTCATGCAAACCAAACATAAATAAATACTCATTTTAATACATGAAATCTGTATGTTTGTTTGTCATTTAAGCAGTTTGTACCGCGCCGCTCCCGGCCGCGTACCAGGGCGGCAGACTCGGGCAGGAGCATTCCCTAACCCCTTCGCAGTTTGATAAATGGCCAATTACTGTGCCCGCCCCGTCCCTTCTGTTAGCTTGTTGCCTATTTTGAATTGCTTTTGCTTTTTCGTTTAGATTAATATCTAAATAGGATAGATACGGATCCCGCTTTAGGTATTTTACGTTGTTTTTAAACGTAAATTTCGGGTTGGGAGCGCTCCACGCTCCTTTGTTCACCCGTTTTTCGCTGCTCCGCTATTGTTTTCGTCTCTTAATACCAACGAATCTTTGTTCTGTCTTGTTGTGTAATACGTTCTTTTGTTTTAATGGAATTTCCTATTCGATATACGTGTTTTGATTCTGATCTAAGAAAATTGGCTGATAGGTTTTATGGTAAAAAGGATATGGGGAAAAAAGAGGTTGCGGTTGGGCATTTTATTTTCCAAGATTTAGGGTATCTTTTCTGGTTTAAATATTAGTTACAGCTACAATTTAGTACCAGATGATACTCATCTCTAGAGAAACAACTGTCGGAAAACTAAGAAATATTGAATAGTCACCAAAACAGTAAAGCCAGTAGGTATCGTTTTCCAGAAACGAACTGTACCGGCGACTTCAGCTACATTTCAAATCCTCTATACTTCAACCAAAACGACATCAGCATCATGTTCAGCATCACTACCAAATACTACCAGGAAAGTAGACCCAAAAGAGACTACCAAACACCGTACCACCACCAATATCAACACAAACAGACAGGCCGAGGCCACAGGTGAAGCTAGATCCTAAACTCCCGTCATTATTTGATAAGGGAAGCAGGGTTACACAGGGGGTATTACCAACCCCTGTTTATTTTTCGCAAATTCAAAGTGCCCATAATTGCCTACAGACTTAAGCGTATTTAAAATTTTAACTCGGGAAACAAATGGGCTTTTTTGGGGACAAATGTAAGTTGATCGCTTCTGGTCTGTATGGTATGGGAATGTGTGGTGTATCATGTATGTTTGTAACTAGTGGTAGTAAGTGACATTAATGACGATCTAGCGGTCAGGGAAGTGCTAGATTGGAATTTAAAAGCATGACTTTCATGATTAATCCTATTTATCCGTTGGAACGTTCTGACAAGGAGAAAAACCGGTCAAGTGCGAGTCAATGAAGAAAAATTAAGGTATTTCAAAGAAAAATCTGACTTATCAATATATCTATTAGTAAAATATACGTAATTATAAACATTATCACCAAATTTCAAGTCCATAAGTCAATGGGAATTTAAAAAATTCTTCGCTACAAAATTTTGTAAGATATGCTGACTTTGGTGGCTTCTCATTCCTTTGTTTTCTGATGTTTTTTAAAACAAAAATACATTATTTATCTACTCAAAGCTCGGCGAGCTCTAAACTACAAGATGGGGTAGGTTATTTTATTTTCTTGCCTTATTCTCCCACCTTAAAAATATAAAAAAAATATTTTTTGACAATTTGTATGGCTTTGAGTCAACAAGTTTCTTTTAAATCTTTGCCCCGGTCTAGGAATTTCTTCCTGTATCGTGGGTGCGATTACAAACACATAAACTCACACACACAACACCCAGAGCCGGAACAACTATCTGTAGGTCATACAAATATTTGTTCCTTACGGGAATCGAACCCGCGACACGCAGCGCAGCAGTCAATCGCTCAACCACTGCACCGTCCGTGCGCCCAAGCGATGCTAATACTGTGAAAATTTGAAGAATGTTGCTCCCACCGTTTGGCCGTAAAACCCGTGTGATAGACGACGGACAGACCGACAGACAGACGGACACGTGAGTGAAAGCAATAGGGTTCCATTTGGAACCTTCGGGTACGTAACCCTAGAAATGAAGTAAATAAATGATTTCATATAAGAATGTCAATTTTAGAGAAGACTTCTTTAACACTGCCTCTATTTGCATAAGAGAGTCCTACTTACATTTTCCCACAAATAATCTTCACAAATACAAGATTTAGAAAATAAGAAAGCCATTTCTAAAAAAGATTTCGATAATTCCTGACTCACAACAATTTAACTCAACAACAAAGAAAGAAACTTTGATTTAGTCTCCTTAATACACAAAACTCTATATACATCAAACAAAACATATAATACATAGCCAACATAGATAATTGCAGAAGGCTTCATTCGCTGATTGGCTGACAGCTCATGATGACATAAAATTACAGAGAATCACCAGTCACGCAACGACACGCATTTGATACGAAATTACAGACAAGGCTACGCTTTACACTGTAATACCGTTTTTAGTGTATGTAATAACTGTCATTAGAGCTTATTACAGTAATTGTGGATCGTAACGGCGTGGTATAATGATAATAATATCTATTTCAATTGGGCACGCGGAACCAATCGGTGGCCGAATTTGACTATTGTCTGTGGTTGAGTGTATAGTCTATGGGATGATACTTTTTTGATTTAAGGAACGGTTTCACTGCAGTGGTGGAGACGTTTTTTTTATTTAATGAAATTTATATGGATGATATTGTTTACATATATTGTTTTAATCTAGGCTTCTACTTTATGGATATGTTATAAAGGGTCAGAAGAATGAAATCTGCGTTAAATTATGAAAATTTTCAGTTAGTCCATCTAATACTGCTAAGTTATAATTTTTGGAATAACTGACAGGAAAAAATGTACCTGGACTTGACAATTGGGTTTCACTTCCACCAAATGTAAAATGTAACAATTTTTCCGAACATTTTCAAAATTACCGTACCGATCTATTAAAACTTTACTAGATCAAACTCTAATGGATCGAATCTTTACGTCTTGACAGTTTCCTAACTGTAAATTTCAAAGACAATGCCTCAGAGAACAGTGACGGCCGTCAAAACACAATAATATGTGTTTACAAACATATCTGGACGGATTTGTATCGCGACGTGTCCATCTGTCAAGTCAAAACGCCGCCATGATGGATGTTGTAGGCACGATTAGGAAAAATGTTAATTACATGTCATTGTATGGGCTGTAATGACGGTTCGATTGCTGTGTTTTTTTTTTAGGCTATGTCATGAAAATGTGGAAATGAGTGGTGTTTTGTAATTCGGTAATGGGATGTTTTGATGACTAGAGAAACATTCGTAACTATTTATAGTGACGACTCCGAAATTTTAATAAAAGAAAATAATATGCATAGACAGCGTTTTGTTCTGTATTTTTTTTATACGTAAGTATATATGATGGAATTTAACATAGATGGTTTTCTTATCTATGTATAAGAAATCTGATAACCATTTTATACAATCTGTAGTTGTGAGCATAATGATAAACCCAAAAGATAATATTATTGTAAATGAAGTGTCCAAAAAGTAGTAAGTTCCCACAAAACGTCGAAACAGCGTGGGCATCAAGATCAATGACCAGTCAGTGCGGATACACGCAGAATTGATGGCGCAAACCAATGATAATAAGTAAAATGCCGTTACAACACAATTTTTCAACGTTTAAACAAGAAAGAAAATATTCAATAAACTTAACCAAAAAAAAGTTCAACAAAGATAACGTCGCTGGAAGAAACGAAACGTCACTTTTATTTTTTTGTAATTTAATTGGAGTATTAACGGGGCATAGATAAAGTCACTCTGCCTCTAAGTTTTTTCGTTCTTTTTCGACATTATCAGATGGCTTACCGTTTGAATTTAAAGGTGTGTCAAGTTTGTACAAAGTTTTAATAGACTCGGCCTGATCAGATCTTGAGAAAATACATTAAAATAAATTGTTCTACTTATTTGCCTAACTCCGGGTGCGAGAGGGTACTTATACATTTTCAATTCGAAAGATTATGGATGTGTATTTGAAATGTGACGCCGGTTATCCGCCATATTGTTACGGGTTACGGCGAATGTGTTATTTTTGCCCTTTTAAATAACGTTTAATATAATTTACGATGTATGATAGAATACATTTTATGGCAGCGTATTTTTATTCAAACAAGCACTAATTCAAGCGCCAATTACAAATAATAGATATTTATTAAACACTATCGCGAAGTATTTCTTAAAAGGTAGAAACTTTTAGTTTCTTTTTGTAATGCCACGATAATTGTTGCGTGCTGCAGCTGTGTTTGTGTCCGATAAACATTTACAATCAGTCGGAATGTGTGTTTGTCAAGCTTATTGTCAGTAATGCCACGTTATAATAAAATACCGTGAAATAACGCTGACATCGGAACCGCAATTCCTAACGTAATTTAATGAATTAGCATTGATGTGATATTTTGGCGAGGGTACCCGGTAAACATCCGCATGTGACGTCACGCACGGCACAAGCGTGCATATTTCTAAGACTTTATTACATAATGTGACTCAAACCTTCCTCGTGGCCATAACTACGGAATAACATTAGAACGTTTTCCCGTCTTTCCGGGCAAAATACACGGGTTGGGGAAAAAAAGGAAAATTTGGTCACTGCGACCGTCCATAAATTCGCGTGGAGTTGCGGGTACTGCTCTAATTCCTTTGTTTGCTAAAACCGAAAACTGCCGTGGACATCCCCGCGATGCCAATACGATATTTCACTCGCTCCCACTTGACTGATTCCTCTGCGTTAGAGGGTGACAGATGTATTTGACGCATTGCGTTTGGGAAACTTATTGGCCAGTCTCAAAGGCGGTAATCGTTTGTCTCATGTGCCAATCTAGTAATATACATGTAGTAGATTTATTAGACGTAGTTTAGCTTTTTCGAATGTAATATTTGGTGTTTCTTGGTGCTTGGAGAGCGACATCTAGCGGCGGGTTGCGACATGTCAATTTTACTGGCTCCTCGCCAGGCGCTTTGTTAAAAGCTTTGGCGTCGTGAGAGCCCGCCGTAGTTATATGAACCTAGGTTTAATGCTACCAGATAATATACTATTTGACGGTGGAATGTGTAATTTTAAATTTGCACTTTGTTGCTAGTGATATATTTGCAGTTTTTTCGCTTACCTTTATTTACGGTCACTTTGTTAAGGATTAAAGTTTCTTCGCAAGCGTTAAGCGTGACATGATACGCAATGCATTCATTTTATTTGCTTGTTCTGTGCGCTGTTCTTTACGAGTGTTTTGTAAATTAAATACTTTATCTAGATTAATTTTCAACTAGTTTTTATTTTTTGTAGTATTCAACTAGTTTTTATTTTATAGCTCAACGACTAAGATCTATTGAGCATTTGTGTTAGGATTAGCATTATAAAATACTGTATACCTAGTTAAAATAAAAGTACACAACAGGTTATCTTCATCATCCTCCAATGCAGTCATTTAAAAAATGTCCGAAATTTCACTTTGACAGCAACATCTAACATGCAAAAAATTAACATGTCTCTTTTTATAACCTCAAAAATAATGTGGGTAGGTATAATATCAGCTGGGTACATAACAAGATGGCGTAATAATACCTCGTGTACATTAGCCAGCCATCGAACCAACGACAATAGCGGGCTGATTTATCGCACTCCGGATAAGGCGTTTCGCCAATGGAAAAAGGATTTTCCCGGGGAAAACTTCAATGAGAATAAATTTAAGGGGCATTGATGGATTTCAAAAGATTTTAAACGCGTAATTGTGATTCTATTGTCATTTTAATGTGCTTTCTGTTAATTTGTTTGCACATACGTTTCTTGGAAAAGGTTTTTCTAATTTATAACCTTTACTATTCAAACCAAAGTATAAGAAATAAGCTACAAATTTGTACTAATGACTAAAAAGTAGTTTATGAACTATTTTGTTAAGTTTATTTAAAAAAAACGATGGTCGGTAGGCCTGCCCTTGGTTGGTAGTTTACATCACTGCTCGGTCTCTTGACGCTTCAACGTGACGACAGCCGTTTTGATAAGGAAATGTAATCCTAATGTTAATTCGAAATTTATTCAAATCAGCCTCCATGAACACCGAGATAACCATAAGAAAAACGAATTGAGGAATTTTATTTCGACATGTGTTCTATATTTATATGATAAGCTAAGAATTGTGTTCCACGATCAATTTGCAAAGAATACATCCCCCAAGTTTTATCGGAGCCAGAACTTTTCGCGAAACCAAGAAAAAGTCGCTTAATGAAGTTTCCAGATTTGGCCAACGATCAGCAATAAACTCTTGTGAATAATCTATCTGTGTGATCGGCAAAGTAATCTGCAATAAAACTCGAAGGAAGCCAGTTATTATTGAAGTGTAAAATAATATCCTCATTATGCGATGAGCTGAATAACAATTATTACAGGCGGTATTCAAGCGCAGTGCAGTAAAAACGGTTGATTGCCCACGCCTCCGACGCTGCAGACATTTTCATATGCACAGATCTCTTGCCAAATTTTTAATTATTCAAATGAGAGCACCAAAACACCAGCATGAATAACAGCCGGGCCAGCTCATAGCTCGCAATAAAAATATAACGATCAAAGCGTACGCCGGCGAAACTAAACATCCCGCGTCACCGTTTGACAGCTCAGAATGTAGTCTATTAAATTATAAACGTCCCTTCTCACCTTCGCAGTTTTTTTATTCAATGTAACTCCTAAACAGAAAGGATACATTATAGATACGCGGCGGAGCAGACACGTACAAAATGAAAATAGGGGAAAGGGAGCGAGGGTGGGGCGGTATGGAAATGTTGGTCAAATATATCATCCGGCGTCTGACAGGCCAATTCTCTTATCTCACGCGCGCGGCACCAGCGCGATCTAAGCTAGCTTAGCTAATATAAAATGGTTTTAAATTCAAGTTTAATTCGGGCTATCTGCAGCTCTCCGCCGCGTCGTAAATACGGACCCCAACCCACATACAAAAGGCGGGTGCGATTTACGGTTTTGACGGATTTCGAATATTTTAGCAGCAGGTCTCGGGATTAGGCCGAGTTACGCGGAGTACGGACCTCGTACATCGTCGCCCGGGTGGGCTTACATTTTAATAAGACGATGATAATTTAGAAGCGGGTGAAACTAGTCTTGGGATATGGTGAGCAGCTGCGCCGCCCGTTACACACCCGCCGATTTAATATTAGTTTTCACTTGAGGCGCGATGTACGGCGGGATAAAGTTTTCACCTCGATATCGTTACACCCTCTCTTATCTCATACCTATTCCGAGGAAATTATTCTTTGTTTGCGCGGCAGGCGGGCGAATCTGCACCGCATCAGTTTACAACACGAGGACATCATAAAGTGTAAACAATGACGGCGTTTTCCATTACAATATGTTTACCGATCCGTGGAGCGGCGCATTATGTATGTTATCCTGGTAGGACGCGCGGGGCGCCGCTGAATTTATGAGACTCCGGCAAATATTTGGCGCTTCGAGTTCGGACGCTCACTGTCGGCTGACAACGGGAAGATTGTCGGCAACTGTTTACACAACGGGATATGGTAATTTTTCAGTCGCCTCGTTTCTCGCTGTAAGCGTATTCTGTTCACGGCGCGGCTCCGTTCTGTTCTCTTTACATTTAGTTTATTTCAAACATCGGAAGCGTATCCGGACGAGTCCGGGTGACGGACGACGTAAACAGAGTGGGCTGACGTTTAGTGTCATTAAATCTCGTAATAGGATATCATAAATCGCAGGAGGTCGGCGGTACCAGGCTGCCCGGGCGGCTGTCATCGTTTGTCAGAGCATTTCACGCATTGTTGGACAATAACGCAGGCAGGGGCGGGCTAGCATTGTGCGCGGCCGGCCGCCTGGACGCGGGACGTGACGCGTGCGCGCTGTGCTGACCGCTGCTCCACACTACACCTATACCGACACCACTCTACTTGTCAAATATACATCTCTTTTGTCACAACAGACACATTGCGCACGTAACTCCGACTTATCCGAGAGATTCCTCGACCATTTCGGGTAATGTAAAGACGCGCACAGGTTGTAATTCTCACTTGAGCTGTCTTGTAGTAATTCACTTAAAAAGTTCCTTAAACCGGCACCCGTATACGTACGTACCACAATCAAATTTATATCGTTGGTCGACGGTAAAAAAGTGAAAAAATAAAATAACATCAAATATGTTTGGTATGCATCGTCTCAGAGATTCACATCAGAAATTTAAGCTTTAAAGAACCGGGCGGGATAAAAAACATCGTGGAGTCGAAAAAAAGAGTAAAAACTTGACCCCTGAGTGCCGGCCGCGTAAATTCGAATCAAAAGGAATCAAATGTCATTTTACGAATGTATTCCCTTAACGATTATCAATTTATAATGTCATTGAAGCGGTGCTTTCTCATAAAAATGTTTTATGTTACATTAAAATAGGTTTAACAGTGAATTTATGATAATAATTTGAGGTGAAGCTGCGTAGATAGGCACACGGTAAAGTTTATTTTGGAGAACTGAATTTACATTTCAAATAACATTCTGGAGAAATAACCACCGATGAAAGCACTATGACATGTAATTCTTATGATGCTGAATTCTAGTAGCTACTAAAAACTTCCGATTGCCGCTCTGAACTACAACATCCCAAACATTTCAAAAGTTTAACGTCCTGTCATTAAACGCCGGTAAAAATAATTAATATAATTTATTTTATTTTAATCTTTTTTGTAAAACGTCTCGGAGTCAGCGTGAGGTCCGGTAGGCATTCACTCCGAGAGCCCGTTTGAGGTTCTTTAATGCAAAACTTGAAATATGCACCTTTCTTATGCATATCATTAAGATAAATTATAAATAAAATTGATTGTTAGAGATATTATATTAGCGGTGTGTTCAATACTTTAATAAATTGAGGAAAACCATAAAAGATTTCAATTCGAATTTCGAACTGTCAAACTCAAACGACACGGTTTCGTTCACAGAAATGCATTTGTTTTTCAATAAGCCAGACAAACAAAATGGTCTTCGATTTCGTTCGTAATTTAAAACTATTTACTTCGAAGAGTGAACTTAGAGGTAAAAACAAAACACGGGAATAATTTTCTCAAAACAGTACCAATTACTTTAGTCGAAACACACTCTGAGACAAATGCCTTCTCATATATCGAGATGTTATCGTTGCGATGTACTTGTATCGAGCCCCGATGCCTCGCAACGGTTAATTACACCACAATAGGAAAAATAAAAAGGCATACAAATACATACTATTATTTCTTGATCTTAGAATTTGAGAGAATAGATTAACGATCAAAACTCGAGAAAGTTTCATTGCTTGATGTGACAAAATAATAAATTATGATACCAATGTGGTCATCGGCGAAAACTAAACGTTAAGGTTGAATGCACTAAAATCCGATATCATTTTAAAGCTTAATGAAAAGTATTCTTGAACAAAAGTGAAACTGTCTGCTGTAGTTTGGCTAGAAAAAGGATTTTGTCAAGACACATTGGCTGCAACAAAATGATGACGTTACCTAATATTTTGTAAACTCTACTCGTAAGTGTAAAGTGATGAGCGATGGTTTAAAAATACTGGCTTGTATCACCTTTTACGAAAGAGAAAATCTGTCAAAATAACTCAAAAAAGAATCGTAAGTAGGTACTTATAATGAAAATTAGCACTACCTTTAAAATTTTCAAAAACATACTTTTTTCTCAAGTTCCTCTACTTGAATCATTATAAATGCCTATTCCTAGGTCCGTCATTCCAAACTTATACCTAGTATTTAAAACCAGCGTTTGACTGACGTTTAACCATGATGCATCTACTTCCCAGGGTCAGGGGTCGCAGCATGATAGATGGCCAACACTTCCCTGATGAGGCCTGAAGACTTAGTTCCGTCATTTGAGATATACGACGAAAGATTGGGTGGAGTCTGTTTCTTTTTTCAAACTTCTTGGTATCTTAAAAGGTTAGTTATTAAAAGTTTACCTGTGTGATGATAATTTTTCGAAAGATTGTTTAATCTGCTACTTACCTGTAAAAAGAAAAATATGTTAAGCATGGATCAATGAAATACACTACAAATACATAAAATTAAGCTTAAAAGACTCTACCTAAAACTAAGATTTCCCAAACGAGATCGAAGTTGTCAAAACACCTAATTAAAAAAAAGGAAACGATCAATTGTCTCTGGTTCTAACCCTCCCCATCATTAACGACCAAAATCATCTCACACTTTGATTTAAAAATATCAAGATACCATCCTTCCATTTTTAAATCAAACACCCGAATCGTTCCGAGAACTGCCGGTCTTTCACGGAGCTCGCATTTTTCTACGAATGGGGAGGTGACTAACCTCAAAATTAGCCTAGCGATTTGAAGTTATAGAGTGAAAGCGCGAGTTAAAGTTAAACAATAGACAGTGTGCGATAATTGAACAGAAAACATTTGATAATAAGTGGTGACATGCGAGCAAAACAGTAATTTGATAGCAATTTCAACTTGATACGCCAATTACAGCGTGATTGGGCGCCACAAGAATGGCGATAGCGATTCGCACGTGATATTTCCCGCGATTATGGCGGAAGCGATTTTTTTTCAAATTGGCTGTTATTATTTATTGTGTGCGGTGTAATTTGATATAATTCACAAATTATTACTCTCGAGGTATCTTGTTAAGTTGTTGTTGATTTGAAAAGTGTAGGGAAATACGCGACTTAATTCTATTTAAGTGGGTACTTATAAGAACTATGGTACTTGACTGAATACGTACGGTTCGAAAGTAAGCCCCGCCTTCCTAGCTTTAGAAAAGCCTATACTTTTTTTTTGCAGACGTTGCAATTATTTTTTCGCAAATACTTCACTATTTTATAAAGAATCTCGTTGGAAGTCACTAATGGTGTCTTCAAAAAGTCTTAATAAGACTTATTTATTTTTCTTTTGAATGGTGACCTCATAATATCACTATATAAACATCACAACAGTACATTACTAAATCAACGGAAATATCAAACATTTGAATGGGGTTCTAAGCACTTAACTTCTAATCCCGCACATGTGTCCCAACCCTAAAAACAGTGGGACAACCGTCAAAAAACGACAAGATTTCAAAATAAGAACAATGATCACAAAATATCTTGGAACAAGCGCAGCGTGCGTGTAGTGTGTACCTGGCTTCACGTCACTCAAAACGGATCAAGTGATACGTAAATTGCTCAGACCCGTTTAATTAACCAATTTGTTCCGTTTCGAGTGAATACGATCCGTATTATATGTGACCAGCCATTGTTGCTGCTTATTTGTGTAATTTCTAAATTATACGTGTACTATATTGTGCTGTGTGGCTTCACAATCATGTTAAGTGTAATTTTGTTGAAATCTGGATTATGGCCGCAATGGCAAATAGGCTGGGTGTTCTTTTTTTTTCAATATGGCGTTTAATGTTGCCAGTGTTGTTGCTTATTATTTGTAAATAAAAGCTATGAAGCTTATTTGATATTTTTTTTTTCCTTCTCCTTTTTTTTGTATTCTTTATCTTTTCTTGTAAGCTTGGTTAATTATTTGACTTAAAATAAAAAGATCGCCTCATTTCTCACAACATTTGTGTTATCAACCTGAATGTATTAAACTGTTACAATAATTTGTTCTGATGTCGCGTTCGTATTTATTATAATTATCAAAATAATGTTTATAAATTAACTTTAATAGTTACGAGATCATTAACATAAAGCACCCTAATTGCGACGTAACATAAATAATATCGGTACAAGCACTCCACCTAATTAGTCGACGATTAAGCGAACGCGCTATATAGCGACTTTTTCTTCAGATTTTCCGACCGCCTTAGTGTTTCCCATTAAAAAAGTCTACCAATCCATCCTACTCTCTCCGCTTGCACCTTGCACCGAGCTATTATTTCCTTTTCACTCTTTTGTTTGTGCGATGTGGATGTCTCGCTCCGCGCTCCGCCCATTTATAAAATCGACTGGCCGCCGCGCCGTCCGGCGTCCGCTCACCTGTCCCTTTCCCGTCCGACTGATTTATGTGAGAGTGAGCGGGTTTGATCGATGCTTTGTTTTCCCGCTTCAACTGTCACACGGCGTTCGTTTTTCGAAAAAAGGCGCGCATTGACCCTCGGATTAGGCTATACGTTATTACCTGGTGTAAATTCTGATAATGCGCACAGATTGCGACCGCGAATTCCTAAGGCTCGAGTGTCGCCTTGTGGGAAACGCGATGGCGTCTTTTTTGTTTTGCGCGGTAGGTACCGCCGTTTTGTAAAACTATATTTACGATAATGTTATCTCACGCGGTGGTGTTACGTTACCTACCTACGCCGCGGGGACGCGTGATTAATGATTAACTCAGTCGACTCGGAACCTCTCCGCTCGCTCGACTCCAACAGAAAAAAAAAATCTAAGAAACTGTAATGCTCATTGTTTGATTGCGCGCCGGACATTATGAAGCTGCTTACGATCGAACAAATAATCGTCACTATTGTTAGACTAAATCGATTGTTGCATGTTTTCAAAAAGTCCCGGATTAAGATTTCAAGGCGGGCGCGCGCTTGGCGTGCAAAAAGCGCACGCCGGTTGACAAGTTGAGAAATGTCATGGCGGCGGTTTTTTGAGATTATTTTTGGCGGGAATGCCATTCTAATCAAAATAGTTTACGCGTCGGCCTCATCGCAGATTAGATTCGTTTGTTTGCCCGATCGTGGGAACGAGCCGAGTTTTTTCAATGATGGCTCTCCAAATCGTTTTGGAGTCCGGATTGAACTAAAAATATTTAATTTGTCCGAACATTTGGGTTCTAAATGGTGGCAGGTAAAAACAAATGGCACCTTCATTACGATTCATACATTCATTGTCTGAAACAGAGAAAAAAATAATCGTTACACATTTCAAGCTTCCACGTTCCACGAAACTCCGATATCATGTGTCGGGAGCCCGACAAACTGTTATAAATCAAAATGCGAACAAATAAAAACGGCGCGCGGAGGTGAAAACGTTATTATCTTTATAATTGCATGTCAAGGCGGGAAAACTGGGGGGCATTTGGCGCGCTTTCCTTGTCTCTGGCCGTTTTTTTTTAACGCGGCGAAGCTATGATATATCGGCCCATGAATACGGGATGTATCGCGACACCTGCTCGCTTCCTTATGAATTCCAAATTGCGACTTTCTTGATGTCATTATATCCTGGTATCTACTTGGAGTTTGTTTGTTTTGTATGTTTTATATATGGTGATATATTGTGTTGTGTGTTCGCTTCAGATATCCCTAGGGTCATGAAAAGTAACTTTTAAAGATGATTGTTTTGTCTCGTGTAGAGTCTTAGAAGAAAGTCCGATTTGTTTGTCAGTTTCATAACAGAGACAACGACTGCTATTTCAAATCTAACTGTCAATGGATATTTGCGCCTGGAGTTATTGATCTAACACATTCTTAAGTCCACTTAACATCAAATGAACCAATTCACGTCACATCGATCGAACAAGAAGATTGAATACCTACTTACTACTAAAGCTCTCCAAAGCGGACATTATCAAATTATCACAAAAAGAAATGAATCGCCGCATAACAATGAAGCTAAAAGAACATAAACCAACAGTGTAAGCGATAAGAGATGGCCCGCGCTCCGCCCCGCTTGTAACGAACCGCACTATCGATGTCTCAGTCAAAAACTGTCAAAAACCTGACAGGCGCCGCGTCAGGCTAACGAGGCGAGCGAGCGCCGTGTCAGCGTGACTCCGCACCTTCGCGACTGCAACCGCTAGCGCCATCTCTTATCCAGTAGACGAACTAACCGAACGTTGACGGAACAAAAAAAATTATGATCTTGTCTGGACAGAAATACATAAAGATGCAAATGAGCCGCGCCCCCGGGCGGTGAGCGGGCGAACCAATTTATTGGTGCGCGCGCACCTCATTATCGCTAACAAGCATTGGAACCCTTTCTTTACCCCATAAATATTATATTTTACACCTGCACTCAAAGGGGCAGCGGTACCGAGATGGCTGTCATTGCGAATGTTCCGAACACCTTTCGGCGAACATCAGGTTCCTGGGTTCGGCTAATAGATGTCTCTTATCGATTTATAACGATTACGCCAGTGTCTTTAGGCGTCTCTATAAACTGAGTGCTAATGAATAATAAAATGCGTGTGTGGCCTTTACCTTACCTTTCGAGTGCACAATAGAGTCTTTAGCCATTTATGTTATATAATTTCTCCTATCTGACCTTTCGAGCCACAATGCGAGTAGATATCGCATTCTTACGGTCTTTAATTTCATTAGTGCAATTCCTAAGTTGCATTTTTTACTTTTTACCTTCAAATATTGTAATACTATCCGTAATGATAGTAGTGTCACACACGCGACATCTTTGGACAAAGAGACCACCAAGAGCTTACTTATATCCACTTTCTTGATCACCTTTCTTTTTCTATCTTGACCAGAATATATTCTAAGCTGATAAAAGTGCAGGTGAAGAATATCTAACGAGATAATCACAGAACCTAGTTGTAGCTAAAAGGTTTTCAACCTCTGCAGTTCGCAGGGTGCAAGCGCGAACTCTTTTATTATAAAATCGCTGAAATAATTTAATTTAAGTCAAGTCATAGATGGAAAGCAGACTCAGGATATTAATCATTTAGGTACGGTAGCAAAATGTCCAAATGCCAATGAGATGACTTATATCGAGCTCAGAAAATAACACTTCAAAACCAAATATTGGCTCACATTTCATTTTACTATGAAAATACAAAAGAATCTCTACCAAAAACTTTTCCAACTTTTCGTGACGAAATCCAGTCAAACATTACTTTTCATCATATTCAAGTAAATTGTACTAGGGTTCCAAAGTACCAGGAGTAACCGAGTACTAGGGCGGCAGAAACGCGAGGAGTTGACCACATCGCGTGCCGAGCGGCGGGTGCAATTTGTGAATAATTCGAAACGCAAGCGCAATTATATGACATTCAGAAGTTTCTTGATATGCAAGTAGGGTTAGCATTAGCACGTACCGTGGGTGGGTTACTATGTGCTAAAGTAATTTTTAATCGTAATTAGTAGGTGTATTACGGGTTTTTATAAGGAATAGAGTTAATTGATATTAGTTCTGTAACTTTGTATCAGCTGCAGTCTTTGTTAAAGGTTTCAATAAATAAATTGGCTAGCGTAACGATTAGAAACTGAAAAAAATGTGTGACCGGAAAACGAACAAGCTTGCACTCAAAAATATCTCCAAAACGCAATTATTTAACCCAAAACCACTACCATCCTGTTGACTGTTAAAATTACGACTAAAAACCGCAAGGAGAGTGCACGAAACCGCACCGAACCAAAGTTGCCAGATACAAAAACGAAGTGAGTCACCGGAACGCGCCAATTACAACACATTGTCAGAAAATCACGGGTGAGTCCGGGTGACCGCAAGTTGTGCGTTTAAAAACTGATACAACTTGACATTTGGCATCAAATCGGCTGTTAATAGTCGTTGTGGTCGGCGCAAGCGTGGCATGGCCCAATTTGTGGCGTTAGGCACTTGAAAACGCAGTGACATTAGCAGACCTGCCCATTGTGGCACAAATTGTATTACATGTAGGTTTCACTGCTGAACCTTGACTCGCTGATTATTTTTAATGTGTTGAGGAAATTTTGTTAGCCCAACAAGCTCTTCGGAGTAAAACTGTATCCTACAAAACTGAGGGACATTTTGTTCATGATATTTTTTAACTGAACGCATCCGAATAACTGTTTTCGAATTCTGCCAATGTTTCCATTATCACTAGTCTTGTCATGATTACATGACAAGGTGATCGCAGCATGCAATAATTTTTCAGACAATTATGTTGCTAATGCAACACTGCCTAACCTTAGTCGCGTATAAACGTTACCCAGTTAATACAATAAATCTTAATTGTATCGTTATTAAAAAAAAAACATAATTACGCACGGTTTAACACGGTAACTCTATACAATAGTGAGTTTCTTTGTATTTCATACAATAGATATTATTACCAATTGACGTAAAAGTATCAATTATTATTAATAATTATTCTGTTAGAACAAGTGGTTCGCAATTTATTCAGTTTTCTTCGATTTATTTGTATTAGAGCGTAGCCTGTCCAAAGACAAGTTTTTTTTTCGGTGTTGGCCGTAGAATTTCTGTAGAACTTTCAAGAAATAGTAATGATAGAGAGAGAAAAAGTCAAACGGTTTTCTTCGTGTAAGTACTTTAGGAAAATGACAAAATTTTTAGAAAGAATTTGGAAACGAATGGAAATACAGAGCGTGACTTTCTTAAAGATTGGAATGAGATAACTTTATCAAATGCTTCATAAATCATCTAACATTGTAGCCAAGTTATTTATTACAATAATATTTTCCCCGCAAGCAGCACACGGATTTACGTTACAAACAAAATTATATTTATATAAAAGTAATTTGTACTGTAACAATAACTCGTTCGACTCATAGGTTCCTGAATATTTATAAACGCCGTCCTATTATAGTGTCGACATTTTGAATAATTAAAGAGAAACCTATTACGTACGGCAGACGTGGTTACCCTTGCTTTATGAATAATTTCAATATCAATCGATGGCAACACTAATGGCTTTTGAGACAGAATGATGAGAAAATCAAAAATGGAAAAGCCATTCCAGCGGCCATGGAAAAGTTGAAAGACGTGGAAGATTCCTTGCACCGTTTCTGTTTCAAGCTTTTTGCGGTTTCAGTGATTGTATTTAATTAGTCAATTGATATTTATGATGACATTTAAGTGCCAACCACTTAGAACATAATTAATTATTCTAATCGGCGACAATTTATTTAAATTGGTGTCGATTATTGCAACTTCTGACTAGATTATTTCAATGCGAAACAAATAAACCAAGTAGGCGAACAACAGTAATCTCTATGAAAAAGGTAAGTCAGGTAAGTCTTTCCCTCCGCAAAAAGCAATATCAACAAAATATATCACGTACTAGGCTCGCATAAGCAAGAAGCAGGTGTGTTACGCCACATGAGCCGGAATGTGCGGTAAATTTTCCGGATGCCTTCCCAATGATTTCCTCGGAGACCACCGGCCCAGATACGGCGGATTTCGATACGATAACACTTCTCAATTTCTGTTCGCCTAGTACTCGAGATATTGTGACCACGCCCCGCGCCATTAAATATGTATACCTAAGGGTGGGTCGGTTATTTTTTCTATCTATGAGGTCTCGAGGGATCTCATCTTGGGATATCAATCGGTGATATTCGGTGTGCGGTATCTTGACAATCATCTCTTGGCTGGCTTGCTTGTTACGGCTGTAACAACGTCGTACTCGTATTGGTTTGTTATAAATAATAAAAAAGGAGGTAACATGAATAAGACACAAAAGTATAAGAGCTTAAAAATAATACAGAGGAAATTCTTCGGAAATCAAATCTTTTTCATTGGGAATACTTTGGAGTCTATTGCTAGTTCTTTTTAAATAAGTATGCAGTATATTAATAAACCAGACACATTAGTAGACTTTGATACAAAGTAATTAGCTAAGATTCTAATAAAAACAACGTTAATAAACAGGCGATTAATTGATATTAGAAGCAGATACAATCACATCATGGCAGACGAGTCGTCTTGATGCAAGTCGCGTATCACTTTATTAGTCACTCCTATAGATATATCATTACTGCTCTTGTGGTGTCAGTGTCACCTATACTCGTAGCGTCTCTCTGTGACTTATTTAATAAGGTACACATCTACCTACTTATACCTATGCTAGCTTAGTCACCGTTGACTAAGGTATGGAAGCAACAATGATCAAAGAACATGGTCTAGGTACAGGTATGCTAGTATTACATTATCTGTGGTGCATTTCAGTTATGGGTTAAAAACCGGCAAGTTAATTTCTTTTTGTGTCTTCTAAACTCTACAAAGTCTTCTATAAAGAACCAAAATTGATTGTTTATTCGAGTGTGTTTGTAAAGTTAGTATAATCTCTGGAAGTACTGCTCAGATTACGATCATTGAGAGAAAGTTACACTATTGTGTTATAGGTTACTTTTATCCCGAAACAAATGTGGGATAGGCCACGGGGGCAAGGCCATAAGAAAAAAAATTTAATAACAAGTCGCTGGGCATTATAAGGTGAAAGAACTTTGAAAACAAGCTTTGATATTAAAAAAAAAACAACATTATCACACACAAGAAACAAACGTGTGTGAAAATTTTCAGCTCAATCTTATCGACACTGGGCAGTTGGTCAAATTTAACTTCCAAGATTTGATTACAGACACCGGTACAGGTGAAATTATATATAAGCTTGTAATGATGGTGCATTGAGAAAAGCATAATGTTCCTTAACTTAAAATCGAATTCAAATGCACCTCTATTCTAGCCACGATAATCGCGTAATCGGCGTTTTCGCGTAATTCCTGTAATCGGTGCGATTCGTGTAATCGGCGCGATTCGGGCCGACTCGTGGCATTCGCGTTCCGTACTGCTGTGACGTGGTAATGGCCAGGTTAACGCCGATCCAAGGGCGTGACTCGGGAATTAAACTAACTTGCTACAAGAAATTGACTGGGATGACGAAAATACTGAAAGAATAAAGTTGGTTTTTTGAAAATTCAGTTTTGACAAAGCTTGTTGGTTAGCTGGCAATCTTTAATGGGCATTTATATTGTTAGGCTGACACTTTCGGGAGTCCATTTTTGATTTACTACCCATAAAAACCTTCCTCTTTTGTACAGCGAATTAAAATCTAATCCATTCCACTTCCAACAGGAATAAGCGAATAGTTCATAGGGACACTGGATACTGGATACCACATACAGTCCCTGTCACCCGACTCCGTACATGGCGAGCCCCGGTCCGCTTGCAAATTGCGACAACACATTGTTCCAAACTGGTAGCCGGTACCGGTACCAGGATACCGTGAAAGGGCAAGATTACGATCTGTACACCACTAGTAGTATCTAGATCAAATGTGAATTAGAACTTCGGAGCTGCTTGAATTTAGAATTTGTTTATTTTTTTATATAATTTGAAAATGGGATAGAAGATTTTGTTAATTATTATGATGGACTTCTCTCTGGTTACATTTAGAAAATTTATTTTCTATTCAATGTTTAGGAAAACAATCTAACAATAATTATTATTGCGCATTCAATCGATTTATTTCATAGCGTTAATAGACCATAACGCACTCAAAAATAATAGTCCCACTATACTCTATCAAAAGCATTCCAGTGGAAGATTTATAAACAAAATGATATAATTCGACTTTAAATATCGGGAAAAACTAAAACAAAACTATTTAAAAATAAACTATCACATATCAAAAGGAATACCTAAACGCCACTAAATCACGAACGGTAGTTAATAAATATTTTCACAACTTGATTTCTGTCAAAGGAGAACGTCAACTTTGAAACTAAAAAATAGTGAAAAAAAAGTGTGTAATAAATCAGTTGGTTTGTGAAAACAATGATTCTTTTGTAATAGTATAAGCTATTAAATTTAGGGATATAAAAGTGTCAAGTTTAAAAGTGTACGTCTGTGTTTGTGACGCGCGTCGCGGGCGCCAGATTTGGTCATAATTTTGGAATGATTTACAACATCTATGTGATGGTTTAGACGTTTATTTGCAGTTTTTTTTACTGTTGGTATCTAAATACAATAGTTTCTGTGTTTTCGATTTGTTAAGTAGTTGGTTTTTCGTTTAAATGGCCATCTGAGTGATGTTTCCTGTGCTAAGTTAGAAAATGATTTATTATAGGTGGAGTCGATTAAATGTTTGAGTTTTTTGTCACGTTCCTACTGGACTTAGGTGGTTTCGTAGATTGCTTTTAAAAGACTGCGATGGCTTTTTTTTAAGACATAATTCCATTAAATAATCATGCCATATTTGACATGATGATATAAAGAAATTCAGTCTTGACGAATTTAATCCAAATATGACACCATTTCTGCCATATTTATTGAAAACCCTGCCTAATACAAGGGTATGCACTTAGTAATTATACTCAGTCCCGTTAAAAGACAAATGGTTCAGCTGGCAACGGTGCGCAACGGTACCTCTTGTAACTTATGCTCGCCTGGTGTCTTAATAGCTAATATCGCCGCCTAATGACCGTGCTCGTCTTGCTCCTAATGTGCCACATGGGAGTTCAAACTACTGGTGAACATCCTCGCGACTCTATGTTCCTGGTATGTGTGTGATGATTTCTTTGATTGTGTACTGTGTTGTTTCTATTTCATGGGGTGTTTTAAGACCTCCTGATGTGTTTAAACATCCCCTAATATGTTTTGAACGAATTGTAGTAATGTTCTGCAATTTGGATATAATCGCCATCAAAATCAATCCGTCTTGACTTAACATAAACCAACTAACTCCAAATTAATAGTTACAACTGACCTTGCCCACTTTTAGAGGAAAATAACTTCAGATGAACCCAAGAATTCTCTATCTTTAGTTAACAGCTGCCACAAATCCAACAAGTACAATAAAGAAAAGAGTACACATAATGTTTACGGTTATTAACCGTATAAAGAGTACCCATAAACCAACATCTAAAGGGACACCATAACATCTCGTCAAGGGATGTGACAGACCTCAATTCCTTTTATGATGTATTAGTGAGATGTCAGTGAAGACTTTTACGATGTCGTAAACCGACCTATGTTCACTTGTTGAGTTTATACCAGGACAAGTTTACTCCTGCGGAATATAGCGCCCTAATACTTTGGCATAGGGTTCGGATTCTTCAGGACTGAAATTTTATTGTAAGTGTGAATTTGAATACAAATGTTAGGTATCAGGTTAGATGATTAAGGATTTGGCAGGTCGTTGGTACATTGATAATAAAGTTTGTTTTATTTGGAATACAATTATTTTTGGAACGATTTCCGTAATTGTATAGCTTAGTTCAAGTATTTTGGCGTAATGCCACAGTTTTTATTGTGGGGTTACAGTATAACTTATATTTGAGAAGTTTATATTATTGGAAACCTTTCAAGATTCCCTCATAAAAATGAGCGAGGAAGTGGCAACACTTGCTTTAGTTGTGTCAAAATGATTTTCTAGAGTTACTATTTTTACACAACTGCCGAGAAGGGTTGTTTTTTCACTGTAATTTTTGCTATACGCTGTTTACGACGAAAAGTTTCTTCCTCATTTCTTTGATAAACTAAATATGAAACATCATTTTGTAACCCAAGTGTAAGAAATTTTACAGACATTAAAAGAAAAGATTTTCTTTGCCATTTTCCTCTGGTTTCAACATCTCCTACAAACCCATGATAACCTAGTGCTCTACAATTTCTAAAGCCACCACAATCTTGATCGTATCTGGTTGAAAACAGTACTTCTCTGGCATCCTGTGACAATGCTACGACAGGGGATGCTGGAGGGGTCTGCTACGGAGTGCGGGGGATGGGGAATGATTAATTGTCTCGCGGGGAGGGGACGCCGATAGAGACTCTTTGGTAGCAAGCACTGATGGTATTTTTGTCATTAGCAGTTTCCATTTGTGAGAGATTTATTTTTGTTTGAATTTTGTAGATAGCTCGGGTTTTGAATTGTTGCTGGTAATGTCTTTTGGATTGAGTACACATATACTGGAAAACTTAGAAAAGTAGTAAACAGTTTAGTTGTTTTCTCGGATAGTAGTCCAATCCATGTATGAAATAGTAATCGTAGAGCTGAACATTGGAATTATTACATTGAATTATAAAAATCATAACCGTATCTACCAAAGAAAATGATTACAACAATACAACATTCAAAATTCAAATAACATTCAAAATTGGAAGCTACGACGAACGACTCCGGAAACGCGACGAGTGCGCCCGAGCGAGCCCGAAAGCTTCCGAAAATTGCCGAGAGGGGTACACAGGAAGATGTAATGATGTTTGTCAAATGGAAAATAAGATAGGGAAGTGTAAGAGGAGCTGAATTTGCGACCTTTTCGCTGACGGTGGCGCCCTACGGGATGACTTCGGGGATGCTTTATTACCGTAGCCATAAAAACGATTTTAAATAAGACTTAGATTAGTTTTATTTCGGGCGCGAAACATTTTAAATGACATTGCCGACAATTTTGTTGTTTCTTTTTAGTCGGTTATGGTGTAAAGCTGTTTTTAACAATTAACTTGAATTTGGAATCAAGTTAAAGTGACGTTATGTTTTCAGCCAGTCTCGATCAAATTTCAACAAAGACTTGAAAGAATCCAATATCAATTGCATAGACAAAGAACAAAACGTTTTTTTTATTCCAAAAGCCGAGGCTGTATTCTCAAAAATTATATACATTCACTTTAAATAGTGATTAAAGTGTCCATTTGTGTAGAATTAATTAAACAGTCTAATAAAGGCTGCCCTTTTGTCGGAATGCTGACATTTAATTAAAACGATCCAGCGCTTCAGTTTAACACAAACTAAACGGCCCATTACGTGTATGATAATAAAGTATATTAGGTACGTATTTAAATTATTTGTGCATTGCGTTAAAAAAGAATCGATTGTGTCTTTTTTCCTGTATGACTCAGAGATTTTGTGAACTTGAACAAAAATAAAAAGACGCAAACAAGAAGAAAATCATGCTGTGCTGTCGGAGGATACATATTCGTGAGCTGGCTGACCAAAACCAGATGTATCCTCCGACTGCAAAGCATAATTTTCTTCATGTTTACGTCTTTTTAGTTCGCTTTTTAAGCACTCGGGTTTTTTTATTTTTGAATCAACTTTTTTTATACATAACTATTTAGTTATTTTTGTTTTAGAATTAGTTACACTTAAACATATAAGTGTTTTATACTTTTGAAATCACCTTTTAAAACCCTTTATTTTGATATCCCACAAGAAAGGTTTGGAAGAAAAAAAAATTTGGTCCCTCACAAAATGGCTCCCAAAAGCCGACATTTTTATATTTTCCAATTTTAATATAGCCAGTGACACTCGCATGGTTAAGATGAATCAATTGACGTAAGAATCATCAAAATCGGCCAACGCTTTTGGTCTCTAGAACGCCACATAGGAGCAAACATATATACATACATACATAGACTGGTAAACATATTACCCTCCTTCGGCAGTCGGGTAAAAAATGTAGAGAGTATACAAAATTATATGTACAGAAATAGTTGTCTAAAACTTTATAAAATGCAAAAAAATTAAGGTTCGACACACTTTCGCCTAAAATTCAGACATTACGTACCCGATATTAGGTACTCATCGTTTATTTGACGATTCTCTCGCGTTCCTCCATCGTATTCCAAACTAATCGTTCCAGATGCAAAAAGTAACCGAAAACTCATTGGCCGTTTTGAATTTCGAATTGGAACGCTCGAAAATACGAACGTTAGCAGAAAACGGTAAATTCTTCAAGCGAAGAAAAAAATACGCTCGAAATTCAAACATTCGGGGATTCTAGCTGAATGGGTGCGTTCATAAATCTCTTCGTCTCAGCAAGTGATGTTCGAAATACGAAACAGCGCTATCGGGCCCGTTGGGCAGAGCGTGTGGTGCACAGATAAAATAAATGGAGGAGCAGTGAAAAATGATGACGCGTCCGCGCGGAAAGACGCCCCGAAAGGGGTCGCATACACTGGGTCAGGGTTTGCTTTTTTGACGTTATTGTTGATGATTTTTGTGTTTTTTAGTCGAACATTAAAGGTGTATAGATGGCTGGAGATCATAGAATTAGGACTCGGTGAAAGGATTGGTATGACTAGCACTTCAATAAAAAAAACTAAAATGTGTTGGTAGTAGTGTAAAAAAGGGCTGAAATCTTTACGACAGTTTAATTTTTTTTTTAATTACTTCAACATTTTGAACGCATAGCAGAACTCATAACAGGCTTTTTTAACAATTATAAAATTGTAAAAAACAATCACAGACTAAAAGTAAGCAGTAGAAAAATCATGGAGACATCAGTGTTACGACTGTTTACAGCATTTCTGCAGGCGGCGCCGGCTATAAACACTAGTCTATATTTTATGGAGGTCATGTCACTGCAATTCTTTGATGTTTCTACGATTTTTTTATAGTTTTCACACACACTGTTTTATTATTAACTAGATTTATGTATTAGTAGTACAAAATGACGTGGAAGTACATTTTTCTGCGTACAAATGTTATTTTTACTGTTATAAGTAAACAATTTATCTTATTAAAAGGTGTTGCTTAAACACAGATTGTAATTAAAATCTTTATAACGCTTTGAGGTGATAATGTGGTAGATTTTATCGTTTTAACAGCAAGATATTTGGGTGTTTAGTTTTTTGTATTTTTATGTTTTTGAATGATAAGTTCATGAGTATTACGGTTGAGACCAAAATGTTAGGTTATCTTGTGAATGGTTTGCGCAATCATTTCTGGAATCGCATTTACTAATATTATAAAGAGGAAAGATTTGTATTTTTGTATGTAGCGAATAAACTTTAAACTGGTCAAGTGCGAGTCGGACTCGCGCACGAAGGGTTTGATGTACGGGAGCCCCACTTTAAGATTTATTTTATTTTGTATTTGTTGTTATAGCAGCAACAGAAATACATCATCTGGGGAAATTTCAACTGTCCAGCTATCACGGTTCATGAGATACAGCCTGGTGACAGAAAGACAGACGGACCGCGGAGCCTTAGTAATAAGGTCCCGTTTTTACCCTTTAGGTACGGAACCCTAAAAACTACTGGACCGATTTCAAAAATTCTTTCACCGTTGGGAAGCAACACTACCCTGGGTGACATGGGCTACTTTTTATCCCTGTATTCTCACGAGAACGGGAACTACGCGGATGAAACCACGAGGCGTCCGCTAGTAGAAGATTTAGGTAGTATCTCTTTTTGGCTGAATTCGATTAACCATCGATTAATAGATACCTAACTTTGTTTTCAATGCTGACGCCAGTCCGAAAGTCTTTCTCTACAAAGTACTTCTTCAAATGTCAATCTGTACCAGCTACTTAAATCTTCTATCTATACATATAAATAAAATTGGAGTGTCTGTTTGTAATAATGAAATAACCGTTTTTTACTACATGTATATGAATACTACATGTATACGGTACATACACCAAAATCACATTTTTTACAATTTTTGTCTGTCTGTCTGTCTGTTTGATCCGGCTAATCTCTGAAATGGCTGGACCGATTTCGACGGGAATTTTATTGGCAGGTAGCTGATGTAATAAGGAGTTAGGCTACGTTCATTTTAGAAAAAATCTTTTATTTTAGAAATTTGTTAGGCGGAACGAAGTTCGCCGGGGCAGCTAGTACTTAATATTATAATGAGGTACTATTTGTGAGTTTGTGACGTTGTAGGAGGTAATCTCTATATCTATTGAACCCATTTTGAAAATTCTTTCACCAATAGAAAGCTACATTATTCCTGAGTGTCATAGACTATAATTTATTTTCAATAAAAATAGAGATCTGTGTGAATATTGCAATAATGTAACCCAAAGTAGCAAAATGTTGCCTATAAAATTCATTCTTTGGCGTGCGCTGAGAAAACTATTGATGATACATAAAAATTATGTACTACATGATTAAAGTGCTCATTATTACCTACAAGAAAGTCTGCGAGAGATTATATCTAACTATCATAGTTAAGTCACAATAGCAGCTTTTATGTTCTTAATTTTAATTAGATCGCTGGTAGAAACAAAAGTTGATTACATTTGTATTGTAGTATAATTCTTATTCAAATAAATAGTTTTACAAATGAGTAGGTAGGGTAGGTAAGGTAGGCAGGTAGGTAGGTACCCAGATGACGTTTGCGAAGCCGCGGGGGTTAGCTAGTAATGTATAATTTTCCTTCCATTTTCTACTTATCGTCATCATGTTTTTACTTAGAAAACCATACTACACAGATAGTAATCGGTAGGAATTTATTTTCGCGATTACTGACTGATGGGAAAAGGCATCCCCTAAGTCCTTCAAGGAAAGCCTTACCAACGCAATCTAGAACAAGCCAAAAAAATACTAATTTCCTTCAATTAATCATATTAAAATAATAATAAAACAATCATTGTCACACCGCAGTTTTTTACACTACAACCGTCGATAGGCCAGCCCTTATTAATTCTCATCAAATAACATAAAAAGGCACTCACATTAAAAACAAAGAGGAAGAGAAAATTTAATTAACATTACGCACAAAGAAGTGCTCAGCCATTATTTATTTACACAAAAGCATTTTTTTAATTATAATTAATATTTACAAGGCGAAAAAATGGCGAGCCCCGTCTCGTAACCTGACTTAAGATCTGTATAGACCCCGTACCCAGATGTTGTGGCGTTTTTGAACGTTTCGACTGAATTTTTGACGTTTTAAGACGAAATTTTCGTTTTTTTTTTTTTTTGTTTTCATGGCAAACCTAACTTTGAACTCTCAATACAGAACCAGGTGGTATCTATGCATATTTAAAATAAGTATTTGATTCTTTATTCCTTACGATATACAAATCATATAAATGATAGTGATATTTTTTTTGAGAATTTCATTCACGTCATGGAAAACAAAGAAATTACGTTTCTTACAGCGTATTTATTATTACATATTTTCGTTCATACAAACCAGCAGCAAAAATCTCTAGAAAGCATCGATATTTTTAACAAATAACACAAAACTGCCAAACATCTAATCGAAAAACTAACCTCAAAATATCACACAATCTCAGGTACCCAAGACGCTCCATCGTTAACCCCCGCTTGCTCAGTACGGGGGCGTACCATAGAGCGTAACCCTCAGATCACCGCGGGACTTTATCTCTCTGACGTCATAAAATAAAGGTTTACTCTACCATAAAGAAAATTAAAATGAATTATTCTGACGAGTCAACTATGAACCGTAACCCTTGGCTAGGCTAGGGTGAATTGTTATTGCAGTGTAATTGTTTTTGTTGTAATTTCGAAGCTGTTTTCCGGTTTAATTATTATAAGCAGTTGTAGTGTTCTTGTGGGTAGTTTGTGCCGTGAATTTTTACTGAAACTTTGAAGATATAAGACTGGAAAGGGTATTAGGGTTTGGGGTTATGTTTAGTGGACTTTTCATAATAATATGGATAACAATTGTATTTTGAACTACCGATGAAATTTTGACGTAGGTTTTATAGGGGCAGTGTTACTGATATGTGTGTCAGCTGAAGCAAGGCTTCCCCTAGTTATCGCCACATATACAGTCGCATCATATAGATTCTCGCAGCCTTAATTAATTCATCGGTAAATGTGAGACAACAAGTACCTAAAAGTGCCCAAAACAGAGCTACATTACCTTGCAGTACCCTCAAACAAGAAAGATCACCACCAAATACAAGCAGAAAACGCATAAAATGCCAAAAATAAAACCTACAACCCTTTTACGGATGGTACACCACCAGATAAACAGTACCCCGTTCTTTCATTCACAGAACACGGGCATAACCCTAAAATGACAATCGTAAAAGACATAAGAATCAACTAGGCCCTCTCCTTAGGCCTGGGCCACACTGCCGCGGTTCCCGCGCGTTTTAGACGCGATACGCATCGACAGTAAAAATTCAGGCTGCGATTACGGCTGGGAAATGGCTGTTTTATCACGGAACGACCTCTCGCGGCGCGGCGGGGAAACATTCGGGTGAGGGTTGTGAGCGGATACGAACTGGAAAACGAGTGACGAAATTTGTATAGTGTGTATTATGATGTGATGTGCAATAAAGTAGGATACATTTTATTAATTGAAGAAAGAGAAGTAGTAGTTTTAAGTGATGTGTTTTTTAACTTAGTTTGTGTACAATTGTACGCTCTATTGGTTACGAACAAAGTTCAGGTAAAGCCGCTTGGTCTATAAACCTGTTTTGCATAAAGTTTCTTTCAACCCGTAAAGGAATTACGTGAAAGTGTGTATGAAATTGTTGACTATGCGAGATCCCATCTCCCAAGGCTTGTTTCTAATAATATATATGATTGTATTTGATTGATATAACGTCATTTGTTAATCTGTCATGTATAAAAGCTTCGTGACACACCTGCAAGTGATTGCAGATTTCTATAAATTCTTGACAAATACATACATATTTTATTAATAAGATAATCAGTGAATCATGTTATGCGCCCAAGGTTTGCCTGGCACCGTGACTTAGCCTGAGTTAGCGATTAAATTACTATTTAATTTGCATAATCCGACTTATAAATAAGTATATATTAGAAATATTTGTTGATAATTTTCATACCAAAACTGGTCATAATTTTGTCATGCGTAACTATAAGTTTTACAAATAAGGAATTTGATATAATACAAGACGGGTTACAAAATCTTCTTTTTGTCATCTTCTATCTTTTTTCATCCTTGAAAAGGAAACTTGATTTTACTGTAGGTAAGTACCTATTTAAACTTTATAAAGAGTTAAGTTAAAGAACTGTTTTTTTTGCAGTCTTCTCTGGAAGAATCTACTGTTCTGTGTACAAAAAGCTGACTGCCAAAGGCTACTTTTAATCCACGGGCGCAAAAACGCGAAAAAACTAGTATATTAAAGAAAATATCGCTGCCGTTTTTTGGAGTCATTTAAAATAACTCTTTACTTACTCACCTACTCATTTTTAATGGACTTTTATTAAGACCTAAAAACGCGACGCCAACGTTCAAAATACCTCCTCGTATGTTCCACTAAAGGGTAACATCCCGATCTGTCGGTACCCATAAGTGTACTAAACGGCCCCAGAACAACATAGTGCGTCTTCACGCTATGTAGATCTGTGGGGTGAGCAGACGTCTGATAGTAAAGAGATTGGTTTGCAATGGCATTGTATTAGTGTTTAAACGATTTTGAATTGTAAGGAGAGATTTAAGAGGGCAATATACTAAAGAAATGGTCGATTTTTGCATGTTTAGTGTGGTTGTTACCATTTTTGTGAATTTTTTCAGTTATTTATCGTCTAGAAAATGATCACCTTGATACATAAAGAAAATTGGACATTCAAATCCCTATAAAGTAACTTCAGGGAGTTTCTTCCACTTCTCCAGATACCAGGACATCATAAGTATACAACCAGTAAAAGTACCCTAACACCAAAGTTCCTCATTTAAAAAATAATTCCACAAAAATCTCACTCATTTTTAAGAAAACAACACAAAACTGTGGCGCTAAAGAAAAATCCAGGGGTATTAAACCTAAGTGTCGTTCACAAGCTGTTTTATGCGGCCTTTCAGGGGTCGTAAACCGTTGGCGCGGTCCGTCAGTGATTCCTGATGGACAATTTGAGAGTTTGTACTACTTCGAAGGGCCATAAGACGAGTAAAAGCCCAGGGGAACGTTATCAAGGTCGGTTCCTAGCACCGCGGATTTGTTTTACAGTTTTGAGTCGGGAAAGACCTCATAAAGGGGATGAAACGACGGTGAATTTGTAAGGATGGTTGATAAGGCATCTTTGCTAAATATCTTTACGGGCTGTCTTTAGAGGATTACGGGAGGAATGGGTTGTCTTTCCATCTTTATGGCATGTAACGCTATTCAAACATTATTTGCTCGTGTTTTTGTGAGTTATCGGAAACCAGGATCGGTTTTAATTGATATTTGAGACGGAAAATGTCTAATTAGTTTTCATTGTGCGTAGAACGTTAGAATTAGGTTGTTGGTTAAGTTATTTATTGTTTCATAGGTACTACGACACGCAGAATTAACTAAAACGAGCATTACTTTGATGGCCTTAATTGGTCCTTTTTTGTGTTTCTGAAAACTACCTTGTACCTATATTATTTTCTCTTAATTACCTTTTCCGGTTTTCTACGAAAAAAAGCAAAGAAATTTTTCAAAAGTACTAGGCGCGCAGAACCGAGGTAAAGGAAGCTTGGCGTTGGTATTTTCATTTCGCGTCACAGGTGAGAGTAACGCGTAATTGCCGGGATAACGTCGGGGTTATTGCGTGCCGCACTGACGGGGAATGCTAGTGTTGTGACCCGCCGGGATCGCCCGAGATACGCACGAGATGAAAGGAATAGTTTCGGGATGGTTGATTGAAGTGTAAACGACTATTCCGAGGAGGTAATGGCGTAATTGGGATAATAGATACTGTTTATAGCTTCTTTTGTGTTTCTTGAAGTGTAAACGAACGGCGTAATCTACTTGAGCTAAGGAATTGTTAGGAGAAAAGCAGTTTTGCCTTTTCAATAAACGTTACACATCATATCTTTGCTTTTTACCTTATTTGTAAACAAAACATGTGTGTGTCAAAAAATTACTTATATTCATTCCCGAACAAACCGGGACCATCTCAACATCACTACAGAGGGTCGAGTGCCCGTCCACTTAGTGTTTTCGGGACCTGTTGTGCTCCCCGTAAATACACACATACTTATGAAGGTATCACCACTACACCTAATTTGACAACCCTAGAAGACATTAGCAGCAGTTGATATTGTTGCAAATAGACCGGAGTTCTATAGTTTTCCTTTTTCTCTTCTAAGAGCTTCTTTTTTTTCTGCTCTTCTAGTAAAGAGAGAAGTTGCAATCATCATCATAAGCCTTTTAATGTTGAGAGGAAATGGGCCGTAATCCACGATGCGGTCCCAGTGCGGGTTGGTGGATGTCACATGTCTTCGAATTTTTAGTTCTAGTTCATGCCGGTTTTCTCACGATGTTTTCCTTCACCGTTTTGAGAGCAGCATGCAAACTGAAAGCTGCAGTAAGTTGCAGTACCTGGTGGTTATGATGAAAAATATATGAATATGCGTTTTTCAACACACCTGCGAAGAAAAAATACTTATTTATACCTTTTATATCCGGTTTCCGAATTGAGAATTTTGAATTTAAGATGTGTCAAACCCTACTATAGTGCCAAAGATAGACAGGGAATTTCTTACCTACTTCTACCAATTCTTAATTCCAAAACCGGCCATTAAAATGAATCCACAATATTTCAAAACCAAGCATAGCTACTCAAAGAAAGAAATAACGTTTATTTGCAGACAAAAGCCTTAACATTCACAGAAGCAGCATACCGGTAGCTGCGTCTAAAGTGACTCCCAAGCAAGACAAAACAGTAAGGCAATAAAATTGTCATATAACCTGCACGGCGCACAACCCACGACCCTCGCAATGAGTAGTTAACACACTTCATTGTTACGATATGAGCTATGAAGCACCTTGCTGGGGGTTGGGTCGGTTTGTAAGCGGGTAGAGCGGAAAATTCTACTAGGGTACCATAATTATCAGGAGATCAGTTGAAGTTCAGGATTTAGGCAAGTTGACAGCTCTACGTTATATCATCATCCTTCCCTGCCGATATTCTAATTTATTTGGGGTTGGCGCAACATGTCTTCTTATTCATACTTCTAATAAATATACATTCTACATAATGTGGTATAAAACCGAGAGTCAATACTCTGTAAATGATTTCTAATATTACTTCATCATTTCATTATAAGACTTCCAATACTGGACATAGGGCCTCTCATAAGCTTCGCCACATCAGTCCTGCCTTTTCGCATTCAGTGGACACGTTCGATTTAGTTAACACTGTCTACTTACATATTAAACGATGTTTTTAAGACTGTTCTTGTCGCTGCTTAAACTTAAATTTCTGTCTCATCCTAACTCAAGCCTAATAGTTATTAGGTAAGATTTTCCTTTGAAGAATTTTCCTCAAGGCAATGCGTGAAAACTCTCGCAGATTTTCTATACCTACAACGACGTTCAATTAAATTTTACTATTTTACTTCTTATCTTTCTTGTATTGCAAATCGCTTGCCGCTCCGCTCATAACCCCGCTGTCACAACCACCCCAATCGGTGGCAAATTGTTATTTTCTACGAGGCTTGTGAGATCCCTCAATGCGTGATGGCTGTTCAACATGTTGTCTCGAGTGTTATGTTCAACTATGTTGCATTGTTACTTTATTTGTTCAGTGTATTTAGGGTGTTGTCTTAATAAGGAAGAGTTGTAATCGTCCCCAGTACTGTGATTCTAAGATGGGCTAGTTGTTCTGATTTTGAACGCAAACGACGAGTTTCAATTTGTCAATTGTTTTTTTAATAAGGTCTGTGATTTGGGACGTTAGAATTGGTATGTTCTGATTTTAAACGCAGGCAGATGACAGTATGTATTTTTTTTTCATGGTTTGATGTTTAAATTGTCCCGAGTTGTTGTGCTGTGATTTGGGACATTACGAATGTTATGTTCTGATTTTGAACGCAGAGTTGAGATTGTCAATTATTTTTTAATGACCGTGGAAAAAGAGTTTCTAGTTGGATTTGGCGGTTGACTTTTGCTCAACAGTTGATGGGCTATAAAAATGAGCCTTAGATGTCATACTTCGATCAAATTGGCATACTGCAGTAGGTAGTACTAACTGGTAGCTAGTCTAAGGTTTAACCCAGCATTACCATACCCCTCTCATCAGTATGACTACCAGCCCTCTTCTAATTCCAAAAACACATACATATAAATTCACTTTCGCATATAAAGCAGTACTAGTCCTTAATTAGACTCACGCCAGACGCCGGAGGTTCCTACAGCCGTGCTTAGTAATAATTATCGCCACAATCGACATAAGCTCCATCTATTGACTACTAATCAAATGTAATCCGGCTCGAGCCGGCTAATCTATAGTGTCGCAACGTCGGTGCACTGTCTCTTGGACTATAGGCTAGGGATGGCATGCTGCTAATTTACTAATATTGATAAATAGATAAACCATTTATTCAGCGCAAACAAAAAACAGCACAACACACAAAATCACAATTAAATAAATTATTGCGGCTATGTTTATTCCTAAGAGATTTGCTAGCGGTTCTTGATTGCATGGTTTCTTTCATATTCAATTCCTTGGTTATATAAGCAAGGATAAACTAATAAATAAATTAATGTGTCCCTGCCAATGAGAGGCAAAGTTCTCCCTACTCTCTTTCCACGTCATCTAAAGTCTTTCAACAAAAACTGGTCCTAAAGTCCACTATAAAGGACGTTAAATGAAATCCTTCAATAAGAACTGGTCCTTAGTGTACATTAAATAAAAAGACGAACGACTTAGAACTTACTCCTAGACCAGAGAAAATCAAGGTAAAATTTTCACATCCCAAGAAAAACCGCTGATGATCCTTGCAAAATTGCCTAAAATAAACACCTTTATCCTACGCTACAGCAACCTTGGCAGCCCTAGCAGTAAGGGAGCTCGTCCATTGTCCCAACACAGTATCCAATTTCAAGTGGCGACTAGCCTTTTGTTGGCACGTCGCGTAGCTGGGATGTATTGACGGCCACGGTGGCGGCTCCTAGCCTATATGGGAAGGGTTACTTGTGAGTCAGACCAGGGTGACATGTTTAGAGAAAGGTAGGACGAAAGATCGTTTGGGGCAGTTTGGTTTCAGACTTATAGAGGAAGACAGACAAAACTGCTTTTTTGTGTTCTATAGCTCCTTTTTTACCGCTCCCCCTCGATTTTTGGTAAAGTTCAAAGTATAGCTCTCGCCAAACTTCTGGGCCACCCTGAAGTTGGCTTTCCGCATGCGCGAGGCACGAAACGGTGCTGTTTTTGTAAGAGATTTACTACTGCGCAGCCATTGTAGCCAACTTCAGGGCGGCCAAGAAGTTTGGCGAGAACTATACAGATATTAAGATTCCTACTGTTTTATTGTAAGTAATGGATAGTGACGTTGATAGGCAGAAGTGTGAAAATAGGCGAGGAATATCTAATATTTTTCATGAAGAACCTTGATAAACTGACTCTCTTAATCCCCAACCACTTCACTCTATGCACCATCTAAATATTAACCGCAAAGGAAAACAAAACATTGTAAATTCATAGCAATTTAGGTGACAGCACAGAAAAATAAAAAATACATCTGTAATCCTACAGCCACCAGGGACGCAGCTCGAGGCAGGAGGTTACACAACACGGAACAAATATTAAGATGTGATAACAAATTCAGTATGCTAGTCTAACTGTGGCGTGGCTAAGGAATAATACATGAACTGAGCTGGAAGAACCAAAATGGTGGAATTCCTTTATAAATGTATGCGGTATCATCACGTAGTTTTGCCTTGGAGGATAAGCAAAACTCGGAGTAATAAAAGCGTGTGACTTACAAAGAGGAAGATACAAGAATAATGTAGTGAGAAACTTGAGTGCTTTTGCACGTGCTAATTTTAAACTAGAGAAACGAGACTTGGGGGAGGATTCGAAATAGTTGCCTCAAACCACCATAATTGAAGATTAGAGTTAAAGAAACTTATGGGTAAAAGGACCAACGCTCCCGTTTTTCTACTATACATAAAAACAAATGACCACATTAGACACGCTGTCTAAATTACCGTAATAATTAATATGGTGCCAGCTTCTCACTATCCAAGAAAATTACCCAAGAAACAGCCATGATGCAGCTTTAAGGATAATAAAACCAGCTTTTATCATCTAATGAGCGAATTACGATAAACACCGACGAAATTTATTCCAATAGTATATTGAAAGTAACGATTCGCTCACCAGGCGCACATAACATTGATGCAAATGTCCCATAATTACATTAGCTTAGCATTACAAGGTTGTATTCGAGCGCTATCAAATTGAAACGGCGGGCACCACTGAGCCTCTGGGAGTTCCCGAATTAATGCGCGCGCCCCTAATTGCGATTGTATGAAGATGCAAATTCGCCTAAGAACGGCTGAACGAGGAATTGTCACCGTCCGTTATTGTTGCGATCCTGGTACTTGTAATTGATAAGGCGTGCGACTATTTGAATTTTAAATTTCCTTACGTATCTCTCGGGAGACGGATGGGATTCCCTTTCTGTTTTCCATTTCATTATCGGATTTGCGCTTTTAAAACGTTTAGCTTTGTTGTTTTTCAACACAAATAAAGTTGCTCCTATTTATTTACTTTCTGAAAACAGTTCATTAAAAAAACCGGCTAAGTGCGTGTCAGCTTTCGCACATTTAGGTTTCCGTACCAAAGAAAAATTGGATTTAAAATATATGTACTAATAAACATTATCACCAAATTACAAGTCTATTTCAATGGGAAGGATTTTTATTTATTTATCGTTTTGATAGCCTCGCGCTTGGCCACTATTTCATCTGATGGTAAGAGATGATGTGGTCGACGATGCAGCAGCAGCACGCTTGCCTAGAAGAAACCTATTAAGTAAAAAAAGCTTCGGTTCAAAATTATGTGACAGACGACAGACAGACAGACAGACAGACGGACACGTGAGTAACAGCAATAGTAATTTGTTTGCACTCTTCGGGTACGGAATCCTGAAGACTAATCCTATGAATGAGATCAGTCATAAAATCTTCAGCTGCACCAAAATTAATGGATAATCATGTAAATAGTTCATTTGGTATTAGGATGACATAAATCGTAGAAGTGAACGGGCTAATGTAATATTTACTCAGCATCGCTCTCGAGAGGTCCGTGGGGCGGCCCCAACTGATGTGGAAATGTGGGACAGATGGAAAATTATGCTGTGTCATCGTTTTCAGCTACATTTTGCATGTCATTGGGAATGAACCTGTGTTAAGTTTGAAAATATTATGGATCAGAAATCGTGAAGAATACAGATAAAATATCACTTTCTGGGTGAGGAGGATATTTTTAAAATTAGATATGACTGGAATAAGAACACAAATATGAATATGGCGGATTGAGCTAGACAGAATTTAGAACCGATAGAGTCTGGCCGGAACTGCTTGTATTCATAATGAGTGCCATTTTCCGAGCAGTGGGAGGAAACAGACTAACGCTAACCAGTAACACAGATATAATACTAGCATCCAGCAATAAATAAGAAGAGACATAGAGAATGGTGTTCGAAAGATCTCCTTTTTCAACATTACGCATAAGTATCTCCTACAAAAATTCTTTCAGACCCTGCCCTGCTAAATTCATAACCCTTTTAGCCAAATCACTAACATAAATAAAGTATAGTCTTCACCATCGCTTACTGCATGTCCCCCCTACATCGCAATAAAGCCGGGTACACACCTGTTCACACAGTTCGCTTACGAGAACCCTTCCTAATGGGTTTACTGCCAAAAATGACTCTCTTGTTTACACTGTGGCAGTGTTACACTTTTTTACTAACGATTAGTGTAATTGGGGTTTTAACTTTATAAGCGTTTTACAAGTTTATTTACACTTATGATTAGGGTTTATTGTTTATGATTTAAATTAAATTGATTTAACATCGTTTTTAAATAGGCGTGTTTAGAATGTTATTCGACGATTTAGGGCGGATTTCACCGATAAAATTGAACGCAACATTTAACAAGAGTAACAATCTCAGAGCAATGACTAACATTGCTGTGAGGTAACACTCAACAAAAATGATGACATTGACAGCTCATATTTAGACGCGTTCAGATAATTTTGTTGAAATTCGTCCTAAGAGGAAGGCCCATGATGGCCAAATGTGTTCAGGAACGAAACCATTTTGGTTATCCCTTAGAACAACAAAAACCATGAATTCCTCAAGCGTGGTGCTTTATAACCACTTTTATGACCACGTCAGTCGTCAACCGAAAATCACATCACGTACCAGGATGTCATAACTCAATACCAGGTAACACTCATTATTAGACAGTGTAATAAACGCCGTAATTACATGGTTTAATTGTGTAGCGGTACCAGGAACCTATAACGGGATAGGCACAATGATAGACAAAGGCGCTTCAACGTCGACCTATGACCTCGTCAGTCAGCGTCCGTCTTCTTGTACTAGGAGGTTAGGAGTTAATTACAGCTTTACGGATGAGGTACAATAATTATTATGGTAGTGTGGAGGTGTATGCCAAAAAATATGACGTGTCTTTTGAGATTAGTCATTTTAATTACCTATGTAATTACACTTACAAAAAATAACCCTTGATACATTGAAAAAATTTGATGTGCATTTGACTACACTTTTTCGGAATATAAAACTATACAGACAACAAAGACAACGGAACTCAATTGTCACATTAAATTAAAATTGAAGAAAACTATTCGAAAAAAACTCCAAAAAATATTTAAAAAGTACTGGAAATTTTCTTAAATAAATTCTTACCACATCCACACATTTGTTCGCCACACTACCGAGACAAGAATGCACCTCGCTCAACACAACGCGCCTCCATGCTTCGCCCGTCTCATTACAATAGATTTACGCTATAGCATTTGAATGCTAATCAATATTAAAGAGGTTATTGTTGGAATTTTAGCGGCAATCCGAGGTAATAGAGAAAGCGATTGGCGATTAGATTATCTTTAACAAGTTGGAATTTAAATCTTTTCATTACGAAAATAAGCTATCTTCTACCAAACATTAAGAGGCACAGTAAGGCACATCCTGGTTATAAAAGATGATGTGGTTTTAAAGTGGGTGACTTCTCAGATGATATCTGATAAAGGAAGTACGAAAGACATGATGCGTGACCTTAAACAAAATGGTGAAAGGGCAAGACAATAATGATAATTGAAGGATTTTCATCAATGTATACTAAGTAGAGACTAGTACAGAACACCGACACTTTATGTTTTAAGCATTTTAATTAGGCGAAGGCTTGTTAACTCATAAATTAGGAATGAAAATTGCATGCCTATGCATCTTTCAGTAAAATAATACCAGCATGTTTCAATAACACCTTTGATGGATCATAGAGAGGAAATCAAGCGGCAGTACTCATTTTAAGAGTGTGGATTACGAAATAAATACTGTTACCTCCAAGTATTCGGGGATAAGGGGCTAACCTACATTGAAGCAACAACAGCCGCTTCGCTTTCAAATCCGCTTACAGTATGACCAATGCTTTAGTCGAGTCTATCAAGGCGTATTAAATAGAAATCATCCATTAAGAATAAGCTGTGCCTCAATCACTGGAAACCGACAGTCATCGTCTAGAGCTGGTAGAAAGTAAATTAAATAATAGCTATGGCAATCGTTGAGAATACAAGAATTTAATATTTGAAAATGAAATTCGATAATTTTGCTTCAACATCCTACATTCTCAATTAAAAAAATCTGTTGGATATATATATACAAAGTTTTAAAAATTCGAAATTTGAAACTTTTAAGAATAGGACTTGCTGGTCTTTTTAAATTTGGAATTTTGGACAATCAGTTGATTGCTTGCCCAGAGTTTGAATTTTTAGAAATTATTCTTCTTGCATTTGAAATGGTATTTGTTTGTCTTCAATTTTATTATTAGTTGTGTTTTTTGAAAACAAAGGAAATCTTCTAAAATATTAGCTCTCATTGAAATCTTACAGCCGACGCATACAGCAACCACATACAAAGACCTCACCACCCTCGCGTTTTCTTTGAAAAAATACCACATTTTCATTCAAATTCGATTTGTACGAAGTCCAATTTACAGTGGTGTTGTTTGTTGATTATTTTAAGAGCATACGATCTAAAATATATACTTTACGAGCCAAGATCTGGTCCTAGCATAAAATGGAATTAATAATGTTCGCTGGGGAGCATAAATACGTATATTAGTCAATTCACGTGGTTTTGTTTGCATTTTTGATCGCAAAGATAGGACATTATAGTTGTTGAGAATGGGATTGGTCATAAAGATTGGTAGGGTTTAGATATTAAGGAACAGTTGGAGTTATTTAGTTTTTTAATAAAACTGTAAGGCGTCCACGTCTTTTGATCATCAGGGGCTTGAAGACAACATAAATAATTGCTTATAATTTTCCTCTCATCATTGAGAAAACTATAAAACTTTGTCATGTAAAAATTAAACGGATTAAAAACATGTACCTACCTATAATTTTGTTTCAATTTCTAATTCTAGTTTATAAATCAATCTGTCAGTTAATGATATTACAAAATACCTTTTAAGTTTTTTTTTTCGAAGATATGCAATTTTGAAGTAATTTAAACAATCTGTCATCCTTCAATTTCATCTGCACGTACGGTCAGACAAAACATAACAACAGCAACATGAGTAGTTCACGTGGGAGTATGCTGCCAACGCTACACGTCTCCTTGGGCCACTAGCCACTAATAAAACGCGGGACAAATAGCCCATGTTTCCAATCTCAGACCAAAATGGCGCCGATTGTTCATTTTACGAGACAAGACCTGACATTGGGCTGTGCGATGAAATCATTAGTGATTTGAAAAATTTACCTGGTTATAGACCAGGTTCTGAAGTTGTTAGATAAACTGTCAATTAGTAGTGATTGGGCAAAGACATATTTATAAGTGAATTTCTTCCTGGTTGTTTTCAAACGTAGTAAAGTAAGTTGTACCGTTGCCCGAGAGTCTGTCTCGTTAAAGACTGCGTGTCTATCTACAATAATTTCAAATGATTTTTTTTTTCCGGTTTTTTTTCAAAAAGTGCAGTAAAATATTAAATCTATCACTTACCAATTATTAACTTGTAGTATCGTTAACCCTGTATCTTGTGCTAATTGTTTCTTTTGGTCTTCAGAAGGGTACGGGTGCTGCAACAAAGAAGAGAAAAACACTTGAACGAAACGGATCGGATACAAATACAATTTGTGAACATCCACTTACGGACGAACAAATTCTAAATTGACTTTAATTAAATCGGCCGAGTTCCCCGATTGTGTACAATTAGATTTTGTGAACATTTTAAGGATTATTTTCGGGGAAAGAAAATTGTTTTTCTATTCGTCGGTGGAAAGCTGTGTTCGGGATTGGTTTTGATGTATTGTTTTTGTATCTAATTAAGCGTTTCTTTCATTCATCGTTAATCAGGCGTAACTTAGTTTTATTTAGAATGCTTTATTGTTTTTTTTTGGGTTTCGAATATCATTATGTACATTTGAGGGTAATAAAATTTTGATGTATATCGCTCATGCCATTATTTTATCCTTTTTATCTAAAAAATTCTTCTTTACCGATATAGAGAGCAAATTACATTACTTATTCATCCTGGTATACCGATGTTCACACAAAATGCTACCAGGGCGACAGAAACACGCAACACGTACCGTCCTAATGTTATTGGTTTTTGGCGTGCAACCAGAGAGCTTCGCGCCCCGTGAGACCTCCTACGTTTTATCCCACCTTGGTAACCGAGGAATGAGTATAGTAGGTAAATTATTTAGTTATTGTCGGTCTGAGTCCCTGATCGATTTTGACAAGTGAGATGCTAAAGTTAAAGAAACAAATACGGGGTTTAATAACGGAAAGTTGGTATCATATTTTAAAAACTACTTCTGGCCATGTAAATGAACAACTTGCTTGGAAATCATAGATAGACAATTCCCAAGAAACAAAAATTGTCTTTTCATAAGTTGTCGTCAGCTTACCAAAATTTATATGGGAGATACATTTTTTTCAAGTGTCAGGAAAAAATCACTTTTGAATCTCCAAAAACTACTTCATAATAATTAATATTTGCAGTGCTGTCTGATTGGTCTATAAAAATAATATTTACATTACAATTTTTTCCAAGTGCTGTAAGAATGCATCAGATAACGTAAACTAACTGTCCGGAGCGCGGGCGCAGGTTAAAGATTGAAGCACAATGAGTGCAGATGCTTAAAATATAACACAGAGAGAGCACAAAGTTTGTTTTAAAATGATGATTTGCTACGTCGCATCACTTCAATTGATCATGCTAATGGGGCACGTCTTCTTTATGCATAAAGCAAGTCGCTCACAAACCCAAGATATGAATGACTATGCAAAATCATTGCATATTTTTTTAGCAATATTTGTTTTTTTTTAATTTCATGTTCAGCTTTAGTGGTAGTTACAAAACCAGAGAGAGACACTGTTCCATAGAAACCCAAAATAATTCAAACTGCATTAATTGTAACATAACTGCTGCAGTTTCATACATCATCATTGTTATGATTTAAGCCGAAAGACGTCCACTGCTCGACACAGGCCACCCCGAAAAGTAGCCACACTTATCGGTCCTGTGTTCTGTAACAATCAGTGAAATAGGTCCTAAACACAAGCGATACGCATCTTCCGTGGATACAAAACGCATTGCTTTCAGCTGGAGCCATTCTTCATTGCCAACGTATCCAGTGTATTCCATCCTAAAATGCGCGGTAGGTCCACCGACTCCTGCGCACCTAAGTTTATTATTACAATAACGGGTGTTTGGCTATTGTTGAATTGCACTAATGCATTCCTAATGCATACGCCAGGATGTTAGCCCGTGTGTTTGTTTGTCCGACATTCTGTTTATTCCAGTATGGCGGCCGATTAATCAATATATTTCGAATATTTCGATGTATTACAAGATGAAATTAATGTTGTTTCCGCAGCTAAAGGTGCGGTAGAATTGGATGCTCGTTGATTGGTGTTTGATGAAAGTCGTGATTGTATTCGTTGTGGGAATCTCCGTTTTAAATGCTGCAGTCTACGACGGAGTATTTCTTTGTTTATTTCTTGCATGGTTTATTATTATTGGTAAGACACACTAGCAGCTAGTTAGCTGATGCGTGTGTTTCAGATAGCTTGGAGATATCTAATCTGTACGGTTCTTGAAGCAGTTTAGTGTGGGAATTGTCACAACACCATCTGGGAGCCTATTTCATTCTGTTACTACACGATTAGGCAGGAATTGCTTCAATAGTGGGCTAGGTTATGCTCACTTACCCCCACAATTCACTAAACGTTTTCTACGCTAAGGGCTCTTTCAATTTAGACGTTTTGAGTCGGACTGCTGCGGCACCGGCACCGCAGCGGTGCGGGTGTCGTACTGCACACGCCCTGTTGATTTTTTTCCATACAATTTATGCACACAAATACTCCTCCTGCGTGCGTACGCAGCACTGGCGCCGCACTGCATTCTTCTTGATGTATAAATTGTATGACAAAAATGAACAGGACGTGCACAGTACGACACCCGTACTGCTGCTGTGGCAGTCCAACACGAAACATCTAAATTGAAAAGGCCCTAAAAGTATTTAAAACATAATTTTGTCTCTGCCAACTTCAAGCGCTTGACAGAAACATAACAATGATTTAAATTGGTTTACCTCTTAATGTATTTAGATACTTCGTGCAAGAGGGTCTACATGTTAAAAAACAAGTATTTTTTGAAGATTTTTTACTTTTTCGGACTTCCATGGCCAATTCTTTTGACATTTAGTAAAATCTAAAAAAAAAACTTTCAATCGAACGGCTTTTTCGATTCCATTACAAAAAGCGGATATCAAAAATTTATGGGAACCATTAAGGTGAACACAAAAACCGAAATATGATAAGCAGAGTTCTCGGATAACGGGATTGTCAAAGATCCAATGTTATATCTGAGGCTACTTTTTGTGCCGTGTTTCGAGGATAAGAAACGAAGTAATTGATTTTCAATCGTAAGATTAAGAAACCTTTTTTTGTTTAGGTCTTATAAATTATTTAGACATTGTTCTTCAAAAGAAAATTGGTTAAAATCCGTTATTTTAAAACAAGCGGGTTCTGTTTTACTTCACCAAATTTTCCATCTTATTATTATTGGACATGGTGAGGAATTTGCCCATCTTATGCTTCAAAGTACTTACTTAGGTTATCCCCGGATTCTGAATCTTGTATTTAAAGTTGAGAACTAGTTTAGCATGAGACAGCGACCACATGCGCTGTCAAGCTTTACAAGCATTGCTATTACTTAAGCATTTGAAGTTGTTAACTTTAATTTTTTAATTCAGAAACCGGGTATTAGTCCTATAAAATTACCAAAAACAAAAAGAAGTCAAGTCACCAACTAACCAATCTTGTATACAAACAAGAAAAATAGCAATCATCTCAATATATTGTTCTCAAACGTATGCACCAGGGTCTCATAAAGTGTATGGAGATATCAAATTTCGCGCAAGCAATCCCGTTCGCTTCTCATCCGCTGTCGGCCGTCGTAAATCACGAGCGGGCATTAAAATCGCGATTATACCCGGCATAAGTTGTCGATAAATCGAAAATCGGGCGAAAAAGCTTTAGGGTCACGGTTTGGGCTTAGAAAGTTGTATCTGAATCAAGATTTTGAGGTTTTTGGACAGGTAATTGATTATTTTCATGTTTTTGACAAATGAAAATTTGGCACTACATAACCAAACAATTTGGCTCTTTTGATAAGGACTGGTCCTTGGTAGCCTTAGACAGAGACAAGTGGAAGTTGAATAGGCAAATATTTACCCTACAGTGGGACATTACAGGCTAATAATACTAAAGAAGCATAGAATAAGAAGACAGCTTCTAAGACCTTAAACCAATTGAGAGAAAGAAGGACAAGAGGATGATGAAGATGACAAAAAAACGAGACCCCTTTGATAAGGCCTGGTGGTCCTTAGTAGCCCTAGACAGAGAGCGGTGGAAGGTTAATAGGGACCCTGCAGTGGGATATTATATGCTTATAATAATAATAACAGATAAGTGTGGAAAAAGAAGAAAATTGGACCGATCCCGATACATTGGAACAATCAATTTGCCTAGCCGGATCGACTTCCAATCAAACCGAACTCAGCAGACTCAGTATTTTAGATGGAGTAACTGCCTATCTGACCTCCACAACTCAGTAACTGGGTAACACGATACCCCTTGGCTAGACTGGTTTCAGATCTCAGGCTTCTGACAACCCGTAACGACTGTCAAAAATCTTCAAATGACAGCCGGGACCAACGGCAACGACTTAAAGTTCTTTCCGAGGCACGGAAGAAACACGCTATGTAAAGATGGTCACCCATCCACGGACCGACCTCGGCAAACGTTGCTTTACCTTGAAGCTAGACCCGTGCGGCTGTTATTATTTAGCCACAAGCTCTTCTCGAATCCCGAATAAATTGGAAGCAGGGCATAATGATGGCAAAAACATCAGAAGTTATTATGCCTTGAATGTCTGACATACACACGTAAGTTTAAGCAGACCATCTATAGATCATTTTATTTGATAAAACACAAATGTAATAAAACGAAACAATATTAAACACATTCTAATAAGCCCGTGTCGCCAACCCTGACGCTGTCGCACGAAAAAAAAGGGCTAGCTTCGAAAAATCCGCTCTTGCTACTATACTACAATAAATTTTGTTTCGTTCGCTATGTGGAGGAGAAACAATCCATTTGTTGGCACCTAAATCTATGGGGTGCGCGAATGAGAATATGTAAATACGCGTTGAGGGACCCTGTGAGAGAAACTCGGAGAAAAAACGACTTTTGCCGAATTAAAGTTGAATAATGTCTTGATTTTCGGATGGATACTGTATTTTTTTTTTTTTGAGAAAATTCGGTTTTAAAAATGCAGTAAACAAGTTACTAGTTCAGTATTTAGTTTGAAGTAACAGAAATCTAGTCATTATAAGATTGTATTTGTATTTTTTTTATATTTTTAAAGTGAAAAAGCTTAATTTACTCAGTTAATCATTTCAGTGTAATAAAAACGAAGGAATTAAATTTTGAAGTAAGACAGAAATCGATATATGTAACAAATGTATAAAAAAAATCCAGTGCCGAACGGTTATTCATTAAAATCATAAAGTTTCAAATAGTTTTTCTTTTTAGTGTACTTCAAGCGAGTACGTTAACTGAGCAGTAATTATTTTCGTTATAAAAACTGTCTAGTTTAATCCCTTTACGTTTTTATAAACCGATCCAATATAAATACGAAAGATACGTTTTTTCATCAAGAAACACGTAAAACACCGCACTGAAATATTCACTCGAAGCGGCATCAGAAAACCGAAATTCCCTAATGATATGCGTCTACAAGCATAATTCTTGTGCGAGGGAAAAGTGTATGGCGTATTTTACAATTTTCCCAGACTCCAGTGTTGCCATAACAATAATAATATATTCACGGGCCCCGGTGATTTCCGGAAATGTCGTAAAAATAAAAATCATAGCGCCGTCTCGGAGGATCCTCGGGTTATCTTGAGGGGATGTCGAGGCATTTCGGCGAGGTGATGGAGACGTAAAAAGTTTGGCATCTTTTAGTGTATTGTTTATTGATAGAGTTTTGTCTTTTTGTGCCTGTTTTACTACTTATGATGAAGTGCCCGTTTACTTATTTGACAGATAGTTACAAATTAATTCTGTTTCTTTTTTTTGTTTGAGTAGTAGGACATTGTCAAAGAGGCCCGTAGTATTATTTTGTTGACAGTTGCTTTAGTTTAGTCGATTAATCGGTATGATTGTGGCCTAATTGTTGAAAAACATTCTGAATGTTGAAATTGAGACCCAACTGCAAAAGTAACCAGTTTTGCCTTAGCCAAATAACTCAAAGCCTCTTTTTACCTCAACCGTCACGATCTGAACAGTCGATCCCATTCCACACGATCCTTAGTTACCGAACGGAGACGGTTTCGCGGCAAAGAGAGAATGTGAAACATGTGATGGATTAAATTTTTCGGCAGAACGACGTGACATCCACGGATTGAGCTTTAAATTATGCACGGTCCGCTTCCGCGCGTCAAAAAGAGCGCGAAAATGTTTTTTTTTTCGAGGTACATTTAGGTTATGTAAAGTAGCTGGTGAAATGAGTTTGACAACCCTTTCGCTATGTTTTTATACCGAAAAATATCAAAGATTTATTACAGTAAACATTCGAACCTAATATCTACAGTCACATCTGTCATAACCCCATTTCAATTACATTTTGAAGCCCATCTGATGCTCTGCTAAACAAAATTCCTGACATTTTAATACAACACTACACAAAGCTATTTTAAGCATAGTTTACAAGCAAAAGTCGTTAGAGGGCAGGAACCGACCACAAATAGACGTCAAAAAACTATGGACCCCTAGTTCGGGGCCTTTATGTCCCACCAGGGACGCATAAAGGTACGGAGGTGGCCCTAACCCTATCGAAGAGATGTGACCGTGTGATGGATAGCACTATCACAACCCTCCCAGTCCTTCTGTTTCTACCCGACGTGTCTCCTTGTTTATTTATTTTATGTTTTGTTTATGTGCGAACACGAGGACCGGCGATACATTGTCGTTTTAAATGTGAAATATTTTCTGTAGTCCACTTTTTTTTGCTTTTTTCGCCAGGAAAGATTGATGGCTTTCGTGTTTTAGTTGCGTCAGTTAAACTGCAAAACTGTGAGATATAGAGATGCCAAAAACAACAAAATATCTCATAAAACAACTCAGTTTTAGAACCTATAAGCGAAAATTTAAATCACAAAACAATTCACGATTCATTGCAACTGCCGCGTAAAGACATAACAAAAACTGATTGATTCTAACACATGTCCGAGCAAAATGAAACGTACTAAATCCTAAAAAACTATCGTCTAAAATAAACGACTAATTCTCTTTTAGTGTACTAAAATGGGAACGAGCAGCTCTAATTGAAAGACACCTGTCAATTTTCGAAGTGACGTACACCATTTTTACGTAGCGAGCGATTCAATGGCATAAAGTATTCAAGTGCCCTATCCGGCGTTACCGCGACAGGATCGCACCTAAATTATGCAGATCTATAATGGACAGCCACCGTCCAATGTGGAACCGAAAATAGTTTTTCAGGCACATTTCGAAATGTTCATTCTAATGCGCTTGATGTTTTTCTATATGAGCGATAAATAATTGACAGTTACATTGCAGGGAACAATTCACTTTTCGATGGAACGAACATTCCGGTTATTCCTAAATTATATACATTTAAAATTGCTATTTTAGTCATGTTCGTTATCTGACAGTGTCACAATCATTCTAAGAATCGAAAAAAGCCAAAAATCCTATCTAATCCTTCTTATAGTCGATTTTAAAAACAAACTATCCCTTTAAAACCACCACCAGCCCACGCTAGATTAAACAGAGTTCCCCGAAAACCGAAAATAGAAAATCAGATTTTCGCTAAAACGCGCCGCCATTATTCCCGTGAATCGCAATAGCAACAATGGCGCTAGTGAGACGGTAAATGGCATCGATACTAATCTGTGGAGCCGGAAGAGTCCGCGCTGACGGCCGTTCGGAAGCCGCAACTGGGCTAGGAAATGAGATAGGTGCGTTCTAACTCCTAGTGTGCTATGCTAGCCTGGTACCTGTCGCACAATGATAGAATTGGGACAATAGGTGACATGTGTTAGATTGTGGGCCATGGTGTTATTGTCTCAGTGTTCCTTTGTTTTGTGACTAATTTAGTTTCACAACCCCTGCGTTGGAGCGGTCTTGAGTACAATAAAATTTAGAACTTACAGCAACAATGGTCTGAAGTTAAGTTATGAAGCCAGTTGAGATTTGAACACTACAGGACTAAATAACAGAGATCTGTCTCTAGCCAACTGTTCAAGCAAAGAATCACCCATAAATATATATCCATTTAAAACCAGCCATTAATTCTATACAATAAGACAGTTCTGTTCCACACACTATGTTTGGGCACACTCTTACTACAAAAGTAAAACAATAAAGAGTTTTGCATATCAATCGGGACATCAAAAGAGGCCGTATCATTAAAAATTAAGAAAAAGAAGTATGTAGACCAGGCTGCTGCTGCAACTCACTCAATATAGGACTTTGTTCTGATGGAGTAGAGTTGAAAGTTGTGTGTGATAGGTTTCATGACTGTAGGAAATAATAGCGCATGTGCGCCTGGGCAGGCGGTGAGCTCAAACGGTTGCCAATAAATGTGAGGTAAATGTAAAAAGAAGTAATATTCATGAGGTGCGCGGAGGATGCTCTCAGGGTCTAGGGGTGGCCCTCAGTGTCCTTTGAAAATCATCCTGTGAAATTTTGGGGATAAAAGTGAAACAAGAATCGAGTGAAGTTATAAGACTATTCTATTCAACTTTTCTTCTTCAATTGTGTGCCCCAAAACTTAGCTTTGAATATATAGTAAAGTATTACCAGTAACGAGCAAAGTTCCTAAGTGGCAGAAATTGATATAGTGTCTCATCATTTGTGGAACAGCTCAAAAAAAAAATTAATGAAACCTAACACACATTAATTGTATGAACTGTGTTGAGATGAGGATCAAACAGGACTAGTTTCCTAGCCTTGTTAAGTTCTAATCTCACAAGATGCAGCCAAATATCAATATTTTTACATTGATAGAAATCAGAAACAAATAAAAATAAATTGCGCTGTTATCTGATTATGTGAGGATGTCCCGATAATGATATGCCAAGATGTATCTTAACTCGTATCGACAGATACGAGTAGTAGTACTTTTAAAGATGCTTAGTTAGTTTATCTGGTTAGGTCTGCTGAAAGAAATATCTTTTGAAATAAGCAGCACCTTTGAGGTCTTCTATAATTCTGTTCTTTCTCTTTTAAGTGTTTTATGTGTTCATAAATAAATATTATATAATACTAGCTTTTACCCGCGGCTTCGCTCGCAGTGAAGCCGTTTTTTTTATTTATAAAAGGTATCCTATGTTACTTCTAATACCTCCATGAATATATGTACAAAGTTTCATGATGATCGGTTCAGTAGTTTTTGCGTGAAAGCGTAACAAACAAACTTACATTCACATTTATAATATTAGTATAGATGTATATATCTTGCGCACTATTCGATAAATACAAAACAAACTTTTAAAAACAAGTATACAATGGGTGGTGATTATAGTCGATTGATATCTTGTAGACAAAGTTTGGATAGACCGAATGAAAGGAGATATATTTTGGGCAGTTAGTGTATAAAAATTGCGAAATTTTAGTAACTACAATATTTATTGTAACCTGGAAATAATGATGGGTTATTTCTTTCTTCCAAACCTCTATAAAATTAGTTTACAATTTGTAAAAGTACTAGTAGAAAATAATCGCGAAAACTGTAGCGTAGCAACCCTATTGTGCGTCAATTCAGTCTGTTTTGCATGCGACTCGGAGCAATAAATAACAGTAGGGTTGGTAAAAAGTGGCGCTCGAAGCAGGCTATTGTGCCTCCGTCACAGGCGATACAAGGCTTAGATTGTGGACCGACAAAACGGGAGATTGACATTAATTTAGTACTATCAAATTTTGTTTAATTACGCATAGAATTTCAAATCAAAAAAGTTAAAGCGGGCCAAGGAATATCTCTTATCATAAATGAAAAAAGTTTAGCTCTCAATTTCCACAGTTACAATTTATTTAAAAATCACCAAGTCATCAATCGATTAAAACAACACTCAAAATTTAAAATCGTCTAAATAAAAAATGCAACTAAAATGGCCGATCAGTAACGAATCGGTTGCATAAATTAAGCGCGTGTCGCGCATTGATTAGTGCCGCGAGCGAATAAATAATAATCGAGTCCATTCGACTCTGATTCGAATGAATCGAATCGAAAATATACCGGTCGTAGCATTTACACAGTCGATAGCGCGTTATGCGAGATAAAACATAGATTATATAGGGCTGCGGTGTGAGCCAATCTATGTGTCTATGGTTTAGTATCGATTACACGAGGTTTTTATAGATACTAGCAGTTATTTGTGTTTGATGCACCACGACATATTGAAACACAATGCTTGAATTAACTTTTATAGAAAACAGAAGGTGTAAATAGTAATTTCGAATGATGTTTTTTTTTTATTATGCATTCTTTCTTAAGAGTTCATCTCTCATGCGATTTTTTCTTGACTGGTTTAATAAGAGCTTCGCAATTCAGAGTTACCTACAGAAGCCCGTATTATCAAACAGGAGTCAGCCAGCCTACTGCTTGTCCTCCAACTTCTTTTTTATATCCAGACTAGAGTCTCCAACTCAAACACAAGCTGGAACAGATATACCGACCTGATCAGCCCGCTACAATCAAAACCTATCCCTATCATTATAAGTTACTTTCAGATAAACTTAATCACACGTTCGTTTCTAAATCTGTCCAGTACATCAGGCCGCATAAAGCCGGTACCACACTACACGCAGCGTATCCGCCGCGCACCGGCGCGCATAAACAGGCGATATCGCGAACGCCGCTTGACAAATTTCATATCTAACAGATATCGATGCGGCGTAAATCATCACGCGGTCTCGCCCGCCTGCATGTCGCCCGCTCTGCGTGAGTTATGTGTGGATGCAGCTTTATTTTACGAGTATGACGTGTGATGCGTGGTGTGCGTAAGCGCATAGTTCACGATTGTCGAATGTTTGAATGTTATTTGAGTTGGCAGAGTTATGTGCAACGTTTATATTTGATATGTTTTGATATGTTGGCCATAAGGACGAGTGTCAACTTTATTGTTTTCTTGGCAAGTGCTGTCAGACTCAAAAATTCTTAACATTTTTTCAGTGTTCAAATACTTGGATGAGTAAGACCCCTCATCAAGTTGAGAACATATTCCTTTTAATCTTTGACTTATTTTGACGCACCTACTAATCCTTAAAGATTATTAGAAAAAATACCAGGAAAGCAAGACGTGCACAACATCATGCCTACCAGGATTACATAAGATATAGCAAGTAGAACACAGCGCTATCTCGAAGAGGCGGGGAGCCGCGCCCCGCGGCGCCGCAAATATTTGCACGCCGCCAACGCCCTATGTTTGCCTAGTACATAGCTGTTTGAGCACAACTCCTGACGTTGTTGATGCCTTGGTAACTTGCAGTTATGGCGGATGTTTACTTGAATACTTTTAAGTTTTCTTGTAATATTGCAAGGAGCAGAATAAGAGTGAAGTTCAAAGACCCAGATATATGTTGATTTAGCAATGTTACTGAAAAAACAGTAAATTCCCTAAGAACAGCTTACAAGGGATACCAATCGGAAGACAAGCCCCTAAAATTACAAAACATGGCGGGTCGCACATGGGTCAAACTACCGAACAATTCTGGCAATGTCACACATTCAGGCGTCAAGGAACATGCCTGGAGCCGCGCGAACAAATCGCCGGGCCACGCCAATGCTGTGTCGTCAACGGAGCCCCAGGCGGGGGGCGGAGCCCCCGCCCTTGCACACGACCTCGGCTCGTGTCGCCAAATTGGACAGAAGAAGTAACGGGAATCAGGGGTCCCAGAGGTCCTGTTTTTCGTTAAAACACTGTAATTGGCAAGCTGAACTGTTTAGGTGGGCTGGCAATGGATAATGATAGTGTTTCGGTCACTTTGTATTGGAGAAGTGCTGGCTTGGTTCCCATGTAAAGTCAGGGATTAGGTACCTAATTGCCACTTTTGACATTGCTCAACGTCACACGACAGTCAAATGTCAAACTTCACTAGGGTTGGAATCCTATAATATTCTGACACATAGACAAATTGAATTTTTCATAGGTAATTAAAACGTGGCTATGTTATGTGAATCCTCCGGACTGTAAAGAGATCTTGAAATACTTTTGAGTTAGTCGAAGTTGACGATTATGGACAAGCAGTTAATATCATTGATGTCTCATAAGAAGCATTGGTTGTAGACTTCAGTGGGAGATTATACAATAATCTTGAAGCAAAAGAAGCCAAAACTGCAGTAAAGTTGACATTACATATCTTCATATGATAATCATCAAGTTAACCTTGCACCCCTAACACCCAAAACGACTGGTATCAACACGACTACGACAAATCAAACACAGTAATCTCCTATTCTAAGACGCCAGAGCCGTCCGGAGTCCGTACGTGTCCGGTGTGCGGTGAGCCTTGCCTGACACCCGATAAATCAGCCGGATCGACCCGATCGCCCGGATCGCAACCGGCTCTGGAATAAGTAATGACTGGAGATGAACAAACTTGTGTTTGGGCGTAATTATTTTATTAATTGAAGTGGATGACTGTTAAGGAGTTAATATTGTACTATTTGATTGGACAATAGTAATTGCCTTTGAGAAAACGAAAAAGTCGATTCCAAAATCTCTTATGTAAAAAATCAGCTCACCCAATCATGAGTCAACAGCTAATAACTTTAGGCCATGTACAAGATTAGCATCGCGATTCAATTAAAATAATCATAGCTCTATCTACTAACAAACAACCCACGTTATTATGTGGAAAAAAACAAAAGCACAAATTAGAAAACAATCTCTTACAAAGTCGCTCACATGAATGGCCGAACAATTACAGAGCACGAGTCAAAAATGACTCGAAACATATTTTTTCTAATCCCTTCCCACGCATAAAGCGCGCTAGTAATTACAGGTTTGGCTCGGTAATAACATATCGCATCAATAAAATTGTATATCATTCAGTTGTGTTTCCCGCGAACGCGTCGGGTGATTAGCGCAGCCATCTTGTGGGCGGGCACACCCGAAGGCGACACGATCTCCGATTCCATTCTCAAAAATAACACTAATCGGCGAATCGAGCACGCGCTGGAACACCCGAACGTGTGTTTTTCAAATTCAGAATGTACCTAACGTCCTACGACGTTATTACCGCGCAGGGATTTGACTACTGTCACTTTTGACAGATGTGATTGACGTTTATAAATACCGCGAGTCAAGTGCGAGCTTGTTATATTACGTTCGGGATTTCTCCAACTTTTTATATCAAGACGAAGGGCTTTTAAATGTCATTGTCGTTTTCTAAAATTTAATTACGGATTTTTGAAACTTTTCTGAAATCAAAGTTGGTTTTCCGTGTGCTTTTCTGCTGTATCCGTGCGGCGTAATGTTAATTAACCAGCATCGTTCGTTGTCGCAGATGAGTGCATATTGAAACGTCAAAAAGTGTATGTTTTCTTTTGCTTCTCATTTTCGGTGGCTCCCCAATATCGTCGCGTCATGAGCGAGACAGCCCACCATCGGCCGACGGACGCTGGGTTTTGAGAGATGGAATAGAAAACTGCCTGTTTTACCAGGAAATAGACGGGGAATTGGAAATTTCAATTTCGTTTTCAGTTGTTTACTTTGTGCTACGAATGGAAGAACGTTGTTAGCAATCAGAAGTATGAGACAAAAGAAAAAAATCGCGTCGACAGTTCATACGGTTTGACAAGTCAGGATGAGGCTGCATTTTTAAAACTCATTTGTCTTTTGGGCACATTTTCGTCTGAACTGATTGAATACTCATGTCGTAACAAGCTAGAAGTGTAATAAGAGCAGTTATTACCAAAAATGAAACAATAACAGTCTAAGCCAATGTTGTAACCGAAATGAATAATCAAACTAAGACGTCGTCCAAAAAGTTTAATCCAAGAAGCGAACAGAAAATCATTCATTCATATTCATAGTGGAAACAGGGAGCGAGGCTTTCACGAAAATGGCTCCCTGTTCCTAGGAAGAGTCGGGATGAGATGCATGAATATTAACACGGCACCGGTACCAGGGAGCTATAACTATATTAGAGCAAGCGCTCGCACTGCATGCCAACGGTAGGGGCACGTTTGAAGTTGCGCCCGGCTACGTTCTGAAATTTGACATTTTGACAGCTCTCCGACGTTGGCTGCCTTGTCTCCCGTCCCCCTCTTACACCTACCACCCGCCTGTAGCCATCCCTCTCGCACAATAATAACATTACGTGCACGAGATTCCTGTTTCTGCTACGTCTGACTTCTGATATGAATTGTTAATGCATCGGTAATTGATATTATAATTTTGATAGACCATTTTGTTCTAATGGTCGCGGCTTTTAGTGTGAGAGCTCCGGTATCTTTGTAGTAAACGTTAAATATGTCATGTGATACAGCTTTTATGTGGTGCTGGGGTTCTTGGCTTTGTTTGGGTTCGTCTTTGTGTGAGCGATATAATGGATTTTGGTTATTACCTATTGGTAGTGTTTCAATCAGTTATCTTTGGTTTGCGATCTTTGATTTATTGTTGGTTCACCTAATAATGTTTGGAGGTTACTAGAGATGCCTAGTGTTTTGTTATGCAAATGAAAAGCTTACAGAACACTACAATTGCAAAATTCTAAGAACTAAGCAATGTCAATCTTGTAGCAGTCTGCACTGTCATAAGACTCAAAATCCCAGTGTCCCCAATTAGTGATCTCTAAATGTCAAGAAGCACAAGAAAAAAATTGCACAATACGTTCAGCAGACAAACTCAATGTCACTAGGAAAAAATCATGTATTGAAACTACGCTTGAATGACGCACAATTGCTCCAAATTTTGAGAAAAGACAACAGACTAGTCACTTCAACCAGAGAGCTCGCTGACACCAATTTCACACATCAAAGTCATGATTTTAAACATTAGAAATTTAGTGAATCTTTCAAACACTGAACGACAGCTACTGAATTGAGGCAAGAACGACATGCAGACACAAAGGAAAACGAACAAAACTGCTTTGAAAAAGACGTTCTAATTCACAGACACTTTGAACACGTGCTATTCGGAGTCTGGACGAAAAATAGCCGGCAGAAACTTAGGACAAGGCTTGTCAATCGACTGTCGATGTCCCTGCCTAAAAAGATGTTTTTAAGGTTCAAAATAGCCGTCAGTCAACCCTTTCAGAGCAGTAAGCTGGCTAAATTCGCACTATTCCGGGGGGAAATTCGGTGACGCCTGGAAATAGGAAAAAATAAAGATAGTGGACGGCGGACAGTCATTGTTGCATCGGATCGACTGGAGTTTTAAATAAAGCATGCGGTGTAACTAAATGTGGAGGGCTTTAAATGTTTGAATGACGTTGGATGGGGTTGCAGGGATGGAAAAGAACATGAGAAGTGTAGGGTTACCTAGCTCATACTTGGTAAGTGGCTAGATTACCAATATCGTAATTTGCCAGAGCTTTAGAATAATATCAAATTGAGCATTTCATAGTTATGCTGTTATTTTAGTATACTTCTAGTTATTTGCTTTTCATATCAGAGAAAAACTTTTATTCGTTCGGTTACGTTGTTTCTCTTTTGATACCTGTTATTGTTGGAAAGTCTTTTATAAAATAGTAGGTTTCTACCTACCATGATGAAATAATTTTCCAACATCTTCTTTAGATAAGATTTCTTCGAATTTCTTTAAAGTTTAATTGAATAACAAAAACGTTAACAAATCAAACCAGCAATTTCCAAGAAAACCGTATCAAAAACATTTGCGAAACCGAAAATAGTTTGAAAAACACAATTCACATTGAGTTTGACGAAAAGAAACGGTACCTCCTACCAGGGCATCATATCAACGTGGAACATCAAAGAAACTAAGAACAAAGTGAAAACAGAACTTGGTCCGTTTGATTAGGCGCGTTCTTAACATGCGACCGCCTGAGGCAAACGCTTTGTTACATCCATCCTTTGTGTAGTTACGTTGAAACAATCAAAGCTTACTTCTTGTCGATTGTTGGGCTCCTGGTACCTCTGAGTGAAAGGAAGCTGACGGCAAAGCTACGAATTGTGACCGTCAATTTTGATCAAGGAGTTGTGACGTGAAGAATTGGGTTACGGGCTCAAAAGATGTCTTGTGCTTGTAGGGGACGCTGACGTCCTGTGTTCATGTTTCACAATGATTTTCAGAAAAGATTTGGTGATGCCGAAAAGGAATAATTTCTAGGGGCACTTGAGGTCCATCTTCGACAGTGCCTAATTCTCCTGTTGGATTGGCAAGTCACAGAAAAAAAATCATCTTATAGAGGCTGTGAGACAGATCCATCTATGATAGTGTCATACATTGCTTTTGGTTTGGCAATATTCTATGAGGCGATTCTCTAGTTTCATAAAAGCATTGCAAGTTTCTATTATAACGCCAGAATGCAGATTCGGGCATTACACAACGTATATTATACTACAATGATATCATTTCACGAAACGTGGCCAAAATACACAGCCGTGCCGAATTATTGTGCCACACCTCAAACGTAAATAACCGGGAGTGATACGTAAATATGGACAAAAAACAATACTGAAATATAAAGAGGTTATCCAAAAATATCCACGATGTACAATGCAGTGCAAAAAAATTGTCACACGCGGCGCGAATGTCAATAAAATTTGATGTTTACGCGCGGGGCGATATCTCGTGGCAAATAAAACCGCGCACCACTTTAAACTGTTTTCGTACGTTCGGAAAATGATTTTTTTTTTATTCCGTGTTAGTTTTTGAAGGCATATTTTTCGGCCTCAATTGGATGAGAGGTGTTATTTAGAAGGTTCCATTGAATTAGTGGGTTTTTAGTTTGTTTGTTTTTTGTATTCATTTGACAGTGAAAGAAGTTTTTTTGTAGAGGTTATTAATTTTAAGTCTGCTTGATAAATCTTAAAAGTTATTTACTCAAACAGCTTTGAATATTTACAGCTCTGACGCTTATAGGATAATCTTTAGGATAATTAATCAATACTGCCTTGTATGGCAAAAATTCTACCAGAAGACCAAAACGCTAGACAGATTACATTCTTGTACCATTCATAATTTCATATCTGTACCCACTTTATTATTTTAATTATAAATCTTCACGTCTCTCTACAAACATTTTTATAAAGATGAAATCCAAGACTGTTCACAAAAACTGATACTAACAAGGGACGATCAATATTAGGCGGGCGACACACGATAAACCCAATCAGCTCACAAAACATAAAGAGGCGTGCACACGGGACAGAATTCACGAGCACATTAACAATACACCGAATAGCCATTTGTGTGGCGCAAGTCATGAGAAAAATAAGACTCGCCTGCAAAAATTTAACTAATAAGTTCCAAACAAGATCACTTTTAGAGTAGTCAGATACAGCCGACGGCAGTTATTTAGTCCCAGAGAGGGTTTGATCTCTGATTTGATGCCACCATACTGCTTGAAAAGGGCTCCCCTCCATCGAGGACAATAGAGTAAATAGAAAATTTCTCACAAAGCGAATTAAATAATTTTAATTAATTTAATTCGAAATTCATAGTTTCGTTGTTGTTTTTACCGCACAAGGATCTCTCTAGAATGGTCGAATTCACAGCGTGGGTGCTGATGATACTGAAAATTCTGTCTGGATTACGGCTTTTTGTATTTCTAGTTTAAAATTGCTCAGTCGTTCAAAATACCCCATACCGACCTACATTGGCATTTATTAGATTCTTGAAGAGAAGAATTAAAGCAATAACGACATAAATGCCATAAGTAATGTAGGTAAATAGTTTCAAAGTCATCCCGAAACATTTTGTCACTCCTTTTTTTTTAATAACGTAAAGTCTACCGCACGAGGATCTCTCTAGAATGGCCGAATTCACAGCGTGGGTGCCGATGATACTGAAAATTCTGTCTGGATTACGGCTTTTTGTATTTCTAGTTTAAAATTGCTCAGTCGTTCAAAATACTCCATACCGTCCTACATTGGCATTTATTAGATTCTTGAAGAGAAGAATTAAAGCAATAACGACACAAATGCCATAAGTACCTAATGTAGGTAAATAGTTTCAAAGTCATCCCGAAACATTTTATAACTCCTTTTTTTTAAATAACGTAAAGTCAGTCACCTCTCCCGCTGCACCAAATTCTTCCTATAACTCCAAACAAAACCAACAAAAAGATTCACATACCATTACAGCAGCAACCGAGCCTCAATACAAACTGTCAACCCTCCACCGCTCGTGATACGCGCCCCGGTCTCATTGTACGCCGTCCGATAACCCTGTCAGCGGCGTGACGGAGTGGCGTAGTTATCGCGCGCGTATTGTCCGCGCCCATTGTGCTACGCCGACGTCTTCATACGCGCCGTGTGCACCCGGCTTTAGTTTTAACGTCTATTTTGATATGTGGAGGTGTGGAATTGTGAAGCTATTTCATCAGGCAGGCATCGCTAGGTAGATTTTTTTTTTTGTTTTGACGGTATTTAAAAATGTATTTACGGGAATAATGTAAAATATTTGTTTTGAAAATAATAGATAGAAGAAAAGCATAGAAGAGATAATATATAGTAGAGTAGGTAGGAAGTAGAGGGATAGTGTGAGAAGAGTAGCCTTTGGGGGTAAAATAAAAGAGGATTCCTTGCTACAATGAATCAAAAGTAGTAGGACCTACAGCATAAAACAAACCTCTCATATCAATGTATCATACACTGTAACCTTTTCAATGCAAAGAATCGAAATTAAAAAACCTCGGAATCCATCCATCCATTGTAATCCGAAGCATAGTCAAACAGAGATAGTACATAATATTTTTTTTTTTATTATCTATAGGCTCGCACTTGACCACTATCTCACCTGATGGTAAGCGATAATGTGGTCGACGGTGAAGCACGCTTGCCTAGAAGTAACCTATTCACTCTTGACATAAAGACCCCTAGATTGTAGCTATCGAGAAACACAGACTCCGGCAGGGAATTCCACTCCTTAGCTGTACGCATAATAAAAGTGTCCCCAAAACGTTTTGTGCGTATGAGTGGGATGTCCACCATGTACCGATGACCCATCGCCGTGCGTCTGGTTGTCCGATGATGGAACGGGCTGGGCGGAATTAAATCATGCAATTCACTCGCACACTCCCCGAAATGCAACCGATAAAAAACCGACAAGCGTCATTACATACATTACTACTTTCATCATAATCAAGTCAAAGTCATCAGCTCAAAAGGCAGTTACACAAGTCTTGCATTTTCCTGGTTAACAGCCTGTGTGCCGATTGGACGAGCGTACCGTCTGTCTTGAATTTGATTGGTCCGTATCTTACGGGGCGTACGGTTGCAGTCACAGGGTTAACTTGAGCGTAGGTAACTCTGTGTACTAGAGTCTCTGTAAGTGTTAGGAGTCGCAGATTGGAATTATGGTAAATTAATCAGGCAGAAATTAATAAATTAAGAATGGTTAATATTCTTGATGAAGAGATGTCGTTTTGTGGCAGCATCCCTTACGAGTTTTAGTAAATCTTAGTTAATTATTGTGATTGAGTTACTGCGTCATTGTATAGATTAGATTTCATTAGATTAAGAAGATAATTTAGCTTAATTGTGTCTTCGTTTGCATGCGAACTTTAAACACCATCTTAAACGTTTATACTGACACTAAGGGTGGACAGGTGGCAGGGTACGGAACCTTCATACATGGCATGATCTTTCCTGCAGCCTAATTACGTAAGTGAAGACGGCAAGGCAAAGGGTTTGACACCCCATGAAAGAGTATGACTAATACTCTTTAAATAATTAGGTATTGCCATAAATAATTGGACTCTTTCGAAAAGAGTATCTTCACTAGTGAAATTATCGTTCGTTGCTTAATACCGATACGATAAAGAAAAAAAAATAATCATCTATTCGTATCAGTATGCCGAGAGCAGTATTGGCCCAGTGGCAGCGGCCGTGACTTACAAGTTGTAAGTCGTGAGTTCGAGACCAGGTAGGCGCTAAACTTTGTGGAAATTATTTAATCACCACTGCTCTCAAAACGGTGAAGGAAAACATCGTGAGGAACCCGGCATGTCCTAGAACCAGAAATTCGAAGGCATGTGACACCCACCAACCCGCACTGGGTGCGCGTGGTGGATTACGGCCCGTTCCCTCTCACAGAGAGGAGGCCTGTGTCCCAGCAGTGGGAACGTTATAAGGCTGATTATGATGATGATGTGATCAGTATGCCGCTTCGCTCAAATTACCAAACCCACAAAACGAGTGTATTTTCCGGCAGAAAAAGTAGTTTATTTTGATAGTTTATTTTCTTGTCAGTGAAAGAATGTTAGAAAAAGACTATCAGCTATGACGAAATGCCAATATGTTATGCTGACACTACACTTGGCATACTTGGCAAACCAATTACAAAATGACGGCAATACAAAACGAACCTTACGGATATTGTCATAAAGTTCATTTTGTAATAGAGATTTGGAAAAATAATATTTGTACAAATAAGCCAAGTATAGTCCAAGCATATTATTATGGTATTGACACAGATAATATAATACTAGCAAACAGATGCCTCATCCCATACAAAGAAACTGTGCCACGTAACTAGCGTTTTTCGACTGATTGAACTGATTATTTTTTGTACATCGATCGCTTTCGTTTCCGTTCTACGGTGATAGATAGATGTTGTTAGCAGCGACTTGCAAGAAACAGGGTTTACTCGGTTCGTGAATATTTTATTCCATAAGACATTGACGATTTGTTTTATAGTATTTTTTTGTACGTTTTTATCGTTTCATTGCACCAAAATGTGTTACAATACAAATTTAAACAATCGAGTGGAATGAATGAGAAATTTAGAAACACGCCATCTATCTCGTGGCAATCTCATTTTTGACATTTTACCAATAGCTATCATTACGTTTTCGTTGATGGTACTTATCAGTCTCAGGTACTCTGGAAACATTATACATTAATTCTATTCTCAATACTTTTTCCACATTATGGGAACTTTGATTGAGATTGCATTGAAGTGTCAATTTGACACGTGTCAATTAGAGTTAGAGAAGTAAGACTTTCACAGTTTTTTGAAGAATAATTATGATTTTATCTGTGATAGTTGTCTCATTAGCTATGTGGTAGTTTGTGAAGCAGTCTAGCGTGAGGTCCTAAATTTATTAAATACTGAGTTGGGTAAATTGAAAATAGTCTTTTTTTTATTTCAGGTAGGATTGGCTTGGTAAGTAATTAACGTGAGCGTTAAGAACGGTTGGGTGTGAGGTTCTAGGTTCGATTCCCAGGTCGGGGAAAAGTATAATTGGGATTTTACATCTTGGATTATTTAATAGCAACCTCAGCAACCTCATTTCTGTTATATGCGTAATTATAATGGGATTGATCTGGTAGCGTTGAAGCGTGATGCAGGTGATATCGACTGGTCTCTCGTTCTTGATAGCGCCTGTGTCGATGATATGGTAAACTGCTTCAATGACAAACTACTGAGTTTATACGACAAGCATGCGCCGCGTCGGCGAGTTAAAGTTAAGCATAATCCTGCTCCGTGGATGAACACTCAAATTAAAGATGCAATTGCTCGTAAGGACAAGGCGAAGGGCAGATATAGGCGCAGACCCACGGATCAGAATCTTACTCATTTCAAAGCACTACGTAACCACTGCAATCGTCTGTGTCGGGATGCTAAGAGACGCTATTTTCATGAATCTCTAGTTGATCGCAAGTCCTCTGACGTTTGGCGATTTCTAAGGTCTGTCGGTATCGGCAAATCTCCCACTAATACCTGTAAAGATGTCGACTTGTCGGCTCTTAATAGGCACTTTTCTCTTCCACCTGTCACTCTTGACCCTATTGTCAAAACTTCTACTTTGACTGAACTTTCCGAATTGCCGTTACCGAACTGCCCACTATTTAATTTTAATTCAGTCTCTGATGACGATGTTAAAAAATCCCTTCTTGCTATTTCTTCCTCTGCTGTTGGCCATGACAATCTGTGTTCGCGAATGATAATTCCTATCCTCCCGCAACTCCTTCCCATTCTTGCTCATATTGTTAACTACTCTTTATTCACTGGCATATTTCCTTCAGCCTGGAAACAGGCACACATTATACCACTTCCCAAAATAACCAATCCTTCTTCTTTATCTCATTTCAGACCCATCTCCATACTACCTTTTCTCTCTAAAGTTCTCGAGCACATCGTTCATGGTCAAATTTCCAGATTCCTTTCGTCGAATGCTCTTATTTGTCCTTTTCAATCTGGCTTCCGGACTGGTCACAGCACGACAACTGCACTTCTGAAGGTCACTGATGACATCCGCTGGGCTATGGAGAATAAATCTCTCACCGTGTTAGTCCTGCTTGACTTCAGTTGTGCATTTAACTCGGTGGATTTTGACATTCTGCTCGGGGTCCTTCAGTCTATTAACTTTTCTTCCTCTGCATTAGCCTGGTTTGAATCTTATCTTCGGGGTCGCTCGCAGTGTGTTCGTCTTGAAGAGATGTTCTCTGATTGGTGTGATCTCACTGCTGGTGTTCCTCAGGGTGGCGTTCTCTCTCCTCTTCTTTTCTCTATCTTCATAAACACTGTTACCAAGATTATCAGCTCCAACTTCCATCTTTACGCAGACGATTTGCAGCTTTATCGACACTTCTTGCTTGCCGATGCGGACTTAGCGATTGACGCCATGAATCGTGACCTGGAAAGTGTTAGTGAATGGGCTAAATCTTATGGATTACAGATCAACCCATCCAAGTCCCAGGCTATGATCATAGGCAGTCGATACTATCGCACTGCGCTTGACGTGTCCGCTTTGACACCTTTATCCCTTGACGGCTCGACCATCGCTTTCACTGATACTGCTAAGAACCTTGGTGTCTTAATAGACAGTAATCTCTCTTGGCGAGCTCAAGTTAATGAGATTAGTCGCAAGGTCCACTTTTCATTTCACTCACTGAAATCCCTTCAAAACCTATTGCCTTTTAAAACCAAAATCCATATAGCTCAAACTCTAATTCAGCCGATCATCGATTACGCTGATGCCTGCTATCTGGATGCCACGGAGGAGCTCTTAAATAAACTTGAGCGCTTGCAAAATCTGTGCATCCGTTTTGTATTTGGTCTGAGGAAATACGATCATGTCTCTCAGTTCCGCAAGGATCTCAAGTGGCTCCCTATCCGTCTTCGCAGGAACACTCGAGTATTATGTCTCCTCTTTAACATCCTTTTTAACCCTACGTACCCTGGATATTTGCGCGATCGCTTTTCCTTCACTCGCGCTGCCGATGTCCAGTGTAGATCCCACCTAAGGCATCATCTAAACTTCCCCTCCCACAATACTAATTTCTATTCCCACTCCTTCTCGGTTCATGCAGTACGACTGTGGAACTCACTTCCACCTAAAATCCGTGACTCTAAAAATGTATCTTTGTTCAAGAAACAGGTCAAAGAACATTTCCACCTTTCCACCATCATGTAATTTTACATTTTATTATATTATATACTTACATATATATATATATATATACATGTATTTTATCTTTTATTTATGTAGTTAAGGTAAATTTGTACTCTGTATATAATTAGTTTAGTAATAATAGTCTATTTTAAGTTTCCTTATTTCTTTCTACACACTGTGTCTTCGTCTATCATCCAACTATCCTGTCGCAGGACTGCTGGAAGAAATTTCTATTGAAGTAAGCAGTACCTTTGTGCTCTTTTTTCTGTAATCCTTCTTTTCTGTTTTAAGTGTTATGTGTGTACATAAATAATAAATAAATAAATAAATAGCATGTCGGAGTCTGTATTTATGTCCAGTTGATGAGAAAAGGCTCGCTTCCTTTCACATGGGACCTTAACATAACTGACTAATTGTTGGTACATGTACTATTGGTACCACTTTGCCTAAACCTTGAAGGGCAGCAATACGACAGCCTTATTGCGTAAGTGAATTCGGCGGCAAAGATCACGAAGTTATAGGTAAAGGTGACGACACCTTTAAAATAACGACTTTCGTATTGCGTAATGCACTCGAAGGGGGATAGGTCATGAAAAGGATATATGAATTCAACTCATAGGGTGGAGAACGTACCCTTTCTTCTTTTTTTATTGTCTTTAGGCTCGGGCTTGACCACTATCTCGCCTGATGGTGATGTGGTCGACGGTGTAGCACGCTTGCTTAGAAAAAACCTATTCATTCTTGACTTAAAGACGATTATTATTATTACTTTATTTACGCAATACCGAAAACCTTTTAAAGGAAATGTGTCAAACTCTTTCATGGTCGTTCCCTTTGCCCTGTCGAACACTCTTACGTAATTAAGTTGCAGGTGTGAAGGTTATGTTTTTTTTTATTCGTTTTCAGCCCGCTTTTGACCGCAATATCACCTGATGGTAAGCAAATGAATGAGATGAATGTGAGCGGGACCAGAAGACGTGTATTCGTTCTTGCTTAGGCATAATCATCCAATAATCTTCGCAAGAATGTACCAAACAAACACATACTAAATACTGTCAACATAATTACAATATTCCATGTACTAATATGTAAATAAATACCTAATAAACATATATTGTTGATAACTAGTAAGTTATGTAGTACTTTGGTGTTGGGCGTAGTGTCATAGGGCATAGGTGAGGACCTACTTGCGATACCTTGTTTAATATGGCCGCAGAACATGTTGTATCGTAGAACAAACAATATTATCTTGTGTTAGAATATGATTGTTGTTCATTTTAGAAGAGAAAGTTCGGCGGTTGATTTTGAATTTAGAATGTATAAGCAGTGTCATCATGGAATTGCGTATTGGAATTGTGTGAAAATAACTGGCTTATACAAACTTTGATTCTATATTATATTCGTCGTTAGGGGGCGAATTTTCAAAAATCCTTTTCATGTAGGTCCTTGTTAAGGGCCTACATCCGCTTTAATGCCGTGAAACGGTAACTTTCTAAAGCATACTCCTTAATAACAGCTAGGTTAAAAGGTTTGGAAAAAGTATATCTTTATAATTGTTTCATGTACATTATTTTTTAAACATGGTTTTTTCGTATAATAAATAGATTTGCTTTAAAAAAAAAATTAGCAACAAGATATTTTTCGCAACTTTTGGATACTCCTCCAAAACGACTTGGATGTTTAAAAATATTTTTACACAGAAAACATGATGGCTAGAGTTTCTTTATAACTGAAATAGCATATGTCAATCAAATAATATTTTGCAAACAAAACTGTTCAAAAGAAGGTTCAATATTGATATTTTGGCTCCGAACGGGCGCGCGGCCAGTACTGCGTTAACATTGGGGCGTATATATCGCCGTAAGTATTTTCGTGCAACCATGGTTTTATTAAATCCAGTGGCTGAGGTCTATCAGTTAAAGAATTAATTATTTTAAGTTTTTCATCAAGTACCTACTTATTAGAAGATTATGTTAGGTGCGTTTAGGCTCTAGTGTATATTTTAAATTGCTATGGTAAACTTTAGTAACTATTTTAAATTATGGATTATTTATACTTAATCTATTCACAACACTTCTGAAAACTCTAAAGCTTGATATGCAACATTTAAAATTTATCAAAAATCATCAAACATGTCCATATTTCAAACCATCCACATTTTTCAGCTACGTTTCGATGCAGCCTCACCAACAATAATTAAAATCACTTATAACCCGGAAACCATTATTCCACACCGATCTAGCACATAACGGAATACCTAACAACCGTATAAAACTTAAAAATAACGACCGTAACAGACTAAAAATAAAGTTTAAATTCGCGTAAAGAACGCATGATATCATCAAACCTAAAAACCACTTAATTCTATAAAGGCGGGTTCACACCGCGCGAGTTGGCGGCGCGAGGAAGCGACGAAAACGGGCGAGTGAGGGCGCCAGTATCGTGACGACTCAATCGCGATGCTATCGCGCTGAGCGACGAGGCCACTTGCAAATGCATTCGCATGCTAGTCCGCTACAGGCTGTTTAGCGTGCAATTGTTAAACGTTCAATGGTTACTGCTTGGAGTGAGAATTTGTGAGGAAATTAAGGTTGCCTAATTACTAGCCAACATGTTACCGATATTGCAGAGCGACTTCAACTGAAGCTATCGCGGCATTTTCACATATGACTTAGAGAAGACCAACCGGGCCACAACAGAGTGAATCGAAGTAAATTTCACATAATCCTTTTGAAATTATGCATAACCAGCGATAACATCTATTCGAAGTAGAAAGCTTCTGCCTCCTCGTTACTCGCTTGTCCTTATATCCTAATTTGGTTTGTGGGTCGGCGCAATGTATATTTCTTCTATACTTATCTATACTTCTTCTGTACTATCTCTGTTAGGCGTCATCTCAGGTAGTCACATTTCTAGTCGCATCCTATCACACAAAGTCCATCGATAGTTTCTTTGCTCTGCCCCTTCTCTTATAACCATCTACATTCATACTCAAAACTTTTCTCATGACTTATTCCTCATTGATCCGCATCACGCCATGACAACTGGACACCAGTTTTCCAGTCACCGGCCCCACTTTCAGTTTGCCTCATATATACTCATTTCAGAAGGCTATTACTTCATTTCTATTAAATCATTTCTCAACCATTTGACAGCTTACAGCAGAATTAGTACCTAGTTTTATTGCTGTCTAGGAAGAGGCTGTTACTAAACTGCTTCAGCAATAGCCAAGTCAAATAAAACGACTCTTTTGTCTATTCTTCAATGTGAAGGACCTTCCAAAGTTCTCATGTCGAGTGCATCTTTGAATATTTGAAACAACTTGACCACGACACGTGTCCCCTTGAATTTGGCAGCACTCTGTACAATGCGAAGTAGGTAATCCTCTGCGCATGCCAGCGCGGTAGTCGAGTGACAAGTTACTTGCGCTCAGCGAGTCTAAAACCGCGCTTATATTGCTTGAATTTTGTTGAGTATTCTTCGTCGATAGATATCGGCTTTTGTCTCTATTTGTTTAGTATTGTTGGTGAAGTGACGGCTTAATAGTTCCTAGTGTTTTGTTAAATTGAAATATTGCAGCGAGGTGTGGCTGTCTTCTTCTGCTGAGAATTTCTGTTGGCGATCATAATAATCACCTTATTTCTAGCCATATTTTTTTCATATAATCGTTTTTCTGGTCTTCTTTTACAGTTGTGACTATCCACATTCATATTTAAAACTTCCCTCACGCCATGTTCCAAATTTTTCCGCATCATAATTATGCCCGTATCACGTCAACTACTGTCTGCTGTTCTTTTAAAAATTATTTTTATTTATCTTGCTAACACCCACTTTCTAACTGCCTGATATAAAAAGGGGCTTAATACCATAATTATTGCTACTCGTATATGTAAAGACCACACTTGGGAGATAGATTAGCAGTAAGAATAATGTGATGTGTTAGCATATGAAAGGACTACCTAAACCTACCGTTATGATAATTCACTGGGCAATCTACAATCACAATTCATTGATCTACCATAAAAAAATATGTCCTTTATATATCGCCCCAATCATTACACTAGAACCATAAAATAAAATAAATTTTAAAAGGAAAAGACGTTTCCACGATCAAACTAAAGAACGCAAGAGTCCGCTAGATTCTCTGAAACAATTACTTAGGACTGAAAGTGGGGTGTACACCACCCACTGGGTGGCATATACCCCCTTACGGGTGGGGTGGTACCTGAAGCCATTTTCATAATGCACCACCGGTTCACTTCTTAAACTTAACACTTTAAATAATTGCCCAGTGCGCTGAGACGGGTCTATTGTACCCAGGTGTTGTTTTGTTCGGCATTAGTCCGGCAGAAGGGTTGACCTTTTATTGTAACGACCTATTACAGTGATTGCAGTTTTTGGTGGGTATTTTAATTTTTTTTAATGATTGGTTCGTGATTGGCCAGATGGAAGAAATGGCGTTTACTTTTGCAAATTGCACATTCTAATGAATTTAAATAATCGAGGTAGCTTTTCGTTTTTAAATTCTATTAGTCATTTTAATAAAGCCAGATTAAGCTTTTTCCCCTCAAACCAATATTTCAGGTATCTAATCAAAAACAAACGTGGTGTTTAAGGCTAACTGTTAAAACTTGATTTACTAAAATGAAGATAAGGTATTTTAATAACAAAGTATCACGCCTATAATAAACTTTGAGTTAGGCTCAAGTGTACTATAGCAGGGTCCTATCCACATTTCACCAGTTATATTTCAGTCTGATAGAGGGGCGAGTCTGTCAACTGGACCCAAATCCAGACTTCCAGTATCTATTGGAAGGATAACCCAATAACAGTTGCCCAATCTGGGATTGGACTCCAGGACTTCATGCAAAATAATATCTAGCGTTTGCAACCACTTGAACAACATGGCCGTTCAATTTTCATGTCATTGGAAAAGTCAACGCAGAAACTAAAGATCAGTTTTCAAAACCCAATTTTTTAATTTACAAAAGGAACTAAAGCCGGATACACCCATGACAAAAGAGTGCAAGTTAAAAATCTGCATTTTTAATATGACTAACTGAACTTTCTAGCGAGGTGTAATTTAACATTTTTCAGGCAAAGTCTAGACTGAAAAGTGCAGCGCCTGAATTTTAAGACTGGGTCTGAAATATGGCGGAAGTGTGTGGGAGGATAATGCCGTCATAATGTATGAGGTTAATGCGTCCATGGATTATTGTCATGTGCATTTATGTAGAAGTGGTTTGAATTAGGTACTGTTAAAGAACTAAATGTCGTAAAAAACTTTTTTTTAAAAGAGTTTGTGTGTAGTTTCTTGCCCGTTCTTTTCCATAACGAGCTAATTTTCCGAATGGACGGTAGAATCAATTATTATTAACTTTAATATTTTTAACGTTCAAAAGTGCCACTTAATGGCCTAAAGAATTTTTGTCTTTGTTATTATTGACGTTAAAGGTCTTTGAAAATTATTAAAAAACTATGACTGTGTATGTTTGCAAAATAGTGGACGTTATTATGTTTCTATTTGTTTTTATTATACCTCATCTATTTCTTTTCCAAAATATGTGAAGTCGGTTTCCAGTCCAATTGGATGCAGCTAAATAACAGTGCTTTACATGACACTAATATCTATTTACCGCATCCCAACACACACACTCTCAGACATACACACACTAAACACATCTATTTACTCATGCTCTCAAAAAAAAAATTACTAACAATACTAACACTACAACAAACCATACTATTTTATTTATTCCCATTTTTTTAACGCTTCGATTTGAGCTTGAGACTTTAAAGTTATTATACAACCTCATAATTCAAAATTGTTAAATCGCTTATTTATTTTTATGAAATGTATCAAACTGCTAGAGGGTTGAGACCTGGTAACCTGAAACACAGGCCCTTAAAGCCTAGCTTAGGCACCAGTATTGCATAGTAAACTAAACCATATCATGTACCGTAAGTGTGACAATGTCTGTAATGTTAATAGTGGTAATAATAATAACCTAAAAAAAAAACTTCTGTATGACATTTAAAATATTCACAACATTTTGGCATCACCGTCATCCAATATTCAAAGACGCTTCTTCTAATGCCGTAATAATTACACCCAATCAAACTCCTCAAGGACAAACGCTGCAATGATGTTGATGATAATGACAATAAATACTTCTCACTGATCATTCATCAGCCATTAATGATGCTATCATCATTACCCCTCTTATGTCTGCTATGACGGAGTACGCCTCGAATTACCGATGATTACCGCGTGTACCCGTTAAGACGCCATTTTATTGCCGGGTTGCTGTACTTTACTGATCGTAACTTTAACGAATAGGTATCGAAATAGAGAAAAGACTTGTAACCTAAGCTGACGTAAAAGATTTTTAAAAGACATAGATTTTATGGGTCTGCTTCTAACCAATCGCATCCAGCTGCAGATCCATAAAAAAATCAACATCATAATTTCGGCCAAAAGAACATAGACCTGCTTTGATTGAGCAGAAGTACATCCGTTTCCGAAAAGTTCCAAGTCTTGATATCCTTAACTCGATTATTTTTAAAGAAAACGAATCACTAAATTAAAATGGAAATCTTTTTTTTAAAACACCACATTATAAAAATTGGCCATTTTCATCTAATATTTTCGCTGTATTCTCGCAAATATCTTCACAATATATCCTTCGTTTCGGATCGCGTTGGCCAGAGTAAATCCGCAGTGACGTCACGAACCGTCCAATTTCGCTAATGGCGCTTAAACTTTACTTATTCCGCGAGTTATGAAGCGAGCGTTCGTTTTTTAAAAAGATTGAAATTCTGAGTTGTGCCGCTTTCTCGGGGATGATTTTTGTGAAAATGTTGCGTTTTATTGAAAATTTGTGTTGATGTAGAAAGTATCGCTTAGATTAGGAACTGTTTACTTTTCTTCTGCATTTTTTGCTTGTCCACCTACATATTTATCGTTTTCTCGTATTTTGTTTTCATTTTCCAAAATATTTTTACTGTGTTTACATTTTCTTTTTTCTCAAACAGAGCTTATTTATTTAAGGATCACCAACGAGTGTTATTATAAAACAATACAAAAAAGAAAATATAAAAATTATGTTGTGGAACCTAATAAAGATCTTAATAAAACAGACTTACCAAACACCAGAAGGATGTAAATATTGGAACTTACCTGAAACAAAAAAATAAAATATATCATTAAATTTTATTTTATTACAACATTTGAGATCTTATTTGCTCAAAGCCTATTCCATCATAATCATATCAGCCCGGAAAAATCCACTGCTGGGTATGAACATCCCATACCCCTGCCATACGTGCGTCCCTTATCTAGAACCAATAATTTCAGATTGAAAAATAATCCCACACAGAAAACACATCTGAAAACTTTTAAATTCGACAAGTAACATCACTTAACCCTGAATCACATCGGTCTGCCAGACCCCTTCACTCATTACCGCGTCAGTACAGCACATTCATAACTCAACCAGTACGTAATTGAATCGCTCGGGTCCTTTCGACCTTAGCAGTCGTCATAAACCTGATGTACGCAGGGTTAGGTTTTATTAGCCATGCACTCGCTGATTGGCAATTTAATGGTTACTAGTGTTAGCCTTTTTAGGGTTAGAAGGTGTTTAGTAGGTAAGATTGGGAATGAGTTTAAAAACAATAAATTTACCGTCGATTTCTTTGTGCAAACTTTTAACAATGGTTTTAAGAAAAGGGGACAACTCTAAGATATTGTTAGAAAAATGTTGCACAACAAAAGTTCGTTTACTCTGTCTGTTATTATCTTTCTAAAGTGCTTCCCTACAAAAGCAACTCATCCGGAAATCATAACAACCATTTAGCTATAACCCTAAACTAAAACTAATTTTCCTACACACAATTAGCAACAATAGTCGATTATTAAATGGACCAAAGGAAATCCAATGGTATTATCGGAAAATCTCAAGGGTGGGTACCAGGCTCCCAGAAGTCCGAAGCGGTCAGCGTGCCTAATCGCGCGAGAGGCATTATCTCGCGGCCAGCTTCGAGTTAATCGCCCGACGGCCTCTGATTAGCTAAGCTCCCAGCCTATCTGCCCCCCTGGTGTTCGGAATTATGCAGGCACGAGTTGCTGCCTGACCCGGCCGGGGAGATAGCGAGATAAAAACCCTACGTTGAAGTTTGATGGTGTTTCTACGGGGTCTCAATGATTTATTATGAGTTTTTTTATCTTTGAAGCCTGTAATGGGATGTTGTATAGGGGAAATAAGTTATTTAAATAAATTTTAATATTCCAAACAGGTTTTTTCATAAAGTCTATTTCATTGTTGCTATGTTAAAATGTTGTTTTAGCAAAATTAAATGAGAAACTTACATTATTTTGACAAGCCCGTTTTAATCAGCCGGAAAATTTTACTAAAAATATGAGCGCTCATTAAGCTTGTTAATAAATAATGTCGCTAAAACATGAATGTCACACAATACCAGGTGGGATGATGTCCGCAAACAAGCTAGGGTTGAACCGAGCGAAAAATGTCGGCATAACTTCTAAAAACGTTGTACATACTTCGTAAAACTGTTATTCCACGAACTCGCGTTCAAATGTTGTGAAAAAAAGGGATTAAAATATGAAGAAAGTTGGTGTTAGACATGTCATAAACCACTATATAGTTTAAGGTCATTTTGCCTATACGAACAGAAGTAATTTTTTGTCATATGTAAAAAACGCTGGACGACATCGTGTGTGGCAGACCAAAGCGAGGATGGCGGGATGAGCAAATGGACTGTCCCGCGCTGGCAAAAAAGCAGTTTTGTTTGAAAAAGGGGGAGGGTGGCCTTTACCCTGCCGTAGGACAACATACGCTTAGATGTAGTTACATAATAATATGGTCTACCAATAAAGTAGCCTTTATGTAATACCTGGAGAGCTTCCTAAGTAGGCACAGTATGCACGTTACAGGTAACAAAATCCATATCACGGGGTCCTATCACTAACAAAGAAAATTTGGTTTAAATAAATGACACTAGATGGCGCGATATCCATGGGTTTGTTATTGAATTATTTGTGATATTAACCTTTTCTAGAATTGATCATAATTATATGTTCTTTTTTAATCAACTCTCCTTAGCACAAAATTATGAAATATTAGGCTCTTAATTTACATTTCAAAGATTATTTGAATGGATCATTTGATTCCAATAGATGGCGCGGTTCTAAATTTCTGATTTTTCACTCGATTTTTAAAATTTGTATTGTAACTCATTTTGGTACAATGAAACTGTAAAAACATGCAAAAAAAAATACTATAAAACAAATCGTCACTGTATTTAAAAAAAAAATGTATTCACGAACCGAGAAAACCCTTTTACTTGCAAGTTGCTGCTAACACCATCTTTTGCCGTGGAACGGCACCGAACGCGATCGAACTACTTTTATAAATAATCATCATAATCAGACGAGAAACGCTAGTTACGTCGGCATGGTTTCTTTGTATGCGATGAGGCAACTGTAAGCTAGTATTATATTATCTGTGCCCATATCATATTTGCCTATCTTGTTAAGTATTCAAACTCACGTATTATGCCAAGCTCAAAAGGCCAGTGTTACCACTGACCAACTGAATATTGGTAACATACAGGACTTTTTATTTGCAGAAGTAATTTTTACCCAATTATAGCTACTAGTAAATAACACTCCAATAACGCAGCCACCCCTAGCCATCTGCAGATAAGTCACAGGCGCGTCCGATGCAAATGTCGGCATTATCAGCCACGAGCCACGCACACCAGCCGCGAGGCTCGAGCCACGAGCCACGGTGTGCGTATGCAAAGCGTTGTTTATTAAATTTAAATAAATATGGCTGGGGTTGATTGCGGGTGAAATGCTATTTTGGAAGAAATTCAGGTTAGTTAAAATTGATACCTACGACTCAGGTTTGCTTTTCTGATTTGTGAAAAAAAATCGCTCAGTCGAGGAAATTCAAAGGATTGTTTTTGGATTTCATCGATTTTGATTTTCATGGACTTGCCTCTGTCTCTTGAAATTATGATCATTATATTCTGTAGACTTCTATTAAATTCATATAGTATAGTTAAAAAACTTAACACTATCCAAAACAAAATATAAATTGAACTAACATTCACTGCTCCATTCGTCGCGTGATTCCGCCAGCTCCAATCTACAGCTATCAGGATTAAGCCTCTAGGCCGCTAATCCGAACACCTCTTTGTTTAATTAAATCGATACTATCGAAAATTGCCAACTTTCAGCAATCATTTAGATTCTATTCTCATTGGATTACATCCTCCTTTCCACACTTGCAATTTTGCTTTTCAAGAAAAAAGCGGAGTAAGGAAACACTTTCCGAGTTCGCGCGCTCGGGACCCAACTTCGTTTACAATCTAGATATATGGGCGAGTTAAGATGTGCATCTAAATAGCCTCTGCCGCCCTGGTACCTAACTTTAGATTACTTGCACCAAGTTTTACCGACTTTTCCCCTGGAAATGGTAAGTTTTCTCCGGCTCGGGGAAAAATTTCCCGCGTGTAACCCATTCAGTTTGACTCAAATTTACTGCTCAACTTGGACTCGTGTGTTGGTTAATCATACGTTCTCACAGAACAAACTAGGAAGTGCGGTAAAGAATAAAAATTTGTTGGTACAAAAGATGTGCTCGCGTTTAGAGTGCGGATTATTTTTTGTTGAACCGCAATTTGCATGGTGTTGCAAAACGGTTAGTTCGTAAAAAACTAAAGGGTAATTCCCATAAAAGTCGACACCATGAAGCGACCCCATGCGACCAGAGCAGCATAACTGGAAGGGTTCCAAGGGTTGATGGTTCATTAACAATTCATAAGTGAAAACACTTTGACCGTGCGTCTATTACGGCGCTCCCGTAGGACGCTGGCGGGAGAGAGCCGATGCATTTTTAAAACGGTCACTTTTCGATTGTAACCTCGACATATTATGGCAAACATGTGTTTGAAAATTTCTGTACAGTTTTAGAATTGTTTTGTTGTTCTCTCTATGTAATTGGCTACCTATGTATTTTCAATAAGGCTCAATATGTTAAATGTGCACAAAAACGTGAACGTTTCTCATCGTAGTTTACAAATAATTTATCGTTTGCTTTACCTACAAGAAAGAAATGGATAGGTAACTAATACTTTCGAACTGTCTGACGTTATTAATAACGAGTGCGCATTCTTAATTGTATATCTTAAAGAAAGATAAAGAAATTCACTAAATGCAATTATTAATTTCGTTATCAGACTTCAGCAATCTATGCAGTTAATCTTTTGCCAAACCAATCTATCTCTTATCAATGAAATTCGCAATTAAGGTAAGCAAAAACCATTTCGTGTATTGACATTATACCTTCTGTTTGCAGGTGCCCTGGTACTACAGTTTTTGACGTGACTAGTTTAGTATCTTTTTTGACTATCGTGGGTAAAATAAAAAAAATATTTTCGTGGTAAGTTAAAGTAAAAAAACGCTGAGAAGTTAGTGAAGTTAGTTAGAGTAGTTAATGATATTGAAAAAGTTGATTCGATAATTTAATGGACAAACAATCATAATGGATGTTAGTAAAATAGTTACACAAACGGTTGTTTAGTTCTTAGATTCCGTAGAAAAATAAGAAAATTGAAAACATATTGGACTTTATGTAAACAGTGAGTGTAATAGTTGTCCATGATGATTATGGTTTTTTTCGATAAAGTTGTATAAAGATTACATAATATGTGTCGGTGACCTACTACATTTGACCCACAACTGTAGTAACTGTCACTGACATGGTCGTACTTGTAATACAGCTTTGGAAAGTAATATTATTATTTTGCAAATTACTATTGTAATTTATTTGGTATATACGGTTTTGTGCTTTTAATTTACTGTTCCATAATTAAAGTAAACCTTTACGTGACAGGTACTAGTAGCTCATGAGTGTGAAGAAGTAGATAAAGTCATCAACGTCAGCCTGTACAGACAATTGCACTTTTTGCATAAAAGGAAATGCTCATATTTTAAACTTGCGTGCGTTTAGACGCAATGGAGCAGTGGTAATTAATTATTTTTTCCTTTGGCATTTGCAATTCACAACGAATTCCTTCATTTTAAAGCAATTAATCTTTTTTGTACTGTATAGACATGCTGACTGATTTAAATGATTTTTTACGGGTACTTATGCAAAAACTGATGCTGAAATTGCGTCTAAATCCAAAAACAGTAATGGAATAATTTGTAACTGAATTTTTCCTATGTCTCCCTAGTAAGACAGAAAAAATTCGGGAGGGGTTCTACATAAATACAATTTAAAGAAAATACAAAAAAGACAGTCTTTATTTCAAGAAAACTCAAAATACAAGAAACATTATAAAGCTCAAAACAAGGCGAAAACAATATATCTTCGGTAACCCCCACAGTCATCTACATGGCGCCTCGGGACAACGCAGGTGCGACTCTGTCACATAAATAGGAATACCTTCCACCCTTTTTAATATACCCTAGATTTGGTATAACACCCTGATATAGGGACTCAAAGAATATAAGGGGTTTTTCGCGCAATATAACTGTGACATACGAATACATTAATCAAAGTGCGAGCTTCGCGAGGATTTTTCGCTTGATATTGTGTCCGTAACTTATAGTCTCCTGGTAGCTTAATATCTTCGTGCATGCTAGTTTTTGGTGCTGTCTCTCTGTTATTGATATGCGGGATAGATTATTTCTTCAGAAAATTACTTAGAATGTTTATAGGAAAAGGGTCAAAGAATATATTTTTTAAGACTAGTTTTTCAAATTTAACTTTGCTCGTAAGAAAGCACCGGTTAACGTCAAAGATAAAGCAAAAGAAAAACGGTATCATCTCAAAATAGAAAAATCACCTAGATAATGCAAATTCTAATTCTGAGCCAGAAATGAATCAAGCTTTACTCAAAGACAGATGGCTAATTTTTAGGGTTCCGTACCCGAAGGGTCTAAACGGAAACCTATTGCTGTCACTCACGCGTCCGTCCGTCTGACCGTCTGTCCTTCTGTCCGTCGTCTGTCACACGGATTTTAATGCGAAACGGTTGGAGCTGCAGTCTTAAAATTTTCACAATATAAGCATCTTGTTGACCCAAAACCATGCAAATTGTATTTTTTTATAATTTTTTTATGCGGGGCTCCCAAACAGCTAAAGGGGGAAATGAAAAATAACTTTCTTTTCCGAAGTCGGTGTCTTCTGTACCCATTGTTTTCCGTTATTCGACACCGACTTCGGAAAAGAAAATTATTTTTCGCTTTGTAGTGTTTTGTTTGCAAGTCTGTTTGATTTTTTGTTAAAAGGTTTTTTACATTAACATGAAAATCATTTATAGCCAAAGAACATCTCATGACGATTCCAATAAGCCACTTTATCACACACATTTTATTTCGGAGTTCCAGTGGCCATTGTGGTCTTCTCCATCAGTTGCACTTCACCAAATGATACTTTCAAAGTGCAAATAATTGCATTATTGATGAAAATACTAAAATCACTATATGTATGCCTGTAATATATGACGAGTTCCCTCGATTTCTCTAGGATCCCATCATCAGATCCAGGTTTCCTTATCATGATACCACCCGGGATATCTCCATTCCAACAAAAAAATAATCATCAAAATCGGTTCATAAACGACGAAGTTATCCGCGAACACACATAAATATATAAATATATGTATGCGGTCGAATTGAGAAACCTCCTTCTTTTTGGGAAATCGTTTAAAAAATACCGATATATTGATAACTATGAATTTTCTTTGAAATGCCCTCATATTTCCTATTAAAACAAACTTAATTTTGCGGCTTAGTACGGAACCCACAATATGCGATGTCCGAAACACACTTGGCCGATTTTTAGTATTGTTCGCTCTATGTTTTCAAACGCTTTTGTCAGATCATAACAACCTTGAGACTAGTAGGAAGGCATCTAAGTAAAGCCACGTAGACTTGTTATTAGCTATTCTGTGGTCCCTGCAGTGTCCACCCCATGTCCTCTCATGTCCTTGTGTCCTCGCTATCTTCTCATGTCCGTAAGTCACTCCTTAATAGACGATACGTGAGCTACCCTCTTTGTGCATAGTGATGTGACCGGGCACTGGAAATTGGTTGTACGCTCGGGTTGAGTCGATGTTTCGTGAAATATTCAGCTCAGAGAATTTATGAAAATATTTAGAAGAAAATGAATTTTGTTTTGTGCCTAAAGTCACAAAGAAAACTGCCGAAACACGAATATATAGAACTGATTTTAAAATTTGTCATTATTTTTGTTCTATATGAAAAACAACGAGATTGAAATACGGCTTCAAAGAAAAGACACCCTTCCGAAAACAAAAAAAAACAATTTTTTGCAAAAAAATTATATTCAAAATATATCATCAAAAAGTACACAAGCGCCCGTATTAAGTAACCTGAGACCGTGTCCAGTGGAGATACTGTTATCTTAACGACCCCTCCCTTGGGTAGGGGGTAGGGTACCCCCGATACACCGGCCAGATATGGAACGGCCAATTTTGGTCAACTGTACCTCCGTTACGACTCTTGTTGTTTTGATCTGTTGATAAGTCTCCATCAACTACTGTTGGTGATTACTTGTATTTTTGGTATAGGATTGTAACTTTTTTATGGGATTAATTGGGATGCCTTTGAAAATAAATGTAAACCTAAAATGGATCGTCAATTAACTAGTACACGGTTAAATCCAAAATATTATAACTATGGTACTAAACAAAAGGCACAAAAATAAAGGGTATCATACAAAGCATCAAGCAAGCTGGTTTGGACCCAGGCGGACGCTTTGTGTAATTTATTATATTACCATTGCTCTCAAAAGGACGAATGATATAATCCCGGGCACGTAAGTTGGCAAGAGTCGTTAGATGCGCAGAAGTCATTTTCTAGGTATCTCTGGTAGTGAAGCGGGACGTGGGGAACATTTTGGACCGTCTCGAGCGCGATTGGTTGGTCAGTTAACACAAGGTTCGACTGACCAATCGTGTCGCGTCCACGTTCCATTCTCTCTATATGGTGGTTGGTCAGTTCGCGGCATATGCGCCAACTTACCACCACTTCAACAAAAGCTTGCCAACTTACGTGCCGGGCACTATAACATCATCCAAGAAGCAAATATCCAAAGACATGTGACACATACCAGACCACACTGGGCCCGAACGGTCTCTCTCATAGAGAAGAGGTCTGTATCCCAACAGTCTGTTGGAAGAACATTAAAGACTGAAAGATTATGCTTTACAAAGCATTAAAAAAATATGTAAATGATATTATGTTAGCCACAGTATGATGAATACAAAACTATTTACTGGCACAAAGTATCCCATCTTCGGCCACAACAAAAACATCAGTAAGTTATATTATAAGTAAGTTAATTAATACTTTCAGTAACACGATATTGTAAGTGGCGAGAGGGTTATTGTTTGCGAGGGGAACGGGTTCGGTTACCCGAATAGATTATCCGAGTTATAAGTACACTGAGTTTGCTTAGGATATTTGACGTTTACGGGGTTTCGGATATATTCAAGCTGTTGCCTTTTGAGGGTAGGCAAACAAGGTTATGGATAAGGAAGGATAAGAAATGATAATTTGTTGGCAGGAATCAAGAAATATTTGGCACAGTCATAAAAATTGTACAAGATAGTAAGGGACGTTTGAGCAGTCGAATTAGGTTTGTATTTTAACCGACTTCTATTTATATATTCGAAAAAAGAGGAAGTTCTCAATTCGGTTGTATTTTTTATGTGCCCATTGTTTACTGCAGAAAAGAAATATTAAGATCATCTATGATCTATTTCATAAAGGTAAGCTTCAGCTGGCCCTTAAAGTTTTATGTACGGATAAGGTGTACGCAGTCATAATTGCCAATTATTGGAAATGCTTTGAGACCGCTGCTTAGCTGCTTTAACTGTCTCAGAGTTAAACCTACTTACGATACTAACGTTAGATATAACTGTGGGTACTTTACTTATCCACACTTCGCTATAACCGAACACGCTTGACCATTTTTTATTAACCCCATCAATCGCGCGAATTCCATTTCACGAAATTCAAATTTCTGCAAAACGGAATTCGAAGACGCATTTTGAACGGACATCTATCCCTTTTCAACTTGTGCTATAGACGTATGTTACTGTCCTTGTCGCTCACTCTATTTCCGGTAGTTCCTGCAACGTCCGCATTTAACGTCGCGGACTTAAAAAGTGGGTAGTTTTCGGAAATCTGCTCCGCGGATGGCCGGAAATGATTTCTGTCCGTTGGGGGATCGGATGGATTTAGGTGGACAGACGTGACAATCGTGGGTAGATTAAAAAAATATTCGCTACTTGTAGGGGGAACCGTATCCAGTCTACTCTTGTATTTCAATCTCTGGATTGCTTCGGTTATTTTTCCAATTTCTTTAAATGCTAAAACAGTAATAAGCTTCTCTATTTTAACGTACATAATAAATGTTCCAGACAATTTCATCAAATAACATTTTTATCTAAAAAAATACATAACCAACTGATTTTTTTATATCCGCAAAAACTTCGCCCACCCATCCAAATACCAACTTCACTTTCTCTCAATGTAACAAACAAACACAACCCCAGTCCAAAGAAATAAACATTTTTATAACTTAATTTGCTGTCCACCCGCTACTGTCGCTTTAATATTAATAAATTCTCATTGGCTGGATTCGCTTGCAATTTGCCCTTGCCGTCCAAAAGTAAAACTTATGACGCACCCTTAGTCCTAAATAAGTAGGGGTGGACGAAAAAAGAGGAAAATTCGGTAATATTTCCGTGGACAACAGTGCTGGTGAGATATCGGAACCATTGGTTACAGTTACAGAACAAAATACGTGTGTAGAATCAACCATAGAGAGGTTTAGGACCTGTTTTATAGTGCCTGAATCATACATCTAAGTTTTACCAAAGAAGTTACTTTGGAGCCTTTTTAGAAGCAGGCCATATGTGTTTTTGTTTTAGAGTCTAGAGAATAGAAATATGTCATCTATATATAAAACTAGAATAATGATTTGGCAAAACCCGTAAGTGAACTCTACTTTGAAAACTTGTAAATTAATTCAACATTTATTTTCATTTACACTTGTTTCAGTGTAGAAGCAAAATAAACCATCCCAGAAATAGAAAGAGGAAATAATTAATGTGTCATTCCCATCCTTTATCAGATAAAATAAAATCAAGAAACCACTCGATCCTTCAAATCAGCCAAGAAAACTACGCCTAGGTAGGTCGTATCATGCAAGCATTTATCTTATGAATTTATCTAGGTTCATTCCGCCGCGGTGGTTCGCAAAGGCAACCTGAGCCCTCGGTAATACTACACCGCTAGACGCATGGATATACTCTGCGTTTTATGCGGCCTTAGTACATTATTATAATTGCTGTTATGTGGTTATTGAAATTTTCTATCATAAGCATCGCCTTTGGTATGGCTTTGATGTTTTTTATGGGGCTTAAATGGTCACTTAAGATTGTTATTTCTGGCGAAATATAGCTTTCATATAGCTTTCATTTGTACAATGTTCGCAGCTTTTTCTTACTTCTAGGTTGGTTTTCGACTGGCATTTGGTAATTTGTCTCTTACAATAAGGAATCGCTCTGGGCAAGAGCAAAACCTACTCATGTCAAGAATGACAAGTGGTCAGAGAACTTGACTACCAAGCAGTTCTCTCAAGATAAGAGATGCAATAATATGTAAGTCTGTCAGAGCAAGAATAAGTAAGAAGTTATAGTACACAACGCACTAGATTATAGTTTATTCAGTTCCTTGTTTAATTTAATTTAAATTATCTCCATGTCTGGGAATTTCAAAGTTTCTGGGTTAACAATCAAGTGTCGTGTTTGAATGGTTCGCAATTGCATCTTGCGGCTCCGGCTGACTGGTGCGTCGTGCAGAGAAACTGTTCATGTAAATTGTTCATATAACTGTTGTTCCCGGCTGTATTAAAATAATTTAAGTGTTGTTTGATGTTTGAGTTATTATTCTACTGACGAGTTTTAGAATTTCAACAAACCCTCAAAGCTTTGTCACATGAATTTAGTCAGAAATTGTAAACATTCACAAAACTCAACAAAACATAAAATAATTATATTCCTAACAACCAAAATAACAATGTCATTACCCGATACGAAACGTAATAAATTACCAGGAGATCATAAGTACAAGCAACTGAGCGCACCCAAAAACAATATGGAGTCTTGTCGCGCGACGGGCGCCCTGTACCGGGATTATTACAGACTTATAATTATTTTTAGCCCCCCGAAAGGGCTTAAGGCAGCTGCGTAGGATTTGTACTAAGACTGGCGTTATTCAATATTATTTTCTTTTGGGAATTTCGTGGGGAAGCGTTCCAGGTGAGGCATTATATGAGATTTGCAGCGTCTGCGAGGATTTGACGATTAGCGGATGATGTTAGCCGAAAGTTTGCGTTAACGTTACTGACTTTGAATTGAACCTCAATGGATTAGCTGATATTTATGTGGGATTCTACAGTTTTTATGTCCTGTAAGGCTATAAAAGCTTATCGCCGGAAAAAGCCATTATTTTTACGTAAGCCAGCAATCTCTCGCAACAAACTAAACGCTATCCGAACAAAATCTATGAAATTCAAACGCGACCGTTATTACACGTACAGCGGGCAATTTTAAAATTCAAAACGCTCCCAGTCACGGACATTCGGATTGTTACCAATATCGCATGCACCGCACTGAATTTAAATTCACATACAATACTCACGACTCCGCGTTAGCCACCAGATCATTTCACTTCCCTTTTTGGTCGTGGAGCGCTAGCAGCCGAATTAATTCAAACGCTTCATTCGATTCCATCGAGCCACTGTAACTGCGTAATCGCATATCAATCGTTCCATATTCGAACACTCGACCTTTGTGGTCAAGGATTCGAACGTGGGACAACCATTCATTTGTTTCCCGCCGGCGGCCGACCAATCAGCAGCGCGCGCTGCGCAGGTGGCGCGCTGTCACCACGCGGCGTTCCATTTCCCGCAGCGCGTAATCGAATGAATATTACAAACGTCATACTGACAGCTATGCAGTTTCACGCCCGATATATGGGTCGAATGCTCTTTTTAGGTCGATTTCAAGTATTGTCTATGTGCGACCGCGTTTCATCGCGCCCGTGACACGCGAATAGTAATTCGCAAGGTTTAAAATGTTATCGCGCGACTCGCGCTAGTGTTGACGCGTCCCGACCTACACCGGAACTGTTTTACAGGGAGCCCATAATGAAAGCACTTAGCGCTAAGCGAAGCAATTATAAGTAATTTGGAGAGCGGTAATGGGCGCGGACAAGCGATGCGCAAAAACGCGCCAAACGTAACGCGCTAAAAGCTCCCTAATTCGATTGTCGACGTATACTTTTTAAAGTTGATACTGGCCGACGAAATGGCGCGAAATATTCAATTTTAAAAATGTTTTTTTTTTAGGAAATAGCGGGCCGTAGATATTTTAGGGAGAGGCTAATTGTGTAGGCTCACCGAAGATTGTAATTAAAACTCGCTCGTGTAACTCAGCGGGAGCGTACGGAAAATTCGCGGAATTCATAGTCATAAAGAAAGTGGGATTGGAGTCGGCTCGCTTCGAATGAAACAGAAATACCGAGGCTCAGGCGACTTTGCGAGCGTCACCTGAACAGCGCTGAGCGTACCGAGCGCCTTCTTCGGCCCTGGTGATTTATGGCCGCGGATCCGGACCGGTAATGAAATTGCACCCTCTCTCCTCCCTTGCCTCCCTCTACCCCCGCGCGCCGGTATCCATTCTAGAAATTACTACGCAACACTGAGTCGTGCACTTACGATTGTCTCGCCTCCCTGATATCCTGGTAGTCTTATGCTAATGTTAACTTTTTGTTCAAATTTCATCAATCAATGTAAGTCGGGGGCTGCACTATACAGATCGATCCGCGACGTAAGTCATTTGAAATGTCAGAGAAAGAACAAAACGTTTTGGTTTGGTACTCGTTTTTTATGTAGCAGGCAGCAGCACAAGGAAAACAGAGAACTTTAAAGCTTCAGAAAGAAAATGCGAATCGAGTGGATCAATCTCTTGCCTTCCATCAGATGCCAGGAACATTATCCGAAAATATCAATCTCGAGTGATCCAACCAAAAGAGTAACAAAACCTTATTTCCTACATCCCTGAAGCACCATGAACAAAAAAGGTAAAAACGAAAAAAAAACACATAATTCCGGCGCGGGAAATTGCGATTTACGCGGGAAAACGCCATAAAACACCTATATAGAGGCATTGTTGGGTAACTTTTAAAAACGGATCACAATGGTTGCATTGAGCGTGACGTTGCCGCAGCGGTGGGCCACGGACGCTTTTCAATTAAAAATTCTCTCCACCAATAAAATTTTCATTGCGGTACGAAGATTTCGTTAGTTACTGTTAGCTGGGAACTGCGGTAAACTTAGTTTCGAGTTGGTTTGCCTTTTGGTTGTTCTGCTGGGTTGATTGGCATCGAGAGTTTGAAAGAGAATGTTTACAGTCGTTAAAAGAGAAAAATATGTTTTTTTTTTTCTACTCCTCCGTTATTCTTTTCTGATTAATTTCGTTGAGGGATCCAAGACAGTTAAAGTTATTCTCCGGGACTTTACAGGTTTACAGTGTTTTAAAGTTACTGTGGTTTGGTAATAGTGTAGTGGGATTGACCCAAAAAGCGTCGTTATAAAGAAATATACAGGTTGGGCAAAACCTCGTGGATTTAATGAAACGGGGCGATAGTTGAGGTTGTAAGGAGTAAAAAAAATCATCTCGTTGTTTATCTAATAAATACTACTATGAGAAACAAGAAGATTTATACTGATATAGACCAGACTACCTTACTACAAAGAAGAAAAACACCTCTAAATTCTATGTAGTAGCCTGGCTCTCCTTCTTCGTCGAGTCAATGAATGTAATTTGGGTCTAGATTGAAATCACAACTAATCGTGAAGTATAAAAGAAGAACAAAAGTTGTGATTAAGAACCCCAAATAAATTCTAATTAGGACTTTAGACTGATTGAATCTTCAAGTAAAAGTTATGTAAGTACTGACCGTTAAATGCTGAAACAGCCACGCTCTGAGGATGTTCGTAGCCACCTTAGGGAAGATGCCTCTCTTCTTTTGGTTCTTCTTGCCGTTGGTGTCGTCATCCTCTTCTCCCGTGCCTTCTCCGGAGCCGATACTCGCGTTGCTGGCATCACCTGGAAATAAAGAAGAAGACAAAGTGTTTAGTACTTCTATTGTAACTATGGTATGGTTCAAGCCAACACCCATATTCCAATATTCGGTCAAAAGGTCCTGGAGTATGATGTTTCAAATACTTTAGAAAGAAACACCCTTCAGTAAAAATCTGTCGAGGCGAGGATGACAAGCTGTAAGTGTCAATTTGATTGAGAGAGACTAAGTTGAATGGAGGAAATTAATCAGAATGTGAGTCTCTCGGTAAGTATGATTTCTTAATATCTAATTCCTGTTTCTTACAAAGCTTTATTGATTGTTAATGATAACTCTCTTATTTAATCATCGAATCATAGCAAAGAAGGGTCTCAATATTTAGAAGCATTTAATATATTTGAAATCGATTTCAAGGAGCGGAAGCTCATATAAACACTTGCGGGCATGACCGTACGGCCAATGACCAAATTTTTGATGGTAAGCTTCGTGGTGTTTTATTTGTTTCAGGGATTCATGAAAATAATACAGTGTTGCTCTAGTCTTATAACTCCCTCAACTGTCTAGGTTGCATTTGTGTCAAATAATATCTTTTCCCAGTTGCTAAGTAAGACCACGGACCCCGGGAAAGTACCAATGTGACTGTTTCAAATCTTATGTACTTTCTAAGTTTTTCTTAGACATCGATGACAACGGCGAAGGAAAACCTCGTAAGGAAGGAAACTTGGATCTATAGATATCTTACTACTTCCTTTATATTACTCCTTTTGAACTAACACCAGTGATTATTACACCTTGCGAAATTAAGCCAGAACCCGCACTGTTTATGATAGCCATTTTGATGGCATTTTCGATTGGATTACGCAACTAGGCAGCGGCGGTCAAATTGGCTAATGCATCTGGCACCAGTAGCATAGCTGGTTAATGCGCTATCTACCTGTGCAGCGCCGTGCTGGGTTAAAAGGTCAACCTGAATTAATGGCTCTTTGCCATTTCCTTTCGTCGAATTAATACATTAATTGATTCTGGCTAAGTTTGTGTCTCTCTGAATGTGACAGTGTCGCCCGTTAATATAAATGAAGAAATAATCGATGGATGGAATACTTATGTCTATTAAATAGTGCACAACAAATAACCAAGATGAATAAGAAGGCTTGAAAAAAATAATAACCTCATTAAAACACATACTATTTTTAATTGCCATTTTTTTATGAAATGTCTAATGAACAACATTTCTCATACGAGTGCGTGAAACACGTACAAACAAGACAAATTTCACATAATTATAACAACGTGTTAATCGGGTACCAGGCAGTTAGCGAACGCAGGAGATGTCCCGTTTGTACACGAGAGCGTCTTATCAAACTGCGCCTGGCATATTAATTAGAAACGCCAAGTTGTATTTATTTAATCACCTGACATACCGCCGATTCCTATCTCCTTGGTACTACGGTTAATTAATTCTTACTGTGTTTCTTATATGCATTTTACGTCATGATCATTGATGATGATAGCGGATGTTCTAGATGTGGATACTTAAATAAGATGTCTTCGTATTAGTCATATTCTTAATTAAGTTGATGAACTTTTTAAGATGATTTGTTTCAGTAACATTTCTACAGTATCTATCTTAGCTATCAAGTGATATAGTGTGCTATATTTCTATGAAAGATAACTGTGTTCATTTTTTTACTTTTCTAAACTTGTTAACTAAAATCCATGCCATAAAATATTGGACCAAAGCTTGCGAAGAAGTCCATCAGACATAATTTTATTAAGGACGTTTGCTTTTCCAACCGAAAGAGAATTGGCGTCAGATGCTTTTTTCCTTTGCATAATACATGCGGATAATTTTGGATTCTGTACTACAGGTACCAGGAGAGCAGAACCAGGTAACAGGATAAACAAATTAGCGCGCACTGAGCCGTATCAAATATTCATCGTAGCAGGAACAAATCGAATCAGTAGGTAGCGGGGTGTGAGCATTGAGCATCTTATTTCCTTACTCCTTGTTGCTTTGTACACCGTTAATAATAAAAACCTGAATTCACTGTTCGTACCAATTTTACCCTCCACTTTCGAACCTTTTCTTCTGAAGTTTTTCAAGCAATGTTACTTACAGCTCTGTCATTGGTTTAAAATAGTGTTGTGCGCTGCAACGTTGGAAGTTTTATCGATAAAAATGGATGTCGTTGAAATGCAACGCGACGGGCAACTGTATCGAGTGTGCGTATCTCATTCGACCGGTGGCATGCACATTGTGATGGTAATAGGGGCAAAGTAATAAAATTACTCTTAGGCCATTACCCGTCGCCCCTCGATGTTGCGTGGCCACCCCAGCGCGATATAGGGTGTAGAAGACACAATAAAACGCTTCCAGTTTGACAAAAACAACGGGATTATTGTCTGTGTAATTGTTTTATACGTGTACAGAGATTTATTTTGTTAAAATTACGTTTTAAAAGTTTGTTTGTACGTGGTTTTTTATCGGGAGAACTTTTTAGCGTGAGAGTTTTATTTTTACGTTTTCCTTATTAACGTTTGTTGAAAGTTGGAATTAATTTGAAAATTTGCACGAGTTAGAATTCGCCTCAATACTTTTGAATTTATATTCAACAAAAATAGTTATTTTTAATTACTCATCCTGTATATAAGTTAGAGCGTACCAAATCAGAGTGCAGTTGCATGATGCAGTGTTGTAATCCCCTAATTCATCTTACGACGCACACATACGCACCTACCCTAATGTTTCTAATACACCCCCAAATGGACGAGCGCAAACATAAACAGATATGCGTGCGAAAAGTCAAGAGTGAAGCTTTTATCGAGTTAATTTTATCGAATTAAATATTGCTTTTCAATTTTTGCAGTTTTCCATCACTGTTTATCGGGTTTTTGATAATTTACTAAGATTTATGTAATTTAATTTTTAGTAGGCATAGAAAAAAAGTTTTCTTATAACTTTTGGCGTCGGAAAACTCTTTGCGTCTTTCCTCTCTGAGTCAATATTTCCTTATTATGTCACAAACAAATATCTTTGCAATAAGCGAATTGGTTTTCATCACATATCTATGCAAATCCCGGCAAAAGACTCGATTTTCCCTCTGCACTAACGTCAAAATCCATAAGGCCCATCCTAATCAAGCCATCGAGACGAATTTGATTAATAAAAACGGATTGCCTCACCACTTATGTTTCCCTGGTATTTGAAATAGAAACATAAAATGACAGAGTCGTATATTTTAACTAATTTTGAAAGAAATCGTAAAATAAACGATGTGTTATTAGATTCCTTACTATCCGTTTTATAGTTCTACACTTCATATTGGTTATGGATAGATTTTATGAGATTTTTACTTCCATGGCAGAAGTTATCGTGGTCACTCTAATTTTTATGTGCTGATGGACTCTCAACCGCATTCAGAGGTAATTTTAGTACTTCATAAAACTTCTTTAGGATCTATTTTACGATTGTATCGATGATATGGTTGTTATTTTGATATTGTAGAAGCTGAAATTGTATTTAATTTTTTATTATAATTACTTAATTTTTGAACAAGATCTACATCATTTTTAGAAAGTGATTTAACAGTGATTTTGATATGATTTGTACTAAAAATCTTTTGTCCAAAAAAGTATTGCGAAACAAATTATCTCATGAGATACACAATTTTTATTTCTTCTCTTGCAATAAAGTAACTTTAACGTATCGTCCACGTAGCCCACAAACCCCCACCATTCGTAGGTAAAAACATTTGATACACGGCAACTCCCAAGCCACCATATCGGGCGTAACAAGTGAAACTGCTCATTAGGACTAATCCTCTATGGTGTTTGCTCCCATGGCGTTTGTAAGCCGATTGGCGCAACCCGACACCGAATCCGCGACCCTCGGGCTGAGGCACGCGCCACCGCGGTTTGGGCCCTTTGTGTTATGAAAAAGAAAAGAGAGATGGTATTCTAGTCTAGCTTTGGCTGTTTTTTTTTTGTATGTGCTTGTGTATGGCAAGTTTCTTAGCGATGATGTGGTTGATAACTTTTATACATGACTGAAGTTTTATAAAGTTCACTGGTCTGCAATAATTGTCAGGATTCTATGGATAAATGACACATGTTCAATTTAGCATCTGTTCGTGGTCCTGCAGATGACGCATTGATCGCAAAACTTTAGGAAGATCAGTTTTCATTAACAATTCGCTTTCCTAGCCTTTTTAGAATCGGCAGCCACTCTTAACTGGATGTAGCGGAGTAGGTACAATTTTTTACATGTAAGAACTGCCCATCTGGCCTCCAAAACCCTCAAAAATAACAACTTGCATAGAGATATTGTAGCATATGTGGTAATATTGGTAAAACTTGGAAAATATAAACGAATGATTTTTCCCTTTTTCTGTCGCATCAACTTGAACCATGGCTGGTCTCTTGTACGAGTACCATCTAGGCTACTATGATGCATCCTAAGTCATACAATTCTTACTTATTTACAACATAACTAAGATTTTTACCGCAGAAAACGTCTTGATAATAATCTGAGGATTAATAGCGACGAGCCATTCGCCTACGACTCTTAAATAACGGGTTTTTCTCAACTGAACTGACCTAACCGTTGCGTGGGTGACAGTTTGTATTTCGAACTTCTTTCTCTTTTTTTTCTGTTGCGCGGTCAGAGTAATACCTCGTAAGAGAGAAATATTTATTTGAAGATTAATATTGGCTGGATGGTTATCCTGGTTTAGTAGTTGGATTGAAGCCGGGTTATTGCGTTTTATATATGTTTTAAATTGTTTGTAATTTGCATGTTGTTATATGATTTTCGAATAAAGTATATGTCTTGAAGTATACTAAACATAATTGGGCAAACATGGGGAGACATTTGCTTTGGTGTGGGGACAGTTCTATCTTTTCAAAATATTCATACTTCTACAGTAAAATTTACCATGAAAACAGACTTTAGAGAAATTCCGAACACTCTGAAAGAAGTTGAAACATTTTTTTTATAATCATTTTTATTGGTAGTTTTCCGTGCCCAATTTAAAATAAGTTATTTAAAACAAAAAGAAATTCAAAAACTGGACCATTACGATTCTGATCTGAGTACATCATTAGACAAGCACAAAGCGAACTCGAGTTCTGTCGGTGACACTCCTGTGAGATTTATCGAGTTACCGACATTAGTGCATGGCGCAAATGAGTGCAGGGACTATCGAGTTGCGCCAATCAAATGGAAGCACGCGCTGGCTAGTGATGGGACGCGTGGGAAATATCGATATTTGTGTTTTCTATGATATTTATTGTTAGATTTTGGATGATTTTTAGTATGAGAGTATTTTCATGTCACTAAGTAGAGGCAACTCAATGTTTGGTGAGCGGTGATAAGGTAAAACTGAAGTTTGTATTAACATAAACGAGGCAAAAGGATGGGTTCTGTAGTTTTGCAGATTTGTTATTTGTTAGGAGTATATACACATAAACTCAAGCCATGCCCATGTGCGTAGACATGGGAAAATGGCTTGGGTTTATGTGTATATCTAAAACTGAAGTTAGCTTAATACCGTCTAAGAATTGTATTTAATTTTGTTTTCTGTTAAGTACATAATTATAAAATTAATCTTCTAAACAATTATACGCTCAAGATTCTGTCACTCCTTCGTAAAAATAATACAGAACAACTCAAATACATCGACACCAAATCATCGACAGTCCCAACACTAAAGGGCGACAACCACGGTGTCGTAATACGTTCAGCGATTTGATGGATTGGCTTCTTTGCAGACCCTCCTATTTGCAAACACCCTTATCTGAGCCATAAGGGGAAGGGGGGGCACCCGGGGGCTAATTAAAATTGGCACTCTGTTATCCATGCAGTTTTACTACCCCCTATTTTGTCCTTCACAAGGTTGACAATCCCGGGAATGGACTGTAAGTATAAGTTGGATGTCATTGCATCAGAAGCGGGATGGATGTGGGAATGCAATATTTGAAATTGGAATTTATTTAATAAGATTGATTAGGAGATTTTGCGTGACGTTTCTAATGCTCTGATTGGATGGATTTGTTCTTATGGGAATGTTCATGGGTGACAATTTGAAGCAGAAATTGTAATTTTTGGACTGTAGCGAAAGGAGTCAAATTGTTTGAATTGTTAGAGTTTTGTCATGCTTTGACACTTTGAAAGTTCATGAGAGAAGGGATTTACCCTTGATCGTCAAAATAATTATTTAAAAAGTTTAAATCTTTCACTAGTAAAGAGCTATCTCTAATTACTTCCCTCAGGTTAAGGCTATCAGTATATCTATAGGATACCGATATGGATATTTGCCAGCTGAGTTTAAGTCCCATTTACCTTATTACCTATTGCTAACAACCGGGCACAAGTTCAGACTGCCTAACAACAATTTCCTCGACCTGGGAATCGAACCCAGGACCTCTTGCTCAGCAGTAGCGCTTGCGATTACGATGTCTACTATATACTAGACACTATATATGTTTAAAGATAATAATTACCTTAAATTATTTTGTTTTGTTGCTAGAAGTATTAATAATTAAGACTTTTAGATATGTAATTATTTTAAAACTAAATGAATTATTGTACAACTCATTAATGCATGCGGAGTTTACCTGTTAGTGATTGGTGCGCTGTTGCATATATTTTTTGCATGCCACCATTGGCATAAAACTAGTGTAAACAATTGTTGATGAACCAATAAAATAAAAATAAAAGCTACTAGGCAACGAGGCTGTTTCGAAAATCGAAGAAATATCAACGCATCTTCTTGACCCAATGATAAAAGGATCCATAACTTCACAACTTAATAAACACCACTAAAATGAACACGAAAACATCAAAAATAAACTGACTACATCCCTACGCCAACGCTCAACCCTCAAACGCGTTCGGCGTTCGAAAACGCAACGCACGCTTAATTACCGCGAAACGAAACGCAACGCAACGCAACGTCAGCTCAGTGCTTGATGACTACGCTGTCTTATTGTGCTGTTTAATCAGCTTCGTTATGGAATAGCGCTGGCCTGATGGCTTTTGGGAAATTGTGATGACGATAATTTTTGTACGTAGTTACTGAAATGAGCGGTTTGACACACGTAATTCTGGAGGTTTTTGTCACATACGTAACTAACTATCACTTTGGGGTCTCTTAAAACAAAAGTGGTTAGTTCTAGTCAAGCGAGCTTCAACCACATCATCGCTAATCATCAGATGAGACAATCAAACGCAAGCTTGTCACTAATAATAAAAAGTAGTAGGATGGTAAGCATTCCGTATTTCGCAATCTAATATATCAACTTACATTACAAAACACTACTTACTTACTTAAAACTTACTTATTTTTAATTCCACTTAAAATGGCAGTTATACATTAACTTTAAAAAAGTTGTCAAGAAAAAAAACGATTTCAGGAAAAAGTGAAATCGAGCAGACGCAACATTTTATGAAGCGTTAAAATTTTAACGATATGATGACAGTCTCGATATCGTTGCATTCATTATTGCGTATTACGGCTAAGTATTAATATACTTAAACGTGTCGAAAACTGCAATAAAACTGATACTTTCTCTCTGTTGAGTAAAGTGCTGAAGTGCTAACGTTTACCGAAATATATTAAACGCATTATTAAAAAAATGAGTGTTGCGGTCATCGTTACGTATTATTTTAATGCAATTTCGTATATAAACATTACATTTACAGGAATACCAATAAACGTAAAAGGCTTTAAAACGTCAAAATATTACACATAAAACCGCTCATATATGATATCAGACGGAAAAAAATGTTTTTACGATTCAAAGTTAACCCTTACAATGGTGCGGATCACGTCTCCGCGATTACGCAGCATTGAAAATTAGTTTAATATCTCAAATTGACGATTCCGCCCGGAACGGCCAATTAAGAGGGAATAACACTTGGAATTATCCTCCTGATAGCCAAGTTATGGGGTGCCTTTATGGACCATTAAGTGTGCCGTAACTCCGGAGACGATTCACGAATATTTTGTACACACTAAATGTTTGAATTTACAACGATTTCGCGTTTAGCTTCTGCGATATAACCGCTTGTCTAGTTGTAAAACTCAGCTCGACGTTTTGTGGGTTACAAGTTGTTCCAAGTTTACGACTCGGGTTATATTACGGTTATTATATTATGACGTTTAAACGAATGAGCTTTACTGTCACATCAAACATAGATTAGCTTAATTAAACATTCTGATAACTTTATAAAAAATATAACAAAAAAATTGATGTGGGCAGTTGATGAGTTTAAGTTAATAATCTTGGTGGTGTTACCCCAAGTTATAACCGAGCGTATTAAAGGATTAATACAGTAAACAGCAACGTGTCGCTCGGTCGTGGGGGCCCTACGGTCGGGGGCCCAGGACGCGTAACGGCCGTTCATTCGCGCATTGATTTCAATTTGAATTTTAATTGCGGAATATTATACAAAATTACATTGCTTAATATTCACCCCGGGGCGGCGATTTTTGCATATTTTTAACCCTGTGTAGAGTCGTTTTGGTGCGGGTGGGTGCTGATAAAAATCGCATATATTAACTAAGAGAGGGCCGGATTTTGAGCGCAGATAGTCGGGCGGTTTTCATTAAAGCCGATACGAGCGAGATAGGTGTCGTATTTTATTGCTTATCCTCGGCTCGGACCGTTCTGTAACGTCTTAAAATTCTACTTAAAAGATTGTGCTTTTGAGATTTTCGAGACATGTTTATGTTACTTCCGACGGCTCTCTTGATTTGGGAATGTATTTTTGCAGAAGATTATTATTATTATTATTATCTATCTATCAAATTTATTCGTTTGAACTTTTGAAGTTGGAAACAATGAGAAAAACAACTCTAGAAATGCTGCGTAGTTACTAGATATATCGAACAAAGAATAATAACTACTACAAATCCTATCTAGGAAGTACAGAAAAGCCATCAATTAAAGTCACAATCACCATAACAGAGCTATAAACTTCAATTTTCCAGTCGCATGAGTTTTAATCAAGTCTGCGATAAGTCGCAAAATATGCATTGGGTTTTTAAGTCAGATCATTGCATGCCTAAACAGGGTTAAACGCATAAGGGGGTGATCGTGTTTGACGCGGCAATATGCGATTTTGGTATGCAACTTCATTAATATGGTAATATATTGAGTTTATGTTTTGTGGGACAGATGTGCTTCTTGGTATGGTTATGAATGATTTGATTTGAATATAATTTGTGATCACATTATTGATGAAGACGAAAGATTTAAAGTAACTCCTTTAGTATCTATACTAATATTACAAACGCGAAAAAAACGTCTGCCTGTCTGTTTGTTATCTTAGCACTTCTTAAGGGCTGAAAATTTAGATGAAACTAGGCAAACGGGTAGATCATACCTTGGATTAGACCGATACTTTTTATCTCAGTAGGTAGATAATTTACCTGAAGTAAACTGGTGGCAGAAGCTATTTTCTTATAAACTATTCCACTTCTAGCACTAGACTAAGAAGATCTAACTTTTCTCTGCTTGAGAAAGGAAGAGAGAGCTAAAAACTTACAGTCATTGTGACAAATAAACCAAAATTCACATCATCAAATCTCAAACTGAAACACAGTATGCCATTCGTTACCCGCGTAACCACATTAATACGCGAAACATTTAAGAGCCACCCGACGTTACAAACAAATATACATTTGCAAATTGCAACGAAGAAAACCAAAAGATGGTTATCTAAAAACTTTACGAATACCTCAAGCAAAGGCTAATTGCGAAGACTCATCCTGCAATTGATATTTTTTAACAAAAAGTAATGCTTATAAATGTAACGACGTATCTTTAGCTCGCATCGAGTATGGAACGTTCGCGTTGGGAGGATTCCATGCGTCGAGTTATCAGGGAACTGAGGCCAAGAACGTCAGAAATGTATATCATCATCAGATTATTTAAAAGGGAATATGTAAGGAATGTCGTGTTCTCTACATACTTATGTAGTTTCATGATCTGTATTTGGATGTGTTATTTTTGTGTGTGACTTCATGTGTGACACATGTTGAGTGGTAAACTTTGTGTTGAAAGTAGTGCGTTCGTCATTCGACAGCTTTTGATCACCCAATAAGAGTTTATTTAGTAATTAATTCTTGGCTTCTATTTTAAACACCAGAGGCTCTAGACAAGTGATATTTGATCAACGATAGCGAGGTAATAGCGATTGGTAAAATGACAAAAATGTATGGGATTGTCAAGCGATATCAAAATGTCACATGATCAATCCCTTAAATTCTGGCATTTTGAAAATCGGCATCACTTTTGGAATTACACTTAGTTTGTTTGCCTCTTGGAGTCAAAACAAATATTTACAGGGAGACAGTAATGGAGAATCTTTAGTAAAGTAATAATTAAATGCACAAGAAACCATAATATTATCATTGAACCAGTAAAAGCCATCTGCTAATAGGAAAGCCCAATCTAAAAATTGAACACAACTCGATTATGCAAATCCCACAAATATCGATAACGACGAACATTAAACACATAATTTTATTACATTTAAAACGTCTTTATTTACACAGAACACTAACTAAAGCTATTTCCAATCAAATCAAGGCGACATAAATCTGTTACGTACGGCCGGACTGACAATAAAAACTGACGTGGCAGCGGGGGGTTAAATGCTCTCCGTAGGTATCCGTTGATTGGCGATTCCAGGGCTGGTGGAGTTAAGTTGAATTTCCTTTTTATTGTGTTTTTATTGAGCACCTATTCGTTTTATGTGTTGGGGTAAGGTCTAAGCGAATTTTGATAGAAGATGTTATATCATTAACTGCCTTTGTACTTTTATGGGTAATTTTATGTTTTGAGGCGTGTAGTTTTTGGATTAAATATGGCTTGGAAGAAAAAAAGATGGATAAGCGGGAAACGTGAGAAACTAGTCAGAAAATCAAGACTTTTTAATGGGCGGTAACCTTTTTTAGGTATGTAAGATGCTGAAAATGCTGAAAACAATTCTAGAAAAAACTTCTCAATCATCATAAAACACCCACGGATTATGATCGCTTTGCTGACATTAAAACTGACAATCAGACAGACAGAAAGTGCTATACTGACATAAAACGTACATCAAACTAACGACTCTCTCAGATATTTCACATAAGACAATCCACTTTCTAGCTCAACATTCTTCACTGGATATCTTTAGTTTCCTTATCTATTGTAAATATTAATAGACACGTAACATAAACTGAATATCAACATAAAACTTGTTATTTTAAACGCAACAAAAGGCAAAAGTCGCCTACACGACCGGTCCAAGTACTAGGATAGCATATACTTGCAGCTTTTATCCAAGGAACGCTGTGTGAGGCCGTTCATACACCGTATTTATGAACACCGGGCGTTCATGATCCTCTGGTAACGTTACACGCGCCGTGTTGGTGATTAATAAGAGGTTTTTTTGGTTAACAATGGTTACCAAAGGCAGATCTGTGTGTCTTGGGTTGATACTAGATTTGTATGGGATTAAAATGGAGAGTAATGTTGTGTTAAGAATGGCATGTCTTCTAATTAAAAAGATTGTATCAATGAAAAAGAAATGGGCTCATTAATTTAACTTAAACAGAGTGCTTAAATGTTTTCTAAGAAATAAACATAAGAGAATTATAAGAACTACCTATAAAATAACCCAAAAACTTCGTCTCTTTTAAGACAAAGCCACCGGAGCTTGACTAACCTTCATGCCCTTGGTATCACAACACGTAAATTAATACGCAAAGGAACAAAAAAGGAGTATTTATCAAAAACCTTGCGGTGTCATCGTCCGGTCCTGATCACTCGATACTCGGTGCGCCGGCGCAAGAAATGATACCATCGCATACGCCGCAAAAATAAAATGCCTCCAATCAAAGGTGATCTTTAAAAACGTCAAAAGTAATGTTTTGGTTAGAGTCGTTAATATTTTTAACGACGACAGATTTCTCGTTAAGGATGTCATTAAAGAAATTCTAATGATTTTGCATTAAAATTATTTAAAGGCATAAAATTTACCAATTAGGTAATTTTAAAAGGATCACATCGGTCTAAGAGCGTATTCCTCAGGAAATAATATTGTCAATGACGAGGAGATGAAAAAGAATTCCCACGATGCATCTGCCACCGAATTTCGAAAGACTGCAATCACCAAAAAAGTAATCGTTAAAATTCTTTGAACAGAGCGCAATGCATTACTTAGACTGTCACCAAAATACAGTTCTTTAGCCCCTTTTAGACCTAACACGATCTAGAACTAAAGTCAGCCTAGATTTCTGCCTCAGTTCCGTCTAGCCAGTTCAGAATGCTAAAGCTAATTGTTATTTGAATATAGACGTGAGGAAACTAACAAGCAATGGCGGCCATCTGAATACTTATGAGGTCAAAAAGATCTCATCCATCTTGTTAATAAGGCACTCGTGATTGTGTTTGAAATTAGTCTTGACTTTATGCTTGAGTTTGTACAATTTAAAATAAACGTAGGAATATTAAGGCCAAAACATCCAGAAGCTACGGCAACGTAGTTGGTTATACTTGTTAGACATCTTTTACACTAATGGTATTGCCAAAAGGATACCTATAGGTTAAGATCAGTTTTTGAAATTTGATGAATGGTAAGAACAGGTCTTTCCATCAAGCTTTTTGTAGAAAAAGGAAGACATATTATTTATGTGAATGAATGTTGTACAAAAATCACTTGCGGACGAGAACTTTTTCAAGTAGTAGAAAACTGTTTTTGAACTTACGTACATAGATGATATGCTGAAGTAATCTTGTGAAAGTAATTTAAACACAGACATCGTTAAGGTTTAAGATCATTACGAAATGTATCACACAATAAATATAGAAGTAACCGGAACATTTCAATCGGTCTCACAACAGGTATAAAGATACAAAATTATATCGCAAATGTTTGGCCGGTGGTACAAGTAGTGACGGGTGCAACTGTCACCGCGCATCACGCATCAAATTGTAATCTACTCGCATTGCACCGTCTAATTGAGGGACGCACCGGCACCGTAAACACAACGCTTTACGACTTGTCGGCTACCCGCGCGACTCTGCGGTACGCACCGAATAAATCAGACGCAACACAAATATTACTGTCAGTCGCCCGCGCGTCATAAACGGCGGAGCCATTCGCGTCCAAAATAAACTCGTCGTATGCAGTTTTCGCAAATAATCCACGGATTAAGTCGCGATTGATGTGCGTTTTTGGTCGCGCGTCTTGTGGACATAAATAAGAGTATATATTTGTCGTGTCGTTGGCCAAATAGTAATTGGTACAGCTCAAGGGAACATGTTTACTGGACGAGTTAATTAAGCCACTCCTATTATTTAGTATCGTGCTCGTGCGTTATACGCTCCGACCAATAAGCGTTTGTAATGCATTTTATGACGCCATTTTTTATAAGATTTGCTGTACTTATTTAAGGACCATCTCCTTTTGTCTTATGCCATCCCGGTCTTGACATGTCAATTATAGTTCGGATATATTGTACCTAATAAGAAAAAAACTTGAATATTTTATTCTTTATGTTGACATTTAATTATCTTGCTAACGGGGCAATGTAAATCATTATTTCAATAAAACAGCGCTAAATGAATCTTATAATGCAATCAAGGAACCGAGAAAATAATTGTTGCAGGGTTTCTATGTAGAAACACTAGAAACAATTCTGATATGATCATTATATTAACTGTGAAGAAACATTAATTAAATTACATAGGTACGAAGTATTATACTCGTTTCTGCAAATGGCTAGTACAAACTACGCGTGGCAATCTGTAATATTGATAAAGATCTTCTAATTCTAAGACTTTCATTTTATTTTATGACAAAAGAAAACATGATGAAAACATTTTATTTTCAGTATAATTAGTTTTTGTGTTATATGCAGCTACTGCATTAATCTTTTTATCGTTGTTTATGAAAAACTTAAGAGTGTTAAGAGTGTTAACTATAATAGAGTTTCGTTATATATTGTATAGATTTGGCGTTTTGAGTATAACTTTGGACTATAACAGCTGATATTTCATGCCAAACTTTATCTTGCACCTTTTCTTTACAATCAAGTCTCTAAAAAAGTTAATTCTGTCCTGTAAGTATCCGTATACTCTGGTATTCTCAAATTCTCAAACATTAGTTATTGAATAACTTTAAAACCATCAAGACTTTTAGCGGAAGCGTTGAAAATATCTTCGAAGAAAATAATCAACACTACTTTTTATTTAAATAAAGAAGCGAATGTGGCATCCGCTGCATCCATCTTAGTCGAACAAGCATTCCTTATTCAAAATCTATTCTAAAAATAATTCAGTTTAGGCATACCATATTAAAAAAATGCGCGCTAATTAAATCGAGTGACATTCTCAATTCGAAAACTAAATCAGTTTTTATTTTTAAATCGCCATTAAACTGTGCAACTGGCATTCTCGTCACTAAAACCAAACTAGAATTTTAAGTGCTAGTCAACGTCAGGTGATCGAATGAAAATGTTTCAAACTTGCTAATGAACACTTAAATGCAAATTGTTATTGTCCAATCAGTTATGGCATGATCAATTAAAAGATTTTCTGAGGTGTTATGATATTGGCGATGATGTAAATTAAATTTTCTGCGCCATCAATTAGTTCTAGATTGATCGTAAACAACGATTTAATTGGGAGACGAATCGAATTGAGAAGAAGCTGAATTATTGAAGATAATAATTTAATGTTTCATAAACTATAAGAACATTCAATAAAGGTAAATAAATACGTTTAGTAAAGGTCTTAAGCGTTTAGTATCGACAAATAGTCGTACAGATGCACCAACTCTTCCACTTGACTCTTATTTATTTAATTCCATCGTTCGGATGCTGCTCGTCATTTATATGGCGCTGTGTTCCCTCGATCGGCCTCGCCCGCCTTTTGTTCTAATTTTATTGAGTGCTAAACGTTGGCCGCGCAAATGTCGCGACGCGTCTTTAAAATGTAAATTTATGCGGAACCGCATTGATTTATGTGGCCCCTCTAATGATCTACAAACTTCTTTGAAATCGTCTCAAACTGACAATGTTCACACTCCTATCTAGATAATCTTGACGTACTTAAAATGTTATTTATTTAACGTTAGCTAGAAACGATCTTCGCGGAAACTTGGTACCTGTTTTTAGGTTAGAAAGCTAATTTTGTAACTGAAAGCGGCTATCTGTTACCATGTTAGGTCTCAAGTTGACACCAGTAATTTCGGTGTAGCAGTCTCTCGTGGGAATTATTCCTGTTTATGTACGGATTTCTAGAAATTGTTGCATCATACGTACGAAATCGGATGGTGATGAAAACACTGCACATAAATAAGTTTTATTTTAAGCTTGATTTCAAAGTGTCTTCATAAAACACTTTTAATTCTAAGATAGTACCATAAATTGTCGTTTTCACTGCTTTTCTTTGAAAATGCTGAACCTATTAATCTATCTGAATATCTTTGTTTATACCTAACTGCTACGTGTCAATTTACAGAAAAACATATTATTTAGCTAGTTTCCTCATAGCTTACCAAGGCGGCATAAATGGTAACAATATGTAAACAATAACATAAACAGGGCGAGTCCACCTGCCTCGTACGAAAATACTAGGCGCGCTTACATATTGAAGAGATGGCAGGCGCGCGCCGCGTTTGCATACGATGTTCAATTACGAACCCGGAATATGGCATGCATTATAACCGCTATATTGTTATGCTCTCTGGGTGAACCGTCGCCCGATTGTTTCCGTGGTCGAGATGGGGCCGAGAAAGATTTCTTTGCATGTGAGTTGGTTACATTCACTTTCGTAAATATGCCAGTGAATACTGAAGAGGAAAAGTGGAGAACTGTATTTTCAATCAGCTGAAGAAAATTCAGGGAATATTAAGTAGGAAAAAACGAATCATTGCTTTATTTATTGTATAATATAAAGTATTGAATATGTTATACAAGTAGTGTACAAGTAGTGTCTCACCAAAAATGAGATCAGCAAAGAGGTTTTTATTTGATTGTCAGTCAGCATTGGATTTGGTGAGCTCACTTTTAATTAATATCATGCATACATAATATACAAGTGTTTGATAATAGTTACTAATAAAGTAGATAAAGTGAAAATTTTGTTGAGGCAGAGAAACAAATCGCAATAAGGTAATTTAGACTTAAACATTAAATACCATTTCTAACGTTCTATTTATTATAATAAGCCCCTAAATGTACTACGTAATCATAAATCGTAAAGAGATATCCAGCCGTCTCACAAATTACTTAATGTAGCCGAGTAATAAGCAATAATTTCCTCGAGGGGTAATAGTTTAGCGACAGCGCCATCTATCGTTGAGTAGCGGTACGCGTCGATAAATCGATGCTAAAATAATTATCCCTACTACTGCAGTTGGAAATGCACACCACCTAAGGCTATGTAATTTCGTACGACTTTGTACGGTGTAAGTGTAAGTTATGTTTTTGAAATGTGGTTGTCAGCCAATTATTTGGAGCTTGATAGTTTTCTAATTATTTTCCCGTTTATGCAGAGCAGTGTGTGATTTACAACTAGAATTGATCAGGTCACCTTCTGTCCTCCTATGGATATCGCTTGTTGTAATGGCTAACGTCAAAAATAATAGCAATTAAATAGCGTCATCCAGTCTGGTTATTATAAGGAAAATAAAATGGCTATTCTCTACCCTTAATGCAGGTCACAAGCATAACCATAAACAACAACAGGGGGGTGACCATAAGCTCTTAAAGTAAGGTTAATTTGAGTGTGTGTAAGGGACAGTTTTTTACGACTTGTATACATCTGTCACTTACGCGGTATCAAAATAACCTTACTCTAAGAGCTTATGGTCACCCCCTAGTTCGTTTTCCAAACATGATGGTTACAGATCATATTCACCACGATAGACTTGACCATTGCCGTTCATCAAGACGATATTTGGTGACGCTTTAAACTTTGATTTGAGAGTTACAAAGTTGATAATTATTTTAATTTTTTTAAACTAAAGACCAAAAAGTTTGCCACTTTGGTTGATGTTAAACTGTCCTATTCATAGTTGGAATGGACCTGTTGAACGGAAAAAGAGTGTTGAGTGTTGAGTGTTGGACTGTCTGTTGTCAACATTCAGGTAAATGTTATTCCTTCACAGTCATCAGACAAACACTGGAAATATCCGTATGGTTTGACTTACGTGAAATAATGGCATGGTCTCGAAAAGTTACTGCTGTCAAACTGAAGTTCAATTAAGGAGCGGAAGTTTAAAAATATGCTTCCTCATCTTCAATTCTAATAAAGTCAATTGTATTTCGTCCAAAGTCACTATTTTGATTTCCCTAACTTCTGCAGTGTTATCTCCTGTGAAAAATCTTCAACGAAATCCTTTACCTACTTCTCTCAAGATAACAATTGAAATACCAATACCTACAGCTAGTTTCTTAGTTGACAAAACGCGTTGTGGTTACGTTCTCGACCGCCACATTATGGCTAGGCCTCGTTACGTCTCGTTTTATTGCGCGTTTGTCACTTCTCAACACTTTTTTTATCCCTAACTAGTTGTGGGTCGCTTGCGGTTCTGTACGATTGATGCTTAGCGGATTTGTTTGGTTCACAAGGTGACAAATGGCCGGTTGGGACTTGGGAGTAAGTTTTAACCATATTCTTGTAGTCTTTACATTGGAAAATGGTTTTAATGTCCTAGATGAGAGATATCAATCGATGAGTCATTGCTTGATAATTTGATTAAAGATAATTGAATCTGTCTATTCAACATCCCACGATACTTGTTCAACTGTAATGTTGACTATAACAGTCTAGCGAAAACGCATTTTTTCACAAGAATCCTGCCACAACTAGATCCTAATAAAGTACACACATATAATTACATATAGCGACGTGGTAAATCCATAAATACACAGCCCACGTTAGGTAGGTATTGATTAAATAGTTACACTGTGGCCACGTTCAGGTAATCTGCGTGATTATTTCAAATCACCGACACATTACATTAAGCGTAATCTCTAGTAATGGCGGCTCGGTGTTGCCAGCCGCCGGCACTCCCCGCCGAATTGTGGGAAAATAAACAATCCTAAGACACCAACTCGTAACCTATCAAAAAGATTTTAATATTCATGGAAAATTTATCTACAGCATACATTTGAATTACATATAAATATACGTGATATTTAAAAATGACAGCGACATGAATCGGATAAACATCGATTTCCCGTGAGAAGATTACATTATTCACACATTATACAATTATTTACTTAAAATCCTTTATTATTTTTATCCGAGTTGCGAGCTCCGGGGACAGAATGGATATTGACAGCGAGGCGGGAAAGCGCGAAGGCGGCCATGGCACTTTTTTCTTTTTAATTCGAAGTGTCACAGAGGACGGCACAGTGCGCTTTATGCCAGTGTCAATATTTTATTATTTCTTTTTTAATCCGTATACTCGAATTACTCAGAGAAGATGAGCATAGTAAGCAATTATAAAATCTTTATTTTTATTAAGGATCTGCTTTCACAACCATCGTATTCTTGATTACTCGTTTGGCATGAACCTTAAATTATATTCATATTATATTTATTTATCCGGGTCTTTGTACGGATTACGTCTCGATCGGAGTTACGCGTTTCGACTTTTACTAAAAAATAATATAATAAACATGACCGTAGCGAAAAAGCAATAAGAGGCACGTCAGAAATAACTTGAATTACAATTTTAATCTTGTCAAATCCGAGTTTTTATTGTGATCGGGCGGTCCGCGTACGGTGGACATAATTTTCGTTTTCAAAGTTTATTTAATAAGGAGTTCTCGCTATAAGAAATCATATTAAAGTCGCGGGGTCCGCCGAGGGTTGGGGACCTCGTATAAATTCGCGATTTTTATATCCCACTCATTATTATTTTTGAACGTTCGAAACGGCCGCTTATGAATAAAAAGTTGACTTTATTTTGATGCAAAAATATTGTTAACGGACAAAAAGTTATCGGTGAGAGTCTGTCGCGTGTCGGCCATCGGGCAGCGCGGGCTTTATCGACGATATACAATCATTATAATAAGCAAATATACCGTAGGAGCCGTCACTCTGACAAAACTGCAATAAAAACTATCACATTATCTTTGTACGGTCTCCCTCGGCGGAATTAAAGATCAGTTAACTCGCTAGACGAGATAAAAATGGCTACTGGAGATTTAAAAAATCCTCTCAATCATTCGAGAATATGAACAGCATTCCTGGCATAGTGTATCTATTATAAAACGCCTGTTTTCCATCATAAACTTTTTTGACGGAACGTTTATTTTAAGTAGATGGTATTTTTATCAAATTACTATAATTTTGGTCAAACAAAACTACGAGCTGTCAGAATTGACGTCCGTAAATCATCGACTTGACCCTTTTTTGTTACCTACTTTAATAATTTCGTTAAGGGCTTTTTAAACGGGCCGCATATTTGGAATAGCTGCCGGTACTTTATGGCCGGGATCATTTGTATAGGAATTTAAATGGGATCTTTTTAAAATTGGATTACAATAAAAATCACGAAATGCCCTGAGAATTATTTGAACTATTCGAACATCTGGCCGGTGCGTATGGAATTAAAGCTGACGATAAAAACTTTACCAAAATAAACTCTATTGTGTCCGGATAACAATGCGAGCTAATGAGTGCGCATCAATCGTCCGGAGCTGAAGGAAAACAAACATAATTAAATCAAGATAGTAGATATAAAGCGGAAACTATTAGATGCAGTCGGGGCTCGAGCTCGGGCTACGATGCCGCAAGTCGCCGATAGCGCACAGATTCATACAATATATCTCATTATTCATATCTCAACAAAGAGGGGCATAAATAACGCGGCCCGAAAATATCTAAATCCTAATCCATTCGCCTCGCTTGTCCCCGACTGAATCCGATTTTAAAATATTTATGAAAAGGCAACAAAAAAGTAGAAAAAAACATGAGTCCAGAGACAGAATTAAAAAATAAAATAAAAAAATACATAAGCCCCGAGAGTGAACGTCGGAAAAAAGTTAAAATGATTGTAGGGCATCTCGATGTGGCGTTGTTTTTTTCTGGACGTATCCCCGTTTCATTAGATTCGTTTCAATTCTGTCGGGATTAGTCGGAGAAAGGTCTCTTAAGGATAAAATGCGATGTCCGTTGATTTATAAAGATCCTCTCTTTCGGGCGATGGGACATAATTAATTGTTCTTCGTGATCTATCGCCGTGTTTTTTGTGGAGCAGGTGATCGTATTGGAGACTGAACGGAGTGGTGTGTTGTGTATGTAGCGGGTAGCGAGTCAGTGGTGTGCAGAGGCGCGCAGACGGGACCGCGGGAGGCTGCGAGGGCGAGGCGATCCACGTGCTCGTGCTCTGCTCGTGACAGCTCCCGAAATTAGTCACGTGGCCGCTAATAGCCCCACGATCGGGGGTGGCATGCACTCGCCGTTTTTTTTCCGGCTCTCGTACGGTTGTTTACAACAGTTGGTGGCTATCGATCCGCCCGCCCGGATATAGACGTAAATACGGCGTTATTCATCGAATGAAGGCCCGTTTTGTTTGCACACCGCCCCCGGTTTTGTCGTCTCGGCTGTTTTTCATCGATTTTCCGCCGGACTAGTGGCCGGTAACGTACACCGGTATGTGGCATGCCAGCATGAGTTCGCTCGAAGCGAGGGTATTATGTATTATCTCCGAAAAGGTTCTCGATGCGCTTTTACGTGTAATCGGTGGTGGTATCGGCGGGGCCTCATCTCGTGCGCCCGCTGCCCGCAGGCTGAGCGTGTGTGTGCGCGCGCCTGTGTGCGTCGGGCGCGCGGGGCACACTGCTCGATTAGCGCGGCCGGCACCGCCACGCCGCCTGATTGGGCCATCCATCACCGCCGCTCCCCCCGCGCGCGCCCTCCACCCGCAGGCCCTCCGCGGCGCGGAGTGAACATCATACGCCTGCGACTCTCAACCCTATATCCCAATGGCCGAGGGTCTGAATTACCGTGCCGTCAGCCATCAGCTCCACCGACGCGTTAATGCCGCGACGCGCGCAACAGAGATCGAGGCGTATTTTTAAGACGGATACTTAGTGCGTTACATTATTATACTTTTGTTTTTTTTTGGTCGCGGCCGTGTAACCCACACGGTCCGTGTTTTCATATGGCGGCGGGTCGACGCACCGCTCCGGTTATGATACCGAATGCCTTTAGATTTTTGATTGAGGTTTTATTTTATTTGGCGCGACGTTCGCCCCGATTACGTTTCTCGTATTCGTTTACCGCTCGGTCAGTTTTTGTTTCGTCGAGTTTCATTGTTCGTAACGAGATCGATTTTATCGATAAGCCATCGGTTTTAATGAAGACGTGGGTGTGCTCGGTTGTACTGAATCGCGCTTTTAACATCAAGGCTACCTATCCGCAATCATTGACACTTCCTCACTTGAGTTTGTCGAACCTGAACTGTCTGTTGAACATCATGAACGTAACGGACGCTTCAGAGACGACATAAACTCGGCTGAGGGAAATTTCATGAGTCTTTTACATAAAGAAAAGTTTATAGGCGTATTAGCATATAATCGCGCGAGCCGGGCGGAGGTCGCAGGTCGCCACTCAACAAATTGCATTCTCACGCAGCGGACCACCGACACACGACGACTCTCAAAAGAATTAAGATAAACTTACAAATTCGAACGAAGCGATTAATTGCCTCCGCGACGAGACACCGCAATCGTCACTTTACAAGTTAATGGCAATTTTTCAATGCTACACAACAAGATATCAACTAAATGGATAGTCATTATTAATATTGCCCATTTTACGATGCTTTTACGATGCCACGATGTTCCCGGCCTCCTTACTTCCGTAAGCTTAGCGTTTATTGAGTTAACATGTTGTGTGTGCGACATCGCTTTACGACTCGATAGACATGTATAGTTTAATAAAAATCATCAAATTTAGGAGTGCCAATAAAATGTGACTGGTAATGCCTAAATTGATGGTGGCAGGACTCATGAACGGAAACCGTACCCTCACTATCATAAAGAAAAACAAGTGGGACGTATTAAAAACACAATAACAGTAAATAACACGGTAGTTGAATAGAATCGATGCCGTCCGTATCGTATCGGTTCTCGATCGTACTCATTACAATGTAACGTTTTAACGCTCGTTTAGACGCCACAACGAATCACGGGCTGTTATTTAAATTGCTCAAGAACCGAGGAGTAATTTAACTCGAGAAAAACTGGTTTCGAGTGAAATTCGCGCGCTATCTCATCTGTCGTATCTCTTACGATCGCCATGTTGCTCGGAGAATAGATATACTTGACTTAATAGCACCATTTGCGAACATAATAAAGTACATAACCGCCTGGTCATTGTACTGGACGTAATGAAGCCACGAGTGCAATTTTCGCGCGAGCATGAACCCAGCGCGCGGTGCGATCGTAGCGTCGACAACGGGACGAACTTTAGCGTCGAGCTTTAAAAGGTTCAAGCGAAATGAGCGCCCCGAGACCACTAGTAATACTAAAATGCATTTCTGCACACTCGGGCGGCGAGCTTTGAGCTCCTCGAAACGTAGATTGAGATTAAACGACGCACGAGGATGTGACGCGAGTGTACAGGCCGTACGGACTGTTTCAGAGTCTTCATCTTGAGGCGCTTGTGTCTGTTCGCTCCGGGGAGCTCGCTAACGAACAACGATTCCCGCTCTAATTTGCGGACATGGCGAGCGATCGATCTCATTGGATTTTTGAAAAAGGAACATCGAAGGCACCTTATGAGCCGAGGCACAAATTGAGCAATTTAGTGCTCGCCCGCTCGCGCTCAGCTATCGCCCCGCAACCATCTCGCTCAGATCCTTTTTCATTTTCATATATACGAGAATCCAAAATGAGAATATTAAAAATTAGTTGGTTCATGTTTAGGGGCCCCTTGCTTGTAATTATGTGCGCTCGGACTTGACAAATGAGTTCGAAGACCGACGGAGACAAATCAATACCTGACGCACAAAAAATAAAGTTAGTCTAATAAGCAATTATAAAGAACCCGAAATCCGATAAGAATTTGTTAATGAACTTACAAAAAAATATTAGGTGCTCGATAACTTTTGGGATTTAAAAACGTTAATTTGTATGGTTAAAAAAGCTTTGACAGATTGCCTACATTTTCTACAGATCAGTATCTCTTATTTCCATACCTACATTTTACATACAGCTGATAGTGGAACATAATACGAAATGATCGAGCTAGTTGACAATGGCTAGCCGAGGGGTCCATTACTTGAAATAAAACAAACAACAGAGGACGGTATCGCGGGCTCGCGGCTCGCGGCACATCCATGCGTCATTATCAACGCATTGTTTTTGTTACTAATTTAGGTAAAAACACCGTTGGAGCGGGGAACCCTGCGAGCATTCCAACGCGCCCCGTCGCCATGGCAACCGACGCCGCGCGCGCTCCCGCCAACCACCGCCCACCAAACAAACAACTAACAACCTTATTTTTTACAGCATAGCGCTCTAATCGCCAACACCGCCAAATGAAGTTATAACCTTCTTTTACGACGCTCCACAATCGTCGATACCCAATCATAACAATGAAATTGCGACCTTAATGTCTCCCGGTAAAGTGCCATTCGGAACGCGCGAACGACTTAAGAATAGCGACATAAGGAATTGCTTTATCTCTTTCGCACGTCGTAAAGACGCGGTCGCGCCATCTCGCTCGCGTGCCGAATCCTTTCTTGCTAAAGACGGAATCGATACACTTGATATTTCTCTTTCTGGCGCACTTTTTGTTCGAATCGTTGCCACTGTTAATCCGTCTTCGACAGCGTTCGTTAGATAAAAATCGTAAAGTGTAACTCACGAATAAATTGACTTCGATTCCTCGTGCGCCGTTTATTCCGTGTTCATTTTCAGAACATTTCCCTTCGACGAAAATTCTTTTGTGTTTTAAACTGAATGACGGGCGAATGCGCGAAGTACGGTAATTGATATAGTGTAATGGAAACGGGCAATGACGGTGACGTGTAAAACAAGAGGGAGATAGACCGACGTCATCCTGTACGAGCGAGCGAGATGGTTATCGGAGTACGCGACTGTTATAACGATGCATGTGCATTATATTGTTACGTTAATTGTAACTTTACACCCACATAATAAAGTTTAATTTAGAACATGACAGGAGAAAGGTCCCGGTATTAGCCACTATTCGATAGATGGCGTTGATATATCGGAGTTGAAATTATAATTCCAGTTGCGGTAACAAAACTTGTATGATAACTTGTTTCTTCTAAAGTAATTTAAATACAAAAATAAATTTAGATTACTGTAAATAAGCAATAAAACATTTTTATGTGAAAAATTTTATAAATATTGATAAATTGCAGATTTCTGTTAACTTTGGCTGTGTGCTAAAGGCGGCACAAAAACTTGTAAAACTTATTATATCTAGACATTTGTAACTGAACTGTCAAAATTATAATCTCAATTAGGCGCACAGCGGACGGCCGCCGACTTCTTAGCCGGCGGTAAAGTAAAAAATAATTGTCATTTCTTTTTAAAAATCCTTTGCAATATTTTCCCGACGACCTTGCATCGGTGAGATGACACCGAGATCGTACGCACGATAGCACATGATCGATGGCCTGTCGTAGTGCGTGCACGCCGCAAACATTCGATATCCATCCGAGTACTCGATACAATCAGACACGAGTTTCGTTACTTAAAAAACACTATTCTTGAAGCCTTAGAGTCGACATTAGTGTGATATTGACAGATGTAAATGTCATTCGATTTTTCGTCGGCTCATTACGAGGAATCGATTTGAACTGTCATCGGGATGTTTGTTCGTTTTTCAAATTATAGAAACGGTGTTTGGATAAATAGTTTGTGATATAAATGCCATCGTAATGTGCTCAAGAATTTGGAGAACATTTTTTATCTGCTTTAAAAGTATTGAATCGATTATTTGGAACGGTTTCGGCTATATAAAGCATTACAAATCTTTGCCTTAATAAGTCACCTCCTACTTTATGTACATAGACTTATAAAAAATCTTCCATAAGTTGGTTTAACTAATAAAGCGCCGTTAGGGTTAAGACCAGAATAGTTCCAAATGCCATGTATGGTTTTTATCTCAGTCTGGTAATAGGTGAACGTTAGTTCTAAGAATAGATTAAATTACCCGATAACTTTTTGTACTATTTTAGTATGTAACACATCATAAAATTTTGCAATTCAAATATGGAATGGAACGTAGTTTTTTTTTAAGATAAGATAAAATCAGAATCAAGATTTTAAATACAGAATAGAAAAAAACTTGATTTCAAATCGCCGGGGTATTCTCAAAGCAAGCACGTAGCAAAAGTTCAGGCAGCCATCAGTCAGAGCTGGAGTACCCGTGACCTTGCGCCGACTGTTCCGGACACTGGTGATTGACGGCACCACCGCCCGCATGCTATGATCCCCTAGCACTTGTGCTATATCATCGCGTTGTGTTCACGTGTGCTGTGTGCCTGGTATTTGAGCTTGGCCAGTTTTGATTTGAGTTTAACTCTGTCTTTCTTATGTTCACCTGGTACTTTAGTCATTATTTTAATTACGGTAATTGGGCGTAATGAGGGCTTAGGAATAAGTTTTTCTGTTTTCTTGGTTTTTTATTGTGTTCTATATTTTTGTTTCTATCTAAGGTAATAATAATAAAATTCCGGTGAAAGGATTCATATCTGTGTGTAATTGATGATATTGGATTTCAAGCTGGCATTGGATTTGAAATCGTTAAGATAATATTACAAACATTGAAACTAGAGGAAAACGTTTAATTTTATGATAGCAATTATTAAAATACTCTGTTATTGACTATTATTTGGATAAATCTGCTTACAATATCTTGAGACATTTTCAATAACTTTGTCACTTAGCCCAAGAGTTTGCTATTTGTTTTGAACTGCTCAAGAATCTCTTTCGTCAACTTAAGACCATCATCATCAAGATCACCACAGAGGTCATCAATCCCCGGTTTTGTCCATACCTGGGTACTCACCGGGGCTGCCCAGGAATACTGAGGAGTAAACCCGCCGCGCCACGTCGGGAGGAGACGACCATTCTCGACGCGATGGGCACCATTTGCCTGAAAAAAGGAGGAAAACATTGGATTTTTTTTTCTTAAGATAGAGGAGATTATCTTTTAAGGATCATATATTTTTCGTGGGTTTTGTAATGGACTTCAAATTTCCTGTCAAGTCATTGTCTTTACTAAGATATCATCCATTATATGCTGACATGTGTTGACAAATCTTACCAAGCGTTTGATTCGTTAAAACATCGTTGTTCATTTCTTCTGCCATAAACACAGCCGTCTTCTTCAATTACTAATATATATCATTTAGTCAGTATTTGTATACTTTTCTGGTTTACTCTTTAATAAGAATAAGTATCTAACTTGTACTATCAACTCTAATGTCAACCTTTGTAGGAAGATTCAAAGAATCAAATGCCGTCGGAAGGATTAAATGCTAAGTTTTTTATGTGTGCAAGGAAGTTAATGCAAAAAGATTTGAGTCCGTAATTAACATTTTTATCTAATTTGAAGGTTTAGCTTTATTCTTGTAATAATTCAATAAACTTATAAGCCAAAGATAACAACAGAAATAATAACATTCAGATAACTACAGACTAATCTATCAAACACTCGAAAAAACCTCTTATTGACTAAAAAGTACTTAAAAAAATGTAGGACCGTCGACAACCAATGTAAATTAGCTTTTGTTTCTCAAAGCGAAAGGATACCGAGCCAACCAATCTACCGTGAATGGACAGATTAATGAAAAATAATGGTTTTACAGAAGAAGGGTGTACTGAAATAGAGAAAAAGGGGCAAATGGATCTGCTTACACTGTCTTTTGTTTTTGGGCATGATACGACTGTGTTTAGTGAAATAAAGAAAGAGAAAGAGGATAGTCCTCAAAATAGAAAAGAAAATTGTATAGGAAGACGAATAGTGAAGGTCTTACATGTTCACTAGTAATATTCTAATTATGTTTTGGGAGAAGGATTGAGTTATTCAGCTTTTTTCTGGTATTCTCATAGCTTTTTTACAATTATTTCAATGTCTGTAGGTGCATTGAGTCTGTTCTTATTTTTCTGAACATTTATATTATCCTTAAACGTGTATTGTTTTCCTTTATAACAGTAGTAACACAATAAAAATACAAGAATGTATCCATTGGAATATTAGTGAGTTCTATATCGTTGTTATTATTTCTAATAAAGAAAAATATGCTTCTCTCTTCTGCTTCTGTGAGAGAATTTTCTTCAAGTCAACTAGCAATATTTGATCCTACATTTTTCATATTATTAACATCAAATTGTTTTGTCAGTCTCTAATATGTACAACCTTATTGCCATCTATAAGTGGCATATATATATATAATGGTATAAAGTTTAATTATAATATTATGTACGTTACTATAAAATATAACTATACTACTACGTACGATGTGCCCATTTAAAATATTATTTTACTACCCACACTATTCAAAAAACTATTTGTAGGTACTTGGTCTAACTTCCCACCGAAATTTGTTCAAAATTTTGTTAATTTATATTCCAAAAATTACGCATTTACTTTTATATAAATATTTAGTTATGGTAATGTAATTTAACGTGCCATTTGTAAGTTTCCTTTATTGTGATAACTAGATAGTCTGTCCGTCGGTCTAATATAAATCCATTACAATTCTTGTTAATGTCTTTTGCGACACATGCGACATTCGTTTTTCAACCGATTTCGATTCGAAAAACGAACTTACATTAAGCTCTTCCCGCCTATCTAATGGATTCCTCCAACTCTCTCAGGACCCCAACGTCATTACGCAAAAAACATACAGAAAAAAAAGAAAAAATACTCGACTAAAAAAAACACCTCCTGGGAGAACGAAGGTGTTGCCGCCCCTAGTCTTTTCTTACCCCAAAAATAAGGGGAGGCAATATCATACACCATTAGCAATTTCGCTACTTTTTTAACGGTGTCACACTGTATATTATTGTGTTCGGTAATGCAGCGGGTCGTGCCTCCGCTCCGTGCCGTTACTTCTACCGTGTAATCAACGAACGTGCAATGCTTTTACTAAGCAAATGGCATCGCAATACGTTGCTCATTTTACTGTTTAATTGAAAAATAATAAGTTATATCGCGCGTCGGTGCAGCGCTCGGCGGGGGGCGACCGATATTTAAAAAGAACGCAACCACCATAATTTTCTCTCGCTTTATGTTCCTTTTTCGAAATTCGTAATTCGAACAAAAGCTCGCGCGGCGCAATGGTGCATGCATGATTGATAGCGGCAGCTGACGTCACACACACACACCCACAACGCTACAGTTTCGAAAAATAAAAAGCCTTGACCTCTGATTCTAAACTGCCCCATCTCTTGCTACCCGCTGGTGCTTTTAGAGCCAATTTGCGTTTTCCCAACCCCACGCAAACTGGAAACTTAAACTCAAAAACATAAAGTAGAATTACATCGTTGAAAAAATGCGAAAATGGCCCCATCACAGCTCACGGTACAAGTTAACGCCATAAACAAATACTAAAAATCTTGTAACCGAAATAAGGCGGCACTCTAAATAAGAATTAAAGTAAAATTGCTGAGGTGTGAGTCCCCGGGCGAGGGGGCATTAGCGGGGGATTCGCGACGATATTCATAACGCGAAAAATTGTAATAACCTGGAGGATATCAGCTAGGGCAGAGGGTATAGGTGTAGCAGGGAGGGCGAGACCGGGGGATTTCTCGAGGAAATTGTCTAAATATGCCCCGTGCTCATGTGTGACGAGTATGGTGATAATAAAAAACATAACTCCAGTTCAGACCGGATATTCAAGCTAAGGAAAGCGTAAATTTAACGACAGTAGAATTAAAATTGTGTTCACCGACGACTTTACGCGTCGCTTTATAGTGTAAAATTGTTTTAAACGTGTACATAGTATGAATAAAAATGACACTAATAACTTTTATGATAAGTCTTAGTTTATTACTGGCTGGTTGCACTTCCAATTTTAATCTCAATTTTGTAATTACGTATTTCGAATTTTGTTTTTGGTAAAGTGTTATTTTTTATCTTAATGGCAATTTTTTTATGGTAATTATTTTGTCGAAAGTAAGTTAAAAGATCAATAAAGAATAAATAAGTTATACAAAGTAAAACAAAACAAGTAAAAATTTATTGAATAGGAAAGAAAAATTCACTGAACAATGACGAAGACCTTCTCACTCAGGTCGGTATACGCTCATATAAGTAGGTACCATAGTTCAAAAGTTAGTAAGTATTGAAAAGACTTTCCGTGGAGTTTCTTCTTGATCCATTGAAACCTACTGACGCTTGCGTACAATGAGATTTTACTAAGACGTCATACTCAATAAAAAGAAATAAAAACATGGCGAAATTTTACCCTAGCTACATAAGTCCTATGGAACTTGGAACTTTACTTCTATCTCTGAGTAGGTTAAAAGATCACAGATATTTAAATAGCATACCGTTGTCAGAAAGAAATAAACATACTGTTCAAACGTACGTCCGTGTCGCGGCCAGACGCAGGACGGGCTGAGTTGACTCAAGCTGGTCAGCTTGTGTTTGTATTAGAATGATTAGAATTAGAATAGAATAATTTATTAAACAGTATGTAAGTTCACAAAAATATACATTAGGTGCAATAGTATTATTTCTAAAACAATGGTATAAAAGTGGGGTAAAGGGATGCTTTTTGGTGATATAAGTAATTTGGTGATATATTTTAAACAGAATACCACACAGTTCCCTATCTAAGCATACGCAAGGGACAGCGCTAGCGAGTTGTCACGAGTGTGAGGAGGATAGGTATATATTTCGCGTTGCGCTGCGTCGTTCCAGCGCTTAGTAGAAAAACTTTTTTGACAGTTGCACATCAGTGGCGCCATTGTTTAGTGAATGAGAGCCGCGTTTACGTATTTTGTTAAAATAAATTACTACATTTTGGTGTTTCTGTGTTGAAGTTTACTGAAATCGTTTAATAAACTTATAAATAATTAAAAAAAGCTGTAGTGAAGTCGTGATTCAGTCAAGGTAAGATTTATTTCCTTAAATTGTGACCCTTGTTTCTTAATGTTTTTGCCAAAATTTTGGATACGTTTTTGAGAGGTTAACTTTAGACCTATTTTGCGCTTGTATTAAAAATTAACTAGAGAAACCTTGTATAGGGTTCGAAACGTATTATTTTAAGGATTTCGTAAAAGTGTTTTATTTTGAATTTGAGGTCATTTTTTTTTATCACCAAATTACCTGTTCTGGATATTTTGATATCACCAATTAACCTACTCTTTTTTGTACCTTTAGATTGACAATGGAAAAAGAAAAAATATATAGAAAATATTCCTCGCAGCAACTTCGAAAAGCCAGTGGAGCACCTTTTAGAAACACCCAAAGCATCAAAACGTCTAGAGAACAAAAGAAAAAGAGATTCTAGTGCAAAATGCTTAACACCGATAAGTGAAGAAAACTTTCAGCTTCAGGCCTCAACAAGGGGCAAATCTTCTCAAAAAGCAAGTAAAAGTAAAATTCAAGAGATCGGAGATGATTGGGAGTGTGGATTATGTGAAGTCTTGTACTCAGCTGATGTCAAAAAAAGGAATGGAGCCAAATGGATCCAGTGCTCGTATTGTTTAACGCCATACCATGAGATCTGCGCATCTATCGAAGATACTGATCCCGAGATGCAGCTATATTATAGATGTGATCGTTGTATGGAATAATATTCATGAAAAGATCAAACGTTTTTATTTAATGTTTATTATATAGACCATTTTCATTTTATCACCAAATTTCCTACCCGGTATCACCAATCTACCGGACCATGTCGCCAAATTGCCTAAAACTTCTTGTGTATTCAATTGGCATGTACACTCAATATTATAATTTCTTTGTTATCTAAACTATTTCTAGATATAACCTTAAACAATAAATAATGTAGAAAAATAAATGTAGCCTTTTACTTAGGTGCCAAATCATAATAAAATGAGTTTATCTCAATTTATCACCAATATACCTTACCTTACCCTATGTAAACTATAATTAAAATATATTGCCGCGCAGACGTCGGTAAAACGTATTAACCTCAGTATATATATATATACGTGGGACACTCAGAAAGTTTTGCGAAACTAAAAAAAATTGTTCTATACGTACATATATTTTTATTAAATCTTTTCAAAGTACTTTCCACCAGCCTCTATACAAAGATTCATGCGCCTAAACCAGTTTTCAAAACACTTTTTCCAGTCCGCCGCAGACACCTCGTTTACAGCCTGCTCGAACGCAGCCAGCGCATCTTCCGGCGACGAAAATTGTATCCCTTTGAGCTGATTTTTTATTTTTGGGAATAAAAAGAAGTCACACGGTGCTAGATCAGGGCTGTAAGGAGGGTGACCCAGGAGTTTGACTGGCGTGCTGTCCAGGAAGTCCCTCGTTTTGAGTGCGGTGTGCGCAGGTGCATTGTCGTGGTGGAGCAGTAGCCCGCGGAGCCCTGTGTTTGGTCGCTTGTTGCTTATAACAGAGAAAACTTCTAGCAAACATTTGGTAGTATACCATTCGGCATTAATGCTTCTTTGATCCCGTAAGGGAATTGATACCAAGTGGCCAGTCAAATTAAAAAAGCTAGCGATCAAAATCTTACCCCCGCTTCTAGATCGCTTCACTTTGGTAGGCGTTGGCTCATTTTGAAACACCCAAACAGTCGACTGGCGCTTGGTTTCTGGGTCGTATTGATAAATCCAGGACTCATCACCTGTAACGATGTCGTAAACACGCCGAGACGAGCCTGCTTCAAATTTGTTAAGCATATCACGGCACCATTCCACCCGGGCCTGCTTCTGAGCATCGGTGAGGTTGTGCGGCACCCAGCGTGATACTATCCTCCTCACGCGAAGATGGCTGTGTAGAATCTCGTGAACGCTTCCCGATCCAATCTTCAATATGTGTTGAATCTCCTGATATGTAATTCGCCTATTGTCTTGGATTAAATTTTTCACTGCTAGCACGTTTTCTTCGGTAACAGCCGTCAAAGGGCGACCGCTTCTTTCGTCATCCCCCAAAGTTGGTCGACCGCGCTTGAATTCGTTATACCAACGATACACGGTTGCCTTGGAAGGGCCTTCATCCATGAATGCCATTTGAAGTCTATCGTACGATTCATCCGGTTTCAGGCGACACTTGAAATCGTATAAAATCATAGCTCTAAAATGTTCCCGGCGCAGATCCATATTTCAGTGAGACACAATACTTTGAATTAACTCGCAAAAAATGTGGAGGGAAATTTTGAAATTGGAACTTACTTATTTTTACTTATAAATAATCATATTTTCGAAAAACATTATAACTGGCCAGTCTCCCATATATAAAAACTTTTTTTCGCAATACTTTCTGAGGGGCCTGGTACATTGCTTGCGAATGTGCAACTAACTTCATCTTTTCTTTGACAATTCAAAATTACCTTTTAAATAGTTAAATTGAGCTAAATGATTTTGAGTTTAAGTCAGGGGTGTAGTGGGGTTCTAGCATCGAATTCTGCCAGTCGGCCTTACAGGCGGCGGAATTTCAAAGCAGTTAAAATCGTTGACAGCCTACAAATTCTCACCAGTGGCTCAGCTGTCTTGCAGGCAGCCGCCATACCTCGGTAACCACATCGGCTCGTGGGCTAAATCGGGTAGAGGAGGCTTAAGTGTTTCGGCACTCAAGTATTGCAGTTGCTTCCTACACGGTGCACAGGACCTGTCTCGGCCGCAATGGCAATCCACCATCGAGGGCGAGGCACTTATACATAGTAAAAGGCCTTAAGGGTGGCGGTAGGAGACATATAGTCAATATCGTTCGTCAAGATACTGCATGGCGAGTAAACCAATACCAAACCAATACCATTCCCAAGGAGGGCTGGTGTCAGGCTGGCAGTTGGCTGTAAAATATTTGCCAAATCACCTGCAACATGTTAGCTTTGACAGAATTTACCAGATGTACCAGAAGTACCTACAAGTAACAACTTAAATAAGCTATTATTGAGATTTCCAAAAAAAACCGGTTTCGAAAACCATCAACAATTCTCAATTTCAATTACTATTTACGTACCAAAAATTATCCAGTACATGAACCTGAGTCGAAACTGATGATTAAAAACCAATTATAATAAAATATAAGAGTAAATAACAATGGGCCGTTTCAAGTTAAAACCATGGTAATTACCATTCATATTTCTTTCTTTTTTCATCGAATTAAAACAATTGGTGCTTCGGAAATGTTTTGATTTCTATCATTCTTTGGTGCTGTGTTTCTCAAGGTGATGGGGGCGGTAAGATGGGAGATAGGTCACTCGGGCGTAAACTGGGGAATTCGGGTATCAAGGAGGTGGCCAATTAGATCATGATGATTTTTTTGGTATATTTACGTATTTCACTGATGTGAAAGTACAAAGAAAAATCTTAAAAAAATTCGCCTGGTGTGAAGTCTTGTACAAATAATTGTAATTTCTTCTGAATTACGGAAAAAGGTAATACTTTTTTCTGTTGTGCTTTATATGTCTTGAGAAATAAAAATTTATAATGTAAAATAAATCGTGTAGCCTTAAAAAAAGAGCATCTTAATATAGTACCTAAATACTATGTTACAAAAAGTCTCAAATTTTATGTCAGATCAACACTAAGTTTGAGAGCCGCAGACTCGCGCATTTTAATAACAGTGATTGTACGAATCAAACGTTAAAATCTTCACAAAGGGGCATAATTTATACGGGCTACAATTAATATCGCCCAATAACAACTATTCATTAATGTTTTAACTACACACCTCGCTTCTTGCCGTTTTTGGGGTTTTTATAATTGTTTCGTTTTTATTTTCATTGTTAAAAGGTTGAGATACTCTGTTATTTCGTTGATGCTAGATTGTTCAAATTGGGTTAATTTAAATATGGCTGGATGGGCTGTTTATTTACTGCGGTTTTGCTTGTGAATTTAAAGTTATTTATTATCAATTCATTCTTTTCCAATTTATTAATTCAATTAAATACTATCTTGTTGGTAACCAAAAAGTTTCTTTTTGGTTACCAACAAGATAGTATTTAAATCGTCAATTTGAAATACTGCGTTTTTTTCAAAATTTTAAAGAAAATCTTCAAGTTCCGCTTGCCCCTTGCGTTTCTACGAAAAATGCTAAAAACAAAACACAATGCCTAGCCTACACATCTGCCTACCCCAACCGGTCTACCAGCACTTGCCAGTACCTGTACCAGCGACACAAAAGCGCAGAAGATGTCCCTTCTCACAATAAATCACTCGCCTTTTCTGTTCGCTGCCTCTGCGTGTTTTTTGCTTGCCTGGTATAGCACCAGCTGTCAGGGGTTTTTTGAAGCTTTATTTTTTACGTTTTTTTTTGTTATATTTAACATTAAAAGCTTTTCTAAACTGTGAATTATTTAAACTTTGATTTGAATGATACTCTAATGTAACACTATAACATCTAGCCTGTAATCCCTACAGGGTTAGGCACAGGTACACCTACAGTAGACCAAAAGACCTAACATGCCTTTAAAATGTTCTTTGAAGAACTACCTACACTTTATTCAAAGAAAAAAAAAAGCTTTTTAAACTGCAAAAGACATTGTAACCATAAATAACATATAATTAAGTTTTTGTTAAAGCGTTGTGTTACTTTCTTGGTGTACAATATTGTATAATCTATACAGAATTTTCACTATCTGACATCACCAAAATAGGTACCAAAACACCAAAAAAAGTACAGTAGAACAAATATTGCCTTGGCCTTTCCACACAATATACCCCTTCCCACCAGCTTTTAAACCCCCAAACTAGCATCTATAGCCTAACCCGCTCCACAAGGACCTAACAATGGGTACCACGACCTCACATAAACCAATATCCTTAATGGACGCCGACAGCATCGGCTTTGAGCTCCGCTGATCGGCCCTTGCATGTAGCAAGTGTTCGTTTGTGTGTAAGATCTGAACTACGAAATTCGTAGATGGGTTTGATGTATGTATAGCAGTGTAGGCAGGAGTGAGATTGACAAAAGCGTCCTGAAGTTATACGAAGGAAGAGATGAAATTGAAGGAAGATGTCTCCCTCTATAAAATTGAGATTTGCTGTTAGAGAACCCAATTATGGATTAAGTTTTCCGTTTTAAATACGCACCTATAGATTGAAAGTGGCTTAATACAAAATTGCAGTAATTTCTGATTTTGCCACATATTTACCATAAAAATCCTACTCTAAAATGCTGTCGTTAAAAAGGGTCCAAATTATGGGTAAGTAAGGGACAGCCGTTGGTCACTTTAGTACAAAAATACTATACTTTTTTTACTTTGATAACATTTTTGATGATTCACAAATTGCAATTTTGAGTTAGGTCACTTTCATTCCAAGTTGTCCTATTGTATTTGCATCTGTTTGTTTTGTGTACAATAATGAATATAATTATGGAGATAGTTGTGTGTTCCAACAAGAAACATACAAGAGCTTATAAGAAGAAGTGAGATTATATTAGACTAGCTTCTGCCAGCGGCTTCGCCCACGTGAAAAGTATTTTTCCATCCCGAAGGGAACTTTATCCCGGGATAAAAAGTAGCCTATGTGCTATTCCAGATTATAATCTATCTCTGTGCCAAATTTCATCCAGATCCATTCAGCGGTTTTGGCGTTATTGAGTAACAAACATACATCCATCCAAACCAACTTTCGCATTTATAATATTAGTAAGATTATAATATTAGTAAGATAAGAAGTAAGATTAGTAAGATAGTAAGATTAAATTGGAATGAGAATTGATCGTCTAATAAGAAACAAAGGCAATGTCAAGTATAACGTGTAACTGATAGAGGTGATATTATTATTCAATGCTATTCAAGGGAGTAAAAACAAGATAATCCTACGAGCAGTAAGTGATCCTAAACATGATTAATTTAGTCGCACCAAGATGTACTTTACAGCTGTTGATCAATAACTAACGAAATTCCAACCCTTTGCACGATCCAAAACAAAAACAGGATAACTCACATACGCAAACACAGCTAATAATAAAAATAAGAAGAAAAAATATCATTTTTAGCTCAAAAACCATCTAATTGCACCCGCCCAGGTTTGGGCGGGCCGCCCAACCGCCCAGCACTTATACCTAAGACAATAAAGCTCATTATCGCTTGAAAACAACTGTCTTTACTGTCTTACTAAACTTGATACGTCAATACGCAGACTTTGCAACGTCGTAAGAAAGTTTAGAGTGATCGTTTGAAATTGTGCTCTATTGCTTGAATGAGAGGGTTGTAAATCACTTGTGAGGGTTAAGGGTCGTTGCCTTCGAGGGATGGTCCGCAGATCTGCCTTATAACTCATCTGTAGGTACAGACAGACGGGCAGATCGATAGAGTACCTACTCTCTAACTGTTTGTTTGCTTTTGGGGTACTTTTTATATAATTTTGGTGTCAGTGGTGTTTTGAGAGGGTGGTTTCTAGAAACCTATAAATAAGAACACGTCTTTGATGTGTGGTTTTAGTTTCTATGATAAGTGTTCTAGGACTTTAATCTAAAAGTAAGTAAGGCATACTCATACCATCTCTGTTAAGACATAGTTTTGTTCCTTTACTAACGATGAAGAGGAGCAATAGATAACCCCTTGCCACAAACTAAAGTAAAGTACATCCTTTGGTACCATGTTCTTAGTTTATTCACACTTCATGTAAGTCTATGTTCAGATCTAACATTACTTATTAGTGTGAACTGCTATGGATTGTGTTCTCACTACAAAAATCTTCAAAGATCATGATTGCTTACAACAGTAGACAAAATGCTCGCACTTACAGGTATGGAACTTATAAACATGACTGGCAAAATTATTGGTGCAAGATGCAGTCACAGTCAATACACTTCTACCAACCCCTTGAGAGAACTAAATCGTGAAGCTATGTTGTGAAGTACTTACGACAGTTTCAAGACCACGAAAACATAACCCACTTTATATTACTAAACACCACATCGTAAATAATATCGAACGAAGTGCGTCGACCCCAAAAGGCGTCCAGGAAGCCTATCCATTACTCGTGACAGCGTTTTTCAGTCTGCCGCTGACAGCTGTCAAACTTGACCTTGACACATTCATCATGGCGTCTTCTTGTGACGTCATTTTGATAGGTCATCGGGCCGTATGGCCGTAGTACTTGCATGATGCAAATAGTGATTGTAGATATTGTGAACGTTTGGGTGTATAAAACGAGGCTCTACGAGAGTATGATGAATGGTATTTAAAATGTCTTGTTAAACTCAGGGTTTAAAGCTACTGACCTAGCTGGCTGTCCTTTTATAGCACAAACGTATTCTAGTCTTAATGCACTGAAAATAGCACCAGCAGAGGTCGTACAATCGTGAGACCTATCTATTTTTGCAAAGGTAGAGAATTTTCTTCAATTCTTATTCACATTTGGATCATAGGGTCAAATTTGTCTAAATTAGTCAAAAAGTAGAGATTTTTTGAGTTCCTTAGTCATTGCAGTATGCCAAGAAATTGCTATAACAGAAAAAATGGACAAAAAAACAGGTGCATCACCCACCCATCCACTTTTCAACCTGGGCGTGAATGACCTCATGAATGTTACAAGGCACCCTGATCCAAATGAATATAACACAAAAAAAAACTAAAATAAAGAGGGTGGTAACACTAATGGTACTTTGATAGTGCCACGTAGTGTACTGGGCGGTATAGACAGCTCCGTCCACATGTAACGCGATGCCATGAGCTAGCAAAAATTTTAGCTGACTGTACCTCTGGGGGTGGACTTTTTTATCGAGTTCGACAGTTAGTGACGGACGAAATTTTTATCGATTTATTTGACACACAATGTTTTGTCGAATTGTTATTTATATAATGCCGTAATAAAATTAAGTTTATGGACACGCGAAGTATGCGAAAGTTATGCGCGAATATTTTTGTTGTATAAGGTCTTATTTGAGTTTTAATATGTCTTTAAATTTTTGGTGTAACGATTGTTTGACAGGAGTGTCTATTTATGGACATTACCAATCTGGGGCTTGTGAGTCATAATTTAGCCAAAAGCAGCTCTTTTCTTAAGGCATCCGATGGTATCTCACGACTTTTGACCAGCATAAGTACATATTTGATTCATGTAAAAAAAAGAAGCAACTTCTCTCGGATAGGTTGTGTTCAAGCCCCAATCAAGGAATACCGAAAGTGCCAATGAACTCACTAGACAAAACTTGACCTAGAACCTCAAACGAACCCAACAATTACCGACAAAACCCAACTTAAGAGACAATGCCAACATTACAAGTATTTTTTGTTCAACCCATTCAAGTATTGCCCATAACACAATATTAAAAATCGAGTAATACCACCAGAATGTAATAAAAAAAAGTAAAAATACACTCCGGCAGAATTCTGCCAGTCACGAGAGGGTCGAACTCGGCTCGTCATTTTCATAAATTTCACAACCCTAGCGCCACGGACACTTAAATGCTAACTTTACGAGCGACATATTAAGGTTTGATTTGGTATATTTACATTTGTATTTTACGACGTTCCTCTTTTGGGTCGTGACGGCATAAACGGTATGTATAGAAAAATTTGATTATTCATGGCGGGTTTGAGAAAAATTACACACGAGCCTTTCGTGCTATATGGTTCGTTACTTTGTGCTGATTAGCTGGCTTGGAGCTTTAAGTTGGGTATTATATTATCTGTGAGAAGTTTGGTGGTTAACGAGGCCTTTGGATATAGCAATGATAGATGTTAGAAGTCTTTGAACAGAGTGCATAGATGTGTCTCTGTTTGGGATAAGAAACGGTAAGTGTCCTGTCCTTCAAATAAGGGAAACGTTTGTTGAGACGATACTGATCAAAATTGCCTGCTCTTGAATGGATCATTACTGACCAAGATATCTTCTAGCGGTGTTAATCTTAGTTAACGTCGCAACAAGGGTGGTTAAAGCAATACCCTGTCTCTAGATTTCAAATTTCCGAACAAACGGACAGACAAACATGGTATTATGAAGGTTGTGGTGTAAGGGAAGAGCCCTTACACCACAACCTTCATAATACCATCACGCTATCCACAAGAGTACATGGCCGCGCCTCAATATCGATCCCAATTTACCAGGGTAGCAGGACAAACGCAGAGTTTCCACAATGTATCGTACACGGAAGCGAAGACGCCCCGCGGCGCCTGCCAGTAACAGGCAAGCCTGTGAAAAGCACTGTGTAGACTACGCTAATTAGTTTCAAGTGAAACTCTGTATGTTCATGCGAGCCTAGTAATTTCGATTGAGAGTTTAATGATCTTACTGATAGTTAAGTTATTGTTATGGGGTTTGCTTATAGCTTCGGATCACGGTAGAGGGTGTAAGTAAATATTCATGAATAAATTCTGGTACTGCGATGACTTACATTTATTGGGAGTAGTTACTTTATTGTTATTTGCGTTTTAAATTTGCCTGGTAACGAATTAGTTATTCGTTTAATGCGTAGTGTGACAAAGGGATATTGGGTCGGTTGAATGTTGCGTATTCCATTCTGTTATATATTGACGGTTATGCTGGGTTGTAAGTCATGAGCTGGTCGCTGTATACGGCAATGATGCTAGGAAGTTAACTCACTGACATTCTTTAAATTTCAACAATGTTTTGACATCATCTGAGACACAATTATCTCTGGCAACTGCATCTTTTCCATATACCACTCTCTCACGCTACAACCACCTCCAAACACCTTCAACACTTGGTAATCCATACTCCGACTACCCTCCAACCAAGACCAAAACAAACACCAGACGACCCTCAATCGCTGTACCACAATCGCCCACATTCAAGAGGTTCTACTACCAATAGTCAAGCATGTAGAGTTGTAGACAGTTAGGCATCCCTCAAAAACTTGCGTGGAGGGCTGGAGGGAAGAGGGTGGAAGTGAGGGGGGCGCGGGAACCCTCTGTAACTAAATTTTGAACTGTCACGTAGATTAATGATACCGGGTGGCGCGATACGCGGTAATGTTGAACGATTTGAATGGATGCGACTATGGTGGGATTTGAATGAAGATTTGGTAAAGTGTGGTGGGTTTTTGAAGGGTCGAGAGAAGATGCGAAAAGAAGGTTCTGAGAAAAGATAATGTTTACTAAGGAAAATCTCCAAAAAAGAAAGGCAGAAGTCAGGTGCTTTGGATTATAGAAAAACTTCTACCATGAACTGTTGTTACAATGTTCATGAACAAGTTAATAACCCAGAACTTACTATAAAACAATTGACAGAAGGAAACTACTAACACTGACAAAGTGTTAACGCCTTCAATGAGCAGAGGCGAAATTAAAAGACTTTAGCAGATATAAAACAACAATTCCAAAGTTTTTCTAACAAGAAACTCCACATAATTCAGGCATGTCCACACTAACAACATTGGCTTACTACGCCGCGGCGCGGGGGTACCGAATGGATTTCGGAAATCGATTGCGTCCAAAAATATTTACGGGACCACGTGTGTTTCACGCACGCACTCAGTGTGCGCACACCTTTATATAACTTGACATGTGTAGCATTAGGTAGGTTATTTTGGATTTGTCAGAAATATATTGTGTTTATGAGATGGATATAGCAATGCTGGCTAAGTGCAGAGATAATGGCCACTATTGAGTTGTAGGTCTTGGGTTTGATGCCAGATGCGCAATTTATTTTCATGCATTTTTTTCATCACCAGTGGTGATGAAAAAAATGCATGAAGTGAAATGCGGTGAAGGAAGGACAACATCGTGATGAAACTGGCATATCGTAGAGCCAAATATGTTTAGCTTTTTGCATCCACCATAAGGACCTACGAAGGTCCTTATGGTGGATGCAACAAGCTAAGATCATAGTTGCCACGAGGCAACTATGGCCCTCTAAATGAAAAGCGAACTGAGTCCAAATTGTGGGCATATTAAAGATAGATTGTATATGGGATTTTAAAGACGGCAGATCTTGAATATTTTAGGAGCGTTTGGAGTTTAGCAAGTAGCCTTTTCTTGCCGAAAATAGAAAATATTTGCGGGAGGCTTTAGCCCAGAAAATGGTCTTCATTATGTCAGTCAAAAGATTGAATTTAATGAAGCCAAAAAGGCCTAAAACCACAAAATGAACTTAATATTCAATAATTTAAACAAATAAATAATAACTTAACGTAGACCTAAAACCATAAACTGCCAAACTTTACCAAAAAACCATTATCACCGCCAAACAGAACGGTACAACCGATAAATTTAAAATATTCACGCCAAATGATTTAATAACAAAATAAACAATAAATAAACGTGAAAATTCACCAAAAACCGACCGCCCATTAAATTTATAGGCCAGCTCAACAGAAGTCGATACACAATATTTAGATAAATATTCAATATATAAATAAAACCCCGACCTACAGCAAGCGAGAGTAAAAAATACCTACTACAATATAAATTATGAAAAACACTACACTGACACACGGGCAGTAAACGTCACTACGATCAGCTGATCAAATATATTGCTACTATAAAAAGTGAAAACGCAAACTACTCTGCCCCTACACCCATCCCTTTCCCTCTTACATCATGTTTTCATGTTGAAGCGAGACAGAGAAACGGGTCGACGTCGCGTAAAATGATATATTAATGTCAGCTGTGTTTAGGACCTTGCGAGTCTACAAAATAATAGATGGTAACAAATAAATTACTCGCTGAGTGCATTTCTGAACGAAATTCGGGCGGTCGTCGACCGGCCGTGGCTGTGGTGCGTAAATCACGATTGATATATGACTCGCGAAGGTCGCCATCTTGAATGTTGCGTTCAAAATTTGAATGTGTACGCGCCATTGGGTCGTTTGTGCACTTGTCAAACGGATTTTGGCGGGATTGCGGTTTATAGGTTATGTTTACGGTGGGAAAATTTGAGATTGCTGTTTTGCAATTCAGATCTAATAGAGCCTTCTGTTTGATAGACTCTTAATATGGTGATGTTGGCATTATAAGTTTATGTTCACATAAAATATGGTTGTAAATTCTCAATGAATTGAATGAGTTTGTGGACGTTGTGGTTCCGAAGTTGAATGTTACATTCAGTTGGCCGTTAGCGGTGGTAAAAAACTGCGTTATACTGCTACTACTTCCAGCATTAGATTGACAAATGATACGCTCAACAGGCTCATTTAGTACGCATTATGAGCACTCTTTTTAGTGCATACGATGCCATCAAAAACTGAACAAACACGAGCTAATCAGACGTCAATCTGACAGCTGCTATCACCAGGATCTTTAATTGTGATTTGTTACAAATTACTCAGATCATTCTTTGCTAAACGGACAATTACCATCGGTCATAATTCCATAATGAATGATTGCAGTGACTCAACTCCTTGATTGGAGAGTATGAAGCATAATGTCTCAGTTACATTGGGTTCAAAGGAGGCTAGAGATGAAAGGAATGGAAATACAAGTAGAGTACAATGTGGACGGTTTTAGTGCAATTTATATTAGTTGTGATTTATGTGAGTATAGATCGGATCTGTTCTAGGATACGCGGAAACAAGGGACAGTTGCTATCTAGCTATTGTGTCCCTATGTATGGGCAATGTAAACTATATGGTGTGGTGACTATTCTTTAAGTGAGAATGAAAGCCAACCCAAACATATACTAAACCGATATGGGTACGCTGTCTAGGACTTTGCAGATGACTACACAAACTAATCATATTGCAGCAATACGGTTATGTGAAAGCTTTTCATTAACGGCTTCCACATTACTCGACAAGCGACCTTTACGTTGCCACCGAAGACGCCATTTGAATAGCGAAGTTTTAGGCCAATACAATTGAATATAATGGCGTGCCAGGGATATGGAGAAGAAATGATACGCTACAGTCGGCTTCGTCTTCTACTTCTGCAAATTATATCAAAATTTAGATGATAGAAAACCAAAACTATAAAAATGAAGGGGTTCCAACGACGACGATGACGTCCAAACCACTTAGATACTGAAGAAAAAGGATCTTATTAAAGTCAAGAATAATAAAATCAAAACCGTACTTATCAAACTTCATAAATAAATAACATAATCAAACTCTTAATAATTACAAAGATAAACGCGATACTTCTTATAAAAATTACGGCATCCATCACACTTTTTCACCTGCATTCATATGTACGTTTCCCTAGATTAAAAATTGTTGGCAAAAAATAAAGATAATGACTATGGCACAATGGGTGTTATTCTTTCATGTATTATGGAGCCAGTGAGATTTGAGATTTCTTCGAGAAAAACTAAGAAAGTTTAACCTACGGTTCCTGAATTATATATTTAGAGGTGAGTTGGTTGGTGGCTAGATTGAACACTACCTAAGCATGAAAACCTAACAAACTTTAGTATTAAAGTAGAGATTAACACATACTTAACTCAGTTTCTCAAATCAGAAACCAGGAGTTAGAAGTAGTAGTACTCAATACTAGAATGGTCTTTGGATGATTACAGTATGAAAGAACTTCAGCGATTTTGTAATAAACTATACTCAATTGAAAAATGCTAGCATTTTTGGTTTGACACAGTTATTAAAGTTACTCCCACAAAAATTTTTCCTTTCTTACAAAATATTATCTGATTATATTTATTAGATTTCGAAGATCTGTCTTTCATAAAATCGTTACGGTCGCATGATAGATAAGTCAAAAATTATCCTACACCCCTCTTTTCAACCACGTCTTAGATTATACATAATATGTATATAATCAACCTCCTACAAAGTAGCGGTTCAGCACTTCAACAATAAAGACAAAAGTACACATTGTTGAGATATTTTGAAAAGTGCTTCTGAATATTCTAGATATCACATTCCGACAGTCATTTCTGTAACGACTTAGGCAAAAAAGGCCATTGTGGATGAGATAAATAATATTACTACAGTTCATAATTCAAAACGAAATTAATACCACACCAACAAAAAAAAACAACATGGCTACTACAAGAACTTTTGAAAAAAGAACAACCCAATAAAAAAACATGAATTTCCCACTTACCCCGTTTCGCCGGCGGGTAAAACAATGTCGGTTAGAACCGCGGTTATCTATCGCGTTCGTAATTAACAAGTAGTATTAACAATAGATAGGAATCAATGCTATTGCGAGCCGTGTTATATTGCTGCGGCATCATTAATCAAATTTAGGGGCCTGTACTGCGTTTTAGAATGAAGAAACGGTTGAGAACAGTGCTGTGAGCACTCTGTTTGTTGTAAGAGTCAAAGATTTTTTTTTGTATTTCAGGTTTTGTCTATTACTGACTTAAGTTTTGTTTAGTTTTATACTGAGTAGGTTTTCTATATTTGGATGTGAACAACCATGTTATTTGCTTTTAAAACTGCTGGATTCCGTTTCTATGGTCTACTATTCAAGAGAAACCCAAGTCAAAGTGCAGCCGTAGGGCCACTATTTAAAATTCCTAACCTTATCTCCCAATCTTAACATACTTACGGAACCACGACCTGAACAGAAAATATTCAGATCCCAATCAACTCGAAAGAAACAAAGCTTATTCTACCATTAATTAATATTGTGAGTCGATACCGACGCGAGCAAATCAACGCACAGACAGACAACCCGATAGCACGGCTTTGAAACAAAGAAAAAACCTCCTCACGGGCCTCTCTGTCACTCGCAGAAGGTGTAAAAAAGATAGCGATATCCAATTTCAGCGCAGCGTTCGTATTTTATGATAAATAGCTGTACCAACGGCCGAGTGTGTTCCCGTGTCCGATTGATATTGTTTGCATTTAATTTATTTTATGCATCAACAGAATTCTGCACTAAATGAATGCCGCGTTTCCGGACTGACGGAATTATGGGATTTCACAGAAATACGGAACGCATCCGAACGTTGTGTGCTTAACATTCGAACGGGATTGAAATGAATACGTCATTTTATATTTTTTAAATATTTTAAAATTGGAATTGGATTTTTTGGAATGACGTGCGATACGAGGTTCTTTTTTTAATTCCGTTTTTAAATGTTGGTACATTGTAGTCTGATTGCACAATGCAACCATGTTTATGAACGATCTGTTAATCAAATAAAACTCTTTGCATGTTTTACACTATGGTCTAGCGGTATACATTTAAAGAAGCCATACAGTACCGTCTTTGCTCAGCGGATTGCTTATAATTCAGTAATGGCTGGCAAGACAGGCTAGCCTATCACTTACATGCATAATTAAACACCATTAGCTTTATTTTTTTGCTTGACAGCCTTTATAAAGGTAAAGATCATTCATTGATTGGTCCATACATACCGCGTGACGTCATTATCGTGACTAGCGATTCCCAATAAAGAACGGCATTCCAAATTTAAATTTCTCTAAACAGTTTTGCACCGTACAATTAATTACTACAAAGGTTATTTTAGATTACACGCGCGTAAACAGTTTTCAGAAGGTCATAAACGACGTTTACGCAAATTGAGAATAAAAAGCGTTATGGCACAGTTTTTATGGTTGGTTTTTGTGTGTTTATGGCAAATGAGAGTTGTTCGAACGCCTATAAATTAACTGGTTTTAATGACCTAATCAAATTTTACGACGCGAGGCGAATCTTGCGCGGACTCCTAGTGTTAGCGCGATTGACTTATTGTGCTGGGAAAAAAAGTCGCTCGAACCGTAATTATTTTTGGATTTTTATGAAGATTGGAATTTCTGTTAGAGTCTTTTTACAAGGGCTGCTTTTTGATTTATGACGCCTTCCTGAAGCGGTCTTACCCATCGCATCTGAAACAAGAAAAAAAATATGCTTAAAAACACATTACGAGTTACTGAGTTCATTATGTGGGATTATTAGAGTTATTTTAAGAATATGGAGGGAGCAGAGAAAGTTTTTTGAACAGTATTTTCGTAACAACGGTTAAGTTGGTATGAATATTAATGAAGTTTTAAATTATTAGAACCTCCTCGTTAATAAGCAAAGAATGACGAATGCCGTGGTAAAAGATGATAAAGAAGAAATAAGCATAGTTAATGATTATCCCGAGAGCGTCCGTTCTAGTCAAGAGTTCTGACCAGCATCGCCGAAGGCACTCTTTGGCTACCTTAATCAAGGATTCCAAAGAAAGAGAAAGAGAGATTCCTCAGAACGCCATTTTTGACCTGTCATGAGACATTTTGAGAAACTTGTTATTACTGATATTTAACTGCAGACTGTTGGAATGGAATCGCGCAACATAGTTGGCAAAAGGCTTTGATGATGACTAAGACGGTATTCCACATTTGACTGCCGCCCCAGTACCAAACAAATCAATTTAGCACATCTAAGATAAAATTCACAAAAAAATGAAACCAGTCTTGGCCTAAAACTAATCTACACTCATTCGCAGCAACTTTCAACAAAATATTCCGTAATATTCTCAATATTTACGGATTTCCCAACGATTTAAAATCAACTAATCTCCAAGATACAGTGTAACTGGCCCCGAATCTCTCTGATACGCTATCACAAGAGTTTTCTTATCACTCTTATCATCCGTGACAGGCACTTGACGTTTGACAAATTTTGACACTTTGACAGGTGATCATTCATTTCAAGGAGTTCTAAACTGTAGGGATCAGCTGTTAGATGAAACAGATGTGGGCTATTTATTACTAGGCAATACAAACATTTGAAAATAAATAACTGAAATAATACGAAGCCTGTATTTCCCAAAGAGGTGGTCCTATATAACTCATGTACAGCCACTAGTATTTTTTTAGTCCCATACTATACAGGGCGAAATCGCAAAAAAAATATTGGTCAGTCAGCGAAGATAATGCAATGAAAGATTTGTCGACTTAGGAAATATATTATGAAGACATTTGCTGACATTTATTCTAGATGATATGGCTAGACAGAAGTAGACTATTGAGATGACAATGAATAGAAGAAAAAGAAATGCTGCTCCGATCCCAACTGAATTGGGACAGATCATCATTTTCAACTTCCTGATGTTGAAGATAATGTTTTGATGAAACCCTTTGTTAAAAAAGGTATACCGGAAGATAAATTTAAAGAAACATTGTCACTGGTGACTCTGATAATTTTTTCAGAAAGGTTTATAACGAAACCAAAGATAGAATCAAAACAAATCTAAAATAGTATCCTCTCGATGGTAATAAATCGATTCATGATGCCAAAGCGAAGCAGTAGCAATCTCCTAGTCTGTGCTGTGACAATATCATTCTTAGATTTATCAAAACCTTTCACGCCATATTTTGTTAATTAATCTGAGAAGGAAGTCGACCAATGGATAAAGCACCTTGCAGTATTGATTTATTTGTTGTAGTTACTACTGTACCGGCTTCTATCAAAATCGTTTACAGCTTGATAAAATTTAGTAAAACCAAATCAATAAGTAAACGTGACTGCTATCGCAGCCCAACCCTGGGCAAAAATCTTCTCCAGAATCACGTAAACAAGATACTCTGTTCAAATGAATATACTAAGTACTTAATAGTTTTGTCCAAAGCAATACAACTTTGGAGCCAAAAGAGAATGTAATGCTTTCCTAACAAGATTATCACAAAAATCCATATACCTAGTTCTGAATTGAGTCCTGAATTCTTTATCACCATTTTCAGGATACAGCAGTTTACTTTACGCTTCACTGTCTTTTCTAACTTTAAGAAACCTGAATCCAGCAAATTATGTACTGTAGCTAAAAGATGCTCTATAAACTACTCTCCTATTGTTTCTTCATCATCATCTCGTAAAGCTTATATGCAATCAACTACTAGACCTACACCTCGATCACTGACTAGAAAATTTAACGAGGTACTGACAAACCCAGGAGAAAAATCATTGCAATGTTTACAAAACCCATCACTTCAGCCTTGCCATCCCAAGGTTTGCAAGGATGAGCATTCTTCCAGCTCTGGAGAGATGCTGGCTAATTAGAGAGGGGTTTTTCTCAGCAAACGTGCTCGGGCGAAGCCGCCTTAATACTTGTTTACATTCCGAGGCCGGGCCGGTGAGCGACCGGTGGTACGGTTGGAACTATCCGTTAATCTCTCCCGTGATTTGTAGGAAAGTGTTGGTGGAATCGTTGCTGTACAGCTGGGATATGGTGGCATACTAGGTATATATGTTAATAAATATGTCAATGGAAAAATAAAATTAGCACTCCTAGTGTTTTTGGAGACAATTTTGTTTCAACTCGTAACTATTTTGTTACCTTTTCTTCATTCATCTCCTAAATGACACTATTCAACTCTAAAACCGACATGAAATCTCCAAAATTCCGTGGTTGCAGTTCCGTCATAAGATGTTAAACATCAGTAAACCGTTGATCACGTAAACTCTCGATCGTCGTGCTCGGTGCAACCCGGCGTGGTCTGACTCGGCCCTACTTGGAAATGTACGTATGATTCCACTTACTCAGTAACACCGGGCTCACATGGCGATAGAGCGGGGTATGTTCTAGACTTTTTTATTTTTTTACAGGTCTTTGGCTGTTCATCGGAACTAAGCTAGGTTATATCTAGGGTAAATGATATCACAATTTTAAATGTATATGATATAAAAAATTGATGTTTAAAAACTTATAGAGATATAATATAGGATAGAGCAACTTTTAAAGTAACTTTAAGAGATGCAGAAGCAGTAGAAGAGTGAAAGACATTTGAATTGAAGAGTTTCAAGACGAAGACTTTGATGTATAAAATTGGCGTACTTTGAAGATGTATGCTTAGAATATTTTTGGATATGTAGAAAGGTTATGAGGTGATCGACCGTTATTTCTTAATATAGATCAATTGAACCTACGTTTCGATGAATGAATTGCAGAATCATGTATTCTGAGATAGGTTACTGATCTGTGACAGTGAGCTATTGCATTTTCTTTAATCATGATAACTTATCTGACCACGATTATGTTTATGATAACTTTATTATTATTTTACGTCTTAACATTTTTATTTCCACCTGCAGCCGTATTGCGTAAGTGCGCAAATAGTTCAAACTCTGTCCAACCGACCAAAATCGACCAATCACATGCGAGATGAATGACGCGATGTGGATTTCCGTTTTGTGTGATTGGCCGGTTTGATTGGTTGGATAGAGTTTGAACTATTTGCGCACTTGCGCTATACGGTTGCTATTCAGGCAGATGATATTATGATGTCTAAATATACGACTTTTTTTAGAAAAAAAATCCTTCTATGGATTTTGGTTTTTTTATCCAGCGTGAGTTTTGCAATGAGAGAGAGAGAGAGAGAGTGAGAGATTTCTAGAAAAAAAAGTATATTTTACAAGTAAAACCAAGAGAAAAATGCATTGACGTCAATAGTTTAGCCATGATTTACGATAACTCTATTATTATTTTACATAGTAACAGCACTCTTAACAGCAAGCTTTCTATTTGTCAAACATGTTTTAACCACCTGTTTAGGTAGATGATATAAGTCTTCTTCTATAAAAAATTGGTTCCATCTAAGAATTTTTTGAACTCTCGCTAGTTTTGCAACGAAATATAAATTAAGAAAAATGTTTATATATTTAACAAGCGATAAAAATTAGCATTGACGCCAATAGCTTTGACATGACATCAATAATTCTCATTTTGTGAAATATTAGCAAGCCGTTAGAATCAATGAACTAATCTATTAGTAAACATTAATTTAACTTTGAAAAAAACGCACCACCACTTTATAAAAAAACCTGTTTACCAAAACTTTGGAATAACACAAAATCGAACTCAAAATAAGTGAAAAAGTCTAAACGTCGTGAATGACAGAGCTATCACATACTGGCCAGACAAAATTTGAATAGTGGAAACATCAGTTAATTGATAGGAAAAGAAGAAGTGAAAAAGTGGTAGCGAGATAGCAAAAGCGACACAGCGGAATTTAGTCAGTGTATTGAAAAAAGAAAGAAGAAATCTGTAGGCGCAGCATGTAAGCCATGCTCAAGCGGGTTGCGTGCCTCACTGCGAGTGGGAGTTGGTCTTAATAAGCACGGCTTATGTACTATAATAGCAGCTCTGACGCACTCTCGCTATTTATACTCCTGACCTGTAACTTTGACATTAGATTCTTAGACCGAACGCCGAGGAAGAATGTTTTGATGGTGCAGTGGGAGGTAGAAAGTTAGGGAATTTTCGTCGGAAACCGTTTGAAGTTAGCTGTAGGCGCTGATTGATGATGCTGTGGATTGTCATGAGTTCTGTTGTTCAACACTACTCTTTCGACACTTGGTTAGCTGATGGTGTCGTCACATTTCTGTAGTAACAATAGCTTTGAAGTCAAGACTCTATGCTATGCAACCAAGGGGATCCACGAAAGTAGGTCTACCGTTTCTCTGTACATCCGTGTGTGGAATAAGATCTTGAATTCCTGCCAACCCTTAAGTTAACCCTAAGCTCAGCTGCTGAACCCTAATATAGACTGGTGACAAACAGACAAACACGCATTTAAATGTTCGTCGACATTAATGCAGCGAGTGACCAGAGCGGCAGCTCCGCGCGAAGGTGTCCTGTATAATTTATTGATGCGGCGACGCGGCTAATGCAGCGGGCGACGCTGACTGATAGCGCTGCAGCGCGATATGATACCAGTGACGCGGTTAAGTGCGATCGCTTGTAACGCTGATACCGCATGGGATTCGCCCGGCCTACACTCTTTACAGCTCGTGCGAGCCTAGTACACGTGCCTTACACTACACGGGCTGTTCGTTATTTTTTGGTCTTGTCATGCATGTCTCAGGAGATAGATGTCTCTTGGTACTTTTGTTAATTGCACCAGGGCGTAAGTAGTGCTTAGGATAGCGTTGTCACTACTTGCAGTGTTTCAAAATGTGACGTCGCAAGTGTTGTTTCAAAGTTAGAACATAATTATATCCTTTCAATATATGCAGACAACGCTAAGCGCTAGCGGAAGCAATCTCTCTCGCCCGGTTATCTACCCTCATAATTCTCTCTCACATGACGCATGTCTTTAGTTTTCTTTTGAAACTTTCGCTTCCATTATTTTTCGAACGCCAATAAACATACAAAAATCCCCGTATCCACACGTATCTTTTATCATTTCCACTGTTACGCGATCCGTGAGCAAATCCCCGTATCCGGGGATCGCGCCGGGGATCCGGTAATCCCGGTTAATAACGCCTAGCGAGGTCCCGGAGCATCCCGCCCCGCTCCTCAGTCCCGCGCCCCGTAATCGAGAATTAGTTGGGAGTTATAATTGCCCAGTTATTATCAACATTGATTACGTTAGGATATTGTTGGAGCCATTCGAAATTCTTTTATTTCTGTAATTGGACGTCTTCTCGTTGGACGTTAATGAACAGTTCTTAATGTTGGGGGAATGCTTTTTTGTTCAAGTGTTTTTAAGTAACGCGTTGCTTCTTTGTAGCAGGATAGAATTATCTCACAAACTCTAGGAAATGTGTGCTTCATTTCCTTAAGTTCATTGTTTGTTTTCCCTCAAGGAAACAACCAAAATAGGGGGATAAAAATAAGAAGAAAATCCCGGAAAATTCGCCAATAGTTCCCCGAGCGGTACCAGGGCCCCATACAGTCGTGGAGGATTGCGGGGCTAATGATTGTGCCGGCAGCGGGCTCCTACAAATCCCACCAATATGGAGTGCGGAAAATACCTGGAAAATGGGAATGTTATTTCCCTTCCCTCACGCGTTACATTAAGGGAGAATGTATGGTGTGTAACGACAAAGAAAATACTCCAAAACCGTCAGTCCCCCGACACTAAGTTGTTACTTTTAATTCACATCAACGGTTTTTTATCACCACACAGTCTTTTGATCTCGGTCCATCTGTTCAGATTTCGTCGTAAGGGCTGGCCACACACGAACGTTTACGATTTGTAACAGTTTTACAGCCCGACAAACAAACAATCGGTTCCGAGCAACGCTGTAACCTGCTAAACGCTGGTATCAAAGTCAAAGCCGAATTTCTCGATTCCTAGTAACATAGCCAGGGATTATGTAAATAGAATTATTTGATTGTTCTTTTCTGTTTAACGCTAGTCCGTCAAACGTCGTGTCTGTGACATGTGAAAAATATCTGAAGGTGTTTCTATGAACAGAAAAGCTCGCACCTTTTCTAGAGGAATGTGTTTAAAATCATTTCCAATTACATTTACCCCTGTAGTGATAAAAGTAGTAGTGATTTACATTAAAGGTGTCGTAATGAAGAGAATGCCGGCATTGCGGGCTCGGTGGAACATGAAATTTTCTATTGGTCCGGACAAAGGGCACGAATTAACGCCGTATTGTTCGCTTGGCGGTCGCTGCGAGACCGCGATTAGCTCATTATTATTTAATTTTATGTGAAACACTGGTTCTCTCTGCTCTCCTAGTACTCTTGACAGGATCGGATTAGTTTCCAGGTGTATATTCATTTGTGGAACCTAGATAGATTATTAAAAAGGCCATTTGTTACGTAGGGCTACTTATTGTTTAGGTTATAGATAAATGTTCAATTTTAAACTTAATTGAAGTAAAGACTGGTTTAATACAAGTAACAATATAGGACTACTAGAGGAAATTAATATGAATATCTAAAGTCTGGAAAATTGTGATTAGAAAAAGCTGCAGTAGGAAAAGTGACATTCAAAGTAGTCATGTCTCCCTCCTAGAAATATTGATCTGCAGCGAAAATCTCCTTAGATTTACCAATTCCTCAATAAATGAAGGAACAAGTCTGAACCGATGCTGTATTGATGTCAAAATAATTTTTGTTAAACTTTTTGTGCCTATTCCTTACTCTACAAAAAACTAGAGATCAAATTTGTTTCCTGAATTTCATTGTTACAGAAGCAAGTACCAGGGCGGAAGCATCTAACGAAGCTGTATTTGTTGTTCCAGCTATATCAAAGGACGAGCTCGCACCGTTCCCACTTTTCCGAGAATCGGTTCCGTTACCAACCTGCTTTGTTACAAACGATACATTAGCCCTTTCTATTTATGTTTTCCTTACGTATTGTTGGGAAATCATCCAATATTTTTACTGGATTCATTGGAAAATTTGGGTGTTCCCAGAAAATTAGGCTTTGAAATAGGATCAAATGGAGTGAATTAAAAACCAACACGAAACGGTATTTGCTCTGTGGTAACATCAGTTACTGTTTCTGAAGATAATGGTAAAGATGATACAATTTTACAACTGAAATCTGAAAAAATCGTCCCAGACAAAACTAATATTGAAGTCACAATGATGAAGCCTGAAACCGCCAAACTAGATTATTCATATTCAAGAGGCCTACTTGTTTTCAAAAGTGATCACCCACTTACTAAATCTTATTATGATAGTACAATAAAATAACGTTGATCCAGCCATTGCTTAATTACCTCTAGGGAATACTATTGTTTGTTTGGCATTATCACAAGATTAGCCGGGAGGCGAGCCTTGTAAAGATAACGCAGGTTTCACGTCGACTACTTGTTTTAGTTTCGTAAATGTTTGAAGAATTTAGATAACTCTGCCCTGAGGATTGCGGCCGACTCTTATCTTAATATCTTAATTTTAATAGACGCGTATATTTACTTTTTCGTTAGCATAAGCCGCCTTGTGGTCGTACTCTAAGATGTCCATCTGAAGTTCTCCTGATAGTAGACTAAGACTATTCTCAGTAAACCATCAATGACCTATTAATTGAGTTCACATGTTTCTCTACTAACTCTCCCTGTGGCCGTACTTTAAGATGTCCATCTTGGGTTCTTTTGATAGTCCACATAGATTTAAAACCATTTATGACATAATAAATGAGTTCACATGTTTCTCTACTGGCTCCCATTACGTAAGTCACCGTAAACATGCGCCAGTTTATCACCAAAACAGATTGGTATCTATTTTCGATCACTGTACCGACAGAAAGCCATCAAACGGGCGACCTGTCCTCACAATTACCAGGCAACCATGGCTGACGAAGATCCCATTTGTTGCTCTTTGATCTGCTGTCCAATTAATATATCTGCTGCGCTCTCATTACGCCCTGGTATTTCTGTTTCGTGTCGCGTTGGTGAAGCACTTCGCTTTACCGACTGTTTGTAATGTGGCGTATGTGTTTGATTATTTCTGTGTTAAGTTTTAGGTGTGAAATGACAAATCTTTCTTGCTTATGGTTTAGCATTAGCTCTGAGCATCGCTACAGTAGTTTTCAGGGCCTGTATTTGCATCAACGATTCCTGAAGAACTTATAAAGAGTTGGTGTTTCATGTTCCAGAAGAACTCATACGGTACTTCCAAGTTTTAGCTGGACCATGAGTGGATCTTACAGTTTGCATAACATCCATATGGAATAGACTTACGTAGCATAGCTGAACAGTCAACATTTCCCACTAGGAAGGAAGTTATTTCTGCCACCAAAACAAATCCCCAACAATGCGAGCAATGGCCGTAGTTTCGTGTGCATCAATATAATTGCTTTTAACACCACCCTGAGCCGCCCCTGCTTCGCCAAAATAACTAATTAATCAGTATTACGTAACTTTCCTTCTAGGGTGACCATCCCCAAAAGCATTTGAAACGTTACTGGAACCTTGTCAAAAGTGAACCAGGCGTTCCTGAGATTAAACGTGCCAAATCTAAATTCCATTTTCAATTTCAAATAAAACAAATGATTTGATTACATGCACTTGAAATACAGCCAATTCATACGAGATGCTCGTTGTACGAATAATTTGATTTGCACTTTATTATTATAACTTTACTGTTCATCTCCCTTTAAGATAATCGCGAAGATAGCACTGACTTATGGTTTAAATAACAGAAGTGCCAGGAGCCCATATCTAGCGAGTAGGTGCACTGTTAATAAAGACGCTAAGCATCGCATGTCCGCGCGGCTAAAACGCTGGGCGTCACTACCACGCCCCACAGGCTTTTAGACCGCGCCAGCTCGAGACTTTACTGCTTTCGCGTTTTACGACCCGTCTCCGCATTTTGTTGCCACCAAAATTAGTTTCCACCGGCCATATTGCTAAACAGTGTGTTAAAAACCATACAATTTTAGCCCTCCCCAAAACACGTAATCCGCAAAGATAAATTGCCGCACCAGTGGAGTTAATAGAAGAATAATGAAACAATTATCTGTATTGACGGGGTTTGCGTGTCCGTCCGTAGGTGCGAGAGGATCCCACGACACCCCACGCTCGTTGCCAGGGGTGCATAAGAAAAAATGTACCCCATACGAAAATAATTTTGATAGACACTTCGCGTGCGACCAGCAATTATGTTATGCGCGCTTGGGCGGCGGTAATTCGAATTTAGCACATTATCGGAGCGTTACCGATTATTTTCGAATAATAAATACCGAATCGATGCGTTCGCACCTTTTTTTCTGTTATTTTAATGTCATTATAACATAGTTTACGTTACGTCGAACACATGTCGCTCGCAATTAGTGATGGGGGAACGTTTGAAATTCGGCTTTTGAATTTCAACATTTCGGATTAGATAATCCGATGGAAAGATCCACTGCTTATTATCAGGTAGCACTGTGTAAATGTTGTCTATAGCCGTGCGCAGACGTTTCTGATCTCAGAAGCAACATCCGGCGTTATCTAATCTACGGTCAGTGTTTGTGAAGGCACAGATGATATTCACCGAGATACGCCGCGGTTTATGTATCGAATGTGTCCTCGCTGTACGTCACACTGCGCCGTCTTTTCGGTACACATTTCACAATGAGATAACGTGGCCGAGGCGCCACACATGTCACTATGGCTTATGGTGTTTTTGTTATAAGAAAAAAAAAACATTCTATAATGTATGTAATAGATAAACCCGTGACGCCCACGGAACGGTTCCGATTCGTAACGACGTAAACGCGTTATTTACAGTGTCGAGTATTGTTACAACAGATTACTGCAGTTACGTATTTGTCGAGCCCATTGAGTTTTTAAGTGGTTTTAAACAAACACCATTGAGTCGAGAACAGGGACCTCTTGTGCTTCCAAGCTGCCTCGGTAAATAACACTCGAGTTTGATATTTATTTAGAAAAATCTAATCTTGACGTGGAGTGTTTTATCTCCGTATCCGGTAAGATCTCGAAAGGTCCCGAAGTACTAAACACTTGAATGTTTATAAAAATTAAACATTCATGTGACAAACACAGTCTGTTAGTCTTTCTCACGGACCTATTCATGCGCAGGAACATTAGAACAGCTCCGTGAATAACTTTTGAAAACGTATTAATGTCAACTAACAAGATATTCGGCGGTTTCTCATCTAACAGAAGATATCATTTATAAAATGTATCTTTTCAAAAATGAGGACGTCAAAGCATTTTTACGTTGATCTGAGACAGCAGAAATAATGAACTACAAATGTCTATCCGTGTCTGTTCTATTACAGAACATAATAAGTGTCTCTCAGTCAGAAAGGCTGCGTGGAAACAGCAACAGCATTAATTAAAACAAGTGACAGGTTCACACGACATTCATTAGGTATATCACGTCATTACTCATCCGTTTCTATTTCCGATACTTAGAGTTTTTCGGCGCGGAGACGATGCCAAAACTCGTGTCGCACGTTCAACTTGACTGTTAATTAATTTTAACTGACGCACACAGCGAAAGTTCGAATAGAATCCTCATACATAATAAGATGTATGAATGGACTGTACAAACTTAAATGAGGTGCGTCTACCTTCTTACAAACATTGTCATTTATCAAAGGCAAAATTTTCGGAGCCAAAAGTAGACGCTCACATTTGGTATCGGTACAGAGTATCGATGTCGCATCACTAGTCAGTTACAAAAGTGAGAATGCACAAAATCCAGACTGGGATCGTTAGCGACGCGACACAAATTAAATTTACAATCGTATGTATCATAAATAAAACATAAAACACGCGCTATAAGATACAATTTGCTAAACTGTCGTCTGTATTAGTATTCGACGGTCACGTCAAAATATTTAAATTGAATTGTGTCTCGTCATCGGAATACGAATGAATCGAGTCAGATTGTGACGCGCTTGCACCGAGTTAGCCGCTCTAGTGTTGTATCGATTTTGGAATCGATTATTCGCTATTGTTTGTGACTCTTCGGGATTATATGTTTTGTTTTTTAAGCGTAGTTGCGTATTGTGAATTATGATGTGAATATTAATCGAGTAGGATGTTTTTTTAATGACATTGTAGATTGCGAGCTGTTTGTTAATTCGTATTGTGTGTTTGCATGTTCAACGCTCTGTGATTAGTTGTTTTGTTTGGTACAAGTTTACTGACTAGTGCCTCGTTTTTAATAACTTGAAATTGTTTTTCCTGTTTTAAAAGAGTACTCGACATGCAAAATACGAAACTTTACGCGGGGGGAAAATGTGTTTGAAAAGAATGGAGATTATCATGTTTTGTATTAAAAAAAATGTAAGAAAATAAGGTATGAAAATGTTGAAGTGCCATAAAGCTGTCTGCAAGAAGATTCGTATGGGGTACTTTTGCATAATCGCGTTGTACCCCGGGGGCGGACTGGGGCCCGCAAAAATCGGCTAACAAAGTAACACTCCGCTCAAGTGTCACCAAGTGGCGGTCTCCGATTCGATTACCAAGTAGTGCTGGGGGGACTCGAGTCTAAATAACTTAACTCAGTTTTCTCGAGTGCTCGATTATTCGATTTAGCCGCGATTACAATGCGTAAGTGTCGTCGAGAGTTTAGAAATGCGGTTTTCAAGTTTTTTTGCGGATACTTTTTATAGTATTCGGGTTTTTGGGTGATTGACACGATCGTGTGAAGGACAAAGTTCCTTGTTTGTAGCCATTTATATTTGCAGGTGTAACGCAGTGATTATATTTGTATCGTTGATAAAGATTTGTATTCATGTAGTTTAGCATTTTATTGCTTTTTTGCGCAGGATTCGTAACTGATATTTGGAAGTATAAAATAGGATTTTACATTGAATTTGAAGGTGAAGAAAAATGGAAATTCTTGAGGAAGAGACACCTGTGAATAGATTGAATAAATAAAAAGGAAAAATTGCAGGTTTTCTTCATAAATATGTCTGGAAGACCAAAACAGCTAACAAAAAATATTACAACAGACGAAGATTATTTTTAAATAAGAGAAGCTAAATCAAAAGTCAACGGCATCAAACTTAAACTCTTAAAAGTCAACCAGCTTATATTCCAATCAACCCTTAACCTCAGACAGTCTTATCAAAATTGAACTAGTAACAACAAACGACTGTTTACACTCACCCCTGCATAATTGCAGGCTGTCTGGCAAGACGGTGCCTCAAACCATCGAAATAACATAGCAACATAGCACATATATCACATACTTAGGGCTGACTATGTGGTGCCTTTAAAAGTAGAAAAGGGAACGTCTTAGGAAGGAAGTAGTAAAGAAATAAGTTTTGAAAGAAATAATGAAATTCTAGAAATAAAAGACTGAAAGAAATGTTGTGGGATAGATGTGTGGTCCAAGAAAACAAGGATGAAATGAAATTATTGTCAGATGTGTTAAAGGAAAAAAGGAGTGAAGAAAGAAATGCATATTGATATGGGATAGAGAGTTTTTATCCTCAGAAAACAATGGTGGTACAAAATGGTTGTAAGACGAGTTGATTGAAAACCATTGAAAAATAAGCCAGTAGTACAAGAGAATTTATTTCTCAACTAGCTTCTGCCAGCGGCTCTACCCGCATGAAAAGTGTTTTCTTATGCCAAAGGAACATTATAGCAGGACAAAAAGTAGCCTTTGTGCTATTCCAGAATTTAATCTATGCCTGTGCCAAATGTCATCTAGATCCGTTCAACCGTTCTGGCGTGATTGAATAACAAACATACATCCATCCAAACTTTCGCATTTATAATATTAGTAAGATTCAACATGGAACAAATTATTGTAGACTGAGCCGATTGAAGAAACTAGATTCTTAATGCGAATTTCAATACCATCATTATAGTCATACTTTTAGCTGAACGACATCTACAGCTGGACAAAAGCCTCCCCTAAATGAAAAATACTAAACTTTAGTTCAAAATTCTGCCACTTGAACTGCTCGTTGACGCAGCTATAAGACCCATAAGACTATCAGTAACAACAAAATAAACAACAGCATCAAAGCTCTATCCCATATTCCCATGCAAAATATATCCCCACACAATTTGCTCGGAAAATCTACCAGCCCTAAAGTCCCCCATCTGATACGGAACCTTAAGAGCCCATCGAGCCCATGACGCTATACCCCGTCAGACGTCTCGACGCCGTGTATAAAATCTGTATGAGCGAGCGTTAAATAAAGCCCAAATGGATAATAAAACACTCTGGCTTCCTTTATAGGCTCCTCATCTTTGTTTAGGGCCAACTAGAGGCTATCTCGATTAAGGACTATCTTTGTATTTTTGTTTTGCATTGTGTGCGAAAGATTTGCGCAATGTCGTAAAATTGGCTTCAAGATTTTGATAGGGATGGTTAGGTGTCGGTAAAGTGTATGGGAAAGGTTTGAGTGATGTGTCATCGAGGTTCTGAGAATTGAGTGTTTGAGATATCCATTCTGTATTTATCAATTTGAATGTTTTAATTTTTTTTTTTTGCTTAAATTTAATACAATACGTCGAAGTACCCTGACAGGGTCTACAATAGTTCATAGTTTTAAACTTTTTGTACTGTATTTTTTATAATTATGTCTGTACGTTCTTTTACGAAAATAATTTTTGAGTTTTAATTTCGTACAATAAAGAAAAAGAACTCAAACAAGTCCAATTGGCGGAACAGACAACTCAAGTCAGAAAAACTTGGCGCAAGAAAGTGAAGAGACCCAACCCAATAATGGGACCAGGGAAGAATTTCGTTTAACAGAAATCTTGCTACATTACCCCTTAATAAACTAGATACTAAAGATACAAAACATAGCAATACTAGTAGATAATGACTCAAGTGAAGAAAATCGAGCATTTTCTATGATTACCGGTGCTTTATGTAGCATGGCGTGATGCAATTATGCACGTATTTCTGAACATATGAAACGTGCAGTCCATTAAACAGAACGAACGAGTCTTACCAATTACGTTATCGAAATAATAGATTAATCAATCTGCCTAGCCTTTTCCCAGCTATATTGGGGTCGGATTCTAGTCTAAACGGATGCAGCTGAGTATCAGTTTTGCACATTGGCTATAAAATTTGATCTTTACAACCCAGTAACTGGGTAACACGACACCTCGTAGCAAGATTGGTGTTAGATTTTAGCTGGGACCAACTGTCAAACGTGCTTTCTGATACGCGGAGGAGACTCGGTATGCAATGAATGGGCATCCATCCATGGATTGGCAAGCTCTGCTTAACCCCAAAAATCAGCCCGTGCTGCTATTCTTATTTAGACACGAACACCTCCAAAATAATGAATTAATAATTTTCCTAATAAAACATTAAAATTAATTGTCCAAGGCAAATTAGAGATAAGGGCTAAACCACAAAAGGGAAAACTTCATGACAATAGGCCAACAAGAGATCTCTTGTCTTTATTTAATCATCGTACAATAGAATCGTCCTGTTCTATGGCTTGACAAATTCGCACGCCCCCGACATTGCCTTAAACGCGCACTTAACTCCTACCCTTTTCGTCTTTCACCCTCGGACGCCTTCATTCTTTTTATATCGCAACTTTATTAACGCATAAAGGTCTGCTGATGGGCCCTTTAAGAATTAGGATGCGTCCCGTGGCCGGCGTTAGGCTCACTCGAGCCGAACAAATGGAGTGTCGGAACTTAGGCCGACTGCGAATACGTCGCGCGGGACTGCACTGTCCCATCCCTATTCGCAATTAAACCGGCCGTTATCACGTTGTTCCGAATTTGAATTTGCGTGTACTGATTTCGGTGGTTTTGTTATAATCGGGCCTTCGTTTCGAATTTAGAATTAGTTTAGAAAGTTTTTAGCTTGCACGCGACGAATTCGAAGTTTTTCGTTCGCGAAAGTTACAGGGGAAACAGGCGTTTTTTCCATTACGGATGTAATACACCAAATAATAGGGGGAAAACGTATCTCAATACGAGTATCGACGTTGTGAAAGCAGTCGGATTTACATGTCTACCGACGCCGTACTAAAACGAAATCATGAATGAAGCGCAGTATAGGAAACCCAGACCATTATCCTTATGCTCCCATTTTACGACCTTTACCCCCATCGAGTCGAAAGGGTCACATCGGTACGACACGCTGTAAAACTGTTCCCGTCCCGCTCCAGCACGTTACTTACTCGTAAAACCGAAAGAGATAATCACGAAGATGAGTCGAAAATTATTTTTTTTATTATCACCATCGGCGGTGCTCTTTTATTTCCTTTTTACGGTCCGAGTACCTCATAAAAAGACAATAAACTTACTATTTACAGACCATCAGGAAATTGTTAGCCGAAGAGGTCTCTTTACGACACATGTTACCCTGGTGCGGGCGAGTCCAAGTGATGCACTCTTTACGATTGGCGCGCACTAAAATGTTACGCGAATGATACATTTTATCTCCCATAAGAAGTATATCACGCCATCAAAATAAACCGCAAAATGTTTACTGTTCCTTGAATATCGAAGCGGTGCTACAGTATTATAGAAATGTCCTGAAACCTCTATTAGGGTCTCCTTGCCTATGGCCTAGTTACTCGTTAACCAGGAGCTAACTACCAGGAGTAAATATCTCCACACGTACCAGAACATCGTAAAATCATAGATGTGTTAAAAACCATAAAGTAAAGGAGCTATCGGAAGCGCGCGCTCTTCAGCTTTATTATTGGGGAATTTCGTCAAGACTTTTAATAATAGTTATTAAAACGGCTGCCGTGTTACCTAATACATCAGTTAAGTGCTCTTTTATGATTTAACACTGATTCTCCCCGATATTACTGGCTATAAATTATAGCCGGGATTACCAGCTAAATTGTTTTATGATATGTTTTCATTGTTTACGAGTGTAGTGTTTTTGTAATGCTTGATCGGTGACGTCAGGGGACGAAGTAAGTATGTCGATCGTTATATGCGAAGTCAGCAGTTTGGTTTCACGAAAGGTAGGTCGACAACGGACGCGGGAGTAAAACTCATCAGCCACATTTTGGAATCTTGGGAGAAGTCCCAGGATGCCATTGGCATTTTCTGTGATCTCTCAAAAGCGTTCGACTGCGTTGACCACAACACACTGATCTGTAAATTACACCACTACGGAATTCGAGGACAAGCTGCTGATCTTGTGCTTTCCTATTTATCAAACAGGCAGCAAAAAGTTAATGTTAATGGGGCGACGTCTTCCGGGTCTCTAGTCAAGATGGGCGTGCCTCAAGGTTCAATTCTCGGCCCTTTCCTTTTTCTTGTTTACATTAATGATCTCCCTTTTATGATGGCCAAATTATCTGATATAATTCTATTTGCTGATGATACTTCGCTAATTTTTAAAATAGATAGGAAAGATACGGATGTCTTACATGTCAACGAAAGCCTAACTATTCTCTCAAAATGGTTCGCAGCTAACAATCTTTTACTGAATGCGAATAAAACAAAATGTCTAAAGTTCTCTTTACCAAATGTACCACAGCGTGATTTAAATTTGTATCTTGACGGCAAAAATCTTGAAGTTATAGCGGAAACTGTTTTCTTGGGGATTACTATCGATTCAAAACTGCAGTGGGGCGCGCACATTAGAACTCTTTCAGGTAGGTTAAGTTCAGCTGCATATGCAGTAAGAAAAATGAGACAGTTAACTGATGTAGCTACAGCTAGGTTAGTATACTATGCTTATTTCCACAGTATTATGTCTTATGGCATTCTGCTGTGGGGGTCTGCAGCAGACGTTGACTCAATTTTCATCCTACAAAAGAGGGCAGTCCGCGCGATCTTTAAAATGGGCCCTCGCGAGTCACTCAGAGAAAAATTTAAAGAGATCGATATACTGACTCTGCCTTCACTTTATATTTTGGAATGTATTATGTATGTCCGCAAAAATCGAAGGCTTTTCAAAATTAGAAGCGACTTCCATAATTTAAATACACGCAGTAAGCATGAAATTGTAATACCCAAATTCAGATTAACGAAAACTAGCAAGTCTTTTCTTATAAACAGTATACGCTTTTATAACAAGTTGCCAAAGGCAGTTATAGAACTGACCGATGGAAAGTTCAAAAACTACATCAAACGTGTCCTTATTAAAAAAGCATATTATAAAATCAAGGACTACGTTGAAGATAAAAAAGTTTGGCTATAGCTCCTTCTGCGCATGTGGCTTCCCTGGTAACTCATAAACGGCACAAATATGTGGATGTCTCTAACTATTCTCAATCTCATTTTTTCTTCTTTTGATTAGACTCTTTACAATGGTTTTCAATCATATTTATACGCCCTTCTCAAAGAATAGTTACAGCACTGATATCAACATTTGTGCCTCATGTTAAATTTAGTTTTGATATACGGTTTTCTTTTTACTACCTTTGTATAGATTCTTTTACCGATTGTTTTGTGAATGTGTGAACATTGTAGGCCTTCTAGATTTCTAGATATGCTTGTTAACATTTGTTAACTTTTCATCTTGTTTTACAATCTTTTATTTACTTTGTTTAGTTTTTACGACTTATTGTCGGGCCTACGTTGTCCCCCCATATCTAAGTACTAATGCTGTAACATGGAAATATTGTAAAACCAAACCATTTTAAAAGAGTAACCATGGAGTTTCTTGCCGGTTCTTCTCCATAGGAAACGACCAACCCGAACCGTGCACCTTTTGCCGACGTTTTATAAGTGCCCATGTAGGCCTATGTGAAATAAAAAATTTTGAATTTTGAATTTTGAATTTTGAATTTTATGAAGGATATAGTAGAGGAGTGGAGCGTCGGTTATGTAAAGTGAGCGATTTACTTATTCGTGTTAGTTTGCAATAATAGCAACGGTTACATTGGGGTTTTGTAATATCTACGCGCGGTACGGGGGCTCCGGTCTCCGGGCGGGGCGTTCGGGGCTCCACGATTTCAATATTGTGAATTCCGACAATGTTCTCGCAGTGCGTGTAATGAATTTCGGGATTGTCTTGTGGTTTTTCGGTCTCAACCCCTCTTCGGGCCGCGGCCCGTTCTATTTACTTTCACTCTATTGGATGAGCTTACATTATGTAAAAGGCGGCTCGCATCGAACTTTTAATAACGATCGACAAATACTTTGGTGGGTTTTTTCGTGAGCGGAACACATTGGCCGCGAGGTACGCGTCGCCGCATGGCACCGTAGTTACACCGAAATATATGATAATAAGGGGTAGCATTATTTAGGTCCGGCCATTCGTATGATAAAATTGAACCAGTGATATTTGCCCGCAAACAATTCCTATGGAGATTTCGGTCTTGTTTCTGGGGTTAAATCTGTGCACGGGGGATGATATATGAATGGGCCGCAGCCCCGCTGGATTTTCCTTTTGCGAAAAATATCGTACAAACGGAAAGAAATACGCGTTCGGATCATAATACGGTCAAATATTGTCGTTCGTATGCGAATATCCGGGAAAAACCGCATATAATACTTTTTTTTTGTGTCAGCATTTCTTATGTACCAAACGTATAATTTGGTGGAATTTACGTTGGTCGTAACGCCCCTTTTATTTAACAAAAAAGTCTATGTCAAAGACGTGATTACGTCATAAATATGGTTGATATGACATTTGAGAGTCACTTGATGTGGTTAGAGGATCTAAATAGGGTAATGAACGGATAGTTTTTCCTGACTGGGACAGATATAGGAAGAAGAAAAAACTTAATTATGGACCAACTGTAGGAAATTGCCTTCACATTTTATTTGCATGCAGCCTCTGGCAAATTATCTTATTCTGTGTTTTGACCCAAAATATATGACCTATACGTCTCATTTTAATCGTTTTGTGGGACTCAAACTCTCAAAGGCGTTAAGACGAGCCGATCTTAATTACCAGGTCAGCATAGACGGACGGATATTAAAAATTGTCAGCATTAAAGATGAAATTCAAAAATAGAAGTTAATTTTTTAACGTTCGCCGCTCAGTAGTTGGTTCACGGGCTGCGGTTGCCCCGAGGCGCGGACCGTTCTAATTAAAATCGCTACGTTTTCTGTGGTATTCATTTTCATCCTTTAAAGCTCTTTTTGTTGCTCCCACCCTGGTTAAGTTACGTTATTGTTGTGGGTTGTAACTAATTTACATGTTAATGAATGTTTGTTGTGTTTATGCCGATAGTTGGCTTAATAATTTTATTCCTTCGCATTATTAGTTTCCTGAATGGCTCGGTTAGCTGTTTCTCTTTTTTGCACAACGGAATCAAGGTTTTTAATTCAAACTGTGTTTTGTTAGTGCTTTTGTTTCAATAAAACAGTTGTTCTAAAGAGATACTGCAGCTAAAGTCGGTTCACCTAACTAGAAATGGGAGTCACACAGCCGGCGCTCATAACCTCAAGGAGTTACTATTATTTTTTCAAGATATTTGTTTTAACATTCCTAATGTTCATTAGCATTTATTACAATGCTAACCGGGGTAGCATGAGCGCGCACGGCCGGCCGAGGCAGAGCCTTTGTTTCGTCCATTACGTATGCAAATGATGTTCAAGTACCACCTGTACGCTTATGTTAGCCTGGTAAACAATCGCTAGGTGGAAATGGGAAGACATTTTTTTTGTCTCTGGGCTACCGGAGTTACCTTTGTGGACATCCATTGTTGGCGTTGTTAAAGGAATTTAGAAGATCTGGAGGAAAATGCGACGCAATTTGTATGAGCTACTGAGATAATGCGGTTGCTACCTGTCGTTAGTGAGTGTCGAACTTTAAATGAGTATAATATGGACAGGAAGGAAAATATTAATCTCCTTTGCAACTTAAAAAGAGGTAAAAACAAGAGAGAAAGACATCTTTTAGCCGAACATTACAAACAAAACTCAATCGCAGAACAGAAACACCAAAAACGCCCAAGTTCCTTGGCCTCTGATCCAGATAAATAGTGAAATATAGGTAACTACTGTCAGGTTTTTCATACATTGTATTTCAGACGTATTTCCTAAAATAACTTGAAGCCGTTGTCATAGTAACCATACAATTTAAGGCATCTTAGAAAATCTAGATCTAAACAGGCTAAAATGTATTTCAAGACAAGACCGTACTGGGCTGATGGATGTGGATACAGGTGGCCTGAACCTTGGAGGAATACTAGCTTGATGCTTCCAAGACTGGATTGTGAAATTGAAACTGTAATCAAAGTACTTTACTAATCACCTAACTAGTAACTGTTATGTTTCCAGCTCATAAACCCGGGTGATCGAAACTCCGTTTTAGCAAAAAGTTGCCATTCTTGTCAAATGGACTGATAGCACGCAGTACTTTCTCGGTTTCGTGTCGTATTATGGCTTTATGCATTCCTGGTAATCTAACTGGGGTTTAGTGTTAAGTAAATAACGTTACTTCATGCCTGTATTCCTGAAAGGGACGGCGGGGAGGTAGGCAGACATTGTCAGTTATGTTTTTGACTGACTTCTGCCTGCTGCTGAGGACTTACTGATGGGAAAAACCAATAATACTTTGCCTGACTAGGAACACGTCAGTATCTTCAGCTTTATACATCATCTTCTGTTGGAATACAGAGTACAGTCAGATTTTACTGATGACTGAAACAAAATGTCGTCTTTGTCCACTCTAAAATAGACAAAAATTACATTTTTCCAGTCGAACAAAAAAGTGACAACTATCATGGCATTAAAAAAAAGGATCATAATCATTATTTCAGCCGAAAGACGTCCACTGCTGGACATACGCCCCCCAGGCGTCGCCACATTAAGTGATCCCGTGCGTCTCGCATCCAGCGCCTTCCCGCAACCTTAACCAGGTCATCGGTCCACCTAGTGGAAGGCCTTCCAACGCATCGTCTTCCGTCAACCGAACAGTTTTGTAACTAAATTTTTTTTAAATAAACTTTTATACGATTATAAAAATCTAATTGGCAAATAGCAACAATTTGTTTTAATGCTAGTAAGACATGTTCTCAAGTCCCAATAATTTCGTAACCAGAATTATTTCAATTGATAACTGTAAACATTTTTTTTTTCAGTGTCTTTATTTCAATAACTCGTAAGTTATATAGCAACGGTACTCCGGTTCCTATATCAATAACATATCGTACCTTCTACCTCTGTAAGAGGCAGCAAATTGTAAACTAAAGATTTAGCCAGAACAATAATACTCGAACAATCTTCAATAAAGTACCCCATCTCTTATAAGCGAAACATATTATTTCCACTGGTTTCACGCACCATTGCTAAGTAGTACTGACGTCCATGGCAAAGAGAATTTTAAGCTCGGCAAGAAAAGCGGCTTACTTTAAAAGCAACCCAAAGTTATTTGAAACTTTGCAATTCTCTAGTTTGCCTTTTTGATAATTAAATGTATTTTTGGAACTTTGCCCTTATTTTACACATGTTACCTAAGTAGATTTTCTTATTAATAACGTCTGAAATGTTGAAGAGAAGTTTGAAATCGTTGAATACTCTCAGCTCTAACTTAATACTTCATGTAGTCCTACAATAAATAATAAACTACAATTATAATTTTATAAGACATTATTTTAACTTCATTTATTATTATTTTAGCTATATTTAACTTCATTTATTATTATTTTAGCTAAATTCTCACAGAGACTGCCAAGAGTTTCTCTAACAGAAAATATAGAAGAACTGGCTATCGAATTGTTTTACTCAACCTTGTCATCGTTTTTATCAATGCTAGTTGTCCTGTCACCACCAAAAGTGATAACATCAATCACCAATCATCATCTCTATTCTTAAGAGCAAAATAACAGTACCAGAGCGTCATAACAGAAGAAGTCTGCCCGTCTGTCACCAACTTTGTAACCTAAACAATTCAAAGAGTACCAGGGCGATATACCACAAGAAGAGATCACCACCTGTCATCAGTTCATCAACATTATTATCCTCACAGGAAGATATCTATTCAAAAAGTACCAGGGCGGAACAACACAAGAGGAGACCACCAACGTTCGAAATTGGGAGGCGATTGAAACCAGCTAATGTACCACAATGGTTGATTTGCAAACAGTTGACTGGTGACAGGTCATTGTATGCTGATCGCAGCCCACGTGGCGGTGAGATGCTCGTATAAGCAGGTTATGAGATTTGATTCGCGGGGTCTTATTGTTGTTCTTCATCTGGGTCATCAGGAGGTAGGCGATACTTCTTCTTTGGTAATAAATCTAAAGTGGACATAGTAGACTCAAAAAAGTGACAGTACAGAAAAACTTACATATTTTTTTTCAAACCGTAGCAAGATATACATTCCTTCGCACTTTCGAATCTGATGCCTCTCCTTTTGGCTATACCGCAAAATTAAATTTTTAACGTTTGGTTCAGCTAAAGAAGTCTACATGCAATAATAAAATGGCTTAACATTTAGATGTCACCAATAGTACTTAATTTCTTGAGCTTAGAAGCCGCCTTTTAAATAAAATGCCGTAACAAATTCAAAATATTTTCTAAATTGCCGAAATTAAACCGATCACCCGCAAAGGCATTCCGTATTCAAAAATATTATTCTTATTTTGAAAACATAAGTTGCGTTCTATATTTGAATTCGTCGCGGGAACACTCCCCCTCGCCGCGCGGGAAAAAAAACCGTCGATACGAGTGGTTTTACGGGAAATGGGTTCCGTGATCGTTTTATTTTTTTGGTGTGTTTCTTCAAAAACTGAAAGAACTGTACTGGCAAGATAAGCGGTATTTTCCTTCTCTTTTGTCTTTGTTACCATCACCTTATGATTTTTGGTTGGTAGATATTATGATTTCTTCATTCAAGGTTGGTATATAAAAAAAAAATACCCACTTGAAAATGTGGAAAACGTTCCATTTAAACAACATTACGACGCCCTTTGTAACGGATTCCTAAGCTTCGTATAAATATCGATCGGACATACACTCCTGCCGCGCGCCAAAACACCGCGTCGTGATAAATTACCTTCGGGAAATTAAAACTGTCTTTAAAACAATACCTGCTTTTTTCTTCGTCACTTTCACCCCTCATTCCTACCTCCATCCTATTCTAACACTTGTATTCGTGCATTTTGTGTCTCATTCTAATTAGAAGAAAGAGGGTCGGAATTGACATTTATTTTTGATAATTTTTCTTTTTTTTTCTGTAATGTTCATTGCGTTAGTTTAATTATTACGTTCCGTGTCGTAATTAGAATTAATATTCAAGAGTATCGTTAGGTGTTACTTTAATAGTTAATATTATTATCTTAGTAATAATAATAGAGTAGCGAGCAGTACATAAATAATTGTGCTTCATTCTATGGTATTACAACTATCTGAATAGGTTTTAATGATAGCTTTCTTACAGCGAGCGATCTAGATTAAACATAACTACATATTTTATATAGTAGATCGCATAAACATAGCCCTAATGAACAACACATTTTTTTACAACACAATTTACATAAAAGAAAACAACGGAGCAGTATACATATTTTCTATTCACAATCACTGAAGCGTCGTTATCAATATCTCACGGGACACGGCGCCAATAAACAATGAATGAATAATGGTGGAACGATTAAACATAAAAATAAAACTAAAACATTCGCCGAAGATGCACAATCTTCTAATTAAGAACATCACAAATACATTAACTCAGACCCAAAGCCCGTTCCAAATCTAATTTCTTTTTGACAAAACAAAAAAGACTTAATTACTTTTTCTGGCTATCACAAAAAGCGGGAGATAAGAGCCCTATTTGAATCCTCGTTATCATCACCTCCCGGCCACTTTCACCCTTCAATCTTTAACTTTTTTTCTTTTCCACCCCCCAGAGAAGTACCTATCGTAATTTAAAGATAACTAATGCTCCGAGTCATTAAGGGACCGTGCCGAAGAAAAAGCAAGAAAAATAAAAGGAAAATGCAGCCAAATGCATTTTTAATATTTTGCTTTTACAAATGATAAGTTTATTTGAGTGTGAAATTGTTTTGAAGAGAACTTTTTCTATCCTGAACAATTAACGTCACCGTTGAAGCGTGTTTTTTTTTAATTTTTTATGTCTACAACTCACTAAGAATCAGTGATTAAGAATCTTAAATTACAAATCATTTCAATAAAATTTATGCGATCAAACATAATTAGAATTTTCTCTAATTTCGGTGCATTTCTATGCTTCAGCTACATAGTTTTATTTCCTGCTACATTTTACGACGTCCCGAGCGCATCATCAAAAGTAAAGACGTTAAAGTGGTCAAAATATATTTATTACAATTAAAAATTTTATGGGCCAATAAAAATTGTAAATGAAAAAATCTTATGGGCTTTGTTGAAATAGGTCTAATTGACCCCAGGATTTTTAAGTCCCTGATTTAACGATCAAAATAAGTCCCTAAAAAAAATGAAATTAAAAAGGCTCTGAGTCGCGACAAGGTGTTCTTACTTTTTTTTTACTTAAAAATGTAATAATCCAACGGCAGTAAAATACTATCGGACGTTTACGACAAATTCACACAAGACCTACTTAATAAATCTGACAAAATCTTAAATTTATGCTCGCGAACGCAGGACACACGAGTAAAAAAAGATTATTTTATGACGCCGTAAACCTGGTTAGAATGCGGCCCTGAACGCTGGATAATTCGGGAAAAAATCATTTTAATTAACATATTTTTATGGCGATCGCGATGAAAATTATAAATAATGGTTTCATTAATATATTTCTAGTAATCACCGTTTAAGACGCTATTTCTCGTACTTAACCTTAGCTTTTATGATATTCGGGAACGTTTTAAATTAAAGTATTATGATTTTTTAACAAGAAAAAAGATATACAGCCAAAAAATATATGATTTTCAATGTTTTAATTTGTACATTTGAAGTAACGCCCTTCGTTCCATTTTAATGAAAGTAAAAAAGTGTCGTCAGTTATAATATAATTCTTTTTTTCATGTCCACGTTTAGAAAATATTGTGAGTACGTCCGAAGAATGTTAAAAAGTGTTCTTGATTAAATAAAATGTCGCTAGGCCTCCGAGGGGACCGGCAGACGGAGTGCACGTGAGGAGAATTAAGTATTACTGATATTAAACCTAGAACAGTTAGTAATGGATCGGATTTAACGGATAAATTAAAATAATCGTTTGAAATCGGCTTTTTAACTTTCTCTGCTTACGTTCGAATATGAATGGAATGTGTTTAACTCTCCCACAAAGACAATATTAAAATTCAATGCGCTTAGTCGTCTTATGTAATGTCTAAACTTACCAATACAATTTTTCTTAAACAAAAAAGCCTCGCTTACCTGGAAAAAGAAAATATAACATTGAATAAGCAAAAACTACCGAACTAACTAGGACGACATAACATGCAAAAATGTGAGCGAAAAACCCAAAATTGCTGTAACCATATATCGCAGCAAAATGGCGTACAAGAAAATTCGTAAATATTTTTCCAAATAAATTTCACGGGGGCTAATGAAAGGGCCGATGTTTGGCCGGACGGACGGACGGACACAATGGCCGGGGGAACTATTGCTCTATATATTTTGCTTAGAATGACCGCGAATTCCGCTAAATAAATACCAAGTTTTTTGTATTTTCGTCGGTCAGCAAAACTATTGTCGGATCTCCGAGTAAATGCCTTAAAATCCGCCATATTTGTTATTCAGTTGCTTGTAATTTATCCGGTGTTTCTTTAGCAAGATATTTTCTGCCAGGATAATACTTATTTGTGGTAGTAACTAGGTATTTGCCTCTTATTTATGAAGCTTTCGCTCCCGGAGTAACAAGCTGGGATAATTCCAGTATATTTTTCTTGTATCGTAAACAACGTGGCCAGGAAATGAGAAAATTATTTTCTACTTAGAGAAAATGAAAAATCAGATTACACCAATTAGAAAGACGTATTTTGAGGAAAGTATTCTTATTGGAAGAAAAGTTTCACTTACATACTTTTTGTGAAGGATACAATACAGTATATGAGCCTATTCCTAATAAGAGGTTTGGTTAGAGGGAGGGCCGGAGGGCCGGCGAATCTCGTCGAATACCTCTCAAGTCTCAGCCCTCCCAGAGGGACCCTGTACCAAATCATACACTATAATTTTGGCGAAAAATATCACGGTAAAGGTTCTTATACTGCGCATGTATTTTATGTGTGGAACCCTAAAAGTGGAGGCTCGATAACTAGAATAGTGATGTGTATTTTTGTTTGAATTTAGATTTATGAGAAGAAAGAGGTTTTATTTTATTTTCCGTTGTATTATTCACGTTCTTTCGGTGTTGTCTAACTGTTAGCTATTATTTGTAGATCATTTACATTGGGCGACAGTGACTTGTCATGGGGCGTCGTGGTGCCCAGTTACTGGGTTGTGGAGGTTCGATACGCAGTCACCCTATGTGAAGTTCCGGTTTTCAGCTTTATCCAGTAAGAGTACAAGCCGATTTCGACATATTTGGGTATTTTTATGGTTTAGATATGGTTTAGGAAAAGCTTTACGATTTTTCATAATTTGCACTTAGTGATAGATTTTCACATTTATTTTTTACGACATGTATTAGCTTCAGTAGTCAGCAAGATTAACAGACAGCAGACAAGCATTAATATGTATGCAATTAACACTATAATGACTGTGACGCGACCACTCGATGATCCCGGCTCCCAGTCAGAGTGGCCAATGACCACCGGGTTTATCTGAACATATTATTTTGTCAAGCTATGTTGTGGAAGTCTTAGTGGGAAGACTTTTCTCAGCAGTGGGACAAGTAGAAGAAAAGAAAGGATGATTTTTCTTTATTTTTCTAAGAAAATTATAGGCTATTTTGATGCCCCATTTCTATGGGTTTCTAAACTAATACTTTTGATAAAGAAGCAAAATTGATTGTTTAATTTTACAAGGTTAAACTCATTTATTTAAAAAAAACACACAGATTAAAAGCTAAGCTAAAAAATGCATGGTTCCTAATGGTCAGACCACGGCAGCAAAGTCGCAGAATAAGACTAGTCAAAAGTAAATTAAACACATTAATTTAAGGAATAACCGTGAATATATTAGTGTTTTATTATGACAGAAGTTTTTTTTTCAACTTAGCAACTTTTAGTACAGTTTATTTGATTGTCTGTGGTAAACCAGCCAGGTACAACATATAGTTTATAGGTTCTAACAAAAAATAGATTAGTCGGTAACAGCCTCACAGCTAATCGGCGAAATAAATCAAAGTTTTGGTTTTCAAACAAAATTAATCTATACAAATTACACCAGCTTAGAACCGAACCCGCACTCAATCGCTTACCAACCAGATTCCCCAACATTATCACCAACACCCTTCGAAAAAAACACAGGCATCCCTTCACAGATTGACATCTGTCAGGCCAGGGGTTTGAATCCCGGCTGGTGTAAAAATCTACCCTACATTCTACTGGTAGAATAAATTTTTAATCAAAATATTTTTGCGTCCCCCTGACGGAGGTATGATAATTCGCGCATTGTTGGTGACTGACAGAAGTTAAGTTAGGATGGGTGGCCTGACTTACACATGAATAAATTATTTGTTTGTCTATGGTGGGAATTGATGATGTTAAGTGTCATGGCGTCCATTTGTGCTTTTATGTATTTTTTTTTAATTGTACATGTGTATGCGTCTGTTGCGGCCATGATGATGGAGAATTTAGAAAGAAAAATTATGTTTCAGTGAAATGTAAGCTTGTAAAGCCGGTTAAAGACATTATAAGTAAGAAATACATTATTGAAACACTTAAATAATTCATTTCAATGACACCATAACACAAGTCTTATCTTTAAAAGTTAGTTACAAAAAATATTAGGGCAATAAAAAATATTTGAACAAATAAAGAAAACCTAGCCTTGTTCTTTTTTCAAACCATTTTGACTCAAGCCATTAAAATGTTGCCATAAAAACAGCTGCAGTCGTTAGATTATCGTTGCAATAAACTACACAACAAAGATACATAACTTTTATACCAAGTGAAAGTAAAGGATAGATGTTCAACGCCATTTTCTTTTATCTATGCTAGCCTAGTACTTCTTCATCATCAAAGTTGTTAATGGGCGTAACATTTAAATTAAATTGTACTATCAAGTATCGTTTGCTATTTTTACTTGGCAAGAAAAGTTGTGGCATGACCGTTAATGCTAACTTGGTAACGATACAAGAAAAATGTTAATGTGTGTTGTTGATCTAATCTCAGGAACTGATGGACTAACTAAGATATTACTATCAGTCAGTCTGCCTAGTCATTTGACACTATGTTGGGGTCAGCTCCCAGTCGAACTGGATGCAGCTGAATACCAGAATTTTCATGGAGTGACTACCTATCTGGCCTTGACAACTCAGTAACTGGATCACTCCTAGCCATAACAGTAACGATGATGACAGATTCTTCAAACTTCTGACTAACCGTAGCGACTGTACAAGATCTACAAATATCAGCTAAAGACAACCAACTAGTAGAACATTGTATTACAATATTTCATAGTATGTCTATTAAGTTCAAAATAAATGACGCAAACTTGACTTTGAATGTGACAATAGTATTTAACATTTCCAATCAAGATGTTCTTGTTCCCAAATGTCCTAACAATTGACCGATTCAGTCACACATTTTCCCAGCATACGAATACCTAAAAAAGATAAATAATTCACAACCCATTTCCCACAGAACCTACAACCATTCAAAGAAAGAAAGAAACCCAAAAACAAAGAAAAAAATACAACTTGACAATGTACAGCGATTAATTCCAAAAGAGAAACAATAAGAAATCCTGAACAAAAAGGACCAAAAGCGAACAAAGGTCGCCAATGTAAATGATACTTGTTCAAAAACCGTAAAAATTATGTACATACGTTGGAACGAGGAATATTTTAACTAGTCAAATATAACAGATTTGCGTCGATTCGATGCGGTTGTCGCTAGAGCGTCAGAAACTCTTCTAGTTACATATTAATAAGGAATTGTCTGAATTTCGGTAACTCTTGTTACCACCCTTGTTCTTTGCAGACATTGTTTCAAAGTGATGTATTTTATGTCAGTTTTTGAGCAAAAGAATATGGAATTGGTTGCTCAACATCTTTTGGGCTCAAACTTAAGAAATCGTTAGTTTGTAAGTGGACAATCTTTGTCTGCCTCTTTGCAAGTCTCACTATCGAGTCACCATCTTTGCAAAGTGTATTACGTTTATGAGAAATAGATTTAAAAAAATAGTGATTCGATTGTTGGCTGTTCCTTTGTCATAGTTTTTTAACTTTAAAGTTAGTTTCTTCTTCTCATTTATAATTTATTTCTTATCATCAGTAGCAAACATATCATGTCTTATTTAACGCTTAAGGATGACTAGCAAAATTTTTCAAATTATAGTCACTACTTTGGTTTTTTTAAAAAAAGATTTGCCTATTGCGTGCATTTTTTTTCCTTCATCATCAGAAGCAAAAACGGTCGTATCATGTATTAATTATAATTAACGCATTAAGATGGCTAGCTAAGCTCTTCAAATTAAAGTCTCTTCTTAGATTTTAAAAATATTATTCTTATTTTCAAGAGTTGCTTTGTTGAAGGCATTTCATCAAATACCTCTAACTTAACGTCAATAAAATCATTCCCTTCTTTTAAATGTGTTTCCATTGCCAGCCTTAAAGAAAACGTTCTACCATCACGCGAGCCAAAACTGTGGAATGGAACCACAATCATTTCCATTTGGAATTCTTTAGTGTACACGTTACACTTTAGTTTAGCAGAAATCTAATTTCCACAAACATTGTAGGCATCTAGGACATTCAGAACAGTTCCTAGTGCATTCCTACTTCACCTGAACGCGAAACAAAGTCACTGCACCCGAAATTACACTGGAATTGCTAGCATTCTTCTTGTGAATTTGAATTGTGTTTTTTTCAAATTAGAATGAAATCGTGTTCTTGAAGCAACATTTGAATATTTATGTTCGCTACAGCTGTAATTGTATGCAAAATAATCACTAAACTTAAGTATTACAGCTACCAACTTAAAAATTGTAAAAGAAACGATTACTTTCACAAAGAAATTTCAAATGACATATTGCTACCATTCCGTGCCCTTTCGACTGACAGACAAACACACAAATAGACTACTTAAATAAATATTTCAATGTTAAAAATGTTAATGTGTCGTCCAGATATCCGTGAGCCGTCTTAAATTTTGGGAAAGGTTAAAATGTACGGAGTTTTCCGGTGTAAAACAAATGAAGGGTCATCATTAGCTGGTGGGTCTAGGAATGTCTACTAAAAAAGAATGAACAGTAGCTGTATGTAAAAAGAGCTGTAGGTACTTGGTTAACAAGATGCGATGGGACAAATGCACTCACATTGTTGATTTTGAATAAATTTGACAATACTAACATAACAGTAATGGGAAACAAATATGATGAATGGCTGGTAGCGTCTGGAGGCACTATATGTATTGTAGAGACAGGAGCAGAAGAAATGCCTGGTGAACAATATTACTTGTGAAAGGGCTAGAGTATTCTCAGATATCAATTCATTGTTGACTCTTAAGACGAAAGTATATTTCAAGTAGGATAGAAAAGAAGCATACAACAGTGAATTGCATAAAGATGTCTCACAATGAGAAACCAATATAATTGAAGAGTCCTTTTAATACCTATAGATACTTAGACAATGACAATCTCAAAATCCCCAGAATGACAAAAACAAAACAATTGTCATTTATCATAACTTATTATCCACAAGGGAAAACCTATTTGAAGATGACAAATCATACATCGTAATTTGACATCATCAAGCTTGAACATATTTGTATATTTATTATTTGACTATGAATAAAAAGCAAAATTGACACCACCTGCTTTCGTTGCATTCGCAGAAACTCATTCTCCTCCCAACTGTCAGAAATAACAGGACACAATGAAATCAAACAGGCGTCCCATTGAACAACGACAATCCCATTCACGCCAAAAAAATCAGGTCAAAAATTAACAATAATCTAAACATGACAAAAATGCGCGCACGCATATCGCTCTAATTGTCGATTGTCTGTTTGCTCTTTCACACTTCACTATTTGTTGTTTTGCTGTCTCCGTCGCTCACGCAGCTGTCATGTGTGACGAATCACTTTGTCATTGTGTCAGTTTGGACGCTTCTCACCCTTTTGATGCGAGTCGTGATGATAATGTGTGCTTTCGCTTTTTAGGGTCCCTCGGGGTTGGTGTTAATTTTATTAAAATGATATTTTTGGATGCAAGAGAAAAGAGGGACGAAAATGATGGTGTAAATGAAATTAAAGTAGGTTTAATGCAGTCTGTAAAAGAGTAGGACCGTGAATTTATGACATTATTGTTATTAAGCGCATATTGCTACCTAAAGTAAGTAGACTAAAGGAAAGAACAGTCAATAAAAATTATGCTGACCAGAGAATAGACCACTGAAAGGTCTGTAATGAAACACCAAGAGAAACATCTAAAACTTAAAACACAGCTTATGAAAATCTACCAAATTTATCTGGTATGATACGCCTGGAACCTCAAAAAGGCAAGGAAACACAATTAGAACTTAAAAGAAAACCCATAGAACCAAAAGCTAACAAACAAACAAAACTAGAACCCAATAAAGTTATAGAACCAAAAGCTCAAAAGACCATCACCGCTCCCATGATCCGAAACATAACGCCAACAGAACACATACAGACACACAAAAGAATTATATTCTGTGTGATTGCATTGTACACAACCCTTTGGTTTACAGCTAAGCCCTTGTAATGTAAGGATTACAATACTAGGGACATTTGACGACTGCTGGAGCAGACATGTTTGGTAGTTTTGACGATGAAACTGTAATGAAAGATATTTTTTATAACATTTGTTGATGGTTGGATTGATGTAACTAGATACTGAGATACAGGTTTGTGCACTTTAATAAAACAAATAACACATCTGTTTAATAACGATTCTATAAAATCTTAGGATTTGAAGACAAGGTTTTCTCTAGAATAGGATACCTACACCTGATGACAAAAATATCGATTCTAAGGAGAAAAATACATACTGTGCCGACCAAAAATAAATTAGAATAAGTAGGATAATGATAATGATGAAAATAGTATCTAGATATTAAAAGAAAACCAAATAGAAGTAACCTTAGCATTAGAAACCGAAGAAGGAAACTCATAAACATCAAAGGCGTTTTCAGTAGAAGGATACCTATCAAAACTCCGATCCAAAGAAGACTGATGGATCAAAGAACAACGGTAGGTTTGGTAGCATCAATGACAGAAATTATCATGTAGCAAGTAACTGAACCTTATTACATTTCGTTTTGTAAGATACATGATTCCTGAGGTCCAAAACCACAGATGAACGGGAAACGAGGAAGCCTTGGTGGGGCTCAGGTTACCAGTATTTTGGTAACCAGTTACTAATGCTCAGTGAACTGTTTGCTTTTGTTTTTTATTTTTTATTTTGAACCGAAGTATCTTGAAAGAAGCTCTTGGTATAGGTGTATATTCAGTTGTAGGTGAAAATGTCGAGGGATATGCAATGTTTTTCATCAAGATCTCCGGTCTGTTAGCAACTGATTAATATAATTTTATATTGAGAATTTGAATAAAGAATCAGCTTACCCGATGCTAAATAGTTAAGAAATTTTTATGAACAAGACTGTGACTGTAGAAATAGCCTTTTTTGAGAGCAGAACACAACACAATACTAAAATATTCTACATGTCAGTCAAACCACATTTTTTTAACAATCTCTCTACATTCCAAGCTTTGAAACATAACATTAATACGGAAAATGGCAATGTATTAAGTAACTCCAATACAATATAACCCAGGAGTGTCAATGTATTAGAATACTCCTAATTATTACCAATTCCCGACTACCTACACGTTCAAAGGGCGAATTTTCCATTTCCAAATGAGGAGAAACCATCAACCAATCATAATTCGGGGAAAAGGTAACTTAACGCGAATCTATCACGGAACACCACGCCCCGGGGAAGTCGGGCAAACACGGACCCTCCGCTAATCTAATATTAAACACATTCGGATATTAGATACAAAGTGAGCATTCACAGAATTTAATAATCCCGCTGCCACACCTCTCTTTCCCTCCCATAGAGCCGTTTCTCTCCGACATGAATTATTAACAACAATTTTATGATTACATTTAGCATTGAGTGTAAGTGCGGGCGGGACGTGATACGAAAGTCGAATGGCCGGTGAAAAATGGCGGGAAAACGTTCCCAGTTAATATTTTATTGGTTTCGATAGGTTTGACTTATGTAAGTCAGCCGGGGGTTCCGGTAATTTTCAATTTTGTGCCTGAAATATTGATAAGCTGAAATCCCTGGTGTACACTTTATTGGATCACTTGGAGCTGACTTGCAGTTTTGATAGAACGTTGTGGTAGTTACTGAAGTTTTCATAGTGCGTTTTCGATTCATTATGTTTCAGGAGGGTGGTTTAAAGATGGCTTTACTTTGCTGGAGAGTGTTCTTTTAGAGCTCTATAAAAGTGAAAACATTGTTAATTCAAATCCATTTAACACCACAAAAACAAGCGTATTTATTCAACATACTTGAAAGACCATACCATCAAAAATATGCAACAAAACTGAAACTTACTTAAAAACTCCTTACACAAATATATACCCCAAAACGATTTACATAAAAATAGCTCATAACTTCCCAACACAATTAAAACGCAAGATCATACGTCAAACATAAAAAAACGCCATCAAAAAGACGCGAGCTGCTTAGCATACGCCGTTGCGTAAAACAGTTAGCACGCAAAAAACACGTTTTCTACACGACTTGACTTTGCCGTCACCCGGATGGGACTACGTCCTAGGAAATTCTAAGCACACGACGACCACTCAGCGGTCATTTTGACCGTGGGTGGAATATCAAGTTATTGTCTGAATCCTGACGAAAATGGAACCCAACAGGCAGGGGGTAATTGTGTTTCGTGTTTGCCCCACCTCCTCAAGGGTGGCTAACTCAATAATCGTCATATTTTGTACGAGTTACACTTGACGCCTCTTTTGGTTAAGAATTGCTTTCTAATTTAGTGTGCCGTGTACCGTGAATTTTGAGGGTCGTTTTAACCCCTACTTGAGTTTTTGAAAGGTTAAGTTTTGGTTCTGGGTGTAACAATTTCCAGTGTGAACAATACAGTCTTTAATATTTTCCAGATAGATGAACAAAGTGTTCCTTCCCTATTTTTAACTGACTTCAAAAAAATGGGGAGGTACTTAATTTGTTTTTTTTTGTAAATACTGCAAACAAGAAAGTCGACCAACTTTGAATCATTAATTAGGGTTCTTTTTTACATGTCTTAAGGCTCACTTTTATTTCAAATAGATAGTTTCAGTTGTAAATCTTCACAGTAGCCACATCTAAGGTCCAGACTACAAAAACCATTATATAAATTTGAAACGTAGACTTCGAAAACTTCTGAATTTACTTTAAACACAACTGCGATAATTGCCACACTAAATCCAAAAGGATACGAAGGAAAGATCAAGGACCCCATTAAAGGTACACCTGGCAAACAATATGTATTATTTAAATAACTAATCAGCATAAAACTGTGGCTCACACGCCGCCATTAGCATGCTGAGTAAAGATTTAATTCACATGTGAAAACCCTACTGGCTTCTTAAAACTCTAGGGTGTTCTGGCTTTTTGCCAGGGTCTGGTAATAGGAACTGCTTAAAAGAGACCTGGATTTTAGCTGGCCTTTTGGGACCCTTCGATTTTTAAAGTCAACGCAAGAAAATTCTTTGGAAGATATTTAAGTCTCAAGATTCAAAACACAGCATAGAATACTGCAGTCACTAATCTACTTGTCAAACGTACTGATTGGACATTTTTTGACATTAAATGTTCATTGAAAAAAAGTTATACTAAGCAGTCTATTTGCCAGTGCAACTTAAATTTTCAGCATTCATCCATCGTCATTTTGCTGCAAACATAGAAAATGCATGGAAGCCGTACAGAAAACTGAAATAATAACTTGTCACCTGTCAAATTAGGCTGAATCAGATTCCTCTGCCTCATTTTCGACCAATCAGACAAAAATCCATTTTTTTTAATCCAATAAAATAAATTCCGTTCACATCGATAAACATGGCCGACGCGAAAAAAATCATCTGCACGAGTGTCAATGGTTGACAATTAGCAGCATCGTCCTGTCTGATCCAAAATTTTCGCATAATTGTCATTCGGTAATTGAAAAACGCAATTATGAACGCAGAGAGCGTCAGTTAATTAATATTAAATTCTGAAATAATCGCCCGCTCTCCCCTCGCCCCCTCCCCGGGGAGACCGGGGACATGGACTGATTGAATTATAGGCAAATTTTGAATTTTGAATAATTCACGGGAGTGAGTTAGCCCTTTATGGCACGGCGGAGAACGAGGGAATTTTTGGTTTAATTAGGCCAGTTATTGTTTTGTCGAAACGGGTTTGTGGTTATAATTGTTTTTGGCATCTTTTTGCGTTGAAGCCATAAAGATTTAATTGCATTCCAGATAATAAAGACATCTTATCTGACATAATAATTGTATTTATTATACCTACGCTCATAATATTGATATAATATTAATAGCAGCTTTTTCTGACAAGTAATAACTGTGACCTAATAACAAATGATTTATGATATCAATATGTTAAAAGCACAATAACTGTTAACTTCTTAACCTTAGATAGACGCAACTGAATCATATTATTTTTTTCCACTCGTGAGAGACATCGCCCGCTGTCACGAAACGATCCACGATCCGCAACGCACTGATATATTACGCAATTAGTTATTCTCGATGGATAGACCAGAAAAAAGTTAAAAACAAAATGGTTCCTAGTTACAGATCAGTACGGACACCGCGGCTACACAAAATTCAATTTGGCCAGCATTTCGCAGCTCCCGCCGTGCGACAAACCAAACAATTACACATACGTGTGTCGAAAGCATAATTTTTCCACAAAAACTACGTGGAAATGTGAAAAAAACACACTCGCTGACGCTTTGTTAGTTTTTCGCGCCAACGCGTCGGCCATTTTTGACAGCTGTCAAACGCTGCGCTAGTGATTGCGTCTTTTGTAGTCGCACCTTTTTTGAGACACAGATTTTTTACATGGAAAAATCAAAAAGTCACCGCATCTGAATATTTTGAATGGTAAATATGAATAGCACAATGTAATCCCACACAAATTACCAGGGCATAGGAATATGAAAGCGATAACCGAGATGCATCGGCGATACGTGCACACAATCCTGTCTCATTTCAATACCTATTGTGAGGTCGGCGCTAGTGTCGTAACGTCGTAACGTCCCGTTCTACGGACACCCATCAGTCATTTAAGAATGAATACCATGACAATCGATCGAGATACGTAAGGTAACATGTCGCGCCTGAGTGACGAGTGATTCTCGGGTTCGTGACGGATATCGGAACGTTGACAAACGCGCGGCCGGCGTGGCGCACAGTTCTTTTTACAAATTTCAAGCAGAAGAAGTTTGACGTGCGATAGTGACGTGACGATGTGGACCTGTCAGTTTTCAATTGGCTCTCAAAGGGTGTTGACGTGTCGAGTCGGATCTAGATCCGAGTGTGGACATGTTAATTGTTGTGGACGAAGCGTAGGAGTCACATAAACACACCCTTGACGTTTATTATTGGCTTTCTAAACCTATTCGCGTGGAATTCGATATGGGTTTTTAAAGTGCGGAACCTATGTAGGCTATGAAACCCGATAGGTCTTGTTTAATCGATAAATATTATCGTATATTCCGATGAGAATCGATTACTAAAGCGGATACGAGTGGTTACTAAGTTGCAATAGTCAACATCATTAGGTATGTGTAGTGCAGTGAAGCGACGCGGTACGTGTCGTAAAGGATAGTTTTTGCTGTGTAGCAAGAAAAGTGTTTTGATCGTTAAAATTAACATATTCTGATGAGATACAGATTAATCACACGGTTGAAATTATTTTAATATAGCTGTGATGTATTTCAATTTTAGATGACTTTGGCTATCGCTAAATTATCTTTGCTTGTCTGTGATTTAGTATCGATGTACTTAGTTTCGATTTTCATTCTCAGCTTTACATTATTTTTTATAGCAACACAATCTTATCGCCTATCTACCAATGTGTTCTTAACCCAATTCCTACAACTTAATTTCTTGCGTCAAAAAAGCAAAAAACCGTAATTTATACTCAAATAATGAGCATTTAACTAAATGAGCCAAATAGCGTGGGCTTTTTTAGGTGTTAAAAATTGTATTCATTGCCGGAAACCAATGATTATTTCATCCTTTCGATATTAATTATGGAATTGCCTCTAAATATCGCAATCAAAATATTGGTCATGATTTAGACTAGCTTTTAATCGTGACTGCGCTTGAAAGACACTAAATAATTTTAACCTTTTCATTTTCCTTGAAAGTTTTACGTTTTTAGAGGTATCTAATATAAAGAAGGTGTATACTAAGATGAACAACTTATAAAACAAGAAGTGCAATGCAAGCCATATATATTGAACATTTCTACCAGGCAACCAGAATAAGGTGGATCAGTCTATTTGCGTTATATATTTAATCACTAGCTTCTGCCAGCGGTTTCGTCCGCGTGAAAAATGTTTTATCATCCCAAGGGATTTTTTTTAAACGTTGCTCCACACTAGGAACCCAGAGCCGGAACAATCTGTAGGTCATAAAAATATTTGTTCCGTGCGGAATCTTACCCGCGACACGTAGCGCAGCAGTCAATCGCTCAACCACTGCGCCAACCGTGCGCCCGTGGTTGAGCGACGTACATTATACCGGGATAAAAAGTACATGTGCTGTTCTAGACTATAATCTAGCTCTGTGCCAAATTCAGACATTCTGGCGACCATTCATCCAAACTTTCAAATTATAATATTAGTAAGAGAATTAAAATACCCAAATAAAACTACTACTATTTAAGAACTACTAACACTATCGTTAAGGGTTTAGTTCTCAAAATCTATTACCACTGTTCTTGTTCTTGAAATGTAATGTTTGTTTGTGTCGTCGTTTTGTGGCAATTAAATATTTTTTCTTTCTTTCTTTTCTTTCAAATAGCTGGATGTGAGAAGCAGCGATCCAAGCTATCCAAGGGTTGGTGTGACGACCTTTGGACTTATGTCCAATTGTCCAGGGACGCACTTCGAAATACCGACAATATCATGATTTCATTGTGGAAAAAGAATAGTGCTATTCGTCTTGTGTAGCTTTCTCTCTCACACCGGAATTATGATTTAATAAAGTAACTACAGTATTAGGTCTACATAAATCATGAAGGAACTCCACGTAGACGAAGTCTCTTACCAACCCATCCCAAACATCTAGCATCTTCTCAAGAAGAGTACCAGGGCAACATAATAATCTAGAAGCTTACCTGGATCTGTCGCGTCGAGAGTCTGCGACGGGGGCTGGCTGAGGGGTCCAGGAGTGCCTCCGGAGCCCGGGGAACGAACATCATCGTTTACCGCGCCACCGTATGACAATGATGAAGACGGTGGTCTCTGTGGACAAAAAAAAACTTATGGTTAGAATGTGTCATCATATATGGTTACATTTTAAAGATCTTGAGGTAACTCTACCAAAGCTTGTACGGTAATCACTCCACTGAAAAGTCACTCACTAAGTCACTTACTGTTAAGTACATAAAAGTAACAGCTATTTAAGTATAACAATAGAAAACGCAATTTCCAAAGATCTTCTTAACGGCATCGGTTCAAGAAATCATCAGCTTCATATCTTAAAAAAATGTTTTTTTTATTTCTATTTATTTACAGATAGGCTCGCGTTTGACCATATCTCGCCTGATGGACCCTGTCGAAAGCTTTCGAGATGTCAAGGGACGTGAATTGCATACGCTAGAAGATCCCTAGTTGACCGATTTCGGCTGAAGCCGTATTGACGGTCGGAACAATCCAAAGGTGATATCGACACTGAGTATCGGTCTGGATCTGTTGTCAGCAGAAGGTCCAAGCAATTGGCTGTATATGAATCAACATTGTCACAGGCACCCTCGTTGCCCCCTGCACCAGCTGGTCGAGATTTAGAAAGCTTTGCTTGGATCAAATTCATCTTCTGCAATCTTATATCTTGTCGTGCAGAGTGGTTAACCTAAGAGATGATGACATTGTTCATCTTTAGCACGCAACTATTCTGGCCGTCTGTTTGGTGCATCCGCACGTCTAAGCTACGGAACCAATTTTGATGGTTTTTTCCAGAAACGTATTTTGAAAAGGCATAAAAGTAGGTGTTCTCCTGACAAGAAATGATCAGCTTTTTACTCTGACACACAAGTCTAGTATTTGAATTACTGTTTTTAAAGTATTGACCCTTTGTCGGAAACACCATTCTAACAAGCTCTAACAAGGTACGGACAGTCTTTTTATATCAATTATAGAATTAAACATAATTTGGACCCCTGACAGAGCCGAAGCAGCGAGTCAATGACGCGAAACGAGCAACTGTGGCCATTCGACCGTGACAAAACGACCCAGCTTAAAAAAATAGACATATTTATATTGTTTGGACTTAGGAAGTTGTTATATGTGTGGTGAAATCATAATTACACTAAATACTTATAGGTTGTACAGTTGGTCTAGTGGTTGCAAGTGCTACTGTCGACATTGAGGGCTTTTTCATCTGGGTTTTCCTGGTAACTTCTGATAGCTGTTGTAGTCTCTGGAACTAGATTTTTATTACATGGGACTTAAAATGTGATTGTTTAATAAGGCACACCTCTGCCTTACCCATCGGGGTTAAAGGTGTTATGTTATAAATGTTATATATTGCTAGATCTTTTCACTTTTTATAGTGAGTACAACATAGAAAAATGGTACGTCAAGATAGAACAGCCATGATTATGATCACTCATTGTGATGACCAATAACTAGCAAATCTCATTAAAACAAACTCACCAATTAACCAAACCTAACGACAACGCAACCAAAAACCAGAAACCGTTTGTCCTTTAACGCAACCAATAATATTCTCACTCATTTATTCCAGAAAATCACCACCTCTTAGTGCTTCCTACCCTCAATTAGAAACAGACTTCCTAAAGACGTTAAATTTAAAGTGTTTGGCTATTGTTGTAACACTTCGGCTCCTGTCGTAATACTTCGGAAGCACTCGGCTAATGAGGCGTCGCGCACGCCACTAAGGCATTAGCGCTTGCGCGGTGGGCACCTGCCTTATGGCCAGTTTGTTATGGCCAGGTTATGAAATAAGGAAGTCGGAGAATATTAAGGACTTAGCTATGTGAATTTGTGGTAGTTAGGACGGCTGGTAGTATATTAGCGGAATTACTAACGTCTGTAAGACCAGGTAGTCGGTAAGTAAAGTTGATAAATCTTAGTAAATATATTGACAGGATTTAAGGAAATAATACCAGTCTATAACGGACCCCTTGAAGGATAAAGGCTTCTTCTATTTTAGACCATTTTAGGGCACTTCTTCTTTCATTCATACAAAAATCTTTGTGAGGCCAGCGCTATATATATATTAATATAGAACATACCGTTCTATAATCTGAATATTGGAGGTTTCAAAAATTAACAACTTGAACTCATTGACACGAAGAAGTAACAAACAAAATCGCTTTAGCGCTTTAGCTGCTTTAGTAGCTTTCTGTTAAAAAAAAATAGCAATGTGCCAATTAATATTAAAGTATGCCGAAAATCAATAGTAGGTTGCTGAATTGATAAATTGTGTTTCCAGCGACGATCAAACCCACAGCTTTTCGCTCGCCAGTCTATTCTTTAACCCCATTGAAATGTAGATTACTAGTCGCCTCCAAATAAAAATTTCGACTGCCGTCTTCACACCCAAAGTACCTATACTTTAACCCTATCCAATCCAACATTTCGACTGCCACCTTCGCATCCAAATTACTTACATTCCCTATTTCCATTACCACATCTATGATTGATAACCAGCACTCGACTTACCAGTAATTACCGAAAAAACTCGCGTTTAATTGCAGCCATGATAGTTTCTAACGATCGTTAGTCAGAATATAGGAACTGATGTATTGTTGCAGTTAGCTTGATCGCTCTTGTAATGGTGTTCATGATTTTTGGCTGGGAAGCGAAGGTTTGATGAAGTAACTGCTTGTATTTACAAACAGGTACAATATATCTGGTACCTTTCCATAACTATACTAGTATTTTATAACTTACGAATTTGGTATGTCACCAAGGAAAAGAATATCATTGTACTGTCCTGGCCATATCAATAAAATTATTCACATTAGACATCTAGAACTCTTTAACCGGCTGTGTGTCGTAATTACCGAAACAACTAAAAAACCATTGTCAATGTCAATGTTTCATGTTGATCCATATTTTAGACACTCAAGGGGTAAAGGTTCCATATGACTGCCCTCAAAACTTCCACCCTTCAACTCCTCCTAGTGTGATACCGTCAGTGATGACTACTGGAAAAGGTGGCCTTCTACTTCAGACAAAAGCAGAGATGTTTAAGGTTTTAAAGAACAGTTGCATTGATTAGCAACTAGTCCTCAATAGACAGGTCTTACGATCCTAAACGGTTACTATCTCTAATTTGCACACAACTTCGTAAAGCCAATCAGTGTCGCATGTTCATTCAAACTAATCTCATTTAGTGTTCAAATGTATGCTTTTGAGTAACACCACAACCTTTTAAGTGGGGACTTTTTATGAAACCTGTGAGGAAAAGACAAGAGTTGCAGCTATATGGACTTCAGCATCTCCAAGTTCATTGGTCCAACTACATTTACATGTATTTAAGTTGTTGTTTCGAGTTTTTCCATAGTGAAAATAGGATTTGAAAACGCCTTCCTTTTGCTGTTGTTTTGTTGTGCCGTTTATTTCAGGTATATTCGTGCGTATATGTCATTTTCTTCCGTGTCAATATAGAACAGCTATCCGTAAAGATAATTCCCTACTTAGATACAAATAGTACATACCAGTAACTGAAACCCACATATAGACACAGCACGTTCTAGCATGAACGTTTAGAATTCCTAAACAAAAATAGACTGGGCAACTGGCGATTTCAATAATCATTAGGCAGTACGAACGTTTTGGTCGACGTGAGTGGAACATGTGTTTGAAACGCCTTTCGTTTGCGCCCGTAATCATTTGTTTTTCACTAGATTTGGTTTTGTTAAAGAAAATCAACTCTCTATTTCTGAGAAATAATATCTATCAAATTCCATTTTCTTTCTATTGACCAACGAAGCATAGTAAGTCTATATCAAAGTGTCTGCAGAGCTTGGATTCCATTCCGAAAATCTGATTGGGTTTATCTAACAGGCGTTCAGTATATGGCTATAGACCTCTGAAATTAAGATTTAATTTTGTTGGTAAAATTTTACATCTTTGACAGTCTGTAGGGTAGTCAAAAGCCAAAAAATTTACACCAGTCTTGCCAAGAGTTGTAGGTCAGATAGGCAGTCGGTCTACGTAGAATACTGACACTCTGCTGCTAACCTCAAAACCGACCTGAAAATACATAGTTGGGAAAATGCTCCAGCAGATTGACTGCCATCATTCTGTACCACCATATTAGACCTGTCAAGAAAACTATTCAAACGCCTGTTCGAAATTCAAATCCAACCCTTCACCGAATTCTTTATAAAAAATTGAACGCCATTTGGCTACAGATGATTAAACTCATTCAAATTACGAATTGGTAGCCATTATTCGGTTACTAATCGAATATTCTGATTCGTTTGACAACGAAATTAACTCGATAATCGAATACTTGGAACTGATTAGGCTGTGTTATTACCTACTACTGTTGATATTATTAGTAAGTAATTAGTTATTGATTAGCAGAATTATATTGTATCGTATTTGGTAATTAATTAGTTATATATGTGATGTGTGATAGTATTTTGTCTCAGTTGTGAGATTGGGGTCTCTATCTTGTTGCAGTTGAAAGGGTGCCTTTTTAGGTGTCATTCTTGATAATCATTTGACAAGATGATGTTAGCTCATCCGTCGATTCTTCATCTTACAACAAATGTTTTTAGGTAAGAATATAGGTACCCAATACTTGATTCTCAATGTAACTATAACACATATTCAACCAAATAGATTCATAACTAGCTATAAAACGGAAGGATAAAACTAACCTACGACCCTCAACGATAATGTAGCCTTTTATTATTGAATGAATTTTCAGAATAAGTACTTTCAGTATTTCCGTTCTACAAACAAAATCGTAATACAAAATTCAATAACAGCCCTAAAACTAAAGCCCTCACGGACAGTAATTGGTGCAGACACCTTCAGTTATTTTTTAGCGGCAACACCGGTGAACCGTTTCACACCATATGGGACGAATGCATCATTACCGCATTATTGTTATAATTCTGTTTGCCCTAGTGAGCGGCCATTTTATGTCGTTAGCGGATTTGTAATAACCATAGACAGGGAGAATGGAGTGAGCATTATCCAAGTGTCAAGTGCATAGGTAGTAGATTGTTGGTAGTGGTAGTGGCGGTTATAGGCAGTCGTTCCATGAAAAATACTAGTGCTCAGCTTCATACTTTAAGACTTGAAGCCAAACCCAAAATCGTTTAAAAAAGGCTAGATTATATAGTTTGCTTGAAGTGAATACGGGCAGAAAAGTGTGACAGAGAGTCAAGCGCTCGAGCGGCCTGACGTTCCCTTTTTCTAGAATTCGGATTTGGGCTACATCACAAGCATGTAGTGTCACCTTCTTCGGTACAACCACAAAAAAAGAGAAAGGTATTGGCTGCGGTCACTTTGGCTCTTTCTACAGAGGGCCAGTTTTAAAGGTTTTTCTCAGTTCGTGGGCAATTTTGTAGGGGTATTTGCCCCTCAGTTCATTCTCTTTGTTGTCTCGTTAGTGAAACCGTAACAACTCGACTAAAGTATAGTGACGGAAATTGATTAGTAATCGATTTTGTTTGTTTTTATTTTTAAATTGGTGTATGTTTTGTGACACCTGTTTAACTTGTCCTGTGTTGAACAGTTTTTAATGATTTTGTTAACTGAAATCGCCAATAGGCTCTAGGCAAGTCATATTGTGATGATTTTACTTGTGCCTTCTCTTCATAAGAAGAGGCCTGTGACGGTGCAAGTTGGAAAATTACAGGCTGGTTTAACATAGGTAGGTACTGTAAGGGGGTAGCTCAGAGAGCTTTAAATAATAATCAGAAATTACTTTCATACGTTATATTTTATCAAAAACGTGCTGCATTCAGGCGGGCACGTACCGAAGTGACAACCAAAGTTAAACAAAAACATCTTTTACAAGCGTTCCGACTCCAATCACCTTCCAAAACTAAATAGTTGCCTCTAAATATGTGAGGTCGAGTCCTGTACTGTGAAGTACGTAACTTCATGTTATTTTAATTTTGTTCCTTATTTCTGTTCTCGATTTGAATTTCTTTCTATTTCGTCTTTATAGACAACGTTCTATTTTCAGTCGCCATTTTGTGTTTGCACTGTCCAGCAAACTTAACAAGACACCACAAACAAGCAGTTTAAACCCTCAAAAAATAACAAAATCTAATTACAAGTTACACACCCCATTACACGTATTCGTCAACACCAATATACTACCAAAAATATATAAAAATAACACTTGATTACTCACTTCGAACACAGCAATTATTTTTAACAAACAAATCATTGAACGGGCTTACGCCGCGGCAGGGTTAACTTTGGTTAAGAAAACAATACGGCACAACGGATCAGGGTTGTACGTGCGAGGTAGATGGTAGATAATTTTGATTGAAGTCTGTAGAAGGGAAGAAAGGTATGTAAACGTGTGTTTGATGAATAATGTAAGTAAGGTTTTGAGAATTTGTCTGCAAAGAAGAAAGGTACACGTGGATTTGTGGAATAATGTAGCTGAAATTTTGAGAATTTGGGATTGAGATAGTCTATCTAAGTGCTTAAGTAATGCCTTGTGATGCTGGGTTTTACATTAAAAATAGTGTTTTAGATAAAATTTGGTAGGAATAGATTTCATGGGACTTGTAAATAATTGGGTTTAATAATGGAACCAGTGCCGAAACCTTCAGCGAAAACAGACTACAGAATAGAAAAAAATATACATTATTATAGATCACAAAAGTTACGTGTCATCTGTTATGTTATGTTATAATCAAAAGGTCAGAAATCAACCAGCATTTATATCTACGTTTTGATCAATTAAATTGGTAATAAATTAGAAAAGTAACATTTACATTTTTTCAGTCTGAAATCCAACCTGGTACAGGTTGGATTTCAGACTGAAAAAATGTCACATTTCCGACTACTACTTAAATCCCACATTTCCGACACCATAATTTTCAACCATTTCCTACACCTACTCAAGTATTTGTCGTCAGGACCATCCCTGCACGGACCCCTGAATCAACCCGTCAGACGCACGCAACCGATGAATTAAATCGAAAACAATTCGTAAAAAGAACAATAGAACGAAGGGTTTGTATAAAACTTCGAACAGGGGCGCTACCATGAGCTCTTAAAGCCAGGTTATTTCCACTGTGCGTAAGGGACAGATGTATACAAGTCATATACATCTGTTCATCACGCACAATCGCAGAAGTTCTGCGCACGCGCCGACCAGGTGGGGGTGGCTGTAAATGAAAGATGGTTAAAGAGGGTAATGTGACACCGTGTTATTGTTTTTGTGGAGAATTTAAATGTGCTTTGTATTTTGTTTGTGGTATTGATTTTATTGTGGTATCGGATTAAGTTTTTCTTTGTAATGTTCTTTTGTTTATGTTAATGGCAGGAATATTTAATGCTGATCGGTAGTTTAATTCAGGGATATATAATGTTCATACTCGTTTATGACCAAAAACACGTGTTTATTAACGACAGGAAGAAGAATATATATGCAATTTGTTGCTTCTAAGTATAATCTTGATTGTTCTGCAAAGTAATATTTTCTTGTATTATATTATACAAAAATGATATTTATTTACCACTTTGGTCTCTGCATCAAATTCTAATCTCATTTTTCATCTTTAGTTAACTAAAAGAAAATGCTGAAGGCATTAAGTCTGCCTCTGTACGTTTGTGTTCACAAAGTATTTTTTTTTATATTTGCAAGCATAATTCACTATATTACTGGATACACATGCACCTAATCAAAAGCTCTAACATTTCCAGTCCCAAACTACCCTCAAATCGCCTTTCAAACAACACTACCTACAACTTAACTACAAAAAAAAAAACGAAAACAAAAGGCTGTTACATGAAGACGTATAGCAGTGCCCGATGACACATAAGTAAAGTTTCATTTGGCCACATTAAAGATAATGGAATAGTCGGGTACTATGGGAACCCTCCCCTGGGGGGGACTGTCCACGCTCCGTCTTTATCAGAGGACATGTATTGAGCTTTTTAACGGTTGATTTTGGTAGATGACCCTCTGGAAGATAGTAAAAAGTAAGGATAACCCACTTTTAACTACCTAAGTTCTTACTAGGTAATTTGGATCTATTTTTTGCATCTTTGATGTTCTACTCCATAGGACTTACTATGCTTTGCAATGGGCAACTGGCTTTATATTTCTGACTGGCCATCTACTATTAGTTCGAAAATATAAATTGACGTTTTAATGATTTGAACATGTAGGATATTATCTAAGATTTAGTATTAAAAGCACTTAGGTTCGGATTAATTGCACGTCAGTAGGAAATCTTGGAAGACCAAAGGCTCCTTTTTACTGCTACGGCATAAAACGTTGTTTTAATATGAAATTGACCCATAAACTGTACATTTTCATACATACTGAAAACACAAAAGAATTGCATTTCCTTCATAAAACTAATTAGACATATTATCATTTGCATTGAGCATAATCTCATGAAAATAATTACCACGCATAACTAGACCATTTTCAATTTCTCACACCATTTGAACACATCCCAATAATTGCTAATACACTTATCCCTTCACTATACTTTCGCGCTCAGCGTCATTTGCAGCGATCCAAACATTACGCTGAACATAATGCTATGACAAACATAATGCTGCGTTTGCACGCGTCGCGTGGCGGGTGTCGGGTGACGTGGGAACCGCGATCGTTTGCCAATTTACTACGATTTTGGGGTGGGCATAGAACTTGGTGTTCTTATGACTCTCTCTAGAGATATTGGAATTGTAATTTCTTGTATACTTACTAATTGTGGTGATCTGAGTAAAAGGTTAACGTGATTTCTCTGTTACACAAGATCCTTCCTACATGTTATTTATTTTCTGTTAAAAAGATTTTTTCATCTATGTTTTATATCACGTGCAAATAACGATCAGAAAAGACAGGGCTGCCTGACTCATAGGACAAAATATTAAGAAGCTAAGGACAAAGAAGTTTCTACCTTACGATGGATGATTCTTATTTATGTGGAGTGAAAGAGATAGATTAGACAAGACCTAATGATAAGGTATTAAGTGTTAAACCCATAAGTGATATACATTTTAACAACCTGAAAGGCAGATAAACCGAGGAGATAGAAACAGAAGAAAATTGAGATGAAGACCTTCAAGGGCTGATTAAATCTGCCGAAGCATATCATTTTTTACAAGCTTTTATTTAACTTGTAATGTATGCATATGTTTGTATGTATGTATGTAAGTGTGTTCGGGTCAAATCTTGCAACTGAATTTTAAAACAGTTATGCGTGGTTTAGCTAAGTGACGTCATTCTAAATGCAATATGTTGGACCGCCCAAGATGGCGGACTAGTTATTATTTGTGCACTGCCATGATATGGGTATCAAATGAAAGGTTTTGCTGAGATAAATACGAAAAAAGCTTGCTTTAAAAATCATTTTTTTTGCGACTTGCATTTTGAGTATCTTATTTATTTATGGATAATATTTTTGTGTTCACCAAAAATCTAAAGGTACATCTATGTATGCATTTTTAAAATATTGATCTTAAACCCGTTTAATTGTTTTACTATAATTAAACTACTCGGCCAACAAAATATGTTGTACCAAACAAATTCCAAATTAACACCAAGATATAACACTTTTTTATTGTAGTGCGCTGCAAATATTCTATTGTAACAATAACTATTTTATTCTTCCCCGAAAAATACTGATCGTGCACCAAATATTCCTGCTCGGGAGCTTAGGGCACCCCGACACGGACAGGTTAGGTTCGAACGAGGTGACGTGAGCTGAAGTGAGCGAGCAAAGCGAGCGAACTCAGCTCCCGTCATCTCGTTCATGTTAGGTTACTTTAGACCCTGCGGACGGAAATAGGAGCCCCGCGCAGCGGGGCTCCGTCGACTATGTTGCCTAAGTACTATACATTTTGCAGTGCATTATCTGAAGTAAAACTAAAAAAATAAATGCTTGTTTTTAAAATTAGGTGTATTACTATTTTTACAAATTTGCAACAGTTGTTAAATAGATGCTCGTTATGACATATTTTAATGAACATATTTTGGTGCACATTCAGTATATTTGGTGGAACACAGGCAAAATTAGGTAAATGAAATGGGAATAAATTGAAGTACTTTTAAATACCATCCTTTATTTATTATCGACTTCAAATGTATGTATATACAGGCTGGGCCAAAAATCGTGGATCAAACGAAAGGAGGCGATATTTAGGATATTTGGGATCAATGTTCATGCCTGCTATGTGAAAAGTCACCTTTTTTGCGCGAGGAACAAATACAGGAACTTTTGACCGGACTATTTACTTCGCTTTAGTTAAAAATGAAAACAATAGGTCATATTCTAGTTAAGAATAAATTTAATAAATTAATTTTATATCCAAAAGGCGAATAAAACCTAGGAAGGTCATAAATTACCGAAAACTTTTTTTTTGCTTCTTAATCTATGTGTATTCGGATCAAATCTTGCAACTGAATTTTAAAGCAGTTATGCTCAACCGATTAAGGATCCCCTAATCTACGGCACGAAATATTTTGTGCAAGAGGATAAAATGCATGCTATCTCATCCTATAATATGTCCGAAAGAGATAGATGCTGTGATGAGCAGTTAGAAGCTAGTTCGTGTACGAATTAGCACATTTGCAAATTTGTATCGAAATGGCTGATGATTTAGGACGAAAACGAGCTCGCGAAATTTTATAAACAGACCTATGGGAGTCTGGATATCATGAAAAAACGACTAAATGTATATTTTCAAAATAAAATTATTTGCTTTGTTGAATTATTAATCTATCCCTTTAAGGAGACCGTTTTGCAATTTTCCTTTTTCTTATGATATTTATTTCCTCCCAAAGATGCGTTAAAATTGGTGTTGAAATATGGAACTTTCGACGCTCATAACTTTCAAATATTTTTTGGGGTAGATAATGATGAGACATATTGATATCATTTTTGATTTTGAACGTACATCGTCAAACAGTGGAGTAATCGCTAGACTACGTTTGTATGGAAGAATGATCGACTAGTGTAACCTTAAGATATAATTTTGCATACACGTTTGATTTGAATGACAATGCACAGTAATCTAAAAAGCTTGTTTAAAAAAAGTTTTTTTAATTGGATTTTTTTTTCATATAATTTTCATTAACTACTACGTTGCTGCAAGGAAAGGTTAAAATTTTAGTAAAGGCTCTTTTGAAGATTAAAATATGGGCAGGGGTTACCTCAAAACTAGCAAAAACTTCAACCGAAATGGTTGGAGCAGTTTTTCAGTACAAAATACAAAGGCCGTCTGCTCAATCCCAGGTTTGATTCCTGGAAGTGAAAGTTTTTTGCGACACCGTCAGAAAGATGGACAAAAACGTTTGTAATATGTTTAACAGATGTTGCAGCCATCTTGGAATTTTGGCTTGATTGACAGTATGAAGTAGATGAGTATTTGATCAGGAAACAGTGTGTGTTTGGAGAAATATGGTTACCTCCACTTTTTATTTTATGCAAATGTAAATGGTGGAGATCCTCCATTTGGAAAATTAAGATAGGTATGTCATGTGATTTATGATTGTCAATAATCCTGTTTTTAGGTTTCCGTACCCAAAGGGTAAAATCGGGTCCCTATTACTAAAACACCACGGTCCATCTGTCTGTCTGTCTGTCACCAGGCTGTATCCCATGAACCGTGATAGCTTGACAGTTGAAATTTTCACAGATGATGTATTTCTGTTGCCGCTATATAAAAATACTAAAAACAGAATAAAATAAATATTTAAGTGGGGCTCCCATACAACAAACATGACTTTTTTTGCCGTTTTTTTTGCGATAATGGTACGGAACACTTCGTGCGCGAGTCCGACTCGCACTTGGCCGGTTTTTTGTGTTAGTAACCTCATTACAGTTGCACTAGGATCTAGATTCTTTTTCGAATCAATGCGGCCGGGTAAAACTACCAACTACACACAAGCAGCGTTGCTGTGTTCCAATTTGTAACGTATGGGTACAAGTACATGAAGCATTTCAGTTTCTCTATGGATGGCAAACACCTTCTATGACTCTGGTATTGTGGTAAGCTTAATTCCAATTTCAAAGATAAGATGATTATTCACAAGCATCGTTGCTCTGTATAGTTTTGAAAGTTACAAGTATTATTACAAGCACATGAAACATATCATCATTTTCTTTACGATGGCAACACTCATACTATGCCTACTAAAGATATCCATAGCTATTTCACTTACAAGGTATTCCGTTATACAGTAAAGGTTCCCGACAGCGTTTCTGCAAAGGGTTTTTGAAAAAATACCCTCACGATAGGTGACATTGCAAACTCTTTACGCGGCAGTAACCATCAGGTAGTCGCTTGTTTGATTGCCACCCAACTGCAAAAAATAATCTAATCTTTTCCTTAAGCTTAAGCCATCAAATTTAGACACTATAAACTCACACGTCGCGACGCCTCCACTACTTAGTATTCAACAATACTTAGTACTATCCACAGATCATCGAGCTGTCTCAGTGGCCAATCCATAGAGACAGCATTGTCATTTCCATAGAAACCAAGCGTATGCCCCTTTTACTCATAAAAATTGACGGCCAGTAACAATACAGACTACATATAAGTCATTTATGACAGCCGAAATTTATGCTCAGCGCAGTTGTGCGGCCACGAATATTGTTAGTAATGCCATCTAGCTGCGGAGCTTGTGGATGACTTATAACAACCACACAGATCGATATACAAGGTTGTAGGATTGAGATGTGGTGCTGGAGAAAGATCATGCAAATTCCTTGGACCGCCTCTCGAACTAAGGACTCCATCCTCCGCGAACTGAATAACAAGATCAGACTGTCCACGATCTGCCTTCGTAGGATATTGGAGTTCTTTGGTCACAACCCAGAAAGGATGGAAACAACCTAGAACATCTGATGGTTACTGGCAAGATTGGAGGGAAACGTCCTAGAGGACGCAATTCATTAAGTTGGTCAGACCAAGTCCGCACATCGTTAAACACCAAACTGCACGATGCTCTCCATGACGCAAAAGACAGGCATAGATGGCGCAAATTAGTGAAGGAAAAGTTGCTTCCACGACGACAGCGAAATCACGACCGTCAGTAATGACGAACACGACGCGAGGAGGAGGTTTGAGGGAAGTTGTAGTAAGGAAAGCTTGTCGAGGTCGGTCCGTGGATGGATGGCCAGCCATTTCTTACCAAAATTCCTCCGTGGCTTTGAAAGAAGGTTAAGCCGTTGCGAAAATCTGACACCAGTCTTGCCAGGGGATAAGATGTAACCCAGTCACTGGGTTGAAAAGGTCTGAATGAAATGAAATGAAAAACAATGGCACTCAGCTGCATCCGAGCTGACCCCAAGTTGACATGTGCGTGTGGATTGAGAGATCTTTTCGAAAAACTCTTCCAATCCCAACCAAATTATAAGAGCATTTAGGAAATAATTGTGAAAACTTCATGGTAAGGTATAAAATTTGTGAAACCTAAACAAAGAAAGTTAGAACTCATTAACTGGATCTCTCAATCTGGACAACTGAAGAAAAAGCCATGACGCGTATCCAAGAATATACTGCCTATGTGTTTATAATTTGCATTTTAAATAATTGTGAAGGATTTGTGAAAGCTGCTAAACAAAATTTCGATCCGTTTCAAAGCCACGTATAAGATTTATAACGTTTTAAATGGATCACTCAGAGTGGACAATTTTCATTTGAGTGATCTTGTAAAACACGACCTAATACTGAAAAAGTATGAATAATTATCATGTTTATTGCAAATTATGCTTCTGGGAAAATTTGTGAAATAAAAATCGTGATTGAAATCTTACTGGTCCAAGAGAAAATGAAAATCTTGTTTTTTGTCGATCGTCCCAACTGAGAGATCTTTACTTTGAAATATATTTAATAAACCAAAACTTATAGGTAGAAGATAAATGAATCAGAAATTGTGAAAAATGTTGTCCTAAAATTTGACGAATCAGTCGTCCCTGTAAGTGTTATACTTATAAAGATAAATCATTTTTTACAATCCTTAAGGAAAACGTTGAGTAGGGTAGACATATTTTTTTATTTTGTCGGATTTTTTGACAGTGTAAGTATCTTATTCAATATTACGTTACGTAAATTATACTTCATCTAGTTTTAAAAATATGATCGACATGTAAAAGTGTTTGTACAAACCTACTTACAGAAATAAATCATTTATCATTTATCATTATCATTCAAACCGTCATTATCATTAGTACATTTTTGTCACACTAATGTTTTTTTAAATGTGGTACATATTAAAAAGGACGTGACTACGTTTTTTAATATAAGAAATGAAATGGGGAAATAAGGACAAAAGATTGTAACAGGGGTCATTTATAGACATTAATAGGTGACGTTTCCCCCAGAATCCTCACCATTTTTTTCGATAGAATTCGCTATTCCAAGTATGCCAAAAGTAGTATTGAAATAGTGCTAAATAGTGCTACTATGCACATAAATGGTGGTACCACGGTACCTTAATAACTCGGAAACCCTTTAAGCACTGTTTCCGAGATTTCGCATGGTTTTCGTTTCGGACTTATTGATTAAATAGAGAAATAAAATAAAAAGTTTAAATTAAAAAGGTTATTTTTTTTAGTTACCTTAAAATTTCTGAACTTTTTGTGTGTAAGAATTACTTAGAATTAGAATTACGAACTTAGAATTCCTTAGTAAGAGCACTACACATATAGTACTTAACTTTGCAGAAACTTGTCATTTAAAAACGTAATTTTATATTATTTAAATTGAAACCAGAACACCAGAAACAGAAACCAGACATAAATTACTTGTATAAAACCGTTTAAAGTGCATCATAATTTGAATTGTACAAAAAAAAAAAAAAAACAAAAATCAAAATAGTTTATTTCAAATAAACCTTAAAGGTACTTTTGAATTGTCAAACAACAAAAAAATATGACTCAAGTTGCAAATTCGCAAACGTCAGTAGATCTCAATGGAGAAGAATTTGCAAGAAACTCCACGGACACTCTTTTCCATCAGTTTCAATTACAAGTTTTTGGTTACATCATACTTGTTAAAAAAAAAAAAATACATATACCTATGTGAGAACGATGCAAAAAGACGTGCACGTAAAAGCGTCTAGAGTAACAAACAATTTCAACATAAAAATGCAATGACAGGCCGAGGCAGCTAAGTTATGACCAATCCCAACTGATGGCGCCCGTTCACGAACATGACGCATGGATCGGCACCACTCAGCTCAACCATTATGGAGGGAACCGAATGATCCAACACATGTGCCACCATCAGAGAGAAATTAGAGAGAGCATGACACACTCAAATGCCAGGGCACACAGAAGTCAACCAACGACACATAGGTAGATTTACAGTCGGAACATAGTACTCACACATGTGCTGTGCAGTTATATAATACTAAAAGAAATTGAGTTTATACAATACAAATATATTCATACAGTCTTCAGCAGCTCCAACAATACTGCAACACTTTTCTGCCCATCACTAATTGTTTTTGCGCCCTAATGGCTGCGGAGCGGGACCAGCATTTAGCCAAGCATTTTTATCAGCGATGTAATCCCCCAACTTATAATATGCTTGCCTGCATAGTGTGCGTTTTATACAAGTTTTAAATTTCGTCTCATTCAGTTCTAGAATGTGGGGAGGTATTTTATTGTAACATTTTATACAGTACCCCATAAAAGATGATGCTACTTTAGCCAGCCTGAAACCTGGCTGGATTAATTGGTTCCTATTTCTAGTAACATAATTATGTCTGTCGCCGTTTTTACTGAAAGAAGTACCGGTAATGATTCCGACCGGCGCGGCAATATGGTCACCGTACTCAACGTTTTCCTCAAGGATTGTAAAAAATGATTTATCTTTTTAAGTAAGGGACGACTGAAGCGTCAAATTTTAGGACAACATTTTTCACAATTTCTGATGCATTTATCTTCTACCTATAAGTTTTGGTTTATTAAATATATTTCAAAATAAAGATCTCTCAGTTGGGACGATCGACAAAAAACAAGATTTTCATTTTCTCTTGAACCAGTAAGATTTCAATCACGATTATTGTTTCACAAATTTTCCCAGAAGCATAATTTGCAATAAACATGCTAATTATTCATACTTTTTCAGTATTAGGTCGTGTTTTACAAGATCACTCAAATGAAAATTGTCCACTCTGAGTGATCCATTTAAACAGTTATAAATCTTATACGTGGCTTTGAAACGAATCGAAATTTTGTTTAGCAGCTTTCACAAATCCTTCACAATTATTTAAAATGCAAATTATAAACACATAGGCCGTATATTCTTGGATACGCGTTATGGCTTTTTCTTCAGTTGTCCAGATTGAGAGATCCAGTTAATGAGTTCTAACTTTCTTTGTTTAGGTTTCACAAATTTTGTACCTTACCATGAAGTTTTCACAATTATTTCCTAAATCCTCTTATAATTTGGTTGGGATTGAAAGAGTTTTTGGAAAAGATCTCTCAATCCACACGCACATCAAGTTGACTACCATACCCAGTTGGAAAAAGGCTACACAGATTGATTGGTGTCTCTAACCGATGCTGGCGCGACGTTCCGTGCTCTATGGCACCTACACTTAGTATTCCTAACATAAATACTAACCAAAATCGGTTGCTTACTAAATTAAATATAATTAAACAATGTAGCGTCCAAGGGCAGGTTTTATGTCTATTTAATCTATGCTATTTATGTCACCGCTTTATGACAAGCGTGATCGCCATGTTAATGTTATGGCGCCTGCGTTCGCGCATATTTGGTAACTTTCCTTGTATTGTTTAATTGATTTGTGTGTCTGTCTTTTTTTTTTTTTTAATCGAGGTTTTTTTCCTGAGTCTTATTTGGATTAAGTTTGAGTTTTATGGTTTCCGTATGAGATTATGATGTAGCTATAGTAGAGTACAACTTATGTTTAGTATATTTGAAATTTTGATGTAATATTTGCAAAGGAAGTATCTATATGGAAACCATTATTAAACGGAAGTTATTATTAAACGTACAGAAATTTCAGGTATTTTTTTTATATGACTGTGAATCTTGGCAAACCCAAGACATTGTTTAGAATGCGCCCACTTTTCACCAGATATGTCCAGTTTCATCAGTTATGGCCCCATAAAAGGGCATGACACAAATCCAGCTTATGAATGAAACATATTGTGTCAATAATACATAATACCTGTTCCCACGGCTATTTCATTTCAAGAAATATAAAAAGTTAAGAAAGCAATATAAAATTGTCGTCTCCAACGACTCTAACAAAATCATCAAGTGAATCCATAGGTCTGGCTTGTTAATAATATAAACAAAATGATTTAATAGAAAGCACGGTGCCATAAGTCACTGACCGCTTGGGAACCTGACACCAAGTCCTTACGTGATGCCACTTGACATACGATTATCATATTTTTTATTACGACTAGTGGGAGACCGTGACTTTGCTTGTGATTTTCGTGATTTATTTGAGTTTCTGGATTTTTTGGCCGTGTATGTGCTTCAGTTTCAGGTTTATTTTTAGCCTTTTAGTATTTGTTGAATAGAAGTTGTCTATAGAACATGAAAACTGGTGAAAATCAGTTATGCAGATCTCATAAGGTAATATGGGTGAATAACGAATAATCTACATTTCTGATTCGATCACGCAAGGACAATTCGAGCATGGCCCTCTTGATTGCCCTTTGGGTAAGCTTTCTGATGAGGTCCATTGTGAGCGACCACGTCTCAGAGCCATAAGTCATAACTGGCAACACACACTGGTCATAGACTTTCGTCTTGAGACACTGTGGTAAGTTGGACGAGAAGATACCGCGCAACTTCCCGAACGTTGCCCAGCCGAGTCGGATTCGACGGTTGACCTCTTTCTCGAAAAAAAAAACTTAGTTGGGCAAACGCTGTTCCGAATTTAACAGAAAAACATGGCATAATCTTGTGACTTTTCTTTCAAAAAGGTTATTTTCTAAGTAATGGCTTTTAAAACTATCTAGTCAATTGATAAGCCAAACCATTCTTGGATTCGAATCTAACCTTTCCAAGGCTATTTCTAATAAATAATATGTAGGTACTACATTAATGTAAGAATGATATGCCTCTATGTACATTATGTAAAAAAATATTGCAAATTTTTATTGTATGTTAATTTTCTTTTTAAGGCCGTTCATGATAGGCATTGCCATCGTTTAATTCGATGTGTAGTATGAAATTATTGTATATGGCAATTATTAAGGTACCTAATTGTTTGGCATTCATTCGGGTATTGTGTAGTATATATATGTATGGTAACATGACTTTTAAAACTTTTTTTTTATTTTAGTTAAGGCCTTTACTCCGCTTTAGTGACGTAAAACGGTTACATTCTAATGCATTATCCTTCATAACGGTTTAAAAGGACTCGATTTTTTAAAATTTGTTTAAAACATGGAACACTATTTTTAAAACATGGTTCTTTCGTATGACTAATACTTTTGCATTAAAAAAATAATTAAAAACACTTCATTTTTTTCGCTTCTTTTGCATACTCCTCCAAAATGACTTCGATTTTGACGGTTAGAATTTCTTCTTAACCTACATAGGATTTTTTGAGAAGTCCGGTCCTACGCTGACGGTAAGCGATGATGTGGTCGAAGATCGAGCATGCTTGTTTAGAAGTAACCAATTTACTCTTGACTAAGGTCATAACCGTTTTTAAGCACTTTGTCTTAACAAAACGCTTAAAATCGGTTACCTATTTATAAAGCAAGAACTGAAGTGCAATCAACAAAGGCGTAACCATAGATTTTAGACATAAAAACCCCATTACGAGTATACTATGGTCTCTTAATTAAATCTAATAAATGCTATATAAACGCTTCTCTATGCAAAATAAACACTGCATGTACCGGGAGTGCAGAAAATAAAAGGAGCCTCGTTAACGACTATAGATTATAAGACCTATGCATTTTTAATTAATAGTCTGCGCTTTGGGCGTGAAAAAGCATGTTGCTTGGCAGTTGTTTAGAAAAAGTAAATTGAAAGTTTAAATTAAGAGAAATTATAATGGCTCTTTTTCTATTTTTTGTCTCGGGTGTTGTGAAAATAGCCTTAACTTGGACAATTAAGAAAAAAGAAATTAAGGATGGGAATACTACAGTATTTTTTTAAGAAACGACTTACACAAGAATAAAAATGCCTAAATAAAACAACAACTCTCTTGATTGCCTACAACTTTTTACACATCCATTTTAATAGGCCCTGTTCTAAGTATTAAGTACTAGCATCTTTACCTTTCTCCCTAACAAAGCTAGACCCTAGACCAGTCCCGGTAAAATTAATATCGACTCATTTAATATGCAAATAGTGTAGCCGACTCTTATCTGCGTTGTCCGCTCCGTTCAATCAATGTGTCCTTTAGGCGCGCTATCTTAGTGTGATCTTACTCCTGCCCTCTTGTGCCGCCCTGGTACATAGATTTATTGCAGCACGATATCATTAACAGTATTTGTTTATCTATTTTTGAGAGTAATTGAATAAAAAAGTTTAGGTTAGAAATGTTTTATTTATGGTATAAAATGTGGCTGGTAATATTTTAAGTCAATCTAATTTTACAACTTGTGCGGCGATAAGGTTGTACGGTACACTTTTATGGTTTTATTTTACATCTAAATCAGCATGTTCACATTCAATCTTTAGATTTAAGAATAATATTTTCACAAACGTTTAAGCTGTCAAAATGAGAGCCTTTTAAATTAACCCTACACAACCACTCTACACGCAATTATACCCAAACAAAATTAACTCGCTTCAAAATAAACTAAAATTGTATTGAAAATATACATTTGAAAATGGGTCAATAGCTAATCAAGAGTGATTGTGCTGTAATAATGGCTGCAGGAGGGTCATGTGCCATTGTTTAGGATGTAACCGGAGACGGCGCGCGCGCCGTTTCTCCCCTAACAAGTATGAATCGGCTTGTGGGAAGTGCGTGGAGGAAACGTGTTGACTCTGGTCTAGCTTGCGTAAAATTGCGAGTCGTTTTGGCAGTGTTTTGTGGTATAATTCTTTGTGTTTATATATATATTTTGTTACATATAGCGGTATATATATAAATTTGTTACATATAGCGGTAAATTTTGAAAGGTTTATTGTAGGATGATTACGTTAAATGATGATGGAACATTTTTTATTTATTGGAGACCCAGATATGTCTAACAGAGGACGCCCTTAGGATGAAATGATGACGATGTTGTGTGTGGCGAATGTAGCTCATACTTTGTACATGTTTCTTTCTTCTTTCTCGCGAAAAGTGTGGGATGGAAATGGGATATTTACATGATGCTCAATTGCTCAGGCAATGGCTAGCCATCGATCACCATCACCATAAAAACCTCCCATTACACCAGACATACAAAACATTCTTCCAGTGCTCAGAACGAACTCAAACAAATAGTCAATCAAAGAAACATCCCCACATTACGCCTACCTGACGATCCCAACTTTACAAAACCCAGATTATAAATAAAAAGCAAAAGATATATAGATCGAATTCATCACCGGGTACAGACGCAGCGCAGACTGCTATCGGGAGTCCGTCCACGGCGAACAGGCATTAATATTAAATTCAAAGTAAATATTCCTAGGCACAGGTCATTAGATATGCAATGTAACGGAACGGAGGGCATAAATAATGCAGGGATCGTTCTCTGGTCAGCTATCGGCGTATGCTTCTTCCTCCAACGCTTCCGGTCCTCACTAATTGATTTAACAATTGTTTCTATTTAAATCACCACTTTTAATACTTTCTTCAACATTAATTTGTTCAGGAAGTGTTTAAATTAATTTGTGTTCATGACCTTTTTGATGGCGCTATTTTTTATTCCAGACGTTGATTCATTAATTATTATTTATTTATGTGTGCTTCGCAGACATGTCTAAACGATGCAGTAAATGTTTCCCTCTGGTTTGTACCTAAGGTAGTTATAGAATTGATTTAATTAATTATACCAAGTGGAGTGTTGATGGGTTCATAGAAAACTTTCATTTATTTATGTCACCTTAGTATTCACACTGGTCTTGCTTGCACCTTCCCATATACTTGAAGAACGACTGACAGAACCAACACTATTGCCGCTGTTCTATCATAAATGCTTATATAATAATGCTTGTTGAATTTGAGGTTTGTTGACAAACCTCAAATTCAACAAACAAACACAAATATCAACTACCACGACGCTATGAAACTTAAAAGTATTCAAATGCCCCACAAAACTAATCCATATCCGGAAATTCAATAATCAAACCAAACCAAAGCCCTCATTCAGTCGAATGTCTATATTAAAGCAAGCATTGAATAAGGTCCGTCAATAGAAACTACGCGGAATTAAATAGGCTTTTTTCACGAACCGTTCATATTGTGAGCTCAAAGGGTTCTGGCGACAATACTCACTCGGTTAAATTAACCGGAGTTTAATGCTTAATTGTTAGAGCGACTAAGCCTTGGCTACACGTGTCGGAGTTCCGCAGGGCGCTACGCTGGGACCGCTTCACAATTGATATTGAAATTTCTCCTTGCAATGTTTTTTAGGATTGTGGTTGCTTTCTAATGGGATTTTCGTCTGGTTATTAGCTTTTTATTTAATTTGATTAGTTTTTATGCACGGGTGAGGTTTTTCTGTGGTAAATTTTATTTGGTCTTGTGATTATTGTATTTGGGTTTGTGTTCAGTGTTGTTTTAAGATTTAGTTTAGCGGTCACATATTTTCCACTTGTATGTCAATCGATATGTTAATGTCAAATAAAATAATAACTGTTTGTCTTGTATGTCCACATGATTGAACATTTTCAATGTAAAAAAGACTCGTCATAACATTTATACAACTAGAAAACTTTCCCTCTTCTAAATACAAACCACAAACACTAAGCTAAACCATATCTAACCGCATATTTACAACCGCAGGGCAATTCACAGGAAAACCAAACAGTAATTACAGAACAAAAACAAATAACAGAGAAAAATCATTAAGGGTGAGCGTTAGGGGATGATTACAAAGGAAAACATGGGAGCCTGAGTGGTGGAGTATTGTAGGCTGATTGTGCAGTAGTTGGCTGGCTGCCGGAGGGTAGCGGGTTCGACAATAGAGCCGAGATTACTGCTGTCGACTGTCAGTTTGACGTGGGGCTGGATGTTTGTTTGATTTACACTTTCAATAAATGTTTAGTTGTGGTGGCTAATGTAGTGGCCGCGGGCTAGTGTTATCTTTGCGAAGTTGAGCGTGGAGGCCCTATGGTAACGGATTATGTTTCTGGTTGTTTATATGGTAATTTCTTGCTTTGATGCGGACACGTGACTTGTCATCCAAGCTTTAAAATCATTACTATTAAACTTCTAAGCCTCACTAAGCCTACCACAAGTCTTAAGAGAGTGGACATTCTTATTCATATTTATTGAAGCTTATTTTTTGTAGCTGACCATCAATGTAAGAAAACAAATATGACCTTCAACGTTACTAACTGAGTAGAGCTTTTGAGTAATCTTAATTATGCCCATTACTGAAACTCAAACCTCCTCTATGTGATAGGACAGGATTCCAACAGGCGGACTCACTGCAATTTGATTACCATGGTCAACATTTGGATGATGCAAAGAACACACTACTTAAACTCCATTTGTTATTATACCAGTGGTAATTCTTTGGTTCTTGCAAAGAAGCCAGTCACTATGTTATTACTTCTATTTGTTGTTTAACCAATATTTTCCTTACCACATCCATTCGTCCCACATTCAAAGCCTCATATTCAATATCATACGTCTGTTTATGTTTTCGCATGTAACTCTACACCGCGATAGATTTGATCCCTTTGTCTTACCCTCCTCCTTCGGCCTCCCTCGCTCTGATCGCATGCTGAATAACTATGCTTTGTGCCACGATATTTATAATGTTTGCGCTTGAATTTCCATTATTTTGAGGTGTATTATTATTTTAATACTTGCTAGTTTTTGAGGTCCTCAATAATATGGAACGTTAGAATGTTCAGGTCAGGCTCCAATGTTTGGAATATAATTTGTTTTAGATCATTATTTTTCCAAAATTAGTCTTAGGCTCATTATACCAAATTAGTATTTTGAAGGACCTCCACTCGGCTCCATTGAGCATTAAACGAAAAAAAACCCTCGGTTAATGTAAATAAATAACAAACTATAACTTTCAATTTCATGATTCTAGTTGAAGGACATATCTTGGAACATAGGAATTAAGCTGGCAAGTCATTTTCCATTTTTTCATTATTTTTTTATGTTAATTAGTACTAGGAGGTCTCTTCTTATGTCACGAAGTAAGTTTTCATTTTCTCATGAGATGAAATTAAATTACTAGGACTTGAAAATTCCTAAATCATATCCAGCTTTTTTTTAAATCTCAATAATTTAGTTCATTTCATCTTATCAATATTTCTGAACTATTCTTTACAATTATAATTTTTCACTACGCAACAACAGTACATAACATTAGTTAACCCGATTCAGAATAATCTCATCTTCTAAGAAATTTCTTTGTCGTCATATTTCACAAGAAAACGAACGTCAAAGAGCGATTTACTTTGAGTTTACTTACTGATAAAGTGATAAACAAGTAAAAATATTAACAGCGTCTATTTGCTTAGATCTTGCAGGTAATAATTAGCAGAAATATTAATGACTCAGAGAGTTTAATGGAAAAACAAGAGTCAGATTAAACAATCTCACTCTGACGTCTATAAGTGTTAAACAAGTGATTAGAAGTGAATTTTTTACCGGTATATGTAATCTTTAAGACGTTATGTGGCAATATTATTATGACTAGTTAATAGCTATTATATTACTCTTAACCCTGACATAGGACCGTAGAGTTGATAGAGACTCAAAATATGGTTGAGCAGAATAAATAATATAGAAATCACTTCATCTTCATTATTTCAGCCGAAAGACGTCCACTGCTGGACATAAGCCTCTTTTAAGTGTCGCCACATCCATCGTTCCTGTACATCTCGCATCCAGCGGATTTAGCAGAAATCGTTTACTAGGTCTGATTAGTACTTCTGGTTGTGAAGGTACTAAATATATGCAGTATAAAGCAGAAGATACTACGGATTTTACTTACAAAACCAAACACCAGTAAATTTTACTCAAAACTGAAAAAAAATAGACAAACAAACTTTCCTTTTTAGCATGACATAACATTACAGAACACATCGCATTATTTGCAATTGTCATCTTGAAATCCCGAGACTCAGAACTGTCATCTAAAAGCATAGTCTACTCTCACGATAATAAAAAGAAAAAAGACAAAAAAAACTTTTGAAACGTGAGGGAAATATGATTGAAACAAAAAGAAAACTTGTCCCCTTCTAAGTGTATTAAATCTGGTGAAGAAGTTTTTTGTAAAAGTGAAAGGGGACAAAGTGAAATAATATATAAATACTTTCGATAATAAAAAGTTGATATTGATTCAAGTTTTCCTTTGTGTGGTGTAATTGAAGAGGGAGAGGAAAGTTTTTAAGATATCGGGAAATGTATTTTTAAAAGTGTCTACAGGCTTATGAAAAAAGATGATGTTAGCTAAGAGTTTTCAGCTGAAATAGAAATTGCCTTATTATTACAATTTCGGTGGTTCTGTTCAGTGTTATTTTTGAACCCAATTTCTGAACCACATTTCTCTTTTATTCTGGCCGCATTTTGGTTTAAGTATTTGAGGTTAAGAACGAGTTAAGTATTTGTCAAACTTTACTTTAGCCTGAAAACCTGCCGTAATTTGGCACTAGTTTGGCACATTCTTTACCTCATCTTAATCTCATCCTCGGAATAGCTGCATGCATGATGTTTTTTGATTTAAATAGTAGTTACGATAACCAGCTTCAATTTGCCACATTTCTATTAGTAGTAATCTCATTGTCATCTTATCATCTACTTTACAAGACATAAGCATTCTTAAATATTCATAAATTTCTATAAACGCTAGTTCTTGTAAATTGAACCCCATCCAACATATCGAAGTTTCAGGCATCTGCGAGTGGAGTCGGAAAATGTTCAGGATGCATTATGATAAGCGGGCGGCGCCGGGGGACGAACAAACACACAGTACTGCTGAGTTGTAGAGTTCTGTTCTGCTGAGGAATTTAGAATGTTACAATCTGAATTCTATAATGTTGTAGTTACTTAGATTTTGAAGAGTTCGATTATAAAAGAGAGGTTTTTCAGATCAACATTGTTGTCTTTGTATATTTATTTACTTTTTAAGAGCATAATAATTTTTGCCTTCATTGTCAACTATAGAGCATTAAAGGTGAAGTTCATGGAAAACCACTGAATACGAGAAGCACGGAACCTGTCAATGTGGCGACGCTTGGGGGAGGTCTATGACGAACAGTTCGTATGGTTGAAATAATCAAGATGATTTATTGATAATTGATTTGGTTGGTTATGGTTTTCCTGACTAATCATTTCAAGAATTATAATCTTATTTTTAAACCCTCCTAAAATCTAAAGTTACAGATTTAAATGAATGTTCTTCTGAAATGAATGTTCAAACAACAGTTTCTTCATTATCAGGATCCAAATCAGTCTCAAAAAAGAAAAAGACAATTGAAGTATCTAACCTCAAGAAATTCCTCAATCATAAAACGCCACTTATTCAAAAGATGTCAAGTCGAGAAAGTTATTGAAAAATAACAAGTGCTGGGTTCCGTCGATAAGTTTACAACTTTTATCGGAAGGACACCGGACGAATAATAAAAACATCGTTGGGAATCACATAAACAGGTGAACACTGTATTGAAGTTGTGTCAAATTTTCTCTATTTTTGTATGCAAAGAGATTTTGTCGAAGAATGTTTTTTGAAATTGAGGTAAGTAGGTGTATAAAACTTTATCAATTGAGGAATGTAAAGTTTGCTTTTGGGTTTTCTAAGATGGTTTATTGACAAATTGACTTTTATCAGTGCCGTTGAAGATAACCACGAATTAACTCGTATATTCTAAGATTCAGCACAGACATTTACTTATTGAACTATATTATGTATTTCGTTTTGTGAATATGGACAGAAATTGACTTATAGAGAAATATTTAAGAGAAAGAAATGTTACCCTGACTCATAAAATTGGGATGAGTTTAAGAGTATGATGATGGTATTAACACGACTTTCCTATCGGCTTTCGGCTCAGGGCGGCTTGTGAATTATCATAATTAGTATTAATTAGGATTATGATCAAGCAGAAAAAACTAAAAGTTTTATGACGACCAAAGATGAGCTATTGGCAGACAGCCTAGAGAATGAAACAGCAATGATCACCACGCCCATTGCCCATGAACGATTGTACTCTACAAGGTCCAAGAGCCCTTCTGATGTTTTCCTTAACCGTAAATTCAGTCAAATCAAATGCGTAATATTTGAATAGCCATAGCCACATCAAATATATCTAATTCCTAGTTCAAATCACTTTCATGATAAGCCAAAGTAAAATGTTGCTATAATTCTTTTTCGTCAAATCGTTATCGGTCACCCAAATTCTTGGTTATCATTTGATAGGAGAGTGATAAGGGTTCCCATGTTGCGGCCAGGAATGTTGCCATCAGCAAATATTTAGAATGCTGATTGATTTACAACTGTACTGATTTTATTTGGTTTCAAGTGTCGTGTGAAATTATTGGTGATTATTTCATCATAATGTCACGCAGGATTGATATCTGTTTCAGTGGGGTTTTCTGGTTCCTTCTCAAAATAAATATACTACTACTAGTTACTGCTTACTATTTAAAATTTTCGAGGAAGAAATATTTCAAAAAGAGCTAATTATTAAGTAATCTGAGGTCTGCTGAAAATGAGTCTTACCTATAACATTACTACTAAACATATTTGAAGTTATATTTGTAACTGAAAAGCCAGAAGAAACTTGCTTGGGTATCGAACCCAAGACAAATCCGCCACACCAACAGCAACTATTTTTACTAACATAACTAATATAGCTATTTTTATACCAAAAGTTTCCTTCATTCTTCGTCGTCATACCTTTCATAAACCTTGCTAATAACAATATAGCATATCGGCATTATTATTAGTACAAATAAGAACATACTCTTATCTTGTACCCCTTTACAATCTAAACAGGTCGCAACAACCGGTAACAGTGACAGCATAAATAATAGAAAAATACATACACATAACACTATTACAACCCTTCTTCTTCTACAAGGAGAAAGCACAATTGTCCTCTACAAAAGCTTTCTAAAGATTTATAGCAAATCTGTTTACATGACAACTGTAATGCCCCTCTGAAATCGTCTACGGAATTAATGAGTCCACGGTATCACTTGCTAAGCTAACATTGGTCGCCGTTAATAATAACAGCCACCCCACACCACCCTTTAAGAATTCCCGACTAATAGAAAGTGGATAGACAGACACGATCCATCACGGGTGTCCCCCAGTCGATGTATTATTTATGGGGACATCCAAAACGCAACCCAGTGCTAATCTTTCAATATCTTGAGAATTTCGGGACAGAACTTGGGGATCAGATTCTACCAGATCACAATACAGATGCTATCGACTCTAATGTAATGGATATAGATGCTATTTTTGTTGAATTTCTTGAAAACACTTTTAGTGATATAAAGGCAGAGGAATTCACAGATGGTAAAGTGACTGCGGTTGGTGTGGACCATGTTGGTGAAGGAATAGAGGTTAGAATAGATTGTTATGGTTATCCTGATGACTTTGTGGAGTTAGAATAATTGTAGGATTTGTTTGTTTTGGTAAGGAATGAGAGTAATGGCATTGCATCGGATGCGGAATGAAATTAATGGTCGGTACCTTAATGAATTTTCGTTATTATAATGTGCGGTGGTAATGGCATTGTTTTTATTGCAAATGGACGTTGCGATGTAAATCTTATTTATGATTTTTAGTGTTAAATTAAAAGCTTTTACGGAATATTACGTAATTTCATTTATTATCTCGATGCATTATTTACTGTTATTGAAAACCTATATTTTTTTGTTTAATGTGTTCGGGAAATGCGTTTATTTAAGTTATTTGGTTCTTCTGGATTGATGGTTTGAAGCTTTATTTATTTTGAGTCTATATTAAACTACATTTGTTTGTTTTTATATTTCTTTCTCACCTTTTGAACGGGGTTGAGCATTTTGCAATGTTTATAGAAACGATTTAGGTGCCAAAGTCAAAATCAATTGAACAATTTGTTGGTTATTTAAGACCCAGAATTAGTGATCATTAGTAACAAAGCATTTAATGGCCCTTTATAAATAATCCTTTAGTTGCTCTATCTTTCATCTAAACATCTTTACAACCACATAAACTCTTCATAAAACGTAAACAATCAAACTAAATCTCTGTTAAAAGCACATTTGGCCACATTAGTGTAAGCTACAGTAACGTTATTCAATTCCACGTTTCGAGTGAAAAATCCGACATATTTACACTAAACTAAAACTAAATCAAACACGGAACGTAAAGTTCTAAAAATACCACACTTAGCCGTGGTGGAAAAAATATTTTCGAGATTCGAGGAAGGGGGGCCGAGAATAGATCCCAGTGGGACTCCTTTGGTGTAGTGTGTTATGCCCGTGACTTCTCTCCTATCCTATTTCTTATTTTATCGATATAATGTTAAGGGAAGTGGTTATAAGTATGTGTGCCTGTCTATTTGGCCCTGACGTTTGGAATTCGTGGATTAATTTTGTAGCGTTTTAAATGGTCGTTCGAGTTTTATTTTAAATCATGTTGCCTATATTTCAAGTTTGGGGAGATGTTAATGCTAAAGAAGTATGTTAGGATATTGATATGAATTTGTAAGTATTTTCTTCTTCTTTATTTTTCGTGTGAGAATGCGGCCAACCCTGATATCAGAGTTAACTAAACCACCTCTGGGAACCCCACAGGCCTCTGACTGGGCTATTTCAGACTTACATTAACTAGATAAGACCAGGTTTCCTCACGATGTTTTTCTTTACAGTTGCCTGTGATGTTGGACATCATTAACTTGACTTGAACAAGAGTTTGAAAAGTCACATTGATATTTGCCCGGATTTGAACCCACGACCTCAAGCACGAGAGGCGAGGTCTTAGCCACTGGGCCACCACGACATCATTTGGTAGTTCTACTTCATTATCACATTTGTTATTGTCATCTATCATAGCTCTGATCAAATCATGACAAAAAACTGTCACCTTTGTTATACCAATGAAAACAGGAAGCTAAAATTCAACACTATTTAGTGAGTTAGCCTCATTTACAGCTCTATTACACCCAAGGATATACATATCAACGTAATTTACAATAATCCATTGTTTTGACGTGGCTTTATCTGGTTTTATAACTACAGCAAATTTATTATTGTTCCTCTATTTCAGCTGATTTTCATTAAAAAAAAAACTACTTTTTATCTGTGTCAGTTATTGGGGCTACTTCTTTGTTTTTATTGTTATATAAATACCTGTGATGCAATAAATATGTTACGTGGCTGTCGGATTTAAGTCTTATCATATTTTACGTTTTTAAAATACTTCTTATTTTATGTTATGTGGGATTGTAAGAAAACATTGTATTATTGGTCAGTCACGATAATTTAAGAGATGGAAAAAAACGAAAGAATGTTAATATACTTTATACACTATTGAATAATATAATTAATTTCTTCTTAAATTGGAGATCCATATTTAGCTATCATGATATATATATCATGTCATCCATATAGAAAAGATTTCAAGGGCAAAAGTATGAAAGAAGAAACCTGTCTCCATATGCTGTACCTAGTTTTAAAAAGTCTATCACTTCAAACGAAAGAAAAACCATGCCATACAATACCTCTCTATCACCTTACCCACAGTAAACAGCTTTACTATAAAATATAAAATGGACTTACCTGAAACAAGATTTTAAAATAATGTAAAGAAAGAAAAATAAATAAAAGTAAAATCCAATCATAGAATATTCTCCATCATTATTATTAACATAACTATTGTTAATACAAAAATGGCTCTCTATAGTGATGTGACGTGTGATCCGAAAAGTATTCGATGCTTGCACCATCTGTCGGATATTGTATCGATAAGTTTTAGTGGAGGGGTGAGATGTTAGTATGAATTATCTTAGTGTAATATGTAGGTATTACACCTAGGGTGCGATCAAAGAAACGCCAGTTTGAATACGAATATTTTATTGCTAATAATTCTAACAAAACAAGTATAGCATGAAATTACACAAAGACGAATCAACAAAAATTTCACTACATTCGTATACCTTTTTTACTTAAAATTACTCTAAAAATAATTACCTATTAAGACTATTTTGGAATTGATACGTACCTAAAACCTTGATATCCGTTCTGCCTTTTTGTATACGTAAAATTAAGCTAAAAATAATTAGCAAAACTTTCGATTTGAAAAGTACCTAAAAATTCCTTACCGTTTTGTTTCGGATGCATGAAAATTACGGGATAAACTTTCGGATATTATCTGAGAAAAGAGATCCGCATCTAGTCATCACTATTTATAATCGAAGAGATGTAAACTAAGCAGCGCTCGCGCAGCTCATTACGGCTCTCGTAACTAGCGAGCGTAAATCATACGGACACCCAGAGGCCATTGTCTCTCTCAAACGCTGAATTGATTCCAAGCCGAACCCGATTGTAATGACCGATCCGCGAACATCGATCTCATTAACGTACTTATGATAAATGGTCATATGAATTCGTTATTAGTATTCTATTCGTTTTGTATTTTAATCGATATGAATATATATTATATCGATTCTTTTTTCGCCTCGATCTTTTATAGCCGGTTTTTTTGGTCGATTGTCTTGAGCGTCAGCAGGATGTGCTTAGATATTTTAATTCGAAAGTATTTTTATTTCAACAAGGATAAGAAGTGTTTTGGAAGTATCAATTAATTAATATCCGCCACCAAACATAACTAATCTACATAATAATTTAAGAACACGTTAATTTTAAAACGAGCTAAAAAATTATCAAGATTCCATTTAAGACTAAATTGGGAGACATTGAAAATTCAGCCCTAAAATCGTGGTGGTAGGGTCAGAAATGCGTTGATATTGGTGACAAAAGAGTGTTCTTGGTCGCGATGGCCCAGAATGCGCCGCGGCTCTGCCAAATAATTGACACACCCGATGTCAACGCGACTCAAGAGTTGCCAGATACAATATTTCGCAATTTATATCTAATTTGAGATGCGAACGTTTCTCTCTTTCTTCTTCGCGTTGATGGTTACTGTCGGTTGCGGATAGAGATCCGAAGTCTAAGATAGGAGATCTGCCTATCATTGTAGGAACAGTAGTCTCATCAGAGAGTTTCTCGTATGAAGCATCAATTCATCAACAGCTGTTCTGCTGCGCAGAACTTTAAGTGCTGTTAGTCCAAGAAGACGTTGTTTCTTGACTTGTCATGGTTACAGCAGGAACAGTAGACCATCCTACTAATTCCAGTCATTAAGAAGGACATCTTTACTCGAATCATCAGGGCTCGTCACTCGAAGTTGATTGAAGACACGTTTATAAAATGCACACATCATTGCTCAGAATTGTCATCAATTTTCAGTGTTCATCGCGACGTCCCAATGAAGCGACAATGTTATACAGGACTGTTGCCAACTAGCAACTCGTTTATACTCTATCAATCACGAAAAAACTAACCTACTTATTAGTAACTTTCCCAATTAACCTCACTAGAAAACCGACTATTATCTCCAAAACAGTTAACCTTAAATAGAATGTGCGACATTCGAAATTTAAACCCGCATGTTCAAATTAATGTTCGTCCGTTTAAGAAAAACAATTGACACAATCGCGTTCGGGTGCGTTCGTTCAACTCGTTCGTGAATCATCGGGCGTGTTCGGGTTGGCATGGGGCCTAATCGTCGGACGTCGGGGCTCCAATATATCTCGTGCGCCGTCATCGGTGCCCATTCTTCGGGTGGTTGGGAGAGCTCGAAACTGTCTGGGTGTTGGTGGCCTGACAAATTGACGGTTCGTCAACACCGCGTCAGAGGCAACTTCTATTCAGTCGTCGCTTTGTTGACGCGTGCAGGGGACTGTTTCGAGTGTATACTGTGTTTGTTTTTGTTTGGGAGTGTGGGTAGATTATGCCGGGATCTATTGCTGTCGGTCAGAATTAAATCTAACGTCAATCAAGGATGGCCGAACGATTTCTGCTATGTAATTGTGCTAAGGGGACATGACGGCTGTTTGTGACCGTTCAATCAACTTTGATTCCAAGAAATGCGATGTGGCGTTTAGGAAATAGGAACAGATTCTCTTGTAGAGCAACAGATTTCTCAGTTCGTGTTTCAGAATCCGTAAACAGTCCAAAATGCAGGTTACTCGAACTAATAAAACAAAACATCATCATAATAGTACCAGAAGACAATGAACGGGTAGCAGCCACGAAGTCACCCACTAACGAGTGTAACTTGACTCCGTAACCGATACGTTCATTAAATCTCCTCGCTTGTTCAGCCCGCCTAGTACCGTACACTTAATAAAATGTTATAAATTTTGATACGAAAACTTTGTTGTTTATTGTACTAAAATAGCTTTTGCGTCTAACTTTGATCGTGTTTGGTTAAGATTTATTTTATTGAGCTTATCTTCTAGATAATGCAACATATCTTACTCACGGTTCATATTAATTGGGTCTCATATTGACTTTAGATTAATCAGCTCTATCAGAATCAATATAGTCCTTTCCAGTTCATATCTAACAATCTAAACTTCTAAAGTGACTACTTCTAATGACTCTTTTTCAAGAGTAGGTACCATTTCTTGTAATAAAACCTGGGGGGTTACCATAAGCTCTTAGAGTAAGGTTATTTTGAGTGTGTGTAAGGGACAGATTTATATAACTTGTATACATCTGTCACTTACGCGATATCAAAATAACCTTACTCTAAGAGCTTATGGTCACCCCCCTGATCTAAAAACAAAGCCATAATTATATACGTACCCATTCAGTTATTCACGACACCTAAAACTAAAGAATGTTGAAGTCGCGTCTTAATGTTAAAATTGGACTTTTTACATCCATTTGATGCTTGAAACAAGCCATAAAATGTCACCTAACTCCTTGCTGATGTTTTTAGTTAAGAAATAACTGACAAGCGTGCTATATTTTCTGTAAGAAATGGGTTCTACCGTATATTGCATACTGAATGTCTCATGAAAAAAGACAAAGGTATAAATTCAAGAAATCGTAAAAGATTAATGAATATCTAAGTAAATCCCAAATGTTAGTTGGTTAATGGATTTGAAATGTCAATAGGAACGTAAACTCTTGCTGAAACGAGATAGCTACAGAGAGACTAGGCGACAACGATAAAGCATTAAAGGCCCTGGAAGCAAGGACGAATAATACAGAAGTATCCCAAAATATATGAAGAATGACGCAGAAGGGAAGGATGTCGCAAACGAGAAGCTAAATATTCAGCAGAAAGAAGAAATAAGCTGTGATTAAAAATAATGAAATCGGTTAGACTGATTACAAGTCTCCGTTTACGAGTACTATTACAATGATCCAACCATGTTGTTTAGTTGAAAGTCGTAGAAGTATTTCTTTAATGCAGAAACTGGCGAAGAATAACTGAAGTCGAAAGATAAAACCCACTGATGATATCCGATTTCTGATACCACCACGGAACCCTAAGAGCTAATTAGCGCCCAAAATAATTAAACACACTATATTATTCGATGGCGACTGCAAAAACTATCTGGCATTCGAATTTCACTCGCCGCATTTTGAAAATCTCTGCTTATCTTTATACAGATTCCTCACATTTAGACAGCCAGAATGTCTTAATAAACAACATCATACAACCCGATTCCAACCTTATTTATAAAGTCACAAAGATCAATTTTGGATGCTCTAAATGCGATATAAGATGTTTTTCAAAACGCGAGCTGGAGTGTTTCAAGATGAATCCAAAGATTGTTTTCGTAAATGTGATTTGAAACCCATTAAAACTTAAGATGAAATTTTAACGTTAAGATTTGAGTGTGTATTTAAAAAAATATAATTCAGTTCTGAGAAAAATATGTAATGTATAATAAATGTTTCGATTTCTTATCGCTTTCCGAGTATGACGATTGGTTTCGAACTACGAGTCGTGAAAATTATATTACAATCTTTAATACAACAACGGTTTCTTTTCTTCTCCTATATTATTACAATGATATAGAACTTAATCGTTCACAAATCTAAATAATTCACCTTGATAACCTCTTCATCTGTTCGAGTGAAGAGACCATTTCATCCTTTTACGATTGAAGACTCACTTCGAACCATTGCATCTCTACTTCAAAGAAAAAGCAAACTTAATTAAAACTAAGCAAAACCAATTTTGCTAGCTCTACATATTTCAATAATATCCTCATCATCATCTTGGCTTATCCCAAGCACGAAGGGATCAAGTACCAGTTGAACCTGATGTAGTTCTATACCATTATTTTATGTATAAACACAATAACCTGGTCATCATTGGAAGCATTTCAATGTACTGTCGAGCCCAGCGGTATCCCGAATAGAAAGTAGTTAGTTACGTCACACGAAAACCAAAAGTGGTGGCACAGGTTGAGTACAGTCGTTGTCAAATCTATAGGTTTATTCTCGGATTAATGTGAGTCGTGATTTTTGTCATGTTTTATAGAAATCAATGTAAGTCGTATTGATTATACTTAATTGTCGTTGAAAAAAAGACAAACAGTCATCTAAACACGCTTTTGACTTTGATGTCATATATATTCAATTACCAATCCTTCTTCAAATATTAAACTTTTTAGCCTTTATTAAAAACAATAATCTATATTTATTTTGGTTACATAATTGTTTAAAAAACGATTTTAAAGCAATGTTTTCTGGTAAACTTTTGGAATCAAAATCAAAATATTTTATTTCAACTAAATCATTAAAGTACTTTAAATTGTCAGCAAAAATAAAACAAAAATGAAGCTAGTTGCAAATTTGCAAGCGTCAGTAGGTCTGTATGGAAAAGAACGTGCAAGAAACTCCACGGACACTCTTTTCTATAGATACGGAATAGTTTCTTTGATTCAATTTAATATTGCATAGGAATCAATTGACACTTGAGCGCGTACCATTACCTATACCATTTGAATAAGTTTATAAAAGTGAAAGACATGCCAAACCTCACTCAAGTATGCAAAGTGGAAACAGTAGTTCTTGAGGTTATCAATATTGACAATTTTACTGAAGCATCAAATGGTGCAGATAGGTCGGTAGCAATTGCGATATATGGCTACAGTTGAAGTCAACCAAGATCCTTTAAGAGGTTGTAGTTTCCATCATTCCTGAATGATTTGGCAATGAAACACCGTACCCCAAACTTAAGCGTTTTCAAGATATTTATAAATAAGACTATACGGATTGGTATACTAGTACCCAGTTACTGGATTGTGAAGGTCAGATAGGCAGTCCTGCATGTGTACTCAGCGGCATATGGTTCAGTCTAACCATATGCAACCATATAGTTGGGAAAAGGCTAGGCAGATTGTTTGGACTATATGGATTTATAAATTGATCTGAAATTTTTGCGAAAACAGGCTTTGAAGATATGTTTCCTCAATCAATATAAAAAGATCTCATTGTAGGCATCTACAAAACCTAGACCGTTAATCTGGTTAACGCCCTCTTAGTGCTAAATAAATGCATGAACCACTCAGTATAGCGACATTTTAGGTTCAAAGACATCATTCGAATACACAATGACCGCAGCATCCCATCTGTCTGTTTAGTGATGACCCGGCGAGACGAACAACTATGTCGCGGCAAGTCGAAAAAATTTAAAATTGTAATATCCAACCGGTAAATATTTGAAATTTAATAAACTCGAATCGTCCGCTTATACTTTTTAATTTTATATCTGTTCTGGCCTTCGATCCGGTGTCCGAATGGATTCATCGATTGTTTTTATCGGTGCACCTTTTTTGGTGAAATTTTATCTTTTTGTATAACGGCACTTGAGCTGTGGTGGTCTGTTACATGTCGTGGTTTCAAGTGGCCTGTTTTGGCAGGATGGTTTGGTTTAGTTATGTTTACTTTAAAATTATTTTTGCTCTTCAAATCGTATGAATACGTTGAGCCGTAGTTAGCTTCTGATCAGTTTTGATTTACTTTGACATAAGATCCTATGTCCCATAGCTGGGACAGAGGGCATTCAAAGTCGTCCACAATTGTTCTGTCCAGCTTCATATATAACAAATTTGAATAAAAGATAGGTACTTAGCCCGACAAAAAGTCATTTACGAAGGTACTTTTTCAACAAAACTGCAGTATATTTCTTAGGTAGTCGAAAACAAAGAGATATATTTAAAAAACCCATCGAAAGGTCGAATGACAAGCCAAAATATTAAGTTTCAAGACTGAAAGAAACAAGAGGACTCAGTACACCAACAATGAAGCTCATCTCCTAACATTAATTAAGTCCCTAATTATCTCAAAACTAATCCAAATTAGAACCAAAATCTTTTCTTACAAAAAAAATCCGACTCTTAAAGGAAACTTTATTCAAGTTGCCGAGAACTAAGTGCACACGTGCTGGATCGTCTTCGGGTTAAAATTAGACGAACGGCGGCGAGGGGTGCCGGGGGGAAGGCGAGGCGAAGCACCTTTTTATAGAAGCTCCTACAGAACCACTGTCTGGTATACACACAGCAGAGCCACAGAATATGGCCACAGAAGATCCATTCCTCACAGCGATGTAAAATCTTCAATGATCCTTCCCAGATGGTGCCTCATTTTTGTTAGCATCATCATCTGTCTGTTTGTTATCGTAGCTGAGTCTACCTTCTGCGTCTTCTTACTCAGTGGCGTAGTCAAATGACGTATCAGCCGCTAACGAGGTAGTTAGATTTTTTTTAAACGCAAGATGTTTGGTTTCGCGCTTCGCCGGGCCAGTGTTGTGATCAATTATCGTTGGTAAATTAAAAATAGCTGATGTTTTCGTCAAATGTTTGGGTGGATCTCTCTCGGAATTGGGATTTTGGACAAGTCTCTTTATAAAGATAATATATTATTCATATTGTTTCTGAATTTCTTGGACATTACAGTGTTTCTGCGAGATCTGCGTATCCAAATATTTATAAAGGAAGACCGGCGCATAATCACATCCGTAACCATTCAGGGATTTACGAACATTCAGTCAAAGTAACAGCATCATTCTTGATGCAAGCCACACAACCTGCACGCTTGCCAATATACAGGAAAACAATAAATCCATTTGAGTATCGAACCCCACTTGGGGCGATATTCTCGTCGCGCGCGAATACCTCACGACCATAGACAAATATCGCTTTTTAAGAAATCCGTGAAAATTAACCTCATGGGAACCGCCAATCAGGTGTGCGCGAACGGAATAAAAATGGCCGATTTTTACATGATTCTCCAGTAAAACTGACGAGAGACGTGGCCGGTCTGCTGCATCGTTGCCGCTTGAATACAAAATACATTATAAGTGCACAATATTTGCATTTTGAATTACGCGCTTGAGGCTTGGCGCCTTAAAACTGTAGGTTGCGTGGACTCGCTAGCGCTATTGGCTGGGTTCGATATAATTTATTTTGTAATAAGCTTGGGAAAAGGTGCACTTTAAAATTGCAACGCCTGATTCTACTCATTTAAATATGAACTACTACTACTTTATTCAGGACATCGAAGTTATAGTATAATATTCTAGTTATGTAAAGGAAAAACCAATGTTCGACAAAGTAGGTATATGTTAAATTGGCTATCAATATTTACTAGGGATAGGTAAACTATTAGCATCTCTCAATATAAGTTTGCTTCAAGCAAAAATCCGGAATAATTTACAATTTAACATTCAACGACGGAGACCTCTTTATATCTATGTACCAATAAAGCAGTCGGTGTCAATGTCAATAGGAATATATTTGAATTGGCAACACCAAGTTATCACATTCCATCGGAATAGCGGCATAAACAGACGAATTAAAAAAAATCACGCACAGAGATATCATCAGATCAGATTTGTATTGGGAGGGCGTGACGTGCTTCGGTGGTCCGACTACTTGACGTTAAAATAAATGGATTATCTGTTCCAATATGACGTCATTTGACAGTTGGGAGCTTACTAGCGAGTAAGCTAGAAAGTATGACGAAGCAATTTAATCAGGAGCTCTAATTTTGTTGGCCGATATCGTCAGTTTCAATTATTTCTTGAAATCTGTCTTTGGGTGGTGATTTTTCTTCATAAATCCATTTTATGACACATAGATTCATATGTTCTTCGTTAGGAATCGTTGTTTTATGCTTGTATCCATAAGTCATATCTTCCACATTATATGCCTTTGGGCATGTCTTAGTTATGATTCTTAAAATGTGTGTTTCTTCTTTATCAAACCCTTTAGCTAGATCCCTCTCAACATTCTCATCTTCAACATCATTTAATTACATATGTGACATCTTTCATCTAACTTGATCAACAATCTTTGAGTACAGTTGCCACTGCGTATTATAATGTCAAGGATACTATCTCTCAGTGGTTAGATAAAGTTGCAAGATATGCTATATGATTTAAGTTTGTCGTGAATGAGTCTTCTAGTTCCACTTACATTAGCAAAGACTACTTAAGGCTGTAGTTACCTGGTTTAGTTTAGACTACTAGGTGTTTCCTTAATTTTTCAGAGTATCTGCTCTGTCTATAGGTTTTGTCTTATGTCCTGTATAATAACGATGATCAGAGGCTCTGCTTTATACTTGCTGAGGGGAAAATCAACCTTGTCTAATATTATCATCATCATCATCATTGTCTAAGATGATAATGTTTGTACCCAGATGTAATATAACTGGTAAATATAATTGGTCTGTTTCAATACATATCCAACAACATCGACTAAAGAAAAATTTATCACATAAATTCCTCCGCCATCAATTCTCAAGAACCCAAAATGGACCACAGCATTTCTCACGGAGGTACCCTAAAAAATTCACACGAGTGGTTCCGTACGGATTAAGTTTATTTACCACGTGCAGCTTAGTTAAGCAGATAGGTTGCGCTTGAGCATGCTCGCCGCGTCTGTTCCGCGCGAGATTTCGATCGAATCGTGCGCAGCATTCGGGCACGGCCAGGGTTGACACCGAATTGCTTTAGCTGGATTGATCTGGATTATTTTAGGGCGTTTGGTAAAGTGAATGGATTGGTGAGGTGGATTTTGAATAGATAAGAGATTTCTTATAACTAGATGTAATTTGATACTTAAATCATCATGAGGTTTCTCATCTATTTCTTTAACTACTTCTTTCTTTCTACCAGCTGCCTTTGGTACTAATCCCAAAAGTTGTATTTTTTCATGTCCTCTCAAATTTTCTCCTCGCGTCAACCCTGACCGCAACATGCTGCGTGCGCGCACCTCACCTATACTAAATACATAATGGATAAATTTTACTTTGAACCGCATTCGCTTCCATTCTCATGTCGTTTCTTGAATATTTCACTAATGAAAGTGTCAAAGTAGATTATTATCCACGCGTCTGTGGTTAGAGGATTAGCTGCAATTTTTTTAATATTACTTCGTGTGTACACCATAATCGGTTTCGTGTGTGAACTACCTACACTACATTGAATTAAATATCTGCTCCGAAAACGACAACTTAATTGAAGACACATTAAAAACAATTTTTACCAATAACGTACTAATCGAGCATTATTTATGTGTGCATAAATTATCAGAACTATTTAAACGAAATAATAGATAAATGATACAAGTCCCCGCCTCAAAAGTTTGCAAAAAAAGAACTTAATTACTCCTATAGAAAAAGTTGGTCCAAAGATCTTCACTAATCGTGTTACTGACTTATTTAGGGACATACGGACAAACAATGGCCACTAAACAGGTTTAAATCGCAGCTTCGCGTACGAGACAAGCATATAATTAAAACACAAGCTTACAATTTGCTTGCACTAAACTCTAACAGGACTTAAAGAAATCCTATCTTGTGAGGCATAAGACATAATTTTGACAGCTGAAGACTATGTTGATGATTTACTATGTTTGTCGATAAAGATATCGCTGTATTGGATCTTAGTTTTTAATAGTTTTTCTAAAGAAGATCACATTTTTATGACACTCACATGTGTTAGTTAATTGTGAAGTTTTTTATTGAATTTTTGGCGGGAATCCGTTCGGCCATTATTTTTATTGCTTCATCTTGGTCGTCGTCAACCACAAAGGTGAATAAGTGAAATGTATGCAAAATACTATTTTAAAGCGTTTTCGTAATGGTTGCGACAAAATGGTATACTTTTTATGGAATATTAAGTAACTTTATGGTGAATGTTTCAGCTAAGATGCTACTCAATTTTCATTTGATTATAGCATTTGAGAGAGCCGATGTGTGAGACAGGGAAAAGTCATATCTCCAAAAGTGTTCACCGCTGTACTGGAGGATGTCTTCAAGGTCTTGGACTGGAGAGGGCTAGGCATCAACGTCAATGGCGAATACATAACTCACCTTCGGTTTGCCGACGATATAGTGGTCATGGCTGAGACCATGGAGGACCTTGATACAGTGCTCTATGACCTCGGTAGAGCTTCCGAAAGAGTGGGTCTAAGGGTGAACATGGACAAAACCAAGGTGTTGTTAAATGCCCATGTTACACCATCTCCTATCAAAGTAGGAGACTCTACACTCGAAGTTATGGGCGACTATGTCTACCTGGGGGCTGGGACAAACGATCCAGTTGGGTAGGGCCAACTTCGAGAAAGAAGTCAACCGTCGAATCCGACTTGGCTGGGCAGCGCAGCGTTCGGGAAGTTGCGCGATATCTCTTAGTCCAACTTACCACAGTGTCTCAAGACGAAAGTCTGATGACCAGTGTGTACATGGCTCTGAGACGTGGTCGCTCACGATGGGCCTCATCAGAAAGCTTACATTCATCCAAAGGGTATTGGAGTTGCTCGGAGTTTCTTTGCCTGATCGAATGAGAAATGTAGAGATCCGCAAGAGTACCAGGGTTACCGACATAGCCCGAAGAATTGCCAAACTTAAGTGGCAGTGGGCAGGGCACATGGATCAGTGCAGCGGTAAGCAGAACGGATGGCCGATGGGGCAGAAAGGGTTCTGGAATGGCAACCGCAAATCGGAAGACGTTGCGTTGGAAGGCCTCCCACCAGGTGGACCGATGACCTGGTGAAGGTTGCGGGGATCCGCTGGATGCGAGACGCACGGGATCGGTCAATGTGGCGACGCTTGGAGGAGGCCTATGTCCAGCAGTGGACGTCTTTCGGCTGATATGATGATGATGATGATAGCATTTGAGTTATTTTTTGCTTATGACTTTTTTAGCAACATCAGCTCATTCAGTAAAATAAATTGCCCAATTAGTACTTCATCTGTTTCAAGAAAATCAAATCAATAAATCTCTTCAGACAAATCTTTGAACAATTCAGCCCCATATTTATTACGTTCATGTTATTTTAAATTAATATCGAAATAAGTATCTGATAATTCTTCCGTCACATCAAAAAACGGTGCACTAACAAGGTACCTTGGCTCTACTCATGATAGATCCTGGTGATATAAATTTCGTTTCTAATTAACTCCAAGTTTCCTCAAGCATCTCGGTTCAAAGAAGCGCGGAGTGTGCGCCAGCGCAGTGTACCCATCTGTCACACGTCACAGCTACACCTACCGCCTGCGCGCGCAGCTAATTATAGCCTTCATGCTAATTAATTGGGAGCTGGCTGCTTCTGGACGTTTTTTGGAAAGATTTTGGCATCACTCCCAGTTCTACTGATTTTTCAAAAGTGTCCAAAATTTTTGGTCTGTTAACTAAATTCTATAGAGAGTGGTATATGATCCTGATTAAAAAGAACACTTTAAGTGAAATTATACATCCTCTCGTATGCTAAATGGACGAAGAATTTAGAATGAGTTACGAGCTTTCTTTTAACAAGACAGCTGATTCAACAGGTGGCTATCGAACAGGTTGCCTTTTGAGAACCTACCTTACGGTGACACTCGGAATGTTAAGACTATCTTCAGATAGAATGTTACTACAATAATTGTTTAAATTAGGAGGCTCGTCAGAAAGGAAACAATATTTAAAGAGCTCGCTGAGACCACCCGAATAATATTTAATTAGCAACACTCTCATTCAAAGCTGACGGCTCGAATCTTCTCTGAAATATACGAACACATTTTTGAGATATTCTCCCTCACATCTTGTGTAACACTCAGATTGATAGTCCAAACTGAACAAGTTTTTGTAATAATCTAAACATATTACTTCCTTTGCTTATATTTCATCTTTTTATCGTCGGTTCCCGACGCCGGACGACATTTTAAAAGAATTATGATGATTTAATTTTGTTATTTTGTTACTCCGTGATAAACTGTTGACGATAATTAATAATTAAACATAACAATAAAAAAGTGCGTTGAACTGTCATACTTCAAATTGCAATTTGCGTGAAATGTTCTAAATCCCAACAGATAAATAGACACGTCATCATTAGACGACGTTCGATGATATAGTGCGGTGCGGCGGTGACAACCTGCGAGCAAGCGGGATAAAACATACGATAAATCAACTAGTAAGAAAGGGATAGATCATAACACCGCGAGATATAAAAACCGCGGCCGTTGATTTCATAATTTATTTGTTACACATTTGTCGTTCCGTGAAGATCGAGAGAGATACATGAGCTTTTTGTGGGCGACAGGGAAATGCGCATCAGATGTGATTTGAGCAATAATTTATAGTGTTTGTACAACGGACGTCACTTACGACTTTAACAAGACACTTCATACTTAGATAACGAGGCGAAATAAAGAATCTGAAACGCGCTCACGAAATGCTGTTACCTTCATATTTAACTCAATTTAGAACTGGGTTGGGCGTTCTAATTTCGAAACTGATTTTATACGAACACCATGTTCTTTTTTCATAATTAGAATAGTCAGTCATTTGGTTTCAGGGTGTTGCAGCGACAGGACGGATCCTTACCAGCTATTTCGAAAATCAATCATGCGCATATTAGCGGGAGTTTTGGAACGCGCCAACTGGCTGTCGCGCGCGACGTGGCCACCATATTTCAAGCACGTTTGAGATATATACAGGCGTTTTATCAATGCATCGTCGCACTGATTCCGATGATATATATCTAATTATTAGTGTTGTTAATGACATTTTCACGGCACATTCCCCGTGTCTTTGAGGCCATTTGTTTGATTAAATTATCGTATTGTTTCTTCTATTGTTCAAGGGATACAGATGGTTGGTCTTGATGTATTAATGCTCTCCGTTCACTTTGTCTTGTTAAGTATTGAAGAAAGATCGTTATATTATTTTCAAGACGTTTGAATTTTTTCTGAGCGTGTCATGGACTTTGTCTCTCATAAATTTTGGCAGAAGCCAAGGGGCGAATTATGATGAATTTAGTACATGTTGTACTAAGACATAAACACACAGTAATAAGGACGGTATGCAGCATCAGTTCAAGACAGAGGACTGTCTAAATGCTTACCGTGAAAAAACTCATTATTATAAATTATATCAATGAGTTTTATCAAATAATATTAAAATTACAGTCTTAGTATGTGCTCTGAATCTAAGTGCTTCAAACTATCCTCAAATATATATCTATGACAAACATACCATCCTCTTTTTCTTTCACCCAACATGAAATCCAAAAACAGACATCCAGACAGATTCCAACCTCTCAAAATTTGAAACTAAAAGTTGAACGTCCTGCAGATTCATCGGAATGATTCTGACAGTTTACGTTGCGGCCCAAGCCAGGGATAAAATATAGCTCATGTACAGACGGCACCGTAGCGAGGGGGACGGCACCGACGGCTGGGGGGCGCGGGCCGAGGGGGGAAGACGTCCGCAAATAGCGACCATCTCTGCCGAGCAAAACAATACCGGTATGATATTATGGTACAGTACGCACTGCGAGATTTGTGCGGTTTTAAGAATCTCGAGTGGTATGCGGATAATTACGAGCACGGTATGACGTCATTTGACATTAGAAGTTTCGGCTATGAAGCTAAGGGCAGATACGAAGATGACGACGATATGGCAAACCATAAAAACGAAATCACAAAGAGGATAATTTTGAAAGAGACTGAAGTTGCAGATACTAAAAATGAGACTTTAATTTCGAATTCGAGTAAAGACAAAGAAACGCTAGTCTCTGCTCGCTCAACCAGCACTTTATATATAATAACATAAGCGTTCAAGCAGGACAGACGGACGAGCGACAGCCGCGAGACGGACTATAAATAAATAATGCGCCAACATTTTATTATTATCATAGCATGAGCACGTGCGGGGACATTCTTGAGTCGAAACTGGCAGCTTATAACGAACTGAAATAAACAGAAACGTCTGCTAGAACAACTAATACGTACAAAACTGCTAATATTGCGTCAGTACGCCCGTAAAAACGCAAAGATGACGACTGAAAACGCCTGTGACGTGTTAAAACGTCTCATGTGATTATTACACAGAAAATAACAGAAATTTTAATGCTAGACTAGAATCTATTGCCAAAATTAAAGTCTCTGAGATTCTTCTCACGTCTCGTCCAATTACATGCCAAAATGTGGGAAAAACTGATTCTAAATATACATTTCTAATTTACTAGCTGTATTTCGATTAGTTCGGATATCAATCACAACGAAAACTAGTTTTCGAATGAAAGTATCTTTTTGATATACGACTTCTTTTTGACTTGGTGCGCTACCGACCTCTTTTTGATGATGTTGCCAATAGGAAATAAGTTTGACTGGTTTAAGCCAAACCGTTATGCAGGTTTTATCAAAACAGCGTTTCATTGTATTTGTAAGCAACCGACATGCACTGTTGGAATGTGACATCTCATCTAAAGCCAAGGTAGCTGTTATCATAATTTCTGGTCTACCACCCATGTTTTCTCTTTTTGAAAACTGAATTTATTCATCTCTTAACCACAGTTTATTAAATTCTCTCTGTTTATTACGACTTAATTACTCATCAATAGTATTTTAAGTGCAATTAAAAGGCCAAAAACACGCGTTCTACGTCGTTTCGCTGGTTAATGCCATAAGAGCCGTGGCTAAACACATCAATCATAAAATGTTATTGCTGTTACGAACAATTCTCAATTAGGAATGGAAACCGAAGGAGCTACTGCGGCCAGTTAAGGAATGAGGGTAGTCTGTAGAGTTTGTTAAATATCGTCATGAAATTTAAGGAATAAAAACATATGGCACTATATTTAGACCTAGATTTAAGGACGAGTTTCCACCAATGAATATGGCTGTGACAGGTAGTGATTTTATTGAAGCTTTGATATTTAAAGGGACAGAATACAATTCAGCGCTGTAGTATAACGTTAACATAGATTTTTTTACTAAAATTCTGACAGAATAAAAACAGTCGAATGAAATAATCATATATCCTCTTTGATCTTTCACCATTGTGTATGTTGACGACTTTATGGTGATTATTTTTATGCAGTCGTCAGACCTGTTACGTATCAGGCCCTAGACAAATGACATTCTATCATCGAAAGCGTGGCGACAGCGATTGTCAAAAAGGTAACATTGTATGGGATTAACAAGCAATATAGAAAAATCACGTGATCAATCCCTTACATTGTGACATTTCGACTATAGCCTTCCCTGACATCGAATGCCACTTGTCTAGAGCCTTGGTAGTCTCAGTTGTTTCGAAATCTTTGTCTTTGACGAACGGTAGTCGGAAATACCATAAATTCCTCACAATGTTGCAGTGGAACCAACCCCGTTAGAACATTCAGATATACTCGCATTATTAGTTTCTATTTGCGAGTGGTAGTCGCCTCATTGATTATTATTTTAACGGACAATTAAAATTTGATGGCTTCCACTTCGTTCATCTTCGACTTGTCTCGTATTAACTGCCTCTGCGCCCCCAAACATATTCGCATTCAGAATTTAAATAAGACCTTACTTAACTTTTATAGGGTTCAATTTTGATTGACACATCCCACTCGTGTGATGTTCTTCGTTTAAAATCGCTACATATGAGTGTCGAGACTAACCGTCAATAAAAATAGTCGTAAAATTTTCAAGTATTCTTTTGATTATCTGCCTTGTATCTGTTACACAAGGTTTGTTTTTATGTGGTGAGATAACAAATTCAATACCGCACTAAGAAACGTGTGAATAAAAATCGTACGTACGCGCATTCGTTAAGAATTGACACTTATTAAGGGGGTATAATTATTTTAATTGATATGACGACATCACTCTATTTAGTGTTGTTGACCATTTAAGTGCAGGACAGCGTTTGATTTAGAATTCCTTTCTCGACATCTTGATTTACTTTGTTTATTTTATTTTTTCGCTCATTATCATTGATAGAGACTTTGATGTAATGATATCTATTTGCAGGGTTTTTCTTAGTGTTTGTTTAAACTTGTCGAAGGATATGAGAGCTAGGGTTTTTGACTGCCTTCATCCCTTCATACATTTCAATCTATGGGTAAAACTAAGTCTTGGAGTACTTGGTAAGAAATTGATATGAATTGAAGGTGATGGATAAGAGAAAGTATTTCTCAGCTTTTAATTAAAAAAGATTTTCAACTACCTTCGTAATCGGTCATCAACCTAAACCAGACATAATTTAATCACGCAACGTTCATTGACAATTAAGCCTAACGATACATTTTAATGAAAACTAATCCAGTTGTCCACGTTTTATAGTTTTTTAGTATATCACATTGTATGCAACCGTTCTAAATTCAAATTGCCCGATTCGATGCCGAACGGGCCCGAAGAGCGGCCGCCGAACGCGTGACCAATCGCTAATTAGGAAATGTGCTCGGATGTGTTCGGAAGCCGATCGGCGTTCTATAATTGAACTTTTAAATTTCGAAATTTTTGATTACTCGAATGCTATTTCCACTTCTGGTATTACTGTGTCGGTTTTTATGGTCCTGGGTTTTTATTGAGTTACTAGTAATTGTATGCGGATTCACTTATATGCGAACTAACTTTAACTTTACCTACTAAACTGTTGCAAAAAGTTTACCTAATGAAGCCAATTAGCATAACTGAGAAATTAAATATATCCTCTTATTTTTGTTGAGATCAAAACCACTGGAAAAAATATCCAGTTTCTTATTACAGAGTAGTTATCTTATCATCCTTGAACTTCAACAAAAACATATTTCATTTTCCCAGTCCCTTATTTTTCTACCTCCACTATAATAACTCTAAGATAATATTAAAAATTGCAGCAAAATCTTTGCCATCTCCAATATCTATTTCCAATAAGAAGTCCGACACCTCAACTATCCACCAAAACAGTACTATCGCACTATCAAACCGACAGACAAATCAAAAATTTATTCATACACATTAATTTCCATGAGAATTAAGACAAGCAGACACTAACGGTTGTTATTGAGTTCAAAACAAAATTGGTTTCTACATTCCTGTAATATTCTCACATATTTCTTTAAAACGTAATTAATAACACATCTGTGTCATTTTTTTGTATAAAGTTATAAATGATAATTTTTTTGGTTGAAAAGTCAATCTTACGAAAGTTAATTTTAAGTTTTATGTTGATGTACGAGTAAATTGACGTGACTGTTAGTGTAGTGGATGAGGTTTGGTTTCTGTGATGTTACAGGTTCGATTCCCATATGGATATGTTTTTGCCCCGTGAATGAGGGGTTTTACTCCTGTGCTTTATAGGGTTCCGTGCCCAAAGGATAAAAACCTATTACACTAGACACGAGGCGACCGTAGCAACCGTGGTAGCTAGACAGTGAAAATTTTCACAAATGATGTATTTCTGCTGCCGCTATAACAACAAATACTAAAAACAGAATAAAATAAATATTTAAGTGAAGCTCCCACACAACAAACGTGTTTTTTTGCCATTTTTTGCGATAATGGTACGGAACTCTTCGTGCGCGAGTTCGAACTTCGCACTTGGCTAGTATTTATGTTCGAAACCCTTTGAAAAAAAATATTTTTGTTAATACAGTCACTATCATTTATTTAAAGAAAAAAATCGTTATGGATAGTAATGATTTAAAAAATGATTAGGAATTTTCCATAATATTTCTTCAGTAGCACAAAAACATGGCAGTATCTCTTAGACAAATTCCTAGAAAATCTAGATTAATCTGTCAGTCTCATTAACGGCCACATTTTTATCTAGCCTATAAATATTATCGTCTGATAAGATCTCTTATAAGAAACTGATGAAGTGGTTTCTTAACAGTATGCTAGCTAAATGCATATAAGAATTACATATTAGAAAACATGGTTAAGTAAGTAAGTAAGAATAATATTTATTTGGTTGCAGATGATAAACCAAAATAAAAGCAATAAATTCCAGAGACCTGGGTTTGATTCCAAGTTTATTAAAATATAAGGTAGCTCTAATAATTTTCTGCTTCTGCCTGGATCCTGTTTTGCTCCTTTTCAACTGATGTCTAGAGTCTGTCAAGCGAGTCGTGTCCACAACCCTTTTACTGATTTCTTATAATGGCAATACTATGATCTGTCAAACAGATTGTCACAAATTCTGTTATAACCTCGTAATAATCCGGTTTTTGTTGAGTTTTTTAATGTTATAATGCCGAAACCTATTAAAAGTAGTGTCAGGAGCTTGTTGTTTACAATGATTAATAAATATAATCATGTACAGAGTGAATCTGACGACGTGTTATCGCAAATACGACGACTTTTGGATGAAATCGTTTCAACATCAGGTAGGTTGGCAACAACATATTGATACTTTCAGCACAATAAACTTATCTGACTTTTTTTATTTTACTGTGATGTGATCACGATTTCCATTTTGGTTTAGATCCAGACGTCGTGTTCATGACCGTGAAACTTACTGAGGCATCTGTATGTGAAAACTACTATAAAGATTGTTGTCAGTGTTGACACCTGAAAGATTTTTGAATTTGCCGCCTTTTTCATGGGACTAGACTCGCTTGACAGACTCTATGACTTAATTCACATAGATTTTTAAGTAGGACTTTCTTGCTTCAGGAAGGTATCTTGATAGATAAATATTGTTCTTTTATCAGCAGACCTTTCTCACTTGGTGAGGCCCGTATCTTTTAAATTCAATGTTTTCATCTTCAGTGATTCAAGCTGTTTTCACCGTAACTGTGTATTATATACTAGTAACTATTTTTATATAGGTAACACAAAATTCTCTGTTACAGACACTTATGTATAATATTCCTTTTTCTACATACATTGCCAAAAACCCTCGAGTCCCCTAAGATTGAGGGCGGAAATCTAAGCGGTTTGCAACAAATAGCGCAGCGGGGTCCCTGCCTGCTCCCCGTTGTCACGGCGTGATGGCCAGGGTAGGGGAGTCCAGGGGATGTTTAGGTACAATTTCCGGCATGTTCCTTCTGTTCAGTTATCGGTACACTTGAGTTTTACGCCGTGTTGCTCGCGGTTTTTCTGGGAGTGACATCTAAACTAATCCTGCTACTGTTAAAACGTGAAAGTTTGTGAGGATGGATGGATAGATGGATTTTTATTACCCTTTACGCAAAAACTACTGAACCGGTTTTAACGAAACTTTACAGAAATATAGCTTATACATCAGAATAACACATAGGCAATTATTTATAAAGATATTTGGAGACGTACTAATACCACACGGGCGCGGGCGGCAGTTAGTTACTAATATTATAAATGTTAAAGTTTGGATGTATGTTTGTTACTCGATCACGCCAGAACAGCTGAACGGATCTGGATGAAATTTGGCACACACATAGATTATAGTCTGGAATACTACATAGGCTACTTTTTCACCCGGTATAATGTTCCCTTGGGATGCTAAAACACTTTTCAAGCGGTTGAAGCCGCTGGCAGAAACTAGTATATTGATAAATCAAATTTTTCTTTGGTACGGAATTCTAAATGTACGAAGTCAGACACGCACTTGGCCGGTTTTTTTATTGTGGGAGATGATCACTGAAGGTATAGAAATAATTATGAAGATTCTTTGATAAAAACCAACTTTGGGTGACATAGGGTACTTTTATCCCGGACAAATGAATGGTTCCTGTGGAATGGTCATGAGGGCAAAGCTGCGAGAAAATGCTAGTGTGTTATAAATTTTAAACGTGAAATACACTCGACGACGAGTTTCTTTGTGGTAGACTTCGGACAGTTTCTTAGTGTATCTTAATGTCTGTTGATAGTTTTAGACGGTTCTGCATTCTTAGGCACAGGTGAATTTAAATATGTGTCAGGGTTGACGAAATCAAAATGGGATCTCCTTTTTAACCGACTTCCCATAAAAGGAGGAGGTTTCTCAATTCTACCGTATATATGTTTTTTTTTTATGTGTGTTCGCGGATAAATTCTTCATTTATGAACCGATTTTGATGATTCTTTTTTTGTTGGAAAGGGTGGTACCATGATAAGGAAACCAGGATCTTATGATGGCATCCTAGAGAAATCGAGGGAACTCCTCAAGTATTATAGGCATACATATAGCGATTTTGGTATTTTTTATCAACAATGCAATCATTTACACTCAGGAAGTGTCATTTGGTGAAATGGAACTGATGAAGAAGACCACTGGAACTCCTTAATGATAAGTATGTCAAGGGTATAATATATATCGAATAGCTCACCGAATATGATGAAGCAAATACTTACAAATAAATGGTACTGATGAAAATGCTAACATCGAACTGATCTGATGATGAAGCCGGAAGGTAGGCACTGGAACTACGAAATAAAGCAATGGATCCTAGTCGTGTTTGGGCTTATTGAATCGTCATGAGATTTACTTTGGCTGTAAATGATTTTCATGGTATTTGGAGGTACCTACCAAAAATAAAAACTTTTTAACAACAATTCAAACTGTTTTCAAAAAAAAAACACTACGAAGCGAAAAATAACTTTCTTTTCCGAAGTCGGTGTCGAAAAACGGAAAACAATAGGTACCAAAGACACCGACTTCGGAAAAGAAAGTTATTTTTCGCTTTGTAGTGCTTTGTTTTAGAAGTCGGTTTTTATAACTTAAGACCACCTACGGTCTTAAAAATATGTCACAGCATTTATTTACCTTCAATAATTTATATTTTCGAATTTGACCAATATTTTACGGCATGCTATAAAATAATATAATGTGCATTGAAAGGCTGCAACATCAGCTTTGCCCTGTAGTGGAAGCGTGGGCAGAACGGCACAGTGACATCATCACGACCTTTTTGGAGCCAATTGATGAGTCCTACATGCAGCGAGTGTGCTACACGAAGTACATACGTATGAAGATGATTGTGTGCTACACGAAGTACATACATATTAAGAAGATTGTGTTCGAATTTATGGATATTTACGTTTGACCTTAATGGAAGGTTTCTTTTGTTGTGAAACTGCTGCATGCTGTGAGTACCTACTTATTTGTTGGGCCAAAAATTAATAAATGAAAGTGTTGAGTATCAAGCTTCTGGTGTGCTGTAGGTGGTCTTGAAAGTCTTATCTATTCAATAATTAATAACCACTTGATTTAATAATTGGTCTGTATTTGTCGAATGATAAAATTGGCAGATATAGCCATGTTAATTGTACTTTTTTTTGAGTTAGATAAAAGCCAAAATTCTTCTAAAATACCTTATCCGTTTTGCCCTCAATATGATCATCATCAACTTTCCCCAATCAAGATCTTTATAATCTTTCTTCACCTGAAAGTCAACTCAGTATGGTCTATAAATCAAGAGTGAATAGGCAACTTCTAGGCAAGCGTGCTTCACCGTCGACCACAACATCGCCTACTATCAGGCGAGATAGTAGTCAAACACAAGCCAAAAAATAATAAAAAAATAAAAACAAGTCGAGGTGACTTCAAAGTTATTTGCAGTCGGTCAACCCTATTATAAACCAAAAATATTTAATCTCACAATCCTATCTGCATCCAGAATCACAAGTAACAAAACAGTCCCATCTACCTATGGAACATAATTCATCCTCAGATTAAGACGTCGGCGCCCCGTGGCCATCAAATGTACCGGAGCATATCAAAGCACAGCGGGAACACTTATTATTGCGAAAAAAATACCTAAAACGATCCCCTTTGTAATCTATATTTTGATTATATTGAAATAATTGAGCATTTCGTACGAATTGACAAAAAGTTTGTCTTGAGGATAACAGGAGAACTTTTTGGACGAATTATGGTAAATCAAGAAAGTCAACTCAGAAATGTATTGAAGAAGTAAGAAGATTTTTTTTTGGGACCATAGTAACTAAAGATGATAGAGATCTTAACTCTGACGTTGCTGAGGTTTATGGTGATAATCAAGGTAAGACCATCAACGCAAAAGAGATGTGACAGTTTTTTTAGGCTATTAGTGAAAGAAGTAATGTAAATTAATTCGAATTTATGAATGCAGTTAAAAACATTTTTGTATGCCATTTGTTTGAAAGTACATATTTTTTGAAAGCTTGGTACTAAAACACCAGTCTTGAACGAGTAATGGATATTAACGACAGTTTTGGTGTCCCAAAAATGGTTCAAAAAGACTTTAAGGAAATTAAACACAATTTATCACCTTTAAGTTCAAACGCAGTATCCAAATTTAATTCAAAGAGACAGACGTTAAAAAGGAAATTAAAAAAACTACCTCTTTCCTCGCAAACAAGGAATAATGTTATTCTTATAAAGGAAATAATTACGCTAAAACGCAATGATAATAAATTTCAAACAGTTTACGACTAATTTATTAATAGAAATTTTGCGAGCGATCCTTAGGACAGTCGTAAATAAGAAAATGCCGGACGACCAATGGGTGGCCGTAAAATTTGCTCGCGCGACGGTATTGGTCAGCTCTTGGCCAATAAAAGCGCGTTCCAGATTTGAAAGCGACGGTTTACGACCGGCAGGCGGCGTCTTTTTGCTGTTTTGGCGCCAAAATTGACAGCTCAGTCTTTAAATTCGAGTTATAGGTCAGTTTAGTCGGGGTGCATTTTAGTGTTAATTACTTAACCCTGTTTGCGGGTGATTGGGCTTAAATGCAGGATCATTTCATTACTAAAATAATGCTGGTTTCAATGCCAGGATCCTCGTTTGTAATAATGGTAGTCTGTGTTGCCAAAAAGTGGTCTATTTTCAAATTCATGTCAGCTTGACATTAATTCTGGGTGACCATTTCGATCCAATTGACTGTTTTACTACCAAAGACTGGTATCAATTCTAGTCTACTTTGATCCTATTGACTGTTTTACTCTCAAATCAAAAAAATCTTCACAGATCAATCTGAAAACTCTCTTACACTCAAATTCCAAAACTACTAATACCTCGCCCACCCAAGACAGTCCAGAACAGAATGAATCCCAATGATTCCTGCAACCAAAACTGTATCCATCAATTAAAAACCCTAGCTTTATTTACGCCGGATCCATGTCACGCAAGTGAAGCTGATATATAATGTTGTAAAGCAGTCAACCTAATGAGTATGCGTTTGCGCAAGCGATGTGCATCACAAACGCTGGGGCTCTGGTATTAATTATTAATAGATCCCATTTTATTGGTGTTCGTTGGAATATCTTTAACGTTTATGTCCGGGATGGGAGTTTTTAGACAATAGTCTAGACGACAGGGATCAATGGTAAAGACTTTATGTCTCATGTCAACTTGGTCATAAGATTCATGATGACAATATTATAATGAGAAAATATGTCATATTATGAAGATGGGAATGACAAAATTCTAGACGACAGGAATCAGTGGTAGACTGTTTTATTTTATAGCAACTTGGCAACTACTACATCTTTAAACTCATGACATGACAATATTATTATGTAAAAACAAGAACATAGTGTGTCCGGGAAAGTGGGAAAGACTGTTGTCCAGACAGCGGAAATCAGTCAAAGACTTGAGCATAATGAAATCATATAGCTATTGTCAATAAAGTTTTCCAAAATGATTTGATGCCCTCATTTCTAGTTAATAAAGAAAAGCTTAGCTAAGTAGATTTAATACAAAGTATCCAAGTGTGCAAGTAAGGAATAGATACTAACTCGATTAGATTACGAAGAGTAGGTAAGTAGTTGAAATTATAGGATCATGCCTACCATTTTGTAAGTCAATCATTTGAAAAATTGTATTTGAGATAATATTTGTTTCGGTCAAGTGAAAGCTTTTCTAACGTCTCTTCTAAAGAGAGTCGACTTGCCTATGCCAAAAAATCTCTTCTGAAGAAAATCTTTCTTAAAAGCCTCTCTTGTTGTCAAAATAACTCAAACCAGAACACCAATTCCGCAAAAAACGATGATAGGAATCCGTGACAGACGCGTGACGAATCTTCTCTAGTCCAAATCCCTGCTTTGTCCCCAACTGTCCCGAAGCCCCTTATTTTATTATATCTGCTCCCATACATAATTCATGGGAGATCCCCATATTGCGCTGTGTCGAATTATTGTTATTTCTGGATACCGCTATGAATAACAAGTTGTACTAATTTTGTTCGTCGTAATTGTGATTGGCTGCTGACTGCTTTTCTTATGGGTGCAAGTAGTGATGGGTGTAACTACGTGCTTGTTGATTCTTGTGAATTATATGCTTTACTGCTTATTGTGTTTTTATGTTCTACTACATTGTTGTAGGGATGTGCTTTCGTTGGTGAGTATACTAAAATTGATAATTTACTATATATTATATCGGATGTCATATTAAGATGAGTGATGATGATAGCCCGTTTCATCATTGAATCCTTCATCTTCGTCTCCATGTTTGAAAGCTTCTTCTTTGAAAGTCGGCTGTCAGCTCCGTAGATTTTTTTTGACATACACTGTAAGTTTCAACTCTCTCTCTGTTCACTTCATTGAAACCTGCTGCTTTAAATTTTACATTCGCTACAGTTTCTTTTGCTATTTCATCGCTACTTATGTTTACTTTGAATTAGTCTTTTTCAATTCTGTCACTATATTAATTCGATGACTTCATTTAAAACCTCACCTACCATAAAACTCAAATTACTTTTATCACCGCGCTTTCCTTTAACACCCTACTTGTCAAAAGTCTCAAAAAAGAAAATAATAAAACATCAGATTGTCAATACTTTGGGTATATTTTAATGGCGGCCTCCCCTCCAACAGATTAAGAGGAGACGTGTCGTAAAGAAACAATTTTCGGGCTTTTCCCACGCGCCAGGGGATCCCAACTGCTTTAAGGAATACGGTACATGATAAAACTGGGATATTGTTGCGGAAAATTTTCTCTGAGAATATTTTTCGAGAGATTTTGAGGGTAAGTGATAATTTTTACTGTTTTTTTACAGCTTTTTTGTGTGTTGTTGAGGTTTTTTATAAAGCTTTAGGTGAATTCTTGCGTTTTTCTTGGAGTGCTTTATATAATTTCTGTAATTGTGGTGAATTTTAAAGTGTACCTACTGGCTTGTTGTATTATTCACATTTTCAAGTCTTGCTTTAACTCAGAAAGATATACTTATTTGTGAAAGCTCTGTTGAAGCAGCGTTATGCTTTTCATGTCCTTTTACTATTTCAGCATCTTGTATTGGTGTTATTTTGGTGATTTCTTTGAAAATAAACTCGCATTAATTTCAAACAGAACATTTTATTGTTTAATCCGTTCAGAAAATAAAACTATAAAATCATAATCACATTGACATACAAGATGTACGTACACCAATTAGCGTTATAATACATTAAGAGTTAGATTTTAAGAAAAAAATATAGTTTCCGAAGCACGGAATCTATCGCATCATATTCTAAAAACCTAACTTAGACAAACAACTACAGAAAAATTTTAATGTTATAAAGAACTCATATACAGACAAAAAAATAACTAATAATTGTTTTAGATAGAATTAATCGTCCCCAAGTTAACATGTGCAGGCGAACCCGCGTCTTACATAAGTTAAGTATGGCTTCCAATGTTAACAATTGTGGAAAATAATAATTATATAACACAAACAAAACAATTCAGTCTCAACGCCCAAAATATTCCTTAAAATATTAAACAAATTGTCGACGACAACGAAACTGTCGCCGTCGACTCAAAAACCAAAGCATAGATCCGAAAAATTGAAAATAATTGCATAATTTTGACGCATTGTATAAAAATACAGCGAAACTTAATTCTTATTATTTTACTTTATCATTTAAATCGAGAGGAGAATGGGGATAAATGTACACATTAACTTTTTAATATCAGCAACACAATGAACGCCACGATTAAATTTAATTTATTCTGTATAAGCATCTAGTTCTCTATTCATTAACGCACATACATATATTATCCGTTTATGATAATTACTCTTATCTGTACATTTGTAATAAAGCAGATGCTTGATTACAATAAAATGTACAAGAGTAGAGCAAATCACACGGACATTCTTTACAACTAGCGTATACTGTGTACGTATTTTTTTTCCTTTTTTTTTCACTAACTAAGTTGTAGTTAATCGTGCTATCCCATAGTAAACGTAAAGTATCAACTATTTACGTATCATGTTTGTATTTACTAGCCAAAAACAATAACACTCTAGCAACTACCACCGTTAAATCAATTACAATAATTTAAAACTCTTAACTAATCCTTATTATCTCACTTAGGCAAGTTAAAGTTGTATTTTTACGTATACTTCGTTTTCCAATAGGTTTTTTAATACATCTAATTACGTTTTAAAATCTAAGCTCCGAAACGCGATGCTAATATTTTGTATGGCATTGTATTAACTGCCTCAAGAGAAGAACAACGGCTCTCCAACTCATACCTTGAATGTATTATTTACTTAAAAGTAGTTATTAGTATACACATATTACAATCAACGTTATACGTATGTTTTTTTCAATCGTATACATAAATTCCAGTGCAAAATAATAGTAACATGAACACAGGCGCGTATGTCCATCAGCGTAACTCTAAAGTAGAAACAAATCGAGACATATGTACCTTGCGGAAGTCCGCGACATCAATAAAATATACAAGACGGCGTTTTATCACCATAGTGTTCAATCGCACCCGATTTCACCCCTTCACTGTAACGTTGATATGAAAAATAATTTGGAAATTTTCGTTCATTTTTATCTTTGCTTTAATTACTTTAAAATTGAATCGTACAGTGTTAAGAGGTTGGCCAATTGCAAAAACGAAGATTTGTTCTAAAGGAACTTAAACTAGCGGTAGTTCTTTGACCGGCAGGCTAGCTGTCGGTGTCAGAGCGACCGGGAGCGTGCCACGCGCGGCGACGCTGTGCTGCACCATCGAGAAGCGAAAGGAACTGGTTTCAGCAAAGAGTCGCCGCGTGTAACATTACAACGAGGGAGGCGGGAATTTAAAACTATTTTGCGAGCACCCCCTTTTTATACTTCGTTTTTGCAATGGCCAAACTAAGAGCAGGGGTGCACGAGGTAGCTCGTGGTAGAGTTGGGTGCAAGCTGGGGATCACGCCTCTGAATCAGATGGGACTTGGTGTAGGGGGTACTCACGACATCGGGGGTGGACGCTCCATCGTGGCTGCTGTCGGGGGCGGAGCGCGGCTCCCCGTTGGTGTCGGGCGGGCGCGCGGACTCCCGCTCGTCGATCACCAGGTCGATGGGCATCTTGCCCTTGAGGCAGCTGATATAGCGGTGGCAGAAGTTGTCACACAGCTCGTGTACCTGCGGAGAGGCTCAGGGTTAGAAGATGCTGGAAGATCTTGTGGATGTTGAAACTTGAAGGCTGGTGCTAATGAAGCTAAAGTTTGGGGGTTGATATATCCTTAGTTTTCCACTGCTGAGTATAGGTTCTGCTATAAAGCCTGTAAATATCCTAAGCGTCCTGTATTTAAAGTCATAAATATTTTCTAAAACATTTGAAGACATCTAAAAAAAATATTACAGTGCCCTACTTTTGACTATTAAAACTTTACTTTCAAATCTATTCCAAAAACTCTAGTATCTACAATTCCAAACATAGTAACAACCGTTACAGTCTAATTTATGACTGTCTACCACACTAAACTCTCGTTCCGCTCACCTAAACCTAACCTTTAAACTAATATCAGCATACAAAGCTAAAAAAACACAATACAATACAAAAAGGAATACATTTGGAATCGACCAACTGTCACACGCGTGTAAAAAACTCGAAAATGAATCGTAAAGAAACACGATTTTGTACCATTTCTGCCTATAAAGGCACCCCGTAAGGTAGATATTAATTTTGTGCGTCAGCCTTATAAATTTTCATGGGTATAATTAACTTAGAAATTAACATAGAGCAATAAAATGGGTAACGAAACTTTTAGACAGCGTTTACACGGTCCTTAATAAAATATCGGCAGGTGTAAGGAAGGTTTTTGAAATACTAAAAGTAGATTTTAGAAATCGAATATACAATTTGTCTATTTGCATTTGATGGTTTTTAATCTAGTTAGCGCCAAGGATACTTTTGTTTTCGGTCAGACCGTGTTTTCGATATAAAGCCACTGGTTCGCTTAACTATTATGGTCTCTAAAGTCGTCATCTGCTATCCAGTCAATTCCATATTCTCCTAACCCCATATCAACTGCATGCGTGACCGCTATACTATATAAATACTAGGGCTGTCACCGAAAACATGATATAATAATATTAAATTATTCATCATTGTATAATTCTGAGTAATTAAAGTGTCATCACTATAGTGATGTATGAATATGCGGGGGCTCGTAAATTTGTAAGTCTTTTGATGACGGAATTAAAGGCTGTCCACCCAGTTGAATTAGGATGTGTTTGAAGAGAAAATCCATCAAAGATGATAGAGCAATGCATGAAAATAGATAATTTAAATGAATAAAGAAAATACTACAATAATAAATATAACAATTTTGGTGAATTGTGACAAAATAAAGATGAAGATTGACGACGAAATGACAAAAATATTGTGAAAACCAGATACTAAAGAAGATAATCCATACTGAACGACTTCTTAATCAAATATAAAAGTGTGACAGTTTATTCCATTGCATACGTTTCAACATAACTCATAATAACCGTTTTTTATATCGAAACGGGCTAAGAAACGCCAGAAATTTGAAAATAGAACACTACAACGGAAACGGATACGGTGCTCCCCGTTGACAGTTAATTATGTTTCGGGATACTAATTTCCTAATCGACAGGTTTTTCTAAATTACTTGACAACTAACGATGAATGGGGAAAAAACAAACAAAAATAAATATTTAGAAGCATCTGGTATAAGTTTATACAGAAATTCATGTTAGTTAACTTGAAAAAGAATGAATGATGAAGCAGAAAAACAATGCTTGTTTTTTTATGGGAAAAGTAGACATTTTTACCAATGGGATTAGACCAAATTACATTCTAACTGTGATCAAGCTTGACGTCCTCCTAAGAATAAAGTCATTTTTGGTAGAATACCATGTTGATTGAGTCGATATGTAAAATCTTAATCATGATGAATAGCATCAAACTATAAATCAAGCTAGGGATTTTGAAGTTAGATTCTTCTCAAATGTTTTTGGCTACGCTTTTCCACTCCTAAAGACAGCTTTTCACTATCTTCTATAGCAATATCTCTCTTTTCTATTATCAATATAATCACGTCTGGTCTTCAAGTAATGTATGAAATATTACATTACATGCAATATATTGCATATTCTTTGTTCAATAACCTTTGTCCAGATTCTTCAGCGAGTTCAATATCAGGCATCTGCCAAGAGTTATATTATTAAAGATATACTCATCTGATGTTAGAGACACGTTGACCCCCACTAATGAGATGCATACCAATGCCGAACTATGGCAGACATCTTTAAATTACCTTATAACATCTGCTGTATCACTTTTATCGCAGTTTCTTACATTTTGATCAATATCGTGACTCATAGTTAAAAATGTTTCATTTAAATTTCATTTTCCTCTTTTGCTGTCAATTAACTATCTTCGTTCATATAAGATTTGTTGAACTAATGACAGCATATAGTTAAATGTTTCTTCTAAAATATATCTGAATGAGGTGTGACATAACGTAAGCTTAAAGTTGTCGTTCCTAAAACAACTTACCAGAATTTTTAAATTTGGAACTCGGGATTAAGATACGGCGTCTCACCAATACTTTTTAAATTTGGAACGAAAGGTGATACATAACGGACATTTGGACTGAGAAGGGATTTTGAATGTGGAATTTCAAGAACGTTGATTTTTATAAATAAACTTTTTTTGCTTGTTTGCTTTTGAAGTAAGAATTATTAAACTTAACTTGGGCTTATTGTGGATGAGTGTTGCCAGCTTATACGCCTTTTTAGTTTTAACATTCCAACCTTATCCTTTTCAGTCTAAGCCAGTATGATTTAGTATTGAAAATGTGTCAGGTTGTTAGGCAGGTGTCATATAAAACATTGAAATGTCCCGGCGATTGCCAGAAGTGTGGGCTGGAGTCAGAAGTGGGCCACGGTCATGCAAGTGCGCTAACCGACTGTCCCGGTTGGGGAGGGTGAGGTTATGTGTTTGAGATTGTAGAGACTAGTTGGGAAAGATGTACTACTATGTATGTAAGTCTCATTCCTAATTTATTGGCGGCTGCTACTGATAAATTCTCATGTTTTACAAAAGCTTACTAATGAAACTACTTTTTTTTTCTTTTTTTAAAACGTTGCCCCACACTAGGAATTTCTTCCTGTATTGTGGGTGCGTTTACAAACATATAAACTCACATACACAACGCCCAGAGCCGGAACAACTATCTGTAGGTCATACACATATTTGTTCCGTGCGGGAATCGAACCCGCGACACGCAGCGCAACACTCAATCGCTCAACCACTGCGCCAACCGTGCGCCCATTAATTATATTAATATGACTGTTAAAACCTTGGCGCGCTGAAAAAACCCGACAACTCATATACACAAACCGACTATGAAACCAGTAAGGTCCTATTCGAAACTCACTTCCCGGACTGTCAGGTCCTGGAAGACAAGACGTGGGAAGCTGAACCCGAATGGACTCCAACAGAAGAAGACTGGTCAAGAGCCCACATTATAGTAACAGTAGACCGGATAAAATGGGCTATCAACACCTTTCAGCCATACAAGTCGGCGGGGCTGGATGGCATCTTCCCGGCCCTGCTGCAGTGGGGGGTAGATTATCTAACGCCATGGCTGTTGGAGATCTATCGGGCCTGCATAGCACTTAGATATATACCTCTCGCATGGCGAGAGGTGAAAGTTATCTTCATACCCAAACCTGGGAAAACTGATTATACACAACCCAAGGCGTTTAGACCTATAAGCCTCACATCCTTCTTACTGAAAACCCTCGAAAGACTCTGTGATAGGCACATCCGTGATGGGCCTCTCCGGGTTAAACCACTGCACAAACAACAGCATGCGTACTCCACAGGCAAATCAACAGAATCTGCGTTGCACAACGTAGTATCTAAAATTGAATGCGCAGTGGACCACAAATGCTCAGCACTGGCTGCCTTCATTGACATCGAGGGCGCCTTCGATAAGACCATGTTCAACAGCATAAACACGGCCCTCGACAGACACAGCATAGACCCGACCCTACGGGGCTGGATCACCAATATGCTCAAACTGAGAGCGGTTCAAGTCACGGTTAACGATACTACAAGGGCTATCGTCGCGAAGGGCTGTCCACAGGGGGGCGTCCTTTCGCCACTACTGTGGAACCTGGTAGCTGACAGCCTCATCAAAACACTCAATGACAAAGGTTATTTCACCGTTGGCTACGCGGATGACATAACAATAATAATTAACGGTACCCACGAAAACACTCTATGCAATCTAATGCGTCAAGCCCTGAAAATAGTAGAGGAATGGTGCAGCGAGCACCAACTCTCAGTGAACCCCACAAAAACTGAACTAATTCTCTTCACAAAGAAGAGGAAACCGAAGACAATGCAACTACCGCGTTTCTTCGGAGCAACCCTAAGCCTTTCAACCGAAACCAAGTACCTGGGCATCTATTTGGACAAACAACTGAACTGGGCAAAACACGTGAATTATATCATCACAAAGGCCAGCATATCACTGTGGCAGTGCAAGCGACTGCTAGGCAGGAATTGGGGGATTAGCCCCATGATTACCCACTGGCTATACACCACAGTTATCCGACCAATCATCACATACGGCTCGTTGGTCTGGTGGCCCAGAACAGACCTCAGCACAGCCCAAAAGGATCTCGAAAAACTGCAACGGTTCGCTTGCGTTGCAATTACTAGCAGTATGAGAACCACACCCACTGCTGCCCTACAGGCAATGCTGGGACTGTCACCTTTGCACCTTATTGTACGTGAGGAGGCAGCCCTGGCCACTTTTAGACTCCACCTATCAGGTACCCTAAATAAAGACTCCAGAATTAAGCACACACGCATAAAGGAAGATGTGATCAAGCGTAAACCGTTTTTAGCATCACCATGCGATAAAGCCCCAAAAACACACCACTTTAATAGGCACTACAACATAATTCTCACAGAAGAACAAGGTGACTACTCAGGCCCGAAAGAGATGAGAGTATACACCGACGGATCGAAGACTGACTCCGGTACCGGAGTCGGAGTCTTCTCACACGATTTCAATATAAATATATCCAGACCGCTAGGAGGTTTCAATACCGTCTATCAGGCGGAGTGTGTGGGCATCATACAAGCGGTCCATGCCCTAGAAGCCAGGAGGGTTACGGACACCCACATACGGATACTCTCCGACAGCGCATCAGTCCTCCAATCCCTACGGAAGGATTATATTACATCAAAACTAATACTAGAATGTCACAAAGCACTAGAACAGATAACAGTACCCAGCCGTAACACGGTAACACTACAATGGATAAAGGGACACAGCGGATCACTGGGCAACGACGCAGCTGACGAGCTTGCGAGACGCGGATCCAGCTCGGTGGTCTACGGACCCGAGCCTATTGTACCCATCCCCTTCAACCAAATACGCAGATGGCTACAAGAATTCACCCAGACACAGGCGGAGGACTGGTGGACTTCGGCACCGGGCTGTAGGCAATCCAAAGAAGCTCTGCCATCTTTGGACAGTAGGCTTACCAGGCGTCTTCTACGCCTGGACAGAAATGGTCTGCGCCTGGTGACGGGGACCATCACGGGGCACTGCTCACTCAACAAACATTTCCACACAATAGGCATAACGGACAGTCCTCTGTGCAGGGCATGCATGGAGGCCGAGGAAACCGTTACGCACGTTCTCTTTGAATGCACAGGTGTAACCCAGATAAGAACACAAACCCTCGGGTCACCCAGATCTTACACGGATGTTTTGACGAAACCAGGAGCTCTAATCGACTTCTGGAGGGAGGTGGGCTGGTTGGAATGACCACCAAACGGCCGCCATGGCCCACGCACAATGGTCCACTTAAGGGACTAAGTGCGGAAACCAAACCCCCCTAACATAGAGAACATAGAGATGACTGTTAAATCAAATCCTAATAACACTTGATCAATTCTAATAACACAATAACTTCCCAAATATCGTTCAAACCACATTATCATTTGCCAAGTCGGTCAAAAATTACAAAAACATCCCATTTCACTAAAAACTAGAAACTCTTAGAAACGTGGGCGCAATCAGATTTAAAACCGAACAGTTTCATATAATCTATGCTTTTTATTTTTATTTAATCTGTGCTTTTGACAGGTTGAATGCGCGGCCGCCATCGCTCTCCAAATGTCACATTATAGAATTTATTTTTGATAATGTCGTTTTTATTTTTATTTGCTGTTTATGTTTTTTTTTATTTCTTGTAATTGGACGTTACTTTAAGAAATGAGAAGTTTTGACTGCGTTTTCCTGGATTTTATTATCTATTCATTTGACTGAACATGTGTGTAGTTATGCTCTAATATTGTGAAAATCACAAGTATTGTGTCATAATTTCATTGTTAAGAACATTACCCATATTTTATGACTTCCAAAGTTTTATGACGAAAGCTGAGGTAGATGATGGACAAACGGCTATTTTGGCATACATTGAGAAATGCCTATTAAAAAACTACCTATTTTGTGCTTTTAAAATGCCAAACATTGTCATACAAAGACAAATAAATTTTAATATAGTTTCTATTTTAATTCCAAAACTAACATCAAACGGGAATCGAACCCACTAATTAAAACACCAATTAAACGTGTGAAAAACTAACAGTAAAGCTACACAAGTCGCCACGGAACCATATAGCAATCGTATAACGGTTGTAAAAACGGGTCGGTAGTAAAACCCAGGCCCCGGGTTCGAGTCCTGTAAACTAACAAATCTGACATCTTGACCCGTCGTAAATCAGTTAAGCACGTCACAGATAAGATTTTTTTATAATGCGCTAAAAAAATATGAAAAAAAAGTTTAATTTTGTTATGATGTGGTTTAGGCGGTTGACGTTTGATTTATAAAGTTTTTATTTGATTGGAAGGGTCTCCATTAAATAGGTATTCACAACACTTTTACAGTTTTCTCTGACTTGGTGGCCAAACTTTATACAATGAGAGCTATAATAATTTATTTATTTATTCAGACAACAAAAGGTCCACTCACAAAACAAAAATATAAAACACTTAAAGGGTGTTATTAACAATATAAAAACTTATAACCTATGTTAGTGCTTACATACTAAGATGTTAGTGACAATTTATATTATGACCTACGTTAGTACTTATATACTAGGATGTTAGTAACAATGTGGCTTATGATCTATGTTAGTACTTATACTCAACGACAGACAGTGTTGTTTTGATGAGATGTCCCATTATAGGACTCTCATCAGGCCTGTCAGCTATCACCCTCAGGAGGCTGTTGCCACTGCCACGCAATCTGGCGAGCAGAGACGCACTTTTCTTCCGTACGACAGCTGAGAAGCTGTCGACCCGGGCTTTTGCGAACATCTCTGACGCACTGCAGTAACGTGGCAGCCGCATCAGCGCCCTGAAGGCGTTATTATATTGGATGCGCAGCGCACTGACGGCACGTTTGGTACAGCTGATCCATAGGGCGCTCGAGTACAGCGATGTGCAGTATGCTTTAAAAAGTGTATGTTTGACTGCTGCTGTACATCCAGCGAACCTACGGGCCAACATGTTCGCCCGTACCGCCAATGCTCTGCGTTCCCGTTCAATATCATTATCGTCTTTAAGGTCGTCCGCAATTAAATGTCCCAAGTATTTAAACTGATGTACCCGACGAATCGGGACATCGTAAATTTTTATTGGTGGCACATTCACTGGGAATTTCCTGCCAACAGCCTTAAAGACCATGAGTTCGGACTTCTTCACATTATATAGCAGACCATGGCCGGCTGCATAATCCTCACATATTTTTACAAGTTTTCTAAGAGCACTGACCGAGGGAGCCAACAGCACCATATCATCCGCGTAGCTGATGTTGTTAAAACACAACCCGTCAACAAAACAGCCCACATGCGCACTGCTGAGTCCCTCGATCAATGCATTCAGATACAAGTTAAAAAGATTTGGGGAGGTTAAGCCCCCCTGCCTCACGCCGCACTCCAACCTGTACGGTAAAGAACAGTTATTCCCCCACTTTACTACGTTAGTTTGGTTGCCGTACCAGTACCTAAAAACGTTCAGCAGCTCATTGGGTATCCCTGTTGCCTTTAATTTATCCCAAAGAATGTCGTATGAGACCAAGTCGAAGGCTTTAGAGAGATCTAGAAACGCCGCATAAACTGGTGTACTCCTGTCAGCGTAGTACCTGACAGTGTGCTTAAGGCACGCGATTGCACTTTCGGTGGATAAGCCAGGTCGGAAACCAAACTGCGCATCGTGTAAAGATATACATTTTTCTAGCTGTACATTAAGCACACTATCAAGCACCTTAGCGACAATCGTTGCCAGAGAAATAGGCCTATAGTTCGACCGGTCTGATGAGTCTCCTGTTTTGTTTTTAATTACTGGCACGACCACCGTCCTCATCATACTGTCAGGCAAGTGAGAGTGTGCGATACAGAGATTAAACAGTAATGCCAAAACTCTAGGCAAGTGGCAACCCGCATGCTGCAAGTGCTCGATACTGAGTCCGTCGTGACCTGGGGATTTCCCTCTTTTCATATTTTTAAGAGCTATCTTAACTTCTTTAGCTGTGATAAGAGTGGAAATGGGTCCTGTTTGGGCCTCAGCATCAAACACCCGCTGCGCAGGTCCTAACGGTGATCGAACCATGAAGTGGTCCTTGAACACCTCGGCTATGAGTTGTGGTTCAGTAACCCCATCAACGCTCACGGGGAGGCCCTGGGTCGCGCTCATCTTATTGGTACATTTCCAGAAACTACGAAAATCTGAATTTGCGTGATGTGAGGCTAAGATGTCCATTTTAATTGCCTCTTGGTGATTTTGACACCACTTCAGCTTCCCTTTAAAGACTTTCCGCGTTTCTATCATATTCTCGTAAAAAGTACCTGACGACGGTCGGCCGTGCCAGTCCCATAGAATGAACTTAGCCCGCGCCTCCCCGTGCGCGTCACGGACGTGCCTGTTCCACCCTGCTACACATTTGCGATACCCAGGCTTTTGCCGATGTGTGGAACCAGCTGCCAACCCTAAGCAGTGCACTATGTCACTGTACAACTCATCAATCACTACCCTATGGCTGGTGTCAGTGCAAAACTGCCCACTACAAGATTCCAGTTGCACAGGAAAATCTATCTCGCGTAGGTAATCACCACACAAATTTGAAAATTGTTCTATTTGCGCGGACGATCTTTCCCCCCACTTGACATCGCTATATCAACCCAAACTAGTTTTGACTAACACAACCCTAGAGATGACAAACAGCTGTTATCTATGGCCGCAAGGAATTTCCAAATAAAATAAACCATGACCACAAATAAAAATAAAAAGCTCCAATTTTAAAATTACTCGTCCCAATCCGGATTCGGACGAATGAACATCGAACGAACTTTAATCGGCCGTTTTCGATATTCGAAAATTTTAAAAAAGATCGAGTCTAATAAAAGGCTAACATTACCGAGCTACATCACATAACATAATTAGGGCACAGTCAGACAATGCGACTAAAAAAACGCTCGTAACAACGACCAATCGCACTGCCTATCGAACGAAAAGGACTCGGCACTGAGCGATGTCGCCGGCGGCCATATTTAAAATTTTAAAAACATAAATCAAAAACGATAAATTCAATGTAAATATAATTTCGGGGAGTTCGTTATAGAGATGGCGTCCAAGTCTTTTTTGTCTAACGCAATAACATTATACCTCATTATCGAGTATAGATGTTCTGTCAAAAAATTCTCGACTGCATTCAAAAGATCTTTATTACAGACTTGTTCTTTTTGTCAGAAAAGGGGTAAAAACCGAGCAATTATAGTAAAAAGGGAGTAAAAAACAGTGCACTTAACGAGATCTCATTGTGCGCGAGTTGGGTCGTTGGATGTTTTTTATTTTTAATTATTATAAAAGCTCAAAAAAACCACATCACCTGTGAACGCTGTGTAGTGAAGCGGAAACGGATCGAGCTAACGGAATCTTTTTTTATTATTATTCGACAAAAACCGTAGACAAGATAGAAGCCGACGTGTATGGGATGTGAACAGAGGAAAAAATTGCTTTTTAGATCACAGAGACAGGTAAACGTGTCTGTCTGCATCTGACTGACTTCCGCTTAAGTTATGTTCTCGGCTTTCATTGCTTCGGTGCCAAAGCCCACTTTCTATGCGAGCTAGCAATCGGGTCAGCCATGATAACCAGTCCCCGGGTGTCGCGAACTCTTCACCACAGCCAAAACAAACAGATAAACTCTTAAATTGCCTGGCAGATACATGACCCGCCATCGAATGTGTGACTTCCAAAAAACAACTTTAGTTGATTCCCACAAAAAACAAAGAAAAAACATCTCGCAGATCCGAATTTAAAAATCGATCATCCGTCTCGTTGAATTGAACGATTTTCTTCAATCTCCGCTTGGCTCGCTATTTTGAATTTCGAACAACGCTTTACTTTCATTTTTTTCAAAAACGGTCTTTATCTCGCCCTCGGGCCAGCCAGTTTCGTACAGCGGTATCGCATTACACGTTATCTCGTTACAGCCTCGTATTAGTGCGTGGCATGGCGTAGGTTCGGTCGGAGTCGAACGTATCCCCAAACAGCCGCAGCTTAGACGCGCGGCGCCCGATATTTTATGGAATCCGCTGTGAGAGCGACCGCTCGAGGTATCTCGTTTCTCGAGATCGTTCGTCTTGATATAGACGTTAGTCAAACTAGTTTCGTTGAAACGTGACCATAATATTGACAAGCTAAATTAATTCCTCGCCAGGCGACACCGCTCCTCATAAAAACATACCGGAGATTTGAATTTTATGCTCCTAATTAATGCGGCCAAGCGCAAATTGTTCGATCTGATTGCGAATAGCAAAAAGCTCGCGTCCCGTCGCGTTACCGTTACGTCGAGAGTATAATGGCGAGAATTGGCGATGCGACACACACAAGAAGCCAAACCGGTCCGAACGGAACGCGCCCAAATGGGAGATAAGGGAAAAACAAACAACATTCGAAATGCGAACGCCGCCGATCCCATTCACTCGCAAGCCGACACCTCGCCACTACGCGACAATGCGACATTTAGTTTCGCTCACTCCGAATTAGGTCTGAACACGGACTTTATCTTAAATAACGACTTTACATTTAAAAAGTGTGCATCTACCTTTATAATCGAATGTTCTATTTTTAGGTCGCTAACAATTCGTTAGTTAACGAGAAGGCTGTATGAACTGTGCCCTTAGCCTGTTCTTGAAGACGTGTATCAAATGTCAAGGATCGTTATGTTAGCTAGCTTCAATGTGACTTCAAATGTTAAACTCATCAAACAATATGTAGGTATGTAAAAATTATCTTCAATGTATTTTTCTCGCGTGAATTCTTAATTACGAACACATTTTAAACTAGAATTTGATTAATTTAAATATGGAACGGCCAGTGCGTGCAGTCGTTGCGTGCCCCAACATCGATACGATATCTCGATTTAAAATCGTGCCTAAAGATAATCGAAAGGTGTTATTTTTTTTCAAAACCGGTTCGAGTTTCGATTCCAAATGTATCCCAACAAGATAGTAGGTAGATATACTTACTTTTTCTAATTCTAATAGATGAAACCGTAGAACTTGTATCGCTTGCACCATCTGTAAAGAAAAACATCTTCTTAATCACATGTTATTATTAATATTCGTTGAGTTTGTTCTATTTTCTAAAGCTGTCGTGGGAGTGTTTGATATCTAACTATTAATAATTACAAAAAAGTATTCTCAACGTTAAAATGTCACATGTTTCTGTATTTTTTTGCTTAATAGTGACGTCACCAAGAATGACTTTTTAGTCCTTCAAAATTCGAATGCTCCTTGAATCGGTGACATAAGGTAATTCTTAACTAATCTGCCAAAATGGTCGTCATCTTCATATTTTTTTTTTATTTCTAACTTAAAATTTCACTGAATGTTTTGTCTAAGCAGTTTAGGCTGAATATTTCGACTTGTACCTGCCCTTTTAGTCAGAAACATGATACACATAGTCTGTCCATCGGCCATCTCACAATGCGAACTGAGCAACAATGGACGGACAATGTACGGCGAGTCCCCGCTGTGCGTAGTGTTGTGACACGCCAATCTTGTTTACTTTATATTGATATCGATAGGTCCCGAGTTCGTTTTCAAAATATTGTGCATGGGTCTAACTTTATGAAAATGATTCAATTTATTAAACTGTTCATGTGTTTTGTGTTTGAAAATTGCCTTCTAACTATAAATCTTGAAAAAAATCGCAACAACACAGACATTATTTCAGCAACTTCAATCAAACCATCTCCGATTTCTACAACAACAATAGCTATAATCTCTTTCTCAATAACAATTTCAAAACTCCAAACTCCGAAGGCCACATATTTATTTAAATTAACATAACACACAACACGAGTATGTTCACGCAGTGCAATTCAAATGCCTTTGTACTTAGATCCTATCGACTATTGTTTGATAGTGTTCAAAGATGTAATCGCCGACTTTTTCTAATCGATATCTATCTAAAAAACGCAGTTAATGCCGTTTTAATAGCGTCTTGATTTGTTTCTGATTGCCACTTGAGGACGCGAGCTGAATTCTAAAAGCGATCTTGGCTTATTTTGCTTTTGATTGATGATTTTATACCGTCTCGAATTTAAATTTTGTACGTTTTGGGTTTTAAGTAAGTATTAAGTTTTGATTTGGGGGTTATTAGATTATTATGATGGATGAAATTTGTTATTTCCGGTTACTGTTTCGTGTGTGGAAAATTGGTAATTGTAGGAAAAGTGTTTCTCTATGTAATGTTAATGATTACCATACAATTTGTCTGTGATATTAGTATTAGATTAAGCACAACATACATACTTTTTAACAATGACAAATATTAGTGTCTAACTAACAGAAACTAAAAAAATACACCATATTTGTCAAGTCATAAAAAAAATGACAAACGTATTTTCTTATATCTATTATTTTATCATCGATTCCTTCCATTTTGACAGCATCATCGTTATTCTTTCTCCTCTCAAAACCAAAAACTACGCAGTTAAGACTGTACTCACAGTCCCACAAGTACTGACAACATCTGTGTCTCTCGTGCCGCTGCAATATCAATTAAAAACCACATACGTTCCACAAGGCGGTATACTCTCTCCACTCTTATTTTCTTTATTTATTAACTCTATTACTACTATTCTCAAATGCTCCTACCATTTGTATGCTGATGACCTGCAGCTCTACGCGCAATCTGACAGTCTCAATTTGGATAACTGCATGTCACTGTTGAATGCTGACCTTCAAGCAATCGCTGACTGGTCTAGTAGATTTGGGGTTGCTGTCAATGTCAGTAAATGTCAGGCTATCCTTGTTGGTAGCTCGTATTTTCTACGAACCTTGGACACCAGCCTTCTATTGCCGCTTATTTTCGGCAATACCGTCATCCCTCTCTCACCTCACGTTAAAGACTTGGGCCTATACATTGATGACAAGTTAAGCTGGAATAAGCAGGTTGCACAGATTAGTCAGAGAGTCACATTCTCACTGCGGTCTCTCTATAGATTTAAACATTTTCTTCCGTCTAGCACTAAAACCACCTTGGTTCAAGCTCTGGTATTGCCTATAATCGACTATGCTGATGTTTGTTACTCTGATCTATCCCAGGAACTTCTTAACAAAATGGATCGACTTCTTAACAACTGTATACGCTTTATTTTCGGACTCCGTAAATATGATCACATTTCTTCCTTCCGTTCTCAGCTTAAATGGCTGCCTATCCGTCAGAGGAGATCCCTCAGATCCCTCTGCATGCTCTTCAACATCATGAACGATCCTTGTACTCCTGATTATTTAAAACAATATTTTAAAGTGTTGGGCAGTTCTCACGATCTTAACCTTCGAGCTTCCAAAAACTTACTTCTCCATATTCCTTCTCACCGCACTGGGTTTCTATCTAATTCTTACACTGTCTCTACTATAAAACTCTGGAACGTGCTTCCCCTTGACATCAAAAAAGCTGAGAATAAATTTTCATTTAAGCGTAGAATCCGGAACTATTACTTGTCCTCTCTTACGTAGCTCGGTCTTCGTCATAGTTATTATATTTAAATTTCTGTTTCATTTAAAATAATTATATGGTATTTATTATAATATTTATTAGTCTATTGTTTTAGAAAATATTTATGTATTTTATTAGTTAGATAGTTTATTAATATCAGATTTTAATAATTGTTCTTTTTCATTTTTTTATTTTGTACTCCTACCACTGTTGTGTCCTTTTTAACCCAAAGGTTGACTGGTAGAGAATGCCTTGCTGCATTAAGTCCGCCTATGTATCACCATTGTACATGAAGTTTAAATAAATAAATAAATAAATAAATAAAAAGCAGAAAGCGCCACCCCTGACTGTTTGTACAGACGTTTCGTTGACATAGGCGACACCAACAGATAAAAATGTGTTTGACTTGTTTCACTCTTGCCACCGAGACGGGTTTGTTTGAAAAGGGGAGACTATGAGTGTCCCAATGTAATCCCTTGCTTGGAAACCGAATTTTGGTTAAGGAGCATCTGATTTTGTTTTAAAATTCATCGGCAAAAGAAACGAGGTTGCTGTTGATATTTTTTTGTTATTGAAAAAAAAACATTTGTGACATTACTATGTATGTTGTTTCGACAAAAGTTTAATCTTAATTATTTTGTTTCACAACACTAAACTCGACTTTAAGTACCACTAAAGTACACTTACACGTTCGGTTTTTATTTACTTTTTATTTGCTAAATATTATACGCTCAAATTTCTAAGTATACATTTAGGTAAGTACCTAATAATGGTCATAACACCACGGTTTCAAGAACCATAGAACGTTTTTATTGACAAAAACATAAATTACAACTCAATTAATTAAAAGAAATTGCGCTATTAACCTCGTTTCTCCCCTTAATTATTAATAAACAATACTAATAAAAAACAAGTCTAAGGCCACGTTTCAATAAATAAAAATTTCAAGGGATTAAAAACAAACGTCATTCCATAACGTGTTAAAACGATATCGCTTACTAATGACTCGTAAAACACAAAACTATTCGGTTCTGTTTGCCCACGCTACTGCAGTTCAACTATGTTTGAGGAAACTTAAAGCCTCAAAAGGCTGTGACAGACCAAACACAGATGTGACGTGGGCAAACAACCTCCACGGATCGTAACCAATCGCCTCTCTAACCAAATGGGTCAATAAAACAGTCTTTCTTTCTCTGTTGGTTTTTGTCAACTTTAGTTTTTAGTTGACTGTACTTTGTTTCGATATAGTGTGTGTACATCACTAGACTAACAAACGTACGGCCGCGTTCTTTTTTCAAATGTTTTTTTGACATTCGAACTTTTCCAAATCTTACACAGTGCCAGTGTTTTTTGATGGAGTTCGGTTTCAAATGAGTTTATTCTCAGTTTGAAGAGCTTAAAAACAAATCCTTCATTATTTTACCATATCAATCAGTGTACAAAGCTCAGTGTCATTCATTACTTCGTTACCCTTAGCCCACAATCGAGCCTATTTTCGTAAAGCACTTTAAATTCGCGACATGACGCGAGCGACAGACTGCAGGCTCCCAATTACACTCAATAGTGTACTCGGCAGTGAAATAACGACAGTTGGGGATAAAGGGAATCACCTGAGGCTGTACGGTGAATGAGTGTCTTTAGTGGTACGAACATAAGCTGGGAACTTAGGTTTGCCTGTGGTTTTGCGATTTTTTGGATGGTACTTAATTGTCAAAAAAACAAATTTTTGAGGGCTGATTTACTATAAAAATAATTGTGAATCGTGCTTTTGCGATTGGTATATGCGTGACTGGCTCTTAATTTGAATTCAATAAAGTGAAAAAGGTAGGGCAAATAAAAAAATATGTTTTATTTATTTGTTCTTAAATATGTCAGTTTTCTGGCTTCTATTTTAATTTTATATCAAGTGATTGAAATTAGTATATAAAAAATTCAGCAAACAAAAATTCAGACAGACAAACCTTCCAAGTATAAAGGACCTCTTCAGACCTTTAATTTGAACTCAGACGTGTCATGTGGTTCTCAAGAGTCATCGACAAAGCAGGAATTTTAATTACCACTATAAAAAAATACTCCATTTCAATTATTTCAAAAAGTCAATAACAGCATATTGAAATAATTCTGTTAAGTATGCTTTGTTAGTTTGCACAGAGGGCCAACCGCAGCTTTTTGTGGAAAATATATTATGAGATACTTAGCCTGTTCGTACTTATACTAATTATGTAGTAAAGTAGTCAACAGCTTTTGAGTTCTGTAGTTCCATTGCTTCTTTTGCGGTTTAAACAGAAATACAGACCAAAAATACTTTTGAAAAGGACTTTAATTTAACTTTAAACAGACATCTACTTGAATAGATGCTCAAATGTTATTGACCCAAGCTTTTTTACTTCAGTAGCCAAAAAATCACGTTATTTTTTATTTCAATCAACTAAGTAAAAAGCTAACACTAAAAATAACTAGCCCTTCGAAAACAATCGTTGCAGCTAGACAAACAGATGCGTCAGCCAGTGGCACCACATGTCAGCCTCATGACAAAAACACAACACGATAATTCACCTATTCGTCGAGCAAAGTTTGTTCTTCGCCCGGATGTCGCCGTGTTTGGCCATCTTATCTTCAAGCCGGTTAAAAACTCCTTCGTGTGGATGAATGACGCTTATCAGCGTATCAACGCTACCACAGGTAACAGTGACAGCTTAGTTTATAGCCCTACGCTACTGTTCTTGAGAGAAGAGTTTTAATTTACCTCAGATTTATGAGTCACGACGCATTATACAAACAAATCAATCTAATAGCGAAGCTAGATACGTGCGTGACGGGGACAGTTGATAAAACGAATTTTCAGTAACAAAGTCAAATAACATGAACGTCGCCTCCGACCGGCGCGATTCGTAATGCTTAGATTTTATTTGTTAAAAATCGGTTAAGTACCCGTGTCGAACCGCGCCCGTGGGTGGCCGCCATCTTAACTTTTATTATTTCACTTTTTGTCCACAGCTAGCCGCGGGAGGCGCACGGTGCGATTCAGCTTTTTATGAGTGACAATATAATATTTTTTTTCAATTTTCCTATTTTGTTCTTCCAAGAAATATTTCTCGTTTACCTGTGCTTAATTTTGGACAGCTCTTTAGCTAATCAAATCGTAAATTAAGCTGAAATGTTTTCTATTTTATGGGGTATTAAAGTTATCCCACGTTTTATTTGTCTTGTGGTTAGTATGAGCAATAAAAGTGGACAATACTTACTAATGAGTCGACCTCTGGGTCTGCTATGTAGTAAGGTTTCTCTTGGCGTATCTGTGGAAGAGAGAGGAACATTTATTATATATTTATCACAATCATTATGAATGTAAAGTCAGGTTGTCGGGTAGTGGATTAATGGCGGGCGCAGTCGGGAGGTAATGCTTGTACGTGGCTAATAAAATGCTCGCTCGCTTGGCTGCGCGCGCGCACGCACAGATTAAGAACATAGACTCGACAATTTACTGACTATAAATTATAATAAGTAGATAGGTATAGACTTTGTAGAAGATTGCGAGAACTTTCAGGATAAAATGTTGGATAAACTGATCAACAAAGTCTTTATACATTTTTCGCAGAAAGAAGAAAAAGCTGCATTGTCTCAAAGACCGTGATCCAAATGTTACTTAATTCTAGATTCATTTACATAAAAAAACCGTTCAGTTTTAATCCTCCAATTTTCCCACAAACGTTTGTTCGAATACCACTCTTATCAACATGCTTGTAGGCAAATAATCTGTCCGATCTCCTTTATAATCTGTGACCCATACTTAAGAAACGCTTTTTTTCGACATTTAAACCCCGTGTTGCCCGGAAATGCGATACTATCATGCACACCGAAGCGGCCCGATTTTTTACATCTAGCAACACAGTATATATTATATATGTTAGTTGCCAACAATAATAATTATACTATGATTATGTACTAATTAAACTTACATGACATAACATTTCCAAAACTATACTAATTTGCTTCCGACTTATATTTGTAATTAAAATTACTTTTCTCATTATTCTTCGTATATCTTGTTTATTTTAGGACCACTTGTCATTTGGGAAACCTTTGTTCTAAGTTCAGTGAGTAACTGTCTTCGCTTTTAAATTAAATGTTACTAATTTAATTTAAGTTGGGAATGTCAGGGCAAAGAACTGTGTAAATAAAGATAAAAATAATGATAAAGATTTGAAGGAATACAGCGATAAATATGAAAAAGCTAAACGTTAAGCTGGGGCGAATAAAACAAAAGATGTCTAAAACCAATCAATAGATGACAATGAACCTATATGACTAATTCGACAACACAAGACAGTGCCTATTAGAAGATTACGACAATGCAGCTTTAGTGTCTATTAGCAAATAAACTTTTACGACAAAATGGTGTAGGTAGACAATACATGGTTAAATCTGTAAGCCTATAACAAATCCAATTAGTATTTAAACGCCAATTGACATACAGACACAATACAAACAAAATCGATTATACGTTTTAATGATCCATCTAATAATGCCAAAGACGCTAAAATTGAGAATAATATTGCAAGAGTTAATAACTATGCATTAAATTCATGGCAAGAATCAGAAAGGCTGATGCTAAATGACGATGTTAGTCCTAAACTTTAAAGTAATATGGACATAAGAATAAATTGATGATCTCGAAACTCCATTTTGTAATATCAATTATTTTTGCATATTTATTTAATTTAACTCTTGTCTTTAACAAATATATCAATCAAGTACAGGAGCGGGAATATACGCAAATGGTTACAAATATAGCAAAAGCTTAGGGAAGATGCGAACTGTATTCCAAGCAGAAACATATGCCATAATAACCTATGCTCAAGAGAATATAGATAGAGGAACCAGAGGTAAATCCATATATATTCTTAGTGACACTCAGGCTGCAATCAAAGCCATGGCATCCTACAAAGTGGACTCCGGACTTATTCTAGATACTATCCAGACCCTAAACAGGCTTGAGAAGCATAACAGGGTAAGACTGATGTGGGTCCCTGGGAACAAAGGAATCCCTGGTAACGAAGTGGCCGATGAACTGGCATGAGAGGGCTCAGCAAATGGGTCAGTGGGTCTAGAACCATGTGTAGGCATATCGACGGGTCTAATAAAAGCCACATTTAGGGAGTTTGCAGAGACAATGAACACATTGGCTGTCTAATACCGGTCTTAAACACTCCATGAAATTCCTGGGTTCTACATTCAAAGCACGGGAATGCATTTGGAATATGAGCAGGGGGCAAACCCGCTACCTGCTTGGGGCCTTTACAGGGCACTTTGGAAACAACGTCATGCTCATGAAGATGGGTCTAACCGCGACACCCATTTGCAGGTTGTGTGGGGAAAATACGAAACGCATGGAGCACCTTCTGTGCACATGCAATGCACTGGCTTGTAAGCGAATGAGTCTCCTAGGGGTAGGATATCCAAAACCAGAAGACTATAGGCATCATATCTCCTAGTCTCATTGTAAAACTCATGGAAAAGAGTTTTCAAAGAGTCCGGGGGGAGAAGGTTATCTAGGGGACCACAATAGATCCCAATGGGTCGAAGTGTCCGAGTTATTTCTCGGCCCCTCCACAAGATAAGATAAGATAGGAAGTCTTGGCTAGACAAACGACAAGATGTCATAACATAATATCAAGCCTGCTTTCCTCGGAGAGTTAGGCAGAGGTATCCCCAAAGCACACTCTACTGAGAAATTCAAAATGGAGAGACCCAAGAACTATCCTACATTGGACAATATTGTTGCAATACAAAAACCTGACGTTAGTATAAATAAGGTACTAGGTATGAGGACAGAAAATTTTAAAGCTGCTAAGACAATAAGTTGTGAAAAACATATCCAGATATAAAGAAGAGATAAAGAATGAAAGAAAAAAGCCAAAAACTTAAGGAGATGGTGCAATATATAATTGATCGAAGATAGATGTTAAACGGTAAAATGATTATTATAACTTCATAAGCTACCTCAAAAAATCTTAAATAAAACATAGCATACAAACTCTTATGCAAATTATTTTTATAACTGGCTAATCGGTTTAGGATTTGATGGCCAATTACTGCAGAACATTAATTTATTTTGAATGTATCGTGTTATGTCGGTGATAAATAAAGTGAAATTCATGTTAATTGTCACGTCAATTAATTATTTTGTAATTTTATTTGTTGCATTTCTTTTTCATTGATCGCCAGTGTTTAAAATTTAAGTAAAAAATCTGTATTTTTTTGCAATATTGCTTGTGCATAAAATTTTCTTTGGCTGTAATAAATACAGAGGTTACTTAATTTTTGTTCTTATTAAGAACATACAAACTGGACTTTAAAGCATAAAACTTTACATACAAATTCGACCATTGTTTTCAATTACACATGGTAAAGGTAAACGCAATACATTTCCTTTTTTAAATAATCTGTTTGGCAGTTCACACTGCGTTTTTGAATTAATTTACTTTTTTTGCAGAGGAGAGCAGGTGCTTTAGTATGTATGGCTACTTAAGATGGAAATATAGTGGCCATTTTTAGGGTTCCTTACCCAAAGGGAAAAACGGGACCCTATTACTAAGACTCCACGATCAAACCACGACTCAAAGAAATTTCTAGGCTCTACTTTCAAAGCCTGGAAATGCATTTGGAATATGAGCAGGGGGCAAATCCGCTACCTGCTTGGGGCCTTTACTGGGCACTTTGGAACCAACGACATACTCATGAAGATGGGTCTGGCCGCGACACCCATGTGCAGGTTGTGTGGGGAACATACGGAACGCATGGAGCACCTTCTGTGCACATGTGATGCACTGGCTGGTAAGCGAATGAGTCTCCTAGGGGTTGGATATCCAAAACTATAGGCTCATATCACCTAGTCTCGTTGTAAGACTCATGAAAGGAGTTTTCAACGAGATTGGGTAGGAGTAAGGTATCTAGGGGACCACAATAGATCCCAATGGGTCGAAGTGTCCGAGTCATTTCTCGGCCCCTCCACAAGATAAGATAAGACTCCACGATCCGTCTGTCTGTCCGTCTGTCAGCAGGTTGTATCTCATGAACCGTGATAGCTAGACATTTGAAATTTTCACAGATGGTGTATTTCTGTTGCCGCTATAACAAAAAATACTAAAAACAGAATAAAATAAATATTTAAGAGGGGCCCCCACACAACAAACGTGATTCTTTTGCCGTATTTTTGCGATAATGGTACGGAACCCTTCGTGCGCGAGTCCGACTCGCACTTGGCCGGTTTTTATTATTAATTTATTGGACAAAATATATTTTTCATTAGCATATTATTACTTACCTACTAAATTATTAAGAAATTATTACGGAAAATTTTAAATAAATAATGTTTCTTATATAAAAAACTTTCCTTTCTTTACTAATTGCAATTTCATTTAATACCTATTACTTCTGCTGACCCCAGTAAACAAGTGTGAAACGTATTTCTATTTATAAGATCATAAATTTTGATACAAATCAACCGATCGATACACCGTTTTGCAAAATTTTTAAAATTGGCAGTTAACCATTTAGCATTTCCGACAAAGCAAAATAGACTTTATATCAATTGAATAAGGTAGAATTTAACCTGTTAAATGACCGTATCTTAAAGGTATGGTTATTAAAATGTATGGGATCGATTATATGAGACTTAAATGTCATATAAAAATTATACATTTTTACTTGACCACAGATGATTGATACGATTTCCATGCAATTTTGATTGGCTTTTAATTATTAACCTTTTTTTATTAAATAAGAACTATTTCATATCTTTTTCTATAATTTTAAGACTTACGTTTTTAATTGTTGGGTTAGATTTTTTGTTGCATTCGTAATAATATGTTTAGGAATCGTTTTTAAATGTTGTTATTTTTTGTGTGATCAGAAAATTTAATTTAACTTAATATAAATCCTTCTCCAGGTTTCTTATTAGCATACTCATTTTAAGACCCTTATAAGAGCACCTATACTCCATTTGCGATAATATTAGACGTTTAAATTAGCCCATTTTACAGCCCGTTCAACCGAATGTGACTTCTATTGCGTTGGCGATACGACAAATGGTAGCTGTAGTAAACAGTTGGTTTTGGTAGCATGTTTATGCTTTTTATGCCATCCTTATGTTTACGGGATAGAACTCAAAATCAGTTGAACGGACTGTAAAAAGATTTGGAAACATGTCTAATGTTATTTCAAATCGAGTTTAGTGAAGAAATTCCAGCTCCGTCGAAACAAATGGCTTTAACTAGAGATCACAGATCATACATTAAAAAAGTCACGATTTCCCAGGGTAGTCTCGTTCGCCATGGTTTCCAGGTCTTTTTAGGATTCCGTAGCCAAAAGGCTAAAACGGGACCCTATTACTAAGACTCCACGATCCATCTGTATGTCTGTCTGTCCGTCTGTCACCAGGCTGTATCTCATTAACGTTGATAGCTAGACAGTTGAGATTTTCACAGATGATGTATTTCTGTTGCCGCTATATATAACAACAAATAATAAAAAACAGAATAAAGTAAATATTTAAGTTGGGCTCCCATACAACAAATGTGATCTTTTTGCTGTTTTTTGCGAAAATAGTACGGAGCCCTTGATGCACGAGTCCGACTCGCACTTGGCCGGTTTTTTCACAATGACCATAACTATTTAGAAGAAAAACGTTTAGGTACTATTTTTATACTAATAAGAAGTTTAAATGAATACTGGCCTGTACCAAAAACAAAAGGCACATATAAACTTTTTAATACATCTAATCCAGCCCACCTTGAGCTATACATGGCAACAAATCATAGCGCTCAGTAATGACCGCTGTGCGCTGGGTAGCGGCTTCGATCCCGCCCACGACATAATGGTTATCATTCCGCCTTGTGTCATTATTGGACACTACAAATTGTTATTTGCCTCTAGTTCAACTGCGGATGTGCTGGTGCATAGTGGGTTAAGTTGATTTGATTGTGGACAAAGATATATTTTGAAAAAAAATCGTTGCTTTTTGTTCAACAGTCTAACGGTGGTTAGTATATAACCTTTTCTACTCTGTCATAACATAACATTACGCCTATATTCCACAAAAGGTTAGGCAGAGGTGCAACTTTTACAGTATAGTAAGATAAAAAGAAGGAAGATAGAAAAGGTAGAAAAGAAAAAAGGAAAATATAGAAAAAGTATTTAATTGCCACAAAACAACATACAAACCCACACCCACATTTCGTCAGATAAGTTTCTCCAATTACTCTATCATCCCTAACATATTGATGCCATTTAACAATATGCTTGTAATAAATATTTCTTGTGTTAGTACATTTTTGGGAGCGTTTAACAAATACGTGTATACATTTTAATACTGACCACAACATTATTGTAAATTAACCTTTTTTAAAGTCATAAAAAAAAGTGATAGATATACTCTAATAAGCGTGGGTTAGCTGATTCTTAATCTGTGGGTCACTGATCTATGAATGAATCATACTGTATATCTTAAAAATATTCACACCTTGTGTCTTAATGGGTGTAGTGTAACGCTGTATAATTTTATTGCTGAGTCCATTTCGTATATTAACTATAATTGTTTGGCTTTCAATCTTTAATTTTGATTTGCATCTTTGAACTCTCTGCCATTAGTCTGAGTGCCTTGTTGTAGCGCGTCCTCATTCTGCCTTCATGCTTGTTTGATTTTTGTCCTTCCATACATCTCATCTGAGTCATCATAGTATTCAACCCCTTTATAATCATATAATTATTTTCATACAATCTTTAAAGCATTACATTGGTCTTCTTTGCTATCATTCTATTTTTACAAAAATTAACAGCAGCAAGCTCGCTATCTTTGAAGAGAAAATTAACCAATTGCATTGTATTCCGTCTACCGGTACAGATTGCTTACAAACACACATTTCCTTCTTTCACCATCTTGGTTCAGTCATTATTTCAACCGAGACCCCACCAATACACACACAAGCAAAACCCGCCTTTTACATACAAACATGTCATTATCTGAGTAATCGTGTCGATTCATATCACTTTAATGATAGACCAAAGTTACCAAAATTCGACCAATAGCAAATGTACGATCGAGAATATAACAAACGTAAATATGGTCCCTCCCCCTCCCTGAGGCAAGGAAGTGTCTCATTTAGGGGGGCACCGACCCATGAAGCAAGACCAAAGCCCCTTTGGACACAAATTAAATGCTAATAAGACGATCGGCTGATACTCAAGGCATGGAACAACAATTTTTGGAGTCTATAGTATCAGTTTTATGGTTGTTTCGAAGCTGCTATATTGGGTATGTTTAATAATGCGATGCGGTCATGTTTTGTATCTAGAGTATATGAATGTTTTAAGGTTATTCCTTAATATCATAGCTAATATTTTGTGGTGGACCTCTTTTGTCTTATTGCACCTTAATCCTTATTTTATGTAACACATTCATTTTCGGTTTAAGAATTTATTAGTACAAAGGAGAACACTATTTCTCAGAGTGCCTATGGTTCTGCCGATCGTTCAAGACTAAATAGCGTGAATTTAATAATGAATGCAACAAAAGTTTTACTCGTTCGCATCGGCACGCTTAATGCCTCCATTACAACTGACATCGGGACAAAAAACATCACGAATTGTTAGGTGTCGATACGAAGCAAAAATTCCCTTTCGAATCGAGTTATTGCATCCATATTTTTTATTTTAATCGATGCATCGAACTGTATTCTATCGATTTAACTCACAAAAAATGCCGAACAAAAGCGTTTTATATCTGTTTGTCCCGTAAAAATAAACAGGCCGTGAACAAAATAATTTTTGACTCGTCCCAAATCTTTGTGATACGACAATTGTCGTTTCCTCTATTCATGGCGTATACCTGAATCTCATTGTTGCCTCTCTTTGTGCACTTTCAGTCGAATACTATTGTTTGTTTAATTGAATAAATGCCATCTTACATGCCTTTGTCCTCAAAAGGACCTCATCTCACGTGCATGTAACCACCTCGGAACAACACTCAAGTTAATCGATTAAACATTTTTTCCACTGAAAACTGGAATCGAGCAGTGTCCGAGTAACACTGATTTTAAGCACCGATTGCCTGCTACCTGGACTCTCGAAAAAACTACGGAACTCATCATTAAATTCGTAAGGTCCCAATCGAGACGTCCACTTGCCTCAATGAATATTAAACCCTATTTGACACAAAATAAACCACATTTTAATTTGATGGACAACAGGCACTTATGACGATAAGTAACGGAATAACTGCGGCACCAAAATCGCTACCAAACGTGGTACCCTGTAATTTGTAATAAAAAATCTATTTATAAGATAAAATAAAGCACCGAGACGCTACCTAAGATGCCCGACGATCGATCTCGATGGGCTTTTTAATAAATCAAGTGGTTTCGAGCCATTTTGACGCTTGTCAAAGTTAAACGTACGATATAGAATCGCGCGTACCCTACGCTGGCTTTAATGTTAAGTTATTCTATAATGCTCAGAGGTCGAGTTTTGTAATTTAGTTAAGTCGCCTCCTATTTAATAACATTCTTGTACGGCCGGCGGTGGGCAGGTGATTTTATTTTTTTCAAATTTTTTGACTTAAAAAACGGTCGTTCGACCGACCTCGCTACTGAAGTAGTTCGAATTTTAAAATTATAGTGTATTAATACGCGTTCCTGTTACGAAATTTTTATTTATAGTGCACGCGTCTCCGTTCGTACGTCGGGCGGAGTCGTTCGGACAGGACGCGTCGCCGTCCCGCGTCACGCCGCGATTGTTTTGGCGACCGCGACCGCTCCACATTTAATCACCTGTTTTGACACAACGACGTGCGAATATATTTATTTGGCCCACTTTACTACCGCCCATAAACAGACGTAATGAACAAATGTCTTTATGGTATACTTGTAAACGTCAAATATCAGTCATTTCTCCTTGGTGAGCACAAAAAATGCCATAAATATTCTTAAACAAAATGGTTCCTACTGAATATTGTGGCTATAAACGTAGCTCTATAAAATGAGGTTTGGTTGTTTAACTTTTGTTTGGGCTCTGTGGTGGAATTAAAAGAACTTAGACGCGGGTCCGACCTTTTGTTTGCGTAGTGTTTCTTTCCATAAAATATATGTAAATCATCTAGAAATTATTCATAACTAACTGGAATTTGTAAATGTTTTACGGTTTGTTATTGTGTTGTCAAAAAGTTTGTGTGCCAGTGGCCTTACGGTCCAAGTTTCGTTTGCAAAGGTCACTCGCAGTAGTCTCAAAGTATTTCGCACGGTGACGACGCTCACAAATAAAACTGCTGCTCCAAAATTTCTAAATGACGCTTCTCGTTGCCTGCGAAGCGTCATCCCCATTAGAAAAGGACAAAACTCAAAGAGGAACAAGGACAGGGCGACAAACAAGCGTTTTTCGTGCGTTTTTTGCCCCGAAATCCGTGCGTTCAAAAATTTTATTTTAATACAAGAAAAGTATTCAAAAGATACGGGGCAGGTAGACGCGGCCGAACCCGGGGTATTTGCTTAGTTTCTTTTTTTCTCGCACAAAGAATTCAAGTTGATTTATGGTCGTGGTGTGTGACGATTTGTGACCTGTAATTTCTGATGTGAGTTTTGTCACTACGGCTCTGAGAGCTTGATTTATTAATTCACGGATCGTCCGTCAGAGGGCGTGTTCCGGTTTTGACAGTTGTCAGTAACGTATAATTTTTGAGCGCTCAAAAGTGATATTTAATTTTTTCTCTGTGTTTTGTTTTGAACCGATTGAGACATTACACTAAACACTGCGAAATTTTATTGCGGCAATTTTGCCAATTTATTTTTTGTCTGCAAAAAAAATAATTTGACACAGTGTGTAATCGGCGACAGTATTTTTATTTGTTCCATTCCTCTGTTAATTTAGTTGGTTTATAATGACCGTTACTTATTTTTTTCCACACAAGTGTTGATATTGCTCACTGTGCGAATCACGTGTTCTCATACAGAGGTATCATACACTACAGTTAGTTGCTTAACAGGTCCCAAGAGGGTCGTTTGGACCCGGAAGGTCAGTTTTTCGACCATTAACGCGATCAGAGGGTTGGCGTGGAATTAGTGGGTAGTAATAAAGGTGGTAGGTAATTACCCACTTCGGGGCAGTCGGTTAAATGGTGTCTCAGTCGTTGAGACTATTACACTAGTCGTAAATTTGTGTTAATCGCTTTATTTTTTGTTTGTCTTAGTACTTTTGCAGATGGTTTCGGACTCACTTTTAATTTTCACTTGTCCTTTATTTAGAACATTTAAATAAGTAATAAAAAAAATCTTGATTAAATATTATAAAGTACAGGAAACAGTAGAAAGATTTGATATTTCCTTTATTAATTTCGTTGGCACAAATCTTTAAGAGACATAACTGCACGTTTTCAAATCCAAAGCAAATTGAAATTACACCTCTCACATGTTTCAGTAAGCAAGCAACGACCAAGTAGCTTATCATAACCTTCACCTTCCATAACATACCTTATTTCAAAGAGGTTAAGGTATAAACTGCAGTAGCCAAAAAATATTGAGCTAGTCGACCTAGGCTGATAAAGACGTTAAATGAATAACTGAGATTAATTTGTAATAAAGTTAATTTTAAAATAGGCCTTGTAAAGGTTTATTTCTACAGTTCGCCTTCTTTGGAGACAGATTTAAGAACCCCACTGACAGGCACAAAGCGACATCACGTTTTCAAAAGATATTGTGCTACAGATATACCAGTTCCTATGAACACTTTGTCGCGTTGTCATTGTCGCTTTCTGTGTCTTTGATTCCAACAGATTTTCTGTTTAATTTACAAAACTATGCCGGCTCCATAATGATTACAAAAAGCTATCTCAAATAGTCTATTAGAAATGGTGTTGGCTTAATTCTTAAATAAAACTACTTCGAAAACGTCAATTTCTCATCCAACTGTCTTGTTAGCACTAAGCCTTACCCCTTTCATCTTCCACCAACACTATTATAAAGCTTCTTTCAATTGACTCATCACAACAAGCTTGTCAGTTGCCGAGATGGCCACTCACAAACTCACAACCGATTTACGAATGACTAATGCCATTATTTACGTGCTCCAACGCTTAAGATAACAACAATACAAAAAAACTTCAGAATTTATAACCCTTCAGATTTCTCATGACCTCACTCGTTACACAAACAATCAGAAAGACCAACAAACAGACCAGAAACATGCTTTCCGTTGAAGTGCACTCCACACACCGTTTTAAAAACAAATAAATACGCAATTTCGAAAAAAGAACGCAATATTTTTAAACAATACGACAATGAAATAATAGTTCAACCCTCAAATGCGATCGGTACGCGTGTTTGTACTAAAATAAACGCGTTTAGTACGCACGCCATTATGAATACGTAAGCATACGCACCCTTGGTTTGCCTCTTTTTTTAATCAACCCTCCTAAATCCCAGCAGGCTAAAAATTAAAGTGTAATGGTGCAGTGTTTAATAACTTATCTGCGGGTTCGTTGTGTGTTTGGCTTTTGTTAATGTAATTTTTCAAGTATAACTTTGAAAGGGGACGATAAATCGATGAAAACTGCATGGTATTATCTTCCAGAACACTTTTTAAGTATTATTACTTAACATTTCCTCATTCTTAATGATGAACAAACATATGTTTACAATTCAAAACGTTCTCTTATTATTATATACGACATTCTGTTGAACATATTGTATCTGTTTAATAACAAAGTTATTGCGCGAGTACGTTTTATGTTTAAATAAATGCTTCGACTATTAAATGTTTAATTATACCAACACTCAGTACAGCTAATAACAGATATACATAGCGAAGACATCTTTAAACGTTTGTTTCCAATAAAACTCAAGATATTAGTCATACAATAACCCTAATTCACTCGCTCTGAACAAATTAGAAAGGAAGAAACTAATATCAAGAGCATTACCGCGTTAACCCCTAATCATCGACACATTGATGAAACAATCACGTGGTCCCGGGGGTCTCACAGACCGAAGGGTTAGACGCATTACTGGACATAATCTTGATTGATCTGCTACAAATAATGTTGGTTTCTCGCCGCGTGACGTATCAACCCTTTGTGTTTTCTTTGTTCCGTGTACCGTACGCCGTGAGAGGGTTAGATGCGCTTTTCTTCTCGTGAAAATTACTCGAAATATGTAATAGCAAAGTTTGACAGCAAAATGGTGTTAGAGTTAAATGAATGAAGGGGACAGAACGAACGACGTCTAGCTGCGTATTTTATATGAATGACAATAAAAAGTACCTACCAATATAATGTTCTTTGAATATTTAGTAATATTTTCCGACTGCATATCATTAAGTCACGTTGTGCAGGGTAATGATAAATGCAGGCCATTACGCGTCGCCATTATGTGTTTTAAAAACCTGAAGTGCCTTTGTAATAAACAAATTATCAAAAAGTCAACAAAAAAACTCGATTTTTGAACATCAAAAATACCTATTTTCGCGCCATAACGGTAGAATATGGCCGTCAAAATAGAATTTTCCGCTACCACAGACTACTTATTACATTGGAATAGATTAAAAATAATTACGAGTTCAGTAACGTACTGTATCATTTGCGACGGGGTAAATTCAGCGGGAAATTGTCGACTAAGAAATTACAGGGTTTATAAGTCCAGTACTTGATCGTTGCTACTAGAAAATTGAAATATTCAGAGGGTTAAACCCTAGAGTGCTGATTGATAGTATTAGATATTAACTGATGTACTATTATGTTGTGGAATACAGGGAAATTTGCGTTTCTTTAAGAATAGGGCTGAAGGGAATTACCTTTTATGACTGTTTTGGTGGGAATGGACGGAGCTAGTCTTGATTAGTCTATTGGTGGGTATTATGTGTTTTTTATGCTTTTTTTAAGTCGTGTAGTGGAGTTTTAAGTGTGGTTATACATAACGTAATGATAGTCGTAGTTTGAAGGCTTTTAGTGATATGAAATTGACTGTATTAAGAAAACCATTTCTTTAATGACATTTTGTTTTTTGTTTCGTACCTATTCTTGAATATAATGAACACAAGAGACCCTAAGACATTAAATATCAATGCACAACGATGAAAGAATTAAAAAAATACAGTCTTTATCTAAACGTAAGATATAAAGACGCTTAGAGGAGCAACGGAATAAAAAGGCACGATCTCGAAAAAATATTAATTACCTTTTTTTGCACGTTTTGTAAAAAAATGTATTTTTTAAACGAAACAGATGCACGGCCATAATCTCCGTTTAAAATTAGATACACGAATTATAATCTAAACGCTTGTAGATAAAGTGCATTTTTGATTATTATGATGCAGTTTTTTTTGTGTGTGTTAGCAGATCTGTTGGCCCGTTCACATAAGAGATTATAAATATTATTGTAATAAGACTTTGTGATTCATGGCAGGATTAACCATCATTTTAAGCCCCATCATGAATGCATGCATATGCGTGTTTAGGACTGTTTATCTTGTTTCGGGAGAGAGCGTGAGGGTATCGACTTTGATGCGTTTATAGAATCTAAACATTTTTAGTAAAGGATATTGCTTTAAATGAAAATTTACTGTGATCACAGGTAATGCAATGATATTAATTCGATTTTTTCAGTTATCTTCATTATTTGAGCTGAAAGACGTCCACTGCTGGACATACAGCAGATCAATTTGGGACTGATAAGGTCATCGCTCCATCATGTTTCTAGAAATTAGACAGAAAAACCTCTTTGGTGCCTGGGTAAGCTTTTTTTACAAAATAATAAACCTAAACTTCACAAAAATACTTTGTTTAGCCTTACTAAAACATGATAAAGCCATTTTACCGTATTTTCATCGTTTTCTTTGCCAACTATATCCACGTTTTAGTTTATATTCGGGGGTGAAAAGCGACCAATCATCGCTGCAACATTAATTTCAATAAAAGAGGGAGGGGGTGGCTTTTGTCTATGGCGTACCATCGACTACGGAAGTAGTTCTGTCATTATTTTTTTTTTTGCTATTCATACATATATTGATCTAGTTCCCGTATTAAGAATTTTGCTTTGAAAAACAGTAAGAAAGAAGTCTTGACAAGGGGTAATGTCTTACCCAGTTACTGGGTTGTGGAGACCAGGTCTCTGCATAACCCTAACGTAGCTGGGAGAAAGCTAAGCATGTTGATTGATATTAGGAGAATTGCTATTAGTAGCCATTTCTATTCTATCCATATTTGACTGAAGGCTACAATTCAACATGTTCTCCTCAAATCGTCATGGAGAGATCATTGCACTATCGAGAATGCCTAAGTGTAAGCCCCAACTCGGTCTTACTGAACATAGAGCACAGTTGTAGTAGTGACAAAAAGAAATTAAGATTTTAATAATGGAACACTTTCTTTAGAAAAAACTTAACTTGTCACACTTTCGAGTATACATTTCCTTGCAAACTTCTCTTTTCTGAACTATCTCAGCCATATTCCCCTAAAGACCCCAACAATTCACCCACGATCATAATAATTCGTACCAGAACAAACAAATTCAAAACCAAACACATGAATTTTAAACCCATTCACTGATGACGAAATTAAACAACATCATAGGTACAGTCTACCCTACGTAGGTAAAAACTCCCTCTAATCCCTGTCAGCTGCTTCTGACTGGTCGTTTCTCCCCAACCTCCCCTTCAACTACCCTTATTTACACCAAAATAGGCGATGACCTACCCGTACTACAAAATTCTTTACAACAAGAGGTCAGGTTATACTGGTTGTTCTCTACCCAGTGTAAGCTGGACGGTTTTTTGAGGATTTTAAATTGGGTGAGGTGTCAAGGTACCCTGGTTGTTTCAGGGCTTCTGCTGTCAAATACATAATGAGTGGTTTTATTTTTCAGAGTTATGGTTAAAACGATCGATGATGTCGCGAATCTTCGGTCAGTGTTGCCAATTTTTGAAGTTTTCTAACTGGTTTTAGAGGAAATAGCGAGGCTGTCTGCGTAGTGTGTCTGCGTAGAACGTTATTATTTCTAAATGAATTGATATTGTAATGTATAAAATAGCCTTTGCTTCCATTTTCGGTAAGCCAATGGTTTAGTGTTATAAAAATTTTATTTTGAGGTGGTCACAAATTTTCAAAACAATAGAAAATCACTAGAATTCACTATCAACGCAGAGCCCAAGAAATGGGTCACAAATATACGATCCAAGACCAAAGTTGGTAAGTACAAATAAAAAATTGCAAACAATCTGATTGCTACAAAATGTTTATCAAAACAGAATGAAGGGGTAATGACCCGAACATTAACAATTCGCTCGTTTTGTACCAAACCAGTATTTGTACGGTACTTGAAATTTAAAAATGGAATCAAAACGTACGGCGACTTTCGGCCAGTGTCGGCGAATGTCGGTGAGTGTCGCCGATGAAATCGGCCGACGTGTCGCGAAGAATGCGCCTGAGACTTTGTAATTGCACACCACTTGGTATATAGGGTGTTATGATTTCAGAAATATTACTGTATGGTAAAACATACGATTTGCTGAAGCCCTCATCAGGAGCAGTGGTAGCCCAGTGGTAACGGCCGCGACTTACAATTTGTAGGCCGTGGGTTCAAACCCAGGCAGGCGCTCTACTTTGTGTAAATTGTTTCATTACCACTGCCCTCAAAAAGGGTAAAGAAAAAAACATCGTGAGGAAACTGGCCTGTCTTAGAACCAAAAATTCGAAGACATGTGACATCCACCAACCCGCACTGGGCTTGCGTGTTGGATTATGGCCCATTCCCTTTAAAAGAGAGGAGGCCTGCATGAACAACGGACCAAATGGGGTCATAGTGCGAAAAAGTGGGTCCATCTATCCTATCCTATCCCTCATAAGTAGTAAACCTTACTTCTTTGTACATATTAATATTTTCCATTGAAAAACATGCAATCACGCCTGTATTCTCCGAAGAGTTGGGCTGAAGTTCAGCTAAATAAAGTTTTTTTTTTTGTCGACAGTATTATTGTATTTGCAATTTTTACTGCTGTTAAGTTTAGTTTCTGCCCAAAAGCTATACATGCTTCCAATAACTTGTTTACCTGGCAAACAGAAAAATGATTTCAATATGATTTGAAAACCAAAACAAACAGCTCTCATTCACTACTTTTTTGTCTACAACGCAAAATTTTCCTCAATTTTCCACACCCTTTACTCAAAAGATTGCGCCTAGTAGTATTTATGTCATTATTAACCGGTGCGAATTAATACTCATTTAGCATCCATTTTTATCGCGAATGCTCTGAGGACGGCGCAAAAACCTCATACCTCTAGCACTGTGCGACTCGACGGCCTGGCTCCGGGTTTTTTACCGGACCGACCAGCTTTCTACCGAAAATGGACCGCTAATCATTGTTGTGGTATAATTTATATTTGTAGGGAAGTGCAAGATGGATGGGAGTCATTTTGGAGTAGAAGGTAGTTTAGTAACATTTGTAATGATATAATACTGGTGGAAAAATTGGTTAAGGCATGACCTTCTTCTTTTAAGTCGGTACCAAAATCCCAGACTTGGAGTTAGTTTAACTGGGTGTGCTTGTCTGATTTGATTGTGTGCCTATATTTTTTAAATCAAATATATAAAACGTTTAGGTAAAATGAAAATACCCTTGAGACACCCGAAAAGCCACTGACCAATCACGTCAGCGCGTGTTACGATTGGCGTATTCAAATTCGGAACCCTTGGCCAAATTTAAATTTTGAACGCGTCCCTTCTGCGGCCGTGATTCGTGTTCTATTTTCCGAAATCTCTACCAGGCGCGGTGACCTCTGAGCGACGTATTTATTTTATTTTTATTTTTGTGACGTCATAGTAAGTGATGAAAGAGCATAATGTTTAGTTCATCGGTATATTAATGCCGCTTTAAACGGACAAAAACTCGACGCGAATCGGTCGACGCGGCGTGGCAGGCACTAATTGAGAGGCGCACGCTATTGCATGGTGCAACCGGGCCTCAATCAGTATGCAAAGGTTAGAGAAAATTCTCTTAATAACATACTTTTATTTAATTCTGTCGGTGATCAGCCTTTTATAGAATTGCATAGATTATCGACGTTTGTAGTCAATGAATGACTGACCTTTAATATACTCGAGGAATGTTTTGTATCGAGATCGAAAGAAGTCGCTCTAGTAAATTACTAACATTTCACATTCTTGCTATGGGTATCTAAATGAAGTTTGGCCTTTACTAGAAGTAACTTAGACTGAAATTGCATTGGAGGTTTTATGGGACAGTGTCGATAACATAAACAATTTCAAATTGAACTACCGAAACAAACAATATAGTAACAGGTATTTTGCTGTGCCAAACGATAGTTACGAATCTAATAAATATTGTAACAGCGCATCGCTGTTTATCATGACAAGAATTCATTAGTCTCAATCATTGTGAATGTAGCGCGAAACGCATCTAGTCGCATATATAGTTATTTTTTCAAAGAACAACATTTATTTTTATTAATAACCACTTTCACGGAGATGGCACAACAATAAAAGAGAAAAGTTTGAACGCCATAACCTTGTAACGGCGGCTGCTGTCAATTTTATTGTTGACATTTTAAAAGTATGCTACTCGCATTTTCGCATGTGACTTAAGAAACGTTCGTTACATAAGGCTTTTTGTGTTTATCACGTACGTGTCGTGGCCCCACTTCGTAATTAAATGGTCGCATCAACGTTACGCGAGCAACGTCGCGGGTATTGCGTATTAAATAGGTGAATATCCTTTACGTTCACGCTGCTGATTGCATAAAAATACAACAAATTGTAATCGACGATTTGCGATTGCTGTTGTTTTCTTCGTCCGTCGATCGAGGCCGAACCAGGTATGAAAATTAATTGAGGACTCTTAGGGACTTGAAGGTTTCCCACGAATCCGGGATCAAGTGTATCTAAAACCCAACAATTTTTATCAACAAACGAACCCGAAACAAGATGCGTAAGGAATTCCAAACGGCAAAAACCACTCGATGGGGACGATAAAACGAAATCGCCGATGCGTTGTCGAAAAAAAAATGCAAGTGCTGCGTGCGAGCGAGATAACAAAAAACGTATCGTATCGCGGTTCCACTCTAGCGCGCGCAGCTAATGAATACTGCGTGGAGCGCTGCGCGGGCGCAGCTGCGAGCGGACCGATCCGCCATTTCCATTATTTATTTTATTTCGGCGCGAAACGTTGAATTGGATCAGTACGACAAAGAGGTTAAATTGCGCGTCCAAATCCCATGACAATTGTCAATTATGGCGTTAAACGGAACACGGACAGATGTAAACAAATACACAATGTTCTGTCTGATGTCGCGGCGCATCACAAAGCTGCGCGTGAGCATCTCTGTGGCAGCTTGATGTGAGGCTCACGGGTCGCTGGGCTGGGAAGTGATCTTCTATGCTCAAGACCCCATGCTAATCCTTTTTGACAATGAATACACAATATCGTGTAATATGCGATTGTAAAAATATAAAACGTCAAACACCTTTCATCAACTTTCGACATTCTGTGCATTGAATCATATGAATGCGTCGTACTCGTACGTGTCTGCTTTTGTAATAAGTAGTTTTCTCATCTACCCTATCTGCACCATAAATCTTTACTATACCGTAGTAAAATTTCTTTGCTAATCTTTGCAATCTGAAACCGTCGATTGCAATGAAAAACACAATCCGCGAACGCAAAAAATTCAATGACGCATAAATCTGTCTAAACCTCATATCTGCAGATAGATCATCTCGCCTGTGCGTGCGTGTGCCCATTACTAGGTTTTTTCCCGCGGCGCTACTTGCCTCGTAATTACAAAGTTTAGTTATTAGACGTTAGCACAACTGTATATTCTTTTATCGTTTAATCCGACATTATAAGATCGATTACTAGTCTATTAATATTCAGTAAACTCGCAGTAATGGCAGAATTACTTAGAAAATGCCAGTTGAAAGTGATTGACGGTGATCAGTGAATACTCTGCCAAACAGCGGGCTTTGTAATAGAATCATCTAACAGTCAATATATCAGAGCGACTCAATAAAATTGATGATGTTGTGATTTTTTTATTATTTCTCATCGTCACTGATGTAACGGGGAAAGTTTAATGTAATGAATAATTGAATGACAGAACATGATATAGATATGTTCTTATAAAGGATAAGCTTGCATGATTGCATGCGAATTGTAGCAGAAGAAAACGCTACAATTGAAGATCATAATTTTCTATATATTATCGCTTTTGTATACAAACAGAACAGCAACAAACAAGCATGTAATCCTAATACAAACACACAAAGATGGAGATACAAAACCGATGTTGAACCACTTACGGTACAGTTGAGTACCTGCCGATCCCGCAACACCAAGCCACCGTGACGGCATACAATAACCAATAAAAATATACAATTAAATCCCAATGAACTAATATGAACTCCATACGGTGGAGTTTTGTGTGAACTATACTAAAAAGCGAAATAATGAGAACGACATGGTAACGACATCGATGCACGCCATTCAAACATCGTACAAGAACAATGAACATATTGAAACGTGAAAGAAAAGTTAATTGACAAAAAAAATGTCTTGTAATGGTTTGGATTTGAATGGAATCAGTTGATTAAGAAACGTAAGAAGATATTTGGAATCATATCAGAAAACTGTGCAAGAAAAGGTAATATAATCGAATCGATATAGGTCTTAAGCGATGCATTTTTGATGAGTAGCACGCCTAAGCAGTAATTGTCACAATGACGTTGGAAACAGCTGATAGTAATTTACATAAACTGGCGGCCAACAGCTGTACTTTATCACTACTAGAATCAGTTCCAGATATTTACAATCTTGTACTAATGAACTAATCAGTCGTAGACACTAGCTGTCAAACCGTTGAAGCGTGACATTATGACGTTACATAACAATGCATAACTTGGATAAAAAAAGAAAAAAACGAACATATCGACATACCAGGTTCCCTCCCCATCATTAGTGATGGAAACAAAAAAAAACATTTCGGAATCGATTCCCACATCGATAGATCGTCTCCCAACAATTGTCAATTAAAATTCTCGCAATAAAGTTTTAATTACTTCTCATTATACTTTCTGTTTCTATAAAAATATCTTGATTTATCCAGTTATTTAGCGGAGACGTTGCCGCGTTGTTGCGATTTTAGTTTTAACGTTTCGTTACCACGATGGCTTTATAATCTGTCTCGAAAATGGAATGTTGTTTGTTTAATGCTTTCGGTTAATAAGGCTGCCATATTTAGCTTTAAGAGAAATAGAGGTTATGGGACAATTTGTTTCAACTTGAAGGAAGATTGAAGTGTAGGAGGGGAAAGAAACTTTAAGTAGGATGACGTCATCGAGACGAAGAAATGGCGGAGTACACTTAATCCTTGTCTCGATTGCCTCATTAATCCGCTGGGTGCTCTTTACTAGCAATAGACACGTCACACTTGACAGACATAAGAAAACATCTCTATCCAGCGGTAAACAAACGAAACAAACGAACCATTGAAACTATAAAAATTTACTCACTGTCACTCAGGGAACGATTAATGACAACAAAAAGAGCTAAACTCATCGTGAGTACTCGGGTACTCGAGTATCGAGCGTACTCGGTCACCGCATCAGCACGGTAGTGACGGCGAGTATCCATGATGGGATGACAGTATCACAACTAAACCGATCGTCCACGGGGAGGGCACTATATCAATCATTTGGCCCACAATCGCACCGCACGCCACTTAAATAAATTTATAACATATTAAGTACGTTGAAAATAAACACTTTACGGTTTATGATTTATTTCGTGGTATGAATTATGGACGTCACTTATTTAGCGTTAGAGTGAGAAGGCGATACGCGTTTTATCTCTATCTATTGCGATTTCACGTGCCACGGCTACCGATAAACGTTTTATTATAGTAATTAAAGCGACCGATTAGATTTCGTACGTGTTACGCGTCCAAACATTTGATAAATGTGTCATTTTACAGTGTTAATCTGTATGTGATAGTATATTTTTATGTTTACTGTCAGAGCGTCAAACGATAATGATTTCGTAATTTAAAAAAGGAATTTATAACTTAATTTGTTTCGAAAGTTTTTAAAAAAGAGAAAATTGAATTAAAAATAAAGATAACTGGAATAAAAATCATGCAAGAAATCTTGAAATGTCATGATCTTAAGAGATAAAACACAAAGTCTATAATATAGTATACTCGTAAAATAAAAGGCAATATATTTTATCAATTTAATTTATGAAACCGCATGATTGATTTCGTTTCGAAAATCTCCCAAGACCGATATCACTTCACTCGGCAAATCATTAAAATAGTAAATATTATCAAGGAGAGGAACCTATGTCAATAAATACATAAACATTGGTCAGTTCCATGGCACTGAGTGACTGGAGTATCATTTATCTCGGCGGGGTCCCGCGGGTCACCGCCGTTTCCACTTATAAATACAATTTAATTTCAATCATTATAATACAATAAAGTCTTTGACTGATAAAGCTTCGATATATTAACATTGCTGTATGATACGAGACCGGGTTGATAGAAAAGTTATTTTAGTACGCTCTCTCTAGCTTATTAATTTATAAACTTTATTATTATATTAAAATAATCTTAAATGATATCTGCAAAATATTCTTCCACACGCAAAAATAAACCCTCGCAAGGATATAAACTGAATAATATAACAATCAAATTTTAAAAGTGAAATTCAAATTGCACGTCGTTACAAAGTCGCATCCGGTAGCATCGTGAATGTGAAGACGTCAAAGTTATTTTTTAAATTGCATATCAGCCGCAACATGTCAACAAGCTATTGTGCCTATTGTTGAAAAAAATTAAAAACCCACAAAGATATCGCGGTAACATAATTTTGTTACAAATTACACGGTATTTGATTGTCGGTTTGTACAGATTACCAGTTTTACGAAGCCCCGAATTGTTACAAAATGACTCCATTTTCCTTTTTTTATTTCAATAATACGTATTAAGCGATCTGCCTTGTCATGTTATTATAGGTTCCGTAATGAAATATCATTTTTATAAATGTGGCAACACTTTCTTTATAATGTTGCCATTTTGAGCAAGTGTCCTTCCAGGAAGTTTGTTCAGAATTTGAGAATAAACAGCGCTTTTTTTTTAATTGTTAAGGGAATGGTTGAAGGGACGATCTTTTTTTTTGTTTCTGCAGACGGAGTCGTAAATCAAGCTTGTCTTAGAATGTTACTTTATCAGCTTTTCTCGCTCTTATTACAAGGTGCTTTGTTAGTTTTATGGCCGCGAGTGTCTAGTTCAAAATGAAGAGAGGGGACGCTTCGGATCACAAATTTTTGGTTGTTTTTCATGAGCTATATTTAAAACAACTTTTATAGCATACATGAATAAACGTTGAAAAATACTTGATTGAATTATGTTGAACAGCTGAACCTTTGAGAAAAGTTTATTGATATATTTCAAAACGCATAACGTAATTAATAACTACACAATAAATAAAATACATTACTATGCATGATAACGTTAAAACCATTGCGTAAGCCACAGAAAACTTAATTCTTCCATAACTAAACATTCCTTATCAGCTAATGAAAATTGAAAGAAATGCTCGCATCGAATCGATTGCAATCAATTGAAAATTAATTCAAGTACCCACAAACTCGATTCGATATCATACCGAATAGCGAGACGTACGGCGTAAACAATCGATAATCGCTTTACATCGTATTTATTCTGGCCCGAATTAACCATTACTAATCATGACTTTATAGTTATTAACCATTATGCAGAAGAAATTGCCACTACTGATTTACTGTGCGCCATTTTGAACGACATTTTAAAATTTTAATGAATATGCAAAGTTGCCAGTATGTTTTCAAAAACTGGTTTAGGAAATACTTAACCGTTTACGTTTTTTTTTTTATTTATTGTGAAGCTAAATTGCATTTCTTGTATTATTTTATGTAACAGAGGGCTTCGAAATGAACTTTATTATTGATAATATTTTAATGTTTTCAATCAGGTAACCCGGCCATGTTTTTTTTTCTGTTAGGTTGAGGTAGCAGGTGTGTTGAGCCCAGTTATTCAAGTTCCCTTCACCGAGTAATTCTAGTTCGTTCCTTTGAATGTTTTTATGTAGTCAATGGTTTAGGGAAACGCGATTCTACCCTCATGTAGTCTATACTTCTGTGCTATTAATACAAATAATGTATTTGGATGTTTCTGGTTTGGTTGTCTCTTTTTAAATTCGTTAGGTATCCTTTAATAAAATTAAAATGACAGGCTAAAGTCCGCTTGCCCTGGTAATCAAAATAGCCATCGCATAACACATGCACTCTAGGTTAAAAAAAAAAAAACTAATATTTCTTAGCAGGTGGTAAAATACGGAACTAAAACGACCGCCATTAATTTACCCTCCTTTTTCTTCTCCCTGATTGATAGTTACCTGTTTACTGAAGACTGCGATGTCTTCATTGAAGGATTCTGATGAGCAAACGTCACCCCCCGCCACGCCAGGGTCTCGGGGGGTACACGTTGCCAGTTCGCACTTCTCGAAGATCAGGGCCAGCAGGGGGAATAGTGGGTGCCTGGAAACAGGGGACATCGGTTAAGCATTAGTTTCATTTTGACATGTCTGGCTGAATGGCTGGTTACGTTGGCCTTAAACAAAATCTAACTGTCAATCGTAAGGTGTCTATATGTTGAACTTTTATATAGTTGATAAATATGAAAACTATCTGGCTGTATTGAATCTTACCCTTACCCAGTAAAAATATTTTTTTTTACTGGGTAAGGATAAATTTTGACAGTTAAATACTGTCAAAATTTAATTTCTTTATTCTAGAACAGGAAAATCAAATCTGTCAGGTGGGACGTCATACTAATCTCCACTCATCATCTATACAGTTTGATATTTGAGGAGCCTTAGTTTAGCATATTTTCTTGGGTTTTTCATAAAAGATACAAACAATTACTACATCATGGCATACATACTTCATCTTAAAAAAAATAAAACTGTTTAAAAATACATTTGTCTTACAAAACCGTCATAAAGCGTGGTAGATCCAATAAAAAGCGCTAAAACTTAATAAAAAGTTAGAGATATGGTCCAATTGCCAACGGATGACCTCTCACGCGACTGATCACAGTTTAGATGCAGATGTGTACGTGATGTCGATATCATCTTTATAGTTCTGCCACTGTGTAGAGTGGGGTCCCAGTGATAGCGACTTCAGCAGATCATCCTTTATTTTATAATGAAGTGAGAATTTAGTAGGACTTAGTGGAGAGTAGTCTCTGCTAAGTTTGTTTGTATTTGGGTTCAGCAAACATGTTAATAAAAAAAATAACAGAGAAAGATCTTAAATACAGTTCAACATTCAAAGATTTCACACATATAAAAGGTTGACTTGTACTGCCTTAGTTCAAAAAAAAGTCTTAAATGGATGGTCCATTGACTTGAAATAAATTAATATATTCTCCCTCAGTAATATTTATTGCATTCCCCATAATTTAAATTAAAGAAAAAATTAAATCTATCACATACATATCCAGGTACTTCCTTTATTTTATATTCCAAATGGACTTCAATAAAAACTTACAACAGTTTTCTTCGTAAAGTAATAATTAACAACTAAAGACTTAGGTACATATTTTATTATTGTTATTTTTTTAAATTATAGATGTATTGCTTCCCCAGTCGGGTGTGACGGAACATACGTCATTTCCGTTCTACGCATCAGCCAATGGGAGGTTAAAAAAGTTGCTAAGTGTGTGATGAAGTGTTCCGTAGTAAAGGAAACTGGCAAAAGCTATAGTTAGCTACTTTTTCATTTCTAAACAACTTTGTATGTAATAAACCTCAAAATATATAGAGTCTGATTGTAATACTTATTAAAATCCATAGATATTCAAGTCCGCAGTTTTAAGTGGTCAAATATGGATTATTTTTAAATGATCTCATATCTGATCCTATTAAAACACATAGACTCATTTTTGACAATTCTAAAAATTTCTAGTTGAAGCATTCTAATGTAATTTTTTGTGAATGTTCTTAGTTTTTAATAAATTATTCTTATTCCTATTCTAAAACGGTACCCTATAATTGTATTAACTTAATAATTTATAATCATAGACAATGACAGTGGTTTACGATCCAAACTCACTGTTAATTTATTTAGGTATTTACATAATAAACTGAAGAATTATTTTACTATTGACAGTAAAATAAACATAATAACAGCTAAGAAGAAGAAAACAATAATAATTAAATAATTACCTAATTGAAGTTAACAACCTGTACTAAAACTGAGGTGTATTGTTTTATAAGTTTTGCTTTGTATTATACCAATAAAGGTAAAAAATGCACACGCATGCTTCAAAATTAGAAGTAATCTATTTACATAGTACCAACATTATCACTCAAAAAAAAACAAAATTGATGCTTAGCTTAAATAATTAAAAACAATTAAAAAGCCAAAGAACCCAAACCCCAGTAAAATAATAAATAAATACATATAAATTACATTTTAATTGCAATCAATTTTACAACGTTTTCTTGTTGCACAAAAACTACAATCAATGCGAATACGATAGTTTGTTTGACCTTTGCATCGTAGAAACACAACATATTACCAGGAAACTAAATAAAAAGAACACTTTAGGGTCTACTGCAGTTAGACACACCATAAAATTACTTTTTTACCCTTAAATTATAACCATATCGAGTTCTATTTGAATATAGTAAAAAGGTTTTTTATATTTCTGAATCTTTGTCTATGGTTTCAAATCAAAACAAACCAGAAGCAATTTTTGAATGCAATTTTTTTTAAATTGTGTATCAGATCGTTTTGATTGTCAAAAGACAGTTCCCTCCCTAACGTCCTGTCCATCACCATTGAAGTGTCGCAACAAACTCCCCAGAAATGTATCTGTCTATACTATTATAATTTCGATAGGTTTGCGAAATTTTGAGCTATGGCTGTGTACTAAGGCTTAAAGCTCATTAAAATAAAATGGCAAACAGGCACTGATAAAGTTATCACCATAACAGCGTTACCCATCATTAGCATTTTTATAAGTCCTTAGTTTTATTGATTTCAAGATAATGAGTTACTTTTATTTTAATCTTTATAATAAAACAAAAATACTGCATCATTCGCGAGGTAATGCATTTATTGGTATTGTATTAAAACTAGAACTGATTATCTTGTAATATAGAGTAGTGTCAATAATGTACAGGACCAGATTTCTAATTAACCGAATTCAAAAAAGGAGGCGTTTCTAAATTCGACTGAATTTTTATTTTTGTAATAATGACTTCAAAAAAAGCAAGAAATCTACAAAGCCTGCTTTTTTATGCATCGTCATCATTCCCATATTCTAATTTATTTGGGAGTTCGCACAATCGCGCTTCTTCTTCTATACTTCTTCTTCTTAGTTCTTTACTAATCATCTTCTCATTAGAAAGTCACACCCATACTAGACATATCATCTTCCTGCTTCATCATCAAGCATTTAACACTGCCTGTCTTGGCATATCATCATCCGCCTTCATCATGAAGCATTTAACACCCGTCTTTCCAGACATATCTTCCTGCTTCATCATCAAGCATTTAACAACTGCCTTTTTTAGACATATCATCATCCGGCTTCATCATGAAGCATTTAACAACTGTCTTTCCAGACATATCTTCCTGCTTCATCATCAAGCATTTAACAACTGCCTTTTTAGACATATCATCATCCGGCTTCATCATCAAACATTTAACAACTGTATTTTATCTATACCAAGTAATTTACTACCAATTGCACAATTGACAGTCTACAAAATGTAACAATGAATATTGCCTATCATTATTAACATCCACTGAAGAGTATAATCCTTTTGGTTTCTACCTTCATCCCTCTCACAATGGGACCCCACCTCACTTCTCCCAAAGGCGCCTAACCTCAAGTTTCTTGACAACTTTTGATCAGATAACATTAAGATCGCTGCAAACGGACGCTTAAGCGTCAAATGTGGCACCTTTATGTACTTTATCTATCATCTTGAGGGGAGACCGATAGCCAAAGTTTGGCCAAAGATCGGTGTTGTTTTAAAGTGGAAACAAACATTGGAAGGGTTGACAATACTTACGATTGCTAAGCTTCATCTATCCAAACAGCATTTGGATAGCTGGGGCAAGAATAGATTTTGATAGCTGATATGCAAAACAGCCGTAGGGCAATCTAACTCATTAATGTTTTGGCTTATGGATCAATTATGGTCGATGCATTAAAGCACAGTATACTGAAATAGCCACAAGTATTACTGTTGCCTTCATTCATAAAAGCTTTGTATCCCCATGACCCATTTACAGTTCAGGAGTGGCGATTTGAAAGCCTTTTATAATGTTCCGAAACTCATTTCCCAGATTTCGTGGTTCTATCTTTATTATTGCGGCTGCTCCCTGTCTCTGGCCTTCAGTCACAGATCTGTGCCATAATTTAAAGAAGATGAAAGAAGTACACCAGTTTCCACCGTCAAAAAGTCTTTCGTAGTTTTCGGCTGTTGGTTTTTATCAGTCCGTCACTCAAATTTAAAGAAGATGGAAAAAGAAAACTTTACAATATCAAAGATCAAACAATCACGAACGCATACTTGCTAGATATTCTCTGAAGCAATGGGTTACAATCTTGACACATCTGAAACTACAAAGGTATGCAAGACTCCCGGGAGTCTGCCACCAATACACAAAGTTTACATCTGTTAAACTAGTTCAGAGAGGGAAGACAGAAGAGTCATTCTTTTGGCGCTTCAACCCCCTTTGTAGGTTCTGGTCTCTTCAACGATCTAATTCCATTTAAGAGAGAGAGAAAGAGAAGTATCTTAACCACAAAAATACCTTGAAATCACACGTTACCACTCACCCGTATATAGCGTCTTTGTCCCTCTTGTGGACGAGTGGCTCTCCCGGCAGGGCGTGCGCGGGCGCAGCAGGCGGGGGGTAGTGGACCGGCGGGAGGTGCGGGTGAGACAGTCTGTGTTCGTGATACATCGCGCCACCCTCCATGTAGCCTCCGCCGTGGAGGCTCTCGTCGTACTGTTGGAAAAAAGAACGTTACAGAAGCAGTCGGTGAAAAGGCTTTTGAGAAATAGATTGTTAGAGATGGTAGTGAGGGTGTTGAAGAAGAACCAGTTGAAAGCAAAGGAGATAAGGTCGAGACAGGAGGCTGTAAAGGAGTTTGGAGATTGGGGTATCGAGGTATGGTGTATGAGCAAGAGAGTATAGGAGAAAGTTGAAGAGTGACTGTAGAAAAAGAGGGAGTAGAAAGAAGAGAAAGTTGATACGGATGTTAAAAAGGAAGAAGTTTATTAAAAATGAGAAAGAGATGGTTGGAGAAGGTTGTATGGTTATTCAAATAGAAGATGTAGGAAGCTAACTTATGAGGAAGAGGAGGTCGAAGAAGTTGGAATAATGGCTGAATCAGAAAGAGTTTGGAGTAAGGGATTTGAAGAAGAAATGGTTGAAAAGAAGTAAGTTTAAATTAAGAAAGAGATGTGAAGGAAGTTGGGCGAAAAGATATTGAGGAATAGACGAAATACTGTGTAAGGAGTTCCAAGTTAGGCAGCTAGATGGAAACGGGACTGTTGTAAGTGAAAAGGAGGTTTTTGAGAAACAAACGAAGGCTATTGATAAAACGAAAGTGCTTTGAGTGACTGATAGATCCACTGAATACTTTAAGAAAAAAAATGGAATATGGTACTTATCTGTTTTTGTCATGATAAAATATTTCTTAAAAATAATGTTAAGTGTGTAATAACATGGTAGTAGTACAGTTTCACCAGCAAATTACCTTTTATACCTACATAACACAATCAAACAAACTTTATTCTCCATTTATCTTAAAAAAATCAGTTAAAAGCAAAGACCGGGCATTATACTTCCTATACGCCACATTCCTCTCTAAGCAACAATTAAACGCACGTACAAAGGAGTTAAAAAAACAAAAAAGATGGACTTGAAACGTTGAATATTCATTAAAAATGTTTAAGTCATCCCGATGGCTATCTAACATCAATGGCGACCCTCAATTAAACACCATAGGCTTTTAAAATGCGTGCCTGTGCTTTTAAGCAGATTAGAGCGGGAAAAAAATTGACAGGTCCTCTTGTGGTTCTTTTGTGTACTATTCTTTAATGACAGATTATATTTTTAATATATTGCCTGGCTGTATGTATATTGTTTCTTTGCCTATCTTAATATTGATTTAAGAAATAATAAATAACGAACCTTGTTTTGTTTTGAAATATGGTTTTCAAAATGAAAAGATCATGAATTAATACAAGAGCATTTATAAATAGGTACATGATTAATTTATCTATAAGCATCATCCAGACTGTTTAAATAAATAATTAAAACGTGCATTGACCTCTGACATCAAAATTAACTTTAAGGATTATGTAATTCTTTTGACCATTAAATATGGAATTTTATCATAATATTATTTAATTATTTAAATGATGCTGGTTTATTATGCGTTTAAAATATGCAGTTAAAATATGAAAATAATATAATAATATAATAATAATTTAAAATATGCAAATTATGCAGTTTAAAATTAAAATACTTTGTGCAAAACAATATTGGTATCTTTCAAGGAGCTTTAAGTACTTACAAATTCCATGGCTCATATAATATAGAGCAGTCGATATGTTCCCTGTTAAAATGGTGGAACTATGGTAAGTTTCTACAAGACACGTTGCCTATAGACATTAAGTCCTCGCTAAAGAGTTCCTATAAGTGTTGAATAAGTAAAATTCCATCATCTTTAATGCAGTCTTGTAATTTACATAGTTATCTTTGTAATGGCATAATAAACGAAGTAACATTAGAATTTTAGATGCAACAGTTAATTATTATAATTGCCGCATTTTTGAAATTGTGACGTTAGAAACTGTAGTTTGTTATAAAATCAACAAATGATTTCAAGTAATTTACAAGTAAAACTTATTTAATTCTTTACATATAGTTTTAAAAAGAGAAAAGACAGAATGTACTCAGCAAACAAATCGTCCGCATCGCTGTCAATGGGCAATTTTTTTAAAAGGCTGGCATCATAGAATGGCAAAACTGATTTATTTGATTTTTCTGTTCCAGTTCCAAGTTTAAATTATTTTCAGTTGCATTCTCATCTAATATTTTTTTCTTAATTTTTCTTTTACAGACACATTAAACCTTCATGCAGTATATTGATATCGTCCATTTTGTTCAGTCGGCCCATCAAATGGGGTGACGATGCGTTTCACGTCGATCGATAGACTGGGCTGGTCATTACCGCACCTTTGCTTTAGATTTCTTTTTTTACACTCCCACTTCAACCCCGCTATGTCTGGTCTTTATAAGTTTTAATTTTTGACTGATTGAGATGGCTAGTTTGGTAAACCTTAGCGTAACTTAGGAGATTCATTTCTGCCATTCTGAAGAAATTGAAAATCACAATTAGCTAAACAAACATTTTTTTTATAATTCATATCTTACGCACTGTTTGTATTATACTTTCAAATCCAGTATATTTACTAACCAAACCCTGATACACCGAATACCTGTCTAATATTCTCTAAAATCGTTCAATTATTTTGAAGTTTATTTTCTCAATGTAATACTATTGGCAAGGCGTCCTGTTTACGCTTACGAAAGGAAGAATGTATATATTGTATAATACTATGTATAGTAAATATGTATTTGTACGATATACTAGCTCTCGATACCAGCTTCTCTTGCCACTTAATGCCAAGTAAACAATATGTTGATGTAGGGACAACAAAACAATTTATTTAGGTAGGTTAGAATTTAATGAATCGTTGATTTTGTAGATAGAAACAGATATAAAATGGTCGTCGTTGGTAGTTGCAGTAAATTAAAATTACATCTAAGTTTTTCTGATTGGTAGCAATAATAACTGGTAGCAAACACTCTTTTTACTATAACAATCATACAAAGACAGCGCGTAATGTCAGAAGTTTTGACAGCCACATCATTTCATCATCATTTAATACAATTAAATAGAATATAGAATAGAATATTATATTATAATATTATATTATAGAATTGTCTTTTTATCATGAGAGGATGTTTGTTTTTATTTCTTGGCAGCGGTATGGAGGAGTACTTCAACGCCTTGGTGTACCTTCCTTTTGTATATAATTATGTAAGTAGGTAGGAAAATAATAATGTCAATGATTGATATATTTGTGCATGTATGTATTTGGTTGTTGTATTGAAAATAGATACTTCAAATCACCAAAAAAAATACATATTTTATTTGACATAAACCTAAATGGACACTCCAGAAATGTCAGAAACCACACAGTTCATGGTAAATTAAAAAAATATATTTGTGCATACCATTACAACAATATTACCTCAAAACCGTAAACTTGTAACCATTCTATTGACAAGTTCAACAGTTCACCGTTTACCAATGACATTGCCAACGGTACCACAATAAAGGAAATGGCTTACTTCTGCCAGAGACGACAAGCGAACAACATTAGTACTCAAACATAATTTATAATCCTGATAACGCGTTAAAGTAAGTGACTTTATTTCTGATAAAAGCCATTGTTTTGCCGACCGTACCTGCGCACGTTTACTGCGCATTGAATACGTCACTTTATTAGTACTTTACCGATGTTAAGTTCATTGTAATTGTTTTTGCGGTGTGCACGTGATTCGGTTTGTATCGACTTTTGTTGCTGACCGTATTTTTGTTTGAGTTTTGACTTGGTTGGCTTATTATTTAAGTGTAGAAAAAAGAGAAGGTCAACTGCTCCATTGGTTTAGTGGTCCCAAGTGCTACTGCTAACTAAGCATGAGGTTTTGGGTTCGGTTACCAGGACGGGCAAAGTTGGGTTCGTCTATCTGAAATTGTGTAACCTTACAAAGTAGCTAGCGATCTAAGTGTGTACTATTGACACAGTTCTACTTATCCCTTCAGGGAATGTAGGCCCGATGGCATGTTTATGTATGTTAGATGATAGATATTATGAAAATACGATTTCATGTGTATTATATGTGTTGGATAAAACCTTCTCTGCAATTCCATACAAATAAAACAAACAGTCACCAGTAAGGCGGTTACCAATTTCAATTGAAACCGACCAACATTGACCAATATACAGTCCAATCAAAGTTTATCTTAGAAAATTTAAATTTTCGCACTTTAATGACTAAATTATGCCGAGTGAATGGAACTGACCACCGTACTGACAACCTTTATATCTTTAATTTAGATATTCCTCTGAATAACGGCGTAGTGCAGTGCAACACTATTTACTTTAAGCTAGGCATTGCCTGTGGTTCCACTTGTTCCTTGAAGAAAGGGGTTTTGATGTACTTATTGGTCATCATCAACCTTCTCTTTCCCCAATTTATTTTAAGTTGATTTAATGTCTTCTTCTTCTGTACATATTATCTTTTTACCCGACTGCCAAGGAAGGGTTATGTTGTTCGCGCGTATTTATTATGTATGTACATTTTTTTTGTAAATTTCTTTATTTGTTACCTCATAACTTTCAAACCGCTAGACGGATTTTTATAATTAAAACATCGTTAGATAGGTCTTGACCGCCCAAGTGACGTTAAAAAAAGAAACATACCGGATTATGGAGGCTATATTGTGGAGGCAAAATTTTCTTTTTAACCCATCAAGTGAAGGGTTTTAAGAGGTGATTACAAAAATATACACCACTTACATGTTTAATAGTAATTTGAAAATAAAATTATAACTTAAAAGTTGCACTTAAATAAAAAAAGTTAATAAAATCAAAAAACCACTGCTTAAGCGATCTAAAAAGAAGTAAACAAGAAGAAAATCATGCTGTGCAGCCGGAGGAGCTGGCTGACCAAAATTATAACTATCCTAATATTTTAAGCAGTCGGGTTTTAAGACTTTAATAACTGTTTTTATGCTATTTATATTGCTTCTCTGTAGTACAACTCCTTCTTTGTATGTAGGTGCTAGGATTGCAAAGTAAGTGCAAGATATAGGCTCATATTCTAAGTCTGTTTGAAAGACCTTCACTAGCCTCAGTCGCCATAACCCATAACGGAAGAAACCCTCGACCCTCCACTATGTCAATAAATAACATGCTATAACTGTCAATTAGATTATTCCAAATGTAGTCGAGTTAGAGGACAAGACTTTGAATGAAGGGGATAGACCATCCGTGTGCCAAATTGCATCCAGTTCTGTAGTTTAAGTAGGTGTACGATATTTGCTACTAACAAACATCAAGCACTATTGATGCTACTTTTCCTCGTCTTCCATCGTCATTTCAGTCAAAAGACGTCCACTGCTGAAGAAAGAAATCCCCCAAGCGTCGCCACATTGACCGATCCCATGCGTCTCGCATCCTCCGAATCCCCGCAACCTACATCAGGTAGCTAGGACTTTATCATAAAAACTATACTAAAAATACTTAATCAATCTCATAACTCACAACCACCCAATAAACCCAAGCCTCAGAAACTGGAGCACAGTGTTGCAGTGTTTTTCCCGAGCGTGTGAGTATAGTTGAGATTGTGGCCAGTAGCACAATATACGGGCGAATGTATTATGTATTAACCTTATTTGGATTAAATAGTGATTGCAACGGCTTTGGCATTATCAGAACATACCTGTGTCACTAATCTTTGATGCTTTGCTTTTATAAACAGTATGATTTTTATAACAATGTTTAAAGCTAGCTATTTTGTACAGATATTGGATTTTTATTAGGCCTTTTGTGTATTGTTCAGCTAGTTGCTTCCTTTTCATCATTCTCTTCATTCTCATCATCATCGTCAGGATTTCAGCCGAATGAAGTCTACTTCTGATCAAAGGTCTCTTGCAAGTGTCGACCGATCCTGTGCGTCTCGCATCCATCTTTCTCCCTTTTACTGGCCAAATCTTTAATATAGTCCATCCATTGTTTATTTGGTATTCCTTGTACTCTTATAACTATTCACATTCATATCCAAAACTTTCCTCATGATATCATCAAGTAGCCTTGATCGCATTGTATTATATCAATTACGCTTGTCAAAGTCTCACCTTGTAAAATCAGAAAGACAAATTCTCTCTTACGATCATCATCATCTTCCTGCCCTTGTCCTATGTTGTTAGATGTACCATGGGCTAGGACAAATTTATGAAAGTTTGCCCCTTTGTCACGGGCCGCGCGTGTTATAAATCATATGCCATCGGAAGATGTATTCCATAGCGTGCCAAAATTTGTATCAGTAGCACAAAGGTGCATTGAAGGAGGCATACAAATTTGAATTGTTTTTCTTTTTATTTTAGTTTTTGGTATTTTATTTTTATTGTTTTTTTTTATGTTTAATTATATTGTATAACATTATATATTCTGTGGTATAACATCGTCTTGGAATACTGTAAGATGTTGTACTTATTGGTGTAAATAAATACATAAATGTTACTTGTGGTTCGGTGCAACACGTTTTCTTCTTAAATTCCATTCTGTCAACCTTCACGCTATCACTGACTCCTTTTTCAACAAGGTAGATTCTCTCTTACAATAGGCTCATAAAATTCTGAACACTAGTCCAAACAATTATATCATGCCTCCTCACAGGGAGGCCGATACCTGTGCTTAATTGTAATAAAATTGGTTGCCTGACAAAACTAAAATCATTAAACTTGACTTGTGATCAGCTGCCTACTCGTACTACTAATTTATACTGTTATATTTTGCCATTAGAATTTTTTATTTGATAGAATTTTATAATCTAATTGTAATTTTAATTAATGTATGTGGAATGTTTGTGTCTCAATAATTATTTAAATAATATAATTTGTATTTTAAATCATATTGTATATAATGGTAATGTTTTGTTACTTGAATTTTACTGGTTTTAATGCGATTAAATTTAATTTTTGAATTGTAGTTTTAATTAATGTATGTATAATGTGTGTGTCTCAATATTTATTTAAATAATGTAACTCAATAATACTGTATATTTAATCGTTTTGGATATTATTGGTATTGTTTTAATAATAATTTAATTTGACTTTTTACTTAATTTCTATTAATAATTTAGTTTTTAGGGTAAATAATTGTTCAATTTTAATTTAATCAAAGTATTATTTCATAATTTTATTTTACATTATATTGTTTTATTATGATTTTAATTGATTTATGTTTGTTTTAGATCCTCATTTCAATTTATGTAACCTACTCTGTAAATGATGTGCAGGATCTTTTCTAAATGTTTCATTCTAGTATTAATGTGTAAATAAGTCTTATTAATAAATAAATAAACTAGTCAGCAGAGGCATCACTACAACACGTTATTGAGAGGGGTACTTACATTAACTCATAAAAAAAATACATAACATAGTATCACGACTGTATTTCCCTAAAGGTAAGGCAGCGGCGCATGCGCACCTATAGTACACTCTCATAGTTATGTTTAAGCCCCATGTAACGGGGCAAGCCTATAAAATTTAAGACGTCTGTTTAGAAATTTCAGATGGAAAAACACAATAACACCTTGCCCTTTCCGGGAATCAAACCCAGGACATCATGTTCTGCTGTACCTAGCGCTTGCAGACCATTAAAAATTAATATCTAATTATCTATATATTATGAAGCTTCTAGATTGTAGGAATAGGCGCCATCACCCTAAGTTAGGTATAGACAAATTGCTGGAAATGCCGGGGGAGTTGATTCCCCTGTCATTATGGGTAAACGTTGATAATAAATGTATACTTTTTAAAGATGTTTTGTACGTGAGTCTATTAATATGTGAAGAGGTTTGAATGGAAAATTGTGTAACAGGCAATTTTATAAAGAAGAAAGTTTTTTTTAAAGAAAATGCCCAAGTTTATTGAAGTTTGTTGAAGAATTAGATCAAAGGTAAAGTTACATAGCAAATAAGTAAAGTTCCTTGATTTCTCTCATTCTGCCTTCGTTCAGTTTTAAATTCAGAATGTTTAATAATTTTGTTATTTTTGGAAAGAAGGAAAATTAAAAAAAATACCGATACTTTCTAAAACTAATCCATTTCCAAATTAAAAATGTAAAAAAAAAATGTCAGTTGACTTCAATCTCTACTAACACTTGAAACTAGTCTTCTTGATAATACCTACACCTCGAAGCGCGAAGGTGACAATATTAATGACTACACTAGACATACAGCCCATTACGACGAACCTTCATCAATAATGACCGTACATACGTAAGCAAAGCAGTAATAGAAATAAATTAGTTCCAAGAAACAAGTATTATTATTGACTAAATAATTTTCCTATTGTTGTGTCCTTTAATCCTCTATGCAGCCAATTCTGAGTAAGATTTATCTAATTAATATAAGGTCTAGAATCTAGACTACGAATTTTATAATGGTTTCTATAATTTAATACCCTCTAACTCTGCCAAACTAGAAGGCCCATTAGTCTTTTATGCACAAAAAAAACTGATTCTTTCAAACCGGGATGCCAATTTGTCTTTTGCGCACAAGGTCTACTTTTTCAAAGCAGGAAGAACAAGTGGGTAAAGGCAAATCTGTTAACCTCCATTGACCATAGGGCCTAAAACAGACAGTTTATCAGAGACGTGTCGACATTGTCAAAAAGTACGAGATGTAACGTGGGTAATCCGTGGTCTTTTTTGCATTTTGTCAGTTTAGAGTCCCTTGTGACTTAGTGAGAAAGCACTGCCGTATTAGAGGCATCGCGGGAGTATTACCATCCTAAAGGCAAAGTTGAAATGCCTCTTCTATTGGAATTACAACAGCTCAAAGAATACAACATATCTACTATTAAAATGCATTAAGCACAATGTACGAGTATGGGTGTACCCAATTTATTATAGACTATAATATACATATTTAGAAAATAATGATGCACTAAATTGTAATCAACACACCTACATAGCAAATAAAAGAACCTGTCTAGTCGACGACAATTTTTATCTTAATCTAATTCATAATAATTTCAAAACACAGGTAGCGTCATAGGATTATTTAGTAAAAAACCCAAGATAACTGTACCTAAGGATTCTTATCGATAACAAAGATAGTTTTTACAACTTTCAATGAGTTTTATCTATAGCTGGCGTTATATATCTGTGATTAAAACCTAATCGTAATTATAATCTGTGCCTAAAGAATTTATGTGACACCTGTCAATATTGTGTCAATTTTTGTTTCACTACTTGATTATAATTTTAAATTATGGCGTGAAGTACTGGCCAATATCCTATGAGATGTATGGAAGAAGCAACTTTATGCACAGTGAGTTGAAGTAAGGTAAAAGAATAGCAGTAGTCCTGTCCTGTTCTTGAAAAATATCCTTAAAAAAGTGTGAGAAAGTTTCAAAGATCAATTGAGGAGCAATACAGAAAGGTTGTAGACAACATAGTGAAAGAATCTTCGAGAAGCACACCAAACAGGTTCTTAGTGCACAATTGAAGGTTCTATGATGAAGTTGCCCGCATTTTTTTAAATTGGTCTTTTGGTGTTGGTTACCCTCAATAAACGGATTGCTCTGGGTAAAGAAGAAAGTAAGCATATTCAAATTTTCCAGCAGTAAACTACGACAGCTGTCTAAATTTGTGGCCAGTTCTTTATGAAGGAAACGACGGCCATAGACAACTGAAGAGTGACAAAGTCAGACAAATGTGTAACAAAGACATCAACACAACTAGAGCAAGGCGTCGTCGTCACAGGAGTATTTAGCAGAACCATGACGCGTTTTCGCTGAATTGACAATCAGCTCCATTTAAATGGTTATAATTAAGCAACCGAGCTTAACCGAACGTACATAACCGTACAAAATCGCAGCACTAACTATTTACAAGCGCTCAACAATAATCGGCGTCGTAAAAGTCGCTTTAAATCATAATTACTTATAAACTGAATCGTACATACATATGGCACGCATTTTGAACTCTATTACCACGTGATAAGGATTATAAAAATGTCCTTTATTAAACAAATCGTCATAAAAAATCGTAGCAAGCGATTTCCTACTCTATTCTGTAGCTGAAGAGGTTATGTTTCAGTTTTGAGGTTATATTTGTGTTGGCGCGTTATGAAAATGGCCGCGAAGTTAGGTATTTTTATTGGAGCATGTTTGAAACAATGGATGTTTGTGAACGCCTAAAATTATTTTGTGTACGTCGAAGCTCATTTCGGACTTTTGTGAATTTGATAAACGTGTCGTGAAACTTTAAGATTATGCTTACAGATTGGGTACAAAACTGTGCGATTTTATGTTCAACGATTGTTCTCAAGGAATAAAACTGGTCAGTGTGTTTCAGAAGATTGTATTTATTTTATGTTTTTGGCAAAAGGTCACAATCACAATATTGTGTTTATGACTTTCCAAAAAAACATCAAAAGAATTAAGATGTTACAATATCAACTAAATATCACCAAAATTCTATCATGGCGCCGAGGAAATTTTGCCGCCCATTTTTCCAAAATGGCTACCGTGGAAAAGGCGCGTTCCATTCATAATAATTCGACAACACGCACTGATCTTACTCCGATAACAAACTACGCCTACGTTGGGGGTGATATGGGGGTGAAATTAGCGTTTGTTTAATCGACATTACGTTCGGTCGCCATGAAACAAATTAGCCGTAGGGCAAGCGAGGCCGCCATATCTAATTTTTGAATTTCGACTTCATTCCAGTACAGATGTATTTTTAGGTTAAGTCACAGTTTGATTAGATTCTGAGTAAATTGAGGATAAATTTACGTTTTGTTTCTGTCATTTGTGTTACGTTTTCCTTCTACGTTAGTAAAGTGATCTCATAGTTATAATTGCCTTTTCTATTTAATTTTGCAAGACAAGAAAATCACCTTCTTAATAGCTTTTCTTGGAAATGTCATACATTTTATTTTCCTCAAAGACAATTAAAGTATATGGCAAGGCTTGGACCAAAACAATTCAGCCTCTACCTCTAAGCATCCGATCATAAACCCGAGCATTTTGACAGGATCAAATTAAGGATGACACCTTTTTTTTTAATTCGTGATGCAGATTAATTGTTTGTGACAGCCTAACGCTGTCTACGTGTTACAGTTTTATTTATTCTAAGGCTGATCAAGCGTTCCGTTATATTGTCAAAGAGGTTTTTGTTCAACATAACTGTGTCAATGATATTGACGGAACGATAGCTTGGCAAATCAAATTATAGCACATAGCTAATTAACAAAGTATAAAGAATTTAGAGTGTTTCTATATCTGTTTAAAGACGAAAAAAAGGTTGTTTTAAATGTCTTTTATGAGCTTTCCTTGACTCTCATATCGTTTTCTATAGTTTTAAATTCGTTACGTAGAATAGATAGATTTATATCTGTCAGTATCAAATCTGTAGTCCGACAGATCTAAAATTGGTAACAGGATAACTAACAGCCAAGGTCCTCTTCTTACTATTATATGCTAACGTTTCTACTAGGATACATATCGTAGCATCTTCCAGAACAAACAGACTTTCAGTCAGATTGATTCCTATCATTTTTATTAACTCTTGGTAGGTACCTAACGGAAAAGTGTTTTTATCAACACAATTGTTGCTCACTCCCGACCTCCATGGAGGCCCTAAAACTCTTGTTACTTCTCAACCACAATCAATCTAAATAGTGACGGTCACACGATGACGTCAGTTCTCACTCGTGGGCGGTTGACACACACATGGCGGACATTCTCATCTGCTCACTCACACCGAAATATTTCCAACGCCCAAGAACAGCACGCAAAGATTCATAAATTATTTTCCCATAACATTTTAGGTCACATTACATCACGTAAGGATAGCGAGTAATTAAAATTCTATCCTGATCATATTCACACCTCGCGACAATTACAACGCTGCCAATTAATAAATGAAATAACTCTGGAATTGCCAGCAGCAAAAAATCGAAGGGATGTCCGTTTGGCGCGGTTGCTCTGAAAATGTTTTTGTGGCTGCAGAGACACCTGATGTGGATTTCCGTGTGAATCTCCAAGGTTTTGTTGACGTTTGAAATGCTTGTGCAGTCCCTGGCTTCAGAATTTCTTGTACAGGGCGCATTATAAATTCCGACGCAACGAGCCATAATTCAAGCTTGGTTGATTGTCTGCCAGTGTTTTTCTTTTATTAAAAAAACTGTCTGGCTACCCAGCTGATTCTATCAGTACTTTATTTGAACTATCAACGTTTGCTTAGATATTGTTTTAATAAGAATGGTTCCATTCAGACTTGTCAGCCACTCGACAATCTCAAACAAGAGACATAACAATCAATCACCAGTCCGTGGCCCAATTGCTTTACTCCAGACGGCCAGGGCAGCGTTCACTCACAGTCCATAAACAACATTTTTGTCAATAAAGCCCATAATTCATAGTTATGTAATCTGCGGGCGCGGGCGCTAAGAGTCGTCCGCCACAAAACGTGTAATGACTACCTTTTGACGGCTCCAGAGCCGGTTCCAAAATTAAATGATACGTTTTAAAAATGGAATCGCTCTGTCCCGCCTTTTTTCCATCGAGATAACCTTTAGTCCATTTGGGTTGCCATAAAGAAAAAATAAGCATCTTAGCGTTTTAATTTTTTAAATGACATTCTTGTGGTTTTTCTCGCTGGGAATCTTACAGTGTAATAAGTTTACGGAGCGGCCGGTTTTTGCGAGGCATATTGTTTCTTCGATTTGTTCCTTTGGCACTATCAAAATATGATTAAAATTTTGGTTGATGGCGTATTGTCGTGGGCCAGCGCATACGTTATGCCGTCAAACGCTGATGAGTTCAGAACCCTGTTGCGCTAATTAAGCTCGCTGTTATTAATCGCTTCAGTTATTTAAATTTTGCTTGAAACGCCCGTGGGGTTATCGTTTTTTACGACTTGCGGTTACGAGATTAGCGTAGGTCGATTCTGAGAAGTAAAAAATTAACTCTTTTGCGGCAACAAATATGAGTGATATGTTCAAACGTTGCGGTGAGCTTGGGCGGCTTGCGTTACCTCTGCAGCGGAAAGCGCTTATGTAGAAAAAGTAGATAAAATTAGACGAGGTTTTCGAACGCAGGCGGTTGGGGAAGACAGAGCTGTCACTTGTGCCCGACTCGGGGTGGGACATGATGAACGCCACCCTTAGTGCCGCCTGTCCCTCTCGCGCTCGCCTCCGGGCGCGTATCGCCGTCGCCTTGCCCTGTCATCTGGCAACCTATTCACACGGCTGAGGGGCAACCAGAACCGATTCGTAACAGTGAATAATGCATATGAATAGCATACATCTAATAATAATAATTGACAATTGCCACACCAAAAAAACATTTTTTAATTCCCGAACAATACTTGTTACAGGCATAAATTGGCACTATAAAAATGATACATTAAAGCGAGGTAGGTAGCAATCATTCAGGTGTGTTTTTATGTATTCTTCAAATTGATAGTGGTAAATCAAGCATCGTTAGACGCTGCGAGATGCTCGTATCGAATTTTACTGCGTCCCGTTCGACTCAACGTAATACGACCGTAAAACTTAGAAAAATCTTTGTGTATTAAAAATATTAGCCGACCGGATTGAGATGTGCTGGTCGAGCCGGGAATTAACGCCGCGATGGTGACCTCTTCAATTTACCAGCGAAACAGCATTATAGCGGGCGCTAGTCATAAATTCCGCTTCATTCATGATCCACAAAGCGTAAGAGACCAAAGAATGCTCCATGCGTTTGTTTCTCGACCATAAATACTAATAAAACGGCCTCGTTACGGGGACAGTTCGAAAATCGGGCACACGACTTCTTAACGACACCTATTAGGGATCTTCTGTCTGGTCGATTTAATTGAAAAATTGTATCCAGAGCGTTGCAAGAGTTGTATCCGACTCGCGCGCCGGATGCGGGCCCAGACGTCCATTATTCCATTTGCCCATCCGCATGGGGACACGACACCGACGCGACGCTAACACGTGTCAATAAACCAATCGCGCGCCGCATCCGAACTGCGCACCTACCTTAATTACTGGCAACACTTCACTGTTCTATATTTGAATTCGAATCTCGAAGGGCCCGTTCTAATTTCGAGTAAGGTTGCTCTCGAGCCGAATCGCCTCGATATCCATTCTACGGCTAGAATGTTTTTCTTCTTGGTTTTTTTAATAATAGAACTGTGAGCGATGCCGGGAGCTCGAATTCGGTCGATTCGCGAGCAGATTTATCGTTCAGAAAGTACCGCAGGGGAACGTTAACACTTGTTTTAAGGCCGCGGATGAAAGTTTTACTTCCCATTCCATTTTTAATTTGAACTCTTTAAAACACAGCCGCGGTAATGTCCGTCTCGCGAACTGTTAATCTGTATCAGCTGACTGCTTGATCAAGTATTTTACAGCTTATCAGAGACACGCAATTAAAAGATTTTTATTATGTTAAAATTAATTTTAAGCGACCATTAACCCCGTAGACCCCCGATTAGGTTTACAAATTGAAACTAATATACTTTGGTTATCGTAATTTCTGCGTAATATGAATATCTTGAGTCTGTAATGTAAACAGAGGGGTCAATAGCTGGCACATGAACCACGGACGATAGCCTGCCCTCTTATCGTCTGCTGCACTCAGAGGGACAGTTCGAGACTCTCCAGTCAGATTTCACGTAAATACGCGCTCGTTAAGATAACGATTTCCTTTCGACGCGACGGCCGCAGTATCTTTTTGCTTTTATTCAAAGTATTAAAATAAGGACATACTTAACTACTTAAAGGATTTCCATGTTAATAATAAAATGAGCGCGCTTGCTACGCCTCGTTAAAATGCTCTTATTCTAAGAAAAATCCAATTCCGACTGCGTGATAGGGCCGCCGGGCAAAAAGTCCGAAAAATGTGTATCATCATAAATAAGGTTGACAAGTCGCGCCCACGCGCCTCTTATTACCGCGTCTGTCCGTTTGTCCGTTCGTTACCTCTATTGTGGCTGTGAATGCGAGATTAGCCACAGACACTCGTGATTGACTATTTAAACTTCGAATTCTGTGAGTGACGCACTTCGGAACCGAGCCGAGGCTTGTCTTTTGTACGATCGCGGCCCGACGCGGCGCTTTAGGTATTTTAGTTTTGTATAATCTGTAGGTATAAGTGCTAGCCATCCAGATTTATGTTAAGTGTGTTACGTCTGTCTTATAAATAAAATTGTTTCGTCAGATAACACTTGTAAGTGAAAAACTGTTTTTATTTCTAATCACCCGCGATATTCTAACACCGACGTGTCAACGTCGTTAACGCCGACAAATAGTTGGCCGAAGAGACTTTTTAATTTCTTCTAAAAAGTTTTATCAAGATTTACAGACGACGCGGGATCATGTGAATTGGGCGCGCGTCGCTCCCAGCCACGGCGGGACTCGTTCTTGGCAATAATTTGGTCATCGCCCCGGCCGGACTGACCCAACACGCCGCCGCGGCCGCCGCCGCCGACGAAAACAACCACACAGTTAACTAAATAAATCAATAGATACAATACGCATGCCGAGCAACACTAATCTAAAAGATAAGCCTCACTAATTACCAGTAACGGCCGACTATTCATCTCGCGGCGGCCATATTTTTAAAAAGTGTCAACGAAGAAAAGCGCGCGCTAAATAGCCTAGTACCGGACCGTCGTGATTCCAATTTCAAACCTCGTTATCGCTGCCCGAAAAAAGACGAGGCTGAACGAGATATCAAAAAAGGATTCGGAAAAAATTCGAACAACAAGTTTTGAAAAATGGAACGTTCGATTCGTACACATGGAGCCTGTGCCGGCCGGCTAGGCGGCCAGCACTCGACGCGCGCGGCGCATTGTTCCAGCCCTTCGCCAGAACCGCCGAGTCATGTTACTTCAATTAATATTATTAAATCTGTATCTAGACCCCGTCGGCGTGTTAGAGGAATTATATCATTTCGGGAGTCACCGCGGTAGGATTTGTCGATCGCGCGATAAACTAGTAGTGTTTGATCAGCAAAAGAAATAGCGTGACATGAATATGCGAGAAGGAAACATATTTCGATATGAGCGTCCAAATAACTGTCGTCAGACGGGATCGCTCTGATTTACGACACGGCGTTTGATGGCGTATAGTATTTTGACTAGAATGCCGCGTATCAATCAGTAATTCTCGGTGTGTGCGCGTAAAAAGGATGTCAGTCGTTCGGCCAACAATAAACCCTCAAATTAGCGATAGCGCGAATTACCGTTGAATCTAAAGTGCGCAATTAACGCGCGTCTACAAAGAGCCAATTCGAAAATGAACAGCGATATTCAAATTGAAAATGGAACGCGCAGCGAATAAAACAATGAGAAGCGGGTACCTGCCCTCGGGCGCTCGGCACTGCTCGGTATGCGAGCGAGCATCTAGAGCGCTCGGGCTCGCTCGGCCGCGCTCGGCCAGCCGCGAATCCCAATTCAAAAATGGAATCGAACAGCGAAATTTAAATAACAAATTAGTGGGTGCGTTTATAAAGCGCGTCGAGCATCAGACTGATTCCAATTGATTTTGATGTCGGAATTATGTTAAGAGTGCGTCCGATAGTGCGCGAATAGAACATTATAAATAACAGTATCAGCTCTTTAAAAGCATATAACATCATATCTTGAATATATTTCCTACATATTATTATAGCTAAACACATGTTCTTCGGTTTGTACATGCAACCAATTTATTGCATACCTACATTTGCGGATGCAATCATAAATCTTACTATTATAAAATATCAGGAGTGCGTCGCCGTTCATTAGACTGGCAGTGTGTACGTCTGTCGAGAGAAAATCGTGTGCGCCATCAATATTATTCATTTTATTAAAAGCTGGGACTGTTTCAAAACAGTTTCAAGTCGGACAATCTTTATCAGACACAAGAAATAAACCACGGAGAGGAATAAAAACGTACACTACGTCACATTAGTGTAATCTCGAATGTCTCCGATCGTTTCCTTAGGTCCATTAAACAATACAGATATATGTGTATTATCTACGCCCACATTGGAGACTGTTCTTAGGGCCTACGGCTCACGATCGGCTCCAGTAAATAGCTATATTTCTGGCCATTAAAAAGTTATGTCCCCCCCGAACTGGTCCGTCCGGTTTTTTTCTTTATTATATTAATATATCATATTGTCGTATACCAAAGTTATATAATTCATCAAAGATTATTTATATGGTCAACTTGGGGCACTTGACCGATTTATATCTAATAATAGAGATTTGAGATGTTTTCTGTGATGTTAAAGAATTGCGGTTTGCAATCAGTGTTTCATCTGAGAATATATCCGGTTCCTACTTTTAAAATCTATATAAGGAGCTTATAAATATAATTCCTTTTATAGGAACATTCATGTAATAAGAAAAATAAATATATCTAATACATGAAATTAAATAAGTTTGTCATCAATACCATGGTATTTGAAAATACGTCGGCATTTCATAAATACTAAAGAACTGGGATATATACTTTTTTAAATAGAACAAATTGTAAGAGTTACAGTAATGGTAGTTTTTGGGTGGACATGACTAGCGAGTTCTATCAAGTATAAGATATCTTGATGGCCCTTTGGATGTTCAACAAGCGGGTTCTAACAAGTTTCTATAACATTTCGATTAATCTTTCTTTCAAGTAGTATTAAACAGTTAGATGGATTAATAAAATGGCGAATACAAAAGTGTTTCCGTCGCAGTTTTAGAATTTTATCTATTTTGATGATTTAATATATTGATCTACGAAAAAAAGGCCTACAGGCACCCAGCGGCAGTGCTTCATATTTTTGTAGTATTATTGTATTAATTTTCAGCCTAATCTGTCCCACTGCAGGGCACAAGTCTCCCTTTCTTCCTTCCAATCCTCCCGGTTTAGGGCAACTGTAGTACTTGTTTTAAAATGAACGTACAACAACATTTCCATCAGTACCAACTAAGCCGTAATGAAAAAATAATTTTCGACACACATAACTAGTTAATCGCTGCACATTATTAATGAAAATATAATAGTACCATTTAAGCCGATAAAAATAATCGTAAGTGGCAACACTTAATTATATTTTATTATCTATTTCACTTCCCATACAACGTCGTAACTTAGCCGTGGGTTTCGCAATGTTGCCAGCGTTGAAAAAGTCGAAAAAGAAGACAACAGTAATGTTGCTACGTTATCTTATACCACAAGCAATGGCGGGACATTTTTCAACACTTAAAACATAAAATCGAGCGTTTTTTTATCGCGTAATGTGAACAGAACTGCCTATACAATACTGGAGTTATCTTTACTGTTGAAATAAGTGCCAATAATAAGTTTTAATGTTTTAGGAATGGCCGAAACGCCCTCAGATTGGCGCCGAAGACTTAGAGTGAAAGATACTATAAAATGGCCGGCAAACATATGATTTTTGGAGGAAAACTAAACGTTCCTGTTTCAGAGCACGTATTGACTTTTATTTATTTTTGACCGCCACAGGGTTATTCAATGCTATTATTAGGAAAAAGGTGTTGGTTCAGTTCAAACTTAGCATCAGCTGTTTTAGGTCCAGAAGTTGTTAAAAGCACCGAGAGGAAGGATCTGTTGTAAACAGTAGACATGCGACGGATCGCGAACTAGTCATGAATAATAGTTTCTTTTTTTTTCAATTTAGACAGGTGTCAAACTTTAGCCCTTATTCAGCTTAGGTATAATCTTGTTTAGGTTTGTTCACCGTTATAGTTATAATAGTCTTATTGGTTTTAGGTGATTCATTGAAGTTATGCTATTAACTTTTAAAAAGCGTTTCCTGATAGCGGAAGTGTCTGTATATTTGTTATATTGCTATACAAATACAACTAAGTTTAATAAATGATAAGAAAACATCATTATTATATACCATAATATAAAAAAAAACAGAGAATCTAGAAAAAAATATTATCTTTGAGATCTAAGAAAATGTGATTATTATTAAAACTACTAAAGCTGCTTAGGTTTGTCAAGTTTTTCTACAGGCTTGCAAAAGCAATGCCACATTGCGCATAAAATGATAAAAATCAGCTTTTTTAGTTAAAGAAAAATGTTTTACAAATTGTTTTTGTTTTATTTTCACATAATTATTTGATTAGAATCTTAGTACATTGTTTCCTTGGTGCATTGGAAATATAAATACTATAAGACGTTTAATTGCAAAACTTTAATGATTTTGCCGAAAATTTTATGGATCATAAATTGTTTTTACATCCCTCATGCGTTGGCAAGATTGGTCAGAAGAAAACATAAAATATTTTTTATTCAACCACTTTTATTGCATTTATAATGGTCGTTTGAGTATTTTTGTCTTTCATGATTTTCACCATGTTTTTTTTTTATTTATATTCCCTGAGTATTAATAATAGTATTGTGTAAATATAGTATTGTTTTACGTGAAATCATTATTTTCTCAGTTACTTCTTACAATTCAAGCAACAATTGTTTTAGAAGAAACAGCTGATTTATTTTTTGTATTTGGAGTAATATAATAAATAAAAGGTTTAAGAAAAAGATTTTCAGAACATTTTTTGTGAATAAGCAAAAAAGGTCATTCATGTGCGTGGCGGGACCTCATTATCAATTTATATTAGCGGGTCCGATAGGGATAAAAATTGGGAAAAAATGACAAAATATTGTTAATATAGAAAGGTATCACACAGATACGTGTTTATAACAGGAACAAGTCAACACACCGTATCCAGTACACATGTTATCACGTTATTTAGTGGGCCACCGCCGAAAACCAGCAGTATCGCCGATTATGACTAACTATTAGTAGACAAATTGATATCCTTATCGGGTATATCGTAAAATTTACGATTATACCACCGTTCACAATGAACGGACAAGTCTTGTGCAAATATAATTTGGTATAGTTACGCGTGAATTAATTTTTGTTAACTTTATTGCGTAATGATCGATAATTGCGAGAAATGGCGCCTTTTTTATTATCGTATGTTGTTTACCAATTTTGGCTTACCGTTGTAGGTAATGTTAAGATAATTAAATTGTTGTGTTATATTTCAGTAATAAACATAAGAACATTTTGAGAATCCTATCATTTCTTATTAGAAGTGATACAAATTCTTAGTCGAAACTAAATTAATAGCACTAACCATTTTTCTCTTATTTCGTCTGATTCTTTACAGTTCTCAAACAAAACCGACGGATAAGCAATCTTACGACATTTTAAATTAAAGTCTTTTTTAGTAAAAATTATTTTACCGACATTAAGGTGTCATTGTCCGATTTACTGAATACAATAAACAGGCCATCATCATAATCAAAATTGAAATAAAGAATTACAATTGCAATAAAAATGTTAGAACTCGCAGTTATCTTTACCGTCGGTGACCATCGTTTTAAGAACACAAGAAAAACACAGATGAATCATTTTAAATTAAATACAAAATGATTTAAACTCAACAATGTTATTAGATGATATATTTTAGTAACATGCTAATTATACTATTTATCAATTTCATGGTTTTGCATTGTGATTGTTTGCGTAGCCTATTTTTAATACCCTAGTGCAGAAATTAAAGAAGTTTTCGAATTAATAAACGCGTTATTATTTTCCTCTACTATTAATGTTTTATCTTGTTTGCTACTATAGTGATTTAAATTATAATTTATGTTAATTCGTATCATCTTTATTTATCGTAAGAGGTTATGCAATTAATATTTAAGTTTTATATTATACGGGAATGCGCATTTGTTAGTAACGTTCGGTATTGTTTTATAATTTGTATTTTAATTCAACCTTATTTTCATATTATGGAATGAATACATAAAACTACTGAACAGTTATCTTTATAGTACTTTTAATGTGTTTCAAAACTTCTTAGACGAATCCTTTTTTTATTTTATACTAAAAATAATTTTACTCTCATATAATCAAGGTAAAATGTATTCCTCTCCATACATACTACAGAACAGCACTCTCTTTCTATAACGTTTATGCCTGTTTAATATAATGCACCAGAACAAAACTATAGGTAATATAAGGTATAAACCTTCATTAGTATTTTTACAGTTAAAAGTCAGATCATAGATGTTCATTATGCGTTTTTTTCTATAAACATCAAAGTTTCGTTAAAAAAATATTTAGCAGTGGTTAAAACTATCTATCTAGTATTTTGTGTACAAAAACATTAATAAATGGAAATCATCCCTTTACTAACTAGCACGAAATATATAATATTTTTGGAAGCAACAAAAACATCATCTATGTAGATAAACATTCCTTCACTTTTGTTTCATATTCTGAAAATGATATTATATTCAATAATCACAGTCCGTATCCCTATCAGAAACATCTTTTCTATTAGTTTTCTTCTCAGATCGAAATTTGCCGCCCACCATTTTATATCTATTTTTATTAAAATGATTCGATACTAAACTATCTCGACCTCAAAATTAATGGTAATCGCATACCATCATAACTAGGCTAATGCTAAACATTATGCCATTATATAATATAGTTATTATATAAATTATATGGGTTCCAATATGGCACCTTGCACTTAAAACGTGTCCAATTAAAATTATTTTAATGTAAAAAACCTAATCTCTGACGGTGTGTTAAGTTATAAGTTGCAATTAGATTTCAGCAATACATATCTACCTAAGGTTTAATTTAGTAAATGTTTTATAGGTATTTCTAACGTTTAGTTAGCAGCGTTATCATAAGGTATTATTTTTGACTATCACACCAAAGTTTCAAACATAAATCACAGTCGAAAGAATTCATGAATAGAAGAAGTTCTATTTTGACGTATTTTTCATGTTGTCAATATTTTTGTTCAAATCATTATTGACTAACTAAAGCACTTATACTCAATGCACGGGTTTATGCACTTGGAAATAAATGCACGTTTGCGAGAAAGTTATCAGAAATAAACAACTTTATTCAAGAATTACCAAAATTCATGAAAATTCAGACAATATTCAAAATGTCCTATATCGTGCGTACTTCATAATTTCTGTATGTTGACGACCGCCTTTTCTGAGTTCTTAATCATGGCAACTTTCGGAACTACAGAAAAAAATATGTTCGATTATTTGACCATAGTTCCACCAGACCATACCATACTTCAGACCATAGACCATAGGTGTATATCATTGCAGTGGGACCACTTACTTGAATTCTGTATTTAAGGGCCTTATTCTGGCCATTTTATCTGTAGGCCATTTTACCCGAAGCTTTATATGATTCATAAAGATACTTGAAGAAGTTTTTATGACCATTGGAAGAATCAATCAAAAGAACACAACGTATTCATCTAATTTACGAACTGCGAATCGTTTCCTATTGCATATGCAATTGCGATTGACAGATTTGATTAATTTTAGTAGTTTTTTTAATAACCTAGTTAGTGTATGTTTTATTACTAATTCTGATATATTATTTGCGATTTCTTTGATGCGAATTTCTCTTTATTTCATTGATAACAATTCTCGGCAAAGTCGTTTCAAGTTCTATTTGAGTATTAATAATAAAAATTGCCAATGGAATGATTTCTTAAAGACCAAAATAGATAATGTGTATTTTGATTATTCATTTTAAACCTACCTATCACTATTCGCTATCCGATCTATGCATAAAATTCAATAGATATACAAAATGGTCATCTGTTTTGTTAGCAACCTCTCCAAAATCCACAAGAACATTTAATTTGACACTTTAATGGGATTCTTGTTATTTATTTACATCGTTTAATAATAATACTATTTGTAACAAAGAAGGATTAAAACTTTTATGTCTCTTTAGTCAAAAACAATACAACCCTAAATCTTTAGAAAGTTGTCCCCATGAGTTCCGTTAGGGTTCTATTTTTGTGGCGCGAACCAAAAAAAGTTTTCTTTTCATTGTCAATTGAATTTTATTGTCGGTTTCTGAGATACTCTTTTGTGTCAAACTGTGCGTTTAAAGCCGCTTGTAACTCGCAGACTCCACCGTGTCGGGACACAGAGGAGTCTGTAGGGACGGGTCCCCATCGCCCGTAAGAGAGCATTCAACAATAGACCCCCGCTGAACGCCATTTTATAACATTTATTGTCCCGATTCATAAACCGAAGTTGCTATTCCGTCAGGTGTCCAGAATATGGAGACTTATTCATTTATGCATCAATCGGATTTATTCTCGTGGCCGCTTCCACATTTCGCGAAGACGTCACAACCCACTAGTACTCCCACTGAACCGTAATGGAATCGCTCATTCATATCACAGTTAAAAGTTTTTATTGAGTGAGAGATACCGTCGTGATTACATTATCACAAAGTGTTTTACGTTCATAATGCATTCATTTCGTTTTCATTATTACCGGTAATGCGTCGGTGGTGTTAGAGCGCGCTCTCAACTGCCATTACGTATTCCAAACGCGTCTCACTTGTTAAAACAACTTCCCTGCTGTTGAACACGCCTAATGTGTCCTTACAAACGTCTGACCATTTTTGAAACATGTCTCAATTCTGATTTGCTTCAGTTTTTTTATCTTCTACTACTTCACTGCCAGTCATTATATGACCAATAAGTGATATCCTAAGTTTATTTTGTTTTGAACACTTGTCACTGTTGTTACTATCATTATCAACTATCATAAACATTATCTAAGAATTTCGGATTTATCGCCTCTAGGCTATCAACTGTACTACTACCGCAGCTGTCAAACCTGACGGGTGAGTGTGTAATGTTGTTTGTGTACTTGTCAACAGGGTACATACCCTAGGCTGAGCCATGAAAGCTCGGCCCGAGCCCGGGTGCAAGGCTCCGCTGGCCACCACGAACGTTTTTCGTCACGGGCCCAACCTAACACAACACACTAGCACGTGAACACATACACATCAATTATTTGACACCGTCACAGCGGCCCGCTAGCTCACTAGTGTCATAATGCACTCGCGACGGATGTTAACTAGAGGTTTGGTATGGTTCGATCAGTCGATCACGGGACGCGGCGAAGCCGAGCGAGGCGCGGGGAAGCGGGAGGCCCGGCGCGCTCGGCAGTCTGGCGGACACTGCCGCGGGCCGCCCGAGTGCCCGGCGCCGGGGCGGGGCCAGGCCCACCGCCGCCAGCGCCAATCGCAGGGCGGGCACAGCGCCGCCCGCCGCGCGCCTTGTGCCGCTCTCCCGCCCGCCACTCCGCGCGCGCGCGTCGACACAGACGGTCGTGCGCGTTTTTACAACGGTTTTTGCGGCAATTACATGAGAGTTTTCCTCTGTTCGGATTTTCTGTTCTGTACCTAATCAAAATTGCTGAGTTCCTCTCGCACGGAACGCGTAGTGAGTTAGGTATCGGCGTTCGACGGTTTATGCTCACTTGTGTATGTTTGGAGCGCGCCAATGGGATGACTTTGGATCTTTATTTATTTTAAACATCTTAAAGATGTTAAATTTTATTCAAGATTTTTCTTTGCAATCAGCTGAACATTTTACATAATCCTTTCTAATAATAACAAGTGTGTCGTTGGTTGGTGAGCGCGCATGCGCCGTCACCTCCAACGTAGGACGGCCGTAGGTAAAAGTGTTTAATGTGAAAACTTTGTGATGGCTACACTCACCCGCGTCCATTCATCGTTTAGATTCAATCTTTGTATTTGGAAACTTCTTCAATCTATACTAGACGGGACGCAAAAATATAAAATGGACTCTCAAATAATAAAAAAAAAAGCTTAGACATTACTTCCTTTAATTTTTCTATGACTACTTAGAATTTATATTATTCATTAGCGAAGCGGATAGTAGTGTAAAACAAAAGTTTTTTTTAATTTATTCTCAGATCTGAACAAATTCGTAAAGGGCCACGCTAGCATGACGCACACTTGTAGGTATTTTTTCAACAACCTTTATACGAGCAGATACGTTTGATATAGTCTTATTTCTCCTAATTAGTTAGTGTCTATGATTGAAGTAGGTACCAACGAACATTTATCCTCCTCCCATTAGTCTTATTGCCACTTTTATTTAAAAACACCACATTTTTCGACCACTGCCCCGTTTCTACAGTTTTGATTTATTTATTAACAAACAGACAGACTTTGAAATATGGCCATTTATTTAATAGCATAGTATTCAATCTTAAGTTCATTTTATAGATAAAATAATTTCTCACATCTCTAAGATAATCTATCACTCCAATTTTTCAAATTCTCTTGTTTGATTTTGAACTCAATGGGATTCTGTAAAATATATCTGTGACAAAACTGCGGCGGTATCAGGAAAAACTTACAACAAATAACATAATATTTGACTTACAAACAAGGCTTAGAAAATACCCATAAAAAACATCATTTTGATTGGACCTACGTTCGGCATTTCATCAAATATGGTTGTTGATCAGTAACTTTAAAATATTACAATGATTTTCAGGTTCGATATGTTTCGATATGTTTTCCAAAACTTAAATGGCAGAATAGTAGGTACTTATCTTTTCATAAATAAAATTCATTCCGATTATTTTCTAATTAAGTACACATTTTATTTTATTAGTCTATGTAGATGATATATTTTATATTTCAGATATTGCTGAAGAATCTGTCCAACATCGAGTTATTGAAATTGTTTTTATATTTTACATTTTTTTTTTGTTTTAAACTTTCTAACAAAATTAAAATAGGTATCTTAAATCTTCTCCTTAATTTGATTATATGGATGATATTGTAGTTTCAAATTAGAAATAATAGTGTAGATTGCAAGACATGTATCTCTCATAAGACTTGGTTATTTCTAAGGTATCATGGACATTCCTTACGGTACTTCCAACTAGCAAGGTATGTGAAGTTAACGCCTGAATATGTTATAAAGAAGATGCTGCGATCATGTCTACAGATATATTAAAGATGAACTTGGCCGAGGAAGAAACTTAGGCTTCTCTATCTTCTATAAAAATAAAATGAATGTTTCTATGTTATTCCTTTATGTGTTCCTAAATTATTAATCCGAATCTATGATGGGTTGTTCTGCATACACCCGCGAAGGCCTGGCCCAAAAAATCACACTTATTTTCTTTACGTGGCATTACAATGTATACAGCTAGTTATAAAAATTTAAAATCAATTGCCGCATATATAAATATGATACGTTATCACTGGAGAATGGCTCGACCGATTTAGCAGATTTTTTTTGGGGTATTAGGAATTGTCTGGACAAGGTTTGTATGAAAGGATATTTTAGGAACCGGGCACCTGTATGAAGCCGGGAACGAGTCACTTGTTTGGTTATAAAACTTAGGAACTACGAATGCTATTGAAAAAAATCTTCTACAGTACGAAGTTTTGGTAAACTCTCTTAAGTCTAGGTAGTTATTAAGTGAATAATTAGAAACCATATCTCAGTTGGTTATGAATAAAATGGGTCAAGCTATATGGCGTCACTTTGGTAAGTGTTGGCCAAACTCGTTTTGGCAAGCGGATCGGCGATCGCAAGAATTAAAAGACGGTTTTATTGTCTATTCCTTCTAATAAAATCCATTTATAGGAAATTACCATTTAGAGGTACATGAAATCATTGTGGGATACATAAATGAAACTATTTAATTAATATAATTTATATAAGTTTAACTTGGACATCGCTGACACCTCGGTATAGGAAAACATCGTGAGGAAACCTGGACTCCTACCCACCTAGACCAAGCGTGGTGATTAATGCTCGTACCTTCTTCGTATGAGAAGAGGCCTGTCCCCTGCAGTGGAGTGACACAGTAGCAGGCTGGTATTACTGTTATTATATTTCTGCAACATTTAAATAACTACGCGTAAGACGTCGACTAGCGCTGTGTGATAGAAACTTAGAAAGTAATGATGATGGAAAACTAAGAGTATTGGATATAATATTGATTGTTTAGCTAACTAACAATTTAGATTTTAGTTATCATGGCGAAAGGATATTTTTCTTCGTGGGTATATAGTTAGGTATCTCAGATAGTATTCAGAATGCGGTAAACATACACAGGAATTGTGACTTTCGGAAGTATTTCCTCAATTAAATACTTTTATCTTTACCTATTATAATTTATATAGAAGAAAGTGGTTTTGTTAGCAGTTGCAGTTCAGTTAGATAAAAGTTCAACTATGATAGTACCTATTGGTAAATATTAATGAGGCAACACTTTCGTAATTTTCTTTCTGAAATAAGAAACAAATAACCGTTGCTTTATGTTATTGTATAAAAAGCATCGGTTATTATTTCTTTTATAACTTGATTTAACTAACAAAATGGTTGGCAGGGTCAATGGCCGTCTTCAAGATGGTTCTACTAATAAGAGATATATAGCTTCCTGATTTATAAACCTCACGTGCCTTATCTAAAGAAATAGAAAAAACAGAAATCTAATTTAATTTTTCAATTAATTATGCGACACGACATTTCACGGTAACTATTATCGCCAAACGGGACAGAAAATTAAATAACAGCTTTTTAAAAATTTTCAACAAATTCGAAAACCTTTTTTATGAAGAAATCCACCAAAAATGGTGAAAATCTAGATAAAAGTGTCCATTTTAGGTACTCTTTAATAGAAAAGTAACAAAAAGCTTCAAAGAATTTTTTTTCCATATTTTTGCTTCACTTTTTGAATTGCAATTTTTCGGCTCTTGTTAAGTTTAATCGAAAGAGGTTTTTATCGAAATCGATTGAATTTTTGTTACAAAAGAGTACCGATAGATTCTTTATGGCATTAACTGCATCAGTTACAAGTACCTGTTACTCACAATAATGGGTATCGTCACGGGTGTGAGCATCAAAGGGAGTTTGGACGTTGGACAGTGAAGGCATAGATACTTTCTTTCGTCCAATGCCATTGTTACAATGGCAATAATCACCGATATTATGCCTTCACATGCCCAATTCAAGGGAATTGTTATTTTCCTCAACTACCCATGACTGTAGAGGTATATATAGCAGGATGATAATTACACATAATTTCAAATCCTTCACTAAATATGTCCATTCCCAAAATAGGAAGAAAAACCTACAGTACCTATACCTACTCGGTCTTGATGAATACAGGCATTAATAAGTAAAATGATATAACTACTTGTAACAACTCATTGGGAGAGGTAAAACCGTCGGATCAGACCCTGAGGTGAGACCTTACTGGAATGAAAATCGCAAGACTTTACAACCGGGTTTCTAGGTAGTTTCTAGGTTTTACTAACATAATTTAAGTACTTACAAATACTACCGTTAAGGGTTTAATTTAAGGAAAAATCAAAAATTTTGTATGTCGTTTTGTGGAGAGTAAACACTTTTTCTTTTTTTCCTTTTAGGTCTAAGTTATTTAAAAAAATTGCTTACACCTAAACTTGACGAATTAAAATGGCCCCATCAGACTAGTTGCTGCTACTTTTTCAACAAGGCAAAAACGTTGATGTTACATAAACGTTGTCAGAAGAAATATTCGAAGTTGATCTCCCAATCTTTAACAATCGAAGAAGCACCAGAAGATGAAAAACGTACTTTTTGAAATTATAAATAAATTATAATATATATAATTTTGCTAACCTAAGAATCATTGAGTTTCGAGTGAATTTCTTCAAGATAACCTTACACAGTCGTCGATGGCATTACGGCTTACCATCACGCTAGCAAGCTAAATAGAAAAGTAAACAAAATGGTCAATATTAACAGCATTTTAAAACACAAATTGATGTTTTAAACCCAGTAAAGTAGTCGATAATATTCGCAATGTTAATTATTACTCGGTTGCATGTTTCAACGCGCCCCGCCTTCGTTACAATCAGGCTTATATAGACTGCATAGGGTGTGGGCCAAGAAATAGGAGTTCCAGTCTCATTGGCTGAAGTATGGGGTGTTTTTGAAATTACAGGGTTGGAAATGGCACTTGATGTATTTTGTATGAGTTTTTTTTCTTTTGATTTATTAAAAGTGTTCGTTGGCTACCTACATGTTTAATTTAAAGTTATATAGCTCTATGCAAGATAGGCACGTATAAAAGTAAGGTATACCCACAATTTTAAAAATATTTTTTATTTTCTTAAGTCGTTGACGGTAAGATAAAGATCGCTTACTTAGAAGTAAATAATGTACTGATTCTTGACTTAAGGGTTAAATTTCCTAGGAAATAAGTAGGTATTTATCAAGAAAGACAGACTCTGGCAATAAGTTCCACTCCTTAGCTGTACGCACAATGAAAGTGTTCCCAAAATGTTTTGTGCGTATACAGGTTAGATATTACCGATTTTAATATTAGAAATAATATTAAAATCGTCATCGTCATCCCATCTGAAAATGTATAAGTCCGTCTATAGAGCAAAAGCCCTTCTTATGCAATGAAGGTGCCAGAAAGAAGACCATGATTAGCTCACCATGTTTCAACCGTTTCAGATAATTTCGTCCTTATTTTCACGCTGTGTTTTCTTCTCCGTTAGTTAGTGGTAGTGGTATTTAACTAACAAATAATAATATCTTCGTAGTAATCATTTAAAATACATTTGAGACAAATAACAAACACAATCACATATTTGTAAGCTGTTAAAAACATATTGAAACCATCAATTTTATCTATATTATTTAATGTTAAAAAATAAAACTCTGCATTTAATTGGCAAAAAAGTAAGTTTATTTTGTCAGAAAAGAAGATATTAATAGATAGATTATATTAATTAACTGATGTTTAGATACCATAACTTAGTGGTGACTTAGAAACTTCCAATACCTATATATCTATATGTATGATGAAGTTAATGACTATGAAAATAAAAATTAAGAGTAAAATCTATTCTTTAGTTATCCTAAGTATGAAGCCCTGCAGAATGTAGTTACCATCTTCTTCAACATGCAGATCTTGGAAGAACGAAGATGAAAATCTTGAAGGGAAATATCGACTCACCGCCGCTGCGCACTCATTAACTTTCGTGTTCTGTCGAGGATGCCGCGTAAATCTATTACTTCACTTTGTCATCCAATGAGAAGAACGGTTCTGGGATACTTTTGTAGTGTATTGAATAGTTGTAGTGATATGGTTGATTTTCCGTTTCATTATCTCTTTTAATTTCTGAACCCTTTATCAGATTTGTTGTTAAAGTTTTTGAACTGTGGGTACTTACGTAACTTTTTGAGGAAATTATGCTTTTAATATTTCGCATATGTAACGAATATAGAGTTATATTATTTTACTAAGTCTACATGTAAAATACGTAGCTTACAGCTAACATATTGAATTATTATTGTTCTTTTGTACATGTGATGTTTACCTTTAAGTAATTGTTGCACTGTGTAGATTTTATACGCTTGTTTTATTTTTGTTTGTAGATTTGTGTAAACAGTTGTTGGTAGAACTAATAGATAAAATAAAATAAAAATCATCATCATAATTTCTGCCGACAGACGTCCACTGCTGGACATAGGCCTCCCCCAGGCGTCACCACATTGACCGATCCCGTCCGTCTCGCATCCAGCGCCTTCCCGCAACCTTAACGTAAGAACGTGGTTATACGGCTAAGCAAAGGAAACGCTATCATACTATCGTCAGCGGAGAAATTTCTTTCAGGGCCGGTGTGAAAACTTGCTGTAAGATCACAATTACTACATATCATAAAATAAAGTCCCCCACCGCGTCTGTACGCGATAAAATAAAAAAATACTGATCGGCTTTTCATGCAGTTCTGACCAATAGAAAGAGTGAGAAACAAGGAAGGTTTTTGTGTATAATTTGTCACGGGCGAAGCCGGGGCGGGACGCTAGTTAGAAAATAAAAGGAATCTAATGTTTTCTGATTAACGATTGGTAAATAGAATTCTCCATAACTAGGTATTTTTTTAGCCTTAAATACCAACTGTTATTTAAAAGATCAATTCGCGAATGTAGATACCTACTAGCATAACTGATTGACAAATGAATAATCCGCTGGTAAAACGCAGAAAACTATTCATATTAGATACGATTTGTAAGTATAAACGATTGCTATTATAACCATTTGTGAAAATCAATTGGCGATTTTTGAAAATAGTTACTTCTAAGGGCGGTTACGCACTGCATCCGATCCGCATTCGAAAAATTTCGGTTCCGAAGTAGCCGTATACTTAAAGCTTCATAATTCATAAAACGGTCACTTTAAGTTACTTGATAGGAACTAATATATAAAATGCATTAAGTAACAAAATCAACCTGATTTAAACACCTTTCCTATCAGCTGAACATCTAAGCATAGTCACGTCACTTAGCTTGGCACCGGAATAGATCACACAGTAACAGACAGAAGGACGCCACCCATCATATTGACATCATCGAAATAATAATTAATAGCTTTGAAACAATACCTACTTTATTTAAGAACATTCATAAATTTGTTTTATTGTCTTGCGTCTAAGTTTTATGTTTTGTTAATGAATTGAAGGATAACATTAATTGATTCTTCATATTGTAGGTTATTATCTCCTATAGATACTTTTTATATCTTAACTTGTAAAAAAGGCATTTTCGCGAAGCGATTTTGCCAGCCTCGATGTTCTAAAAAAATGATAAAACATAATTAACATCCGAGATCTTATCTTAATTATTGTTACAATCAAATTTACATAAGTATAGATATTAATCCATATTTCATATTATTTTATGTTCAGTTAAAACTATATATTAACATATATACAATTGAATATTCTTAAAAAAAACAAACCTATATACAAATACAAAGGGGAGAGGGAAAAGGGCTCATTGTGCATCAAAAAATTCGAAAATATAAAAAAAATATATATATAAAATATTTCACATTGATCCACATTTAACCTTGCAAAAAGAACCACAAAAAAAATCGTAATAATTACACCTACATACCTGGCTATCAAGATTAAATAATAATAACCTAGCGAAATTAATTACAAAACTTTACTTTCTAATGAGATAATAAAGTTGAATATGTCTTAAAAATAATTAAAAGATAAATACTAGTTTTAGTTGCTATCAAGCTGCCGTCGCAAAACTCCGAACTTGTTGTTCCAGTGTTACATAAAACACACTACTAGCGCCATCTCGTATGGAGTAGCGGAACTAATCGGAACTTAAAATTTTTGTAGGGACTTTTTCGTGAGTTGTTTTAACGTGTTTTTTTTACATTATCATATAAATTAATTCAAAAAATACAATTCATAAATTGAGGTAAAATTAAAATAAGGAGGTACGTATTATTCCTAAGCATTGTTTTCAGTCTTTACACTTATCCATTAGGTTCAATAAGAAAAACCTTATTAGGGTTGGTGTGCCAGAGTCTTTCTGTCTACTCTGCCTACTTTTACCGCTGGATGACCGTGTGATCGGTCGTTGGCATATACTACATTGCCATACTCCCTTTATTTTTCTTTAGATTATACACGGCACATAGATACATACATACTTATAGAATCACAAGCATTTTTTCCATGGGGGTAGGCAGGAGCGACTCATTCATACTCTTTTGCTACGCTTATGTTCATACATTTGGCCAAACACGTATACGTCGGTTGTCCTAACGGTTAGTAATTCTTTTTCTTTGGTCTGCCAACACCAAATACATTTATTGCTACGGAAACATGATTAAGAAAACATCATTTTGTCTCTGTCAATTTCAAACGAGTGACAGAAACAAAACGATGTTTTTAATACGTCCAGCACTAAACGTATCTATTTAGTGATAAATTTAGGATTGGCTCCACAAATCACTTACGTATACTTACTTAAAACAGTATCGATGGTAACAAGTCTGTTGTAAGCAGTAAACTATTGATTTTCTAATAAACAGCCTTCTATTAATTTTACGCGGAAGCTCTGAACCAATAATTTGGCATAATTGTGTCGGACAACCCATCCTATACCGAAACATATGCCTACCTAAGCTATGGTGCGTATTAGCGTGAAATTTTATGCCTCTGTAAGGCCCATTTCTGTCTAAGAAAAAGCATTGCTGCTAAAACTTTAATTAAATATTAGATAACATGAAGATATGGCTTCCTTATAAAGCCAGGCTTTTCAAGCAAGTAATTGTTTTTTTAGGGTTCCGTACCCGAAGGATTCAAACGGAGCTGATTGACACTGACAGGAAACGCTGTATGTCTGTCCATCGTCTGTCACACAGGTTTTGCAGCCAAACGGTTGGTGCTACAGTCTTCAAATTTTCACAGTTTATGCATCTTGTTGTCCCAAAGCCATACAAATTGTAAAAAAATATTTAGTTTTTTTTTAAGGGGGGCTCCCATATAGCTAAGGGGGGCGTGAAAACTAAATTTTTGGCCTACCCTATCGAGTGAGGTATCGTTTTTTAGAGTTTCGTGGAATAGATAAATAATGATTATATTATTAAAAAAACATTGGAAAACAAAGGAATGAGAAACCACCAAATTCAGCTATTTTTACAAAGTTTAGTCCTATAAACTTGAAATTCGGCGATATTGCTTATTATTACGTATATTTTACTAACAAATACCAATATATTGATCAATCAGATTTTCTTTGAAATTCCCTCATTTTTCCTATTACAAGCAACTTGATTTTGCGGTTTTATACGGAACCCTAAATGTGCGAAGTCCGACACGCACTTGGCTGTTTTTGTCAATTTGCAGATACTATTGCCCAGGCAATAATATCATGCAAAAGGGGTCGTCTGCCTACATGCAATAGTAGCAAGATAAAAGTCGTCCACGTGACAATAATCCCTAGGGAATCTTGACGTGAACTCCTATCATAAGCATTATTCTTAAAGTAGTTAATAAAGGAAAGTATTATAAACTACTAAAAGTAAGTATTTGGATAATTAAGCATAAGAAACTAATACTTGCCTATCCAAATACATACTTAATCTTATAAAATTTGAAAAATGAGTACATCGCGAGGAAAACTTATCTAAATCTCAAATCGCTAAATCCTGCTTTGAGTAAGCGATGTGCTCATGCAATTAATGCTCATGGTACCTATAAAAAAAATAAAAATAAGATGCAATGAGTTGGCCTTGACCCTATATTAGGACCATAACAGACATAAAGAAGTCGTTCCGTAGTGCATGGTTTTCTTCAGGAACCGACGAAATTTAAATGTAGGTCTTATATAAAACATTACAGGCACAAAATACATGATATTTGAAATACCATCGACTACAAAGTATTTATGGTTTATTTTTATTAAATCCGCTAGGCTTATAGTTTGTTTATTGCAAAATTCTAACTTTTCGGACGTTTTGATCGGTTTATTGTATCACAAATTAACCCGTATTGGTTCAGTTTGTTTTATAAAAACGACGGAGAAAAATCTTCTAGCGTTACATGCTGTATTTATATTTCCGTGGTATAAAATACTTATTTTCTATCCTGGAAGATGTATGGGTTGTGTTTTTTTTTTATATGGGGTAAGAAAAACTGTGGCAATATATTTTGAATTTTGACCGATTTTTTTATGTTTATATAAAAAAGGCTATTACTTAATAAACCTACCAATGATAAAAAATGGTATAGAATAATATTAATTCGCAAATATTAAAATTGCAACACGAGTATGATTTTTCTTTTCATCGTGTTAAATTGCCATTTTCAAAAGAAAATCGTAGATTTCAATCTACTTACAATACTGAGAACTTTGCCAGACTGATCGGTAAGATGACCACAGATACTTACAAATGACTAATTCAGCAAGATGACGAACAGCATACCATAAAGAAGTAGGTAGGTAATCCCGCGGTATTTTTTTTTCTCAGAAACTCAATGCTCAAAGGTCGACACACTTCTCCGCCATATTAAAGAATCTACACAGACAAATCTTTACGCGGAAAGCCGTGAGATGATCCCATTATAGTTTTTTATCCGATTCCACACAAAACGATGCTTCTCACATTATTAATGGCCAGGATTTAGTTCATTTTTAATTAAAAATCTTCGTTCAAACCTCTTTGATTCGTTTTAGTTTGTAATAAACTATTTTTGAAAGTCTTATGGAGTTAAGTGTTGTTCCGACGGTCATTCTGTTTCAAGATGTTGGCTTAGGACCGATTCTGATTTGAGTATTTGGAGTTAAGAACTTTTGTATACTACTTTAATGCCCAAGTTGGCAGATTTTCAGGCAAATTTATAGTTTGACAAATGCTCAATTTCAAATTCTTAGGTATTCAGATATCAGGGTTTGGATTGGTATCTTTTTTAAATATGAGTAAATAGATTAAATATGAAGATTAGGTGGTTTTATATTGTTGTATTAAATGCTTTTAGTTAGGTACATTGCTTAGTACTGTATGTAATAAGGTACCTTATTACATACCTATGCTTGTAATTCTGCCATCATAATGGTCAAGAAAAGTTTTATATGAAAGGTAATAAAAATTGCACGCGTGCGAAACGGGGCGGGTCGCTTGTGTTTAAAAAAGGAATTAATCTAACGAATACAATCATGTAGAATTCTAGATAAACGTAAGAACTTAGACATTAAGGAGCCTAATTTGCAAAAATCTTCACGGTGTTTAACAGAATCTATTTATCAATTTCTCAGCAACATCGCGATTGTTATAAATACGTAAAAGTGTTAAGTTTTTTATATAAAAATAAGACATTTTCATCCGGTATTTTTATACATAACAGAAACTATGTAAGTAAATAACTAAAAGCCATGTTTTAAACACTATATCAATACAAACAATACCTATGTCAATGAATTTCACATTCAGACATGACATACCTATTAATAAATTTTAAAAGTTACAGATTAATTGTTATTTGCCACACAATAATTATTATTTCATACAATTATTACCAACCAGCTAAACGTAAAAATAGTGACTATTTTATATAACAAAGGAAGTCGGTTAAAAAGGTATTATTTCATTTTAAGACAGGCACTTTTACGGTTACTGGGTAAATGTCATATGAACATACAGTGAGTTCTTCATGCAAAAGGGTTGCCTTGGAGTTTCTTGAAGGTAGGAAAGAGGAAATAGAACCGTGCAACTAGCTTCGGATGTTTCTTAAGTGCCAATGATCAGGCGCATCTCACAGAATTTGTACATTTAAAACTGATAAGTGCTTAAACCATTGTGAGAGAAAATAAATGAACTTATTACAGATATAAATCTAACTAGATGACGCGATTGTAATGTCTGCACTTCGCGTGTCAGAAAATGGAGTTAAAAGAAATTACGATCAATGATCGTATTTTAAGCTTTTCATTTAGCATTATCGGCAGCGGAAATCCAGCGAAATTGTCTAATTATGCCATATTGAACTGTAAACACTGTAAGAAATAGTTGGCCGAGGCGTTGGTAATGTTTTCTTTCATTGGTAAGTAGTTTTTTTTTTAAATTGTGTGTGAAAAAGTGGCACGCTTGGTTTTCATACAGATGGAGGGACTTGCGTTATCTGGTTAGACTTATGTCTGTGTTGCATCTACTAAATATGTATACCTAATTCTGAAATTCATTCACTCACAGAAAACGCACAGCACAGACTATGCCAGTGGGTCTCACACAGACTGTATCAAAGGGGACTAAAAGAGGATTTTTGAAAACGCATGTCCTATTATATGCTTTATGGAGAAATGAGCTCAAAATTGTTATCTATGGATAATCCCATCGGGCACACGTTTAAATTTAGTTAGGATCCGGAGTTGAAATAAATAAATACTGGTAGTTAGGTTTAATATGATTGATTGATATGATTGCACATTGCAGATGCAAATGCCTTTTCTGATATTGAAAAGATACGGTATTGATCACCACTCTTGCGCATTGCGTATTAGCAACTTCAGTAGTGTTTCAATAACATTTAAGTCTGTAAAACGAATAAAGACAGGGGCGAAAGCTAGTCTTAAATAATGACATTAGTCATTACAAATAATGTCGTTCATATTTATCACTTAAAGATCATTAAACATAGGACAATACATTGTGAAACTGAGTAGATACAATGTGCGGTTTCAGTTAATTATACAGTTACTTAAATCTATATTAAAATAGGTACCTAAACACTCATCTAGATGACGCGATTGTATGTACTTCGCGTGCCAAAAAACGGACTAAAGTTACACATGATACAAATGATCGTAATCTGAGCTTTTCATTTAGCATTATCGGCACCGGAAATCCACCGAAATCTAGAAAAATATCTTTTTATGCCATAATGAGCTGTAAAGAATGTATAGAAAAAGTTGGCCGAGGCATTGGAAATGTTTTCTGTGTGGCACGCTTAGTTTTCATACAGATGAAGGAATTAAAGGAGAAAGGCGTTATCTATTTAGATGTGCTTAGTATGTCTGTGGGCTCTACGGACTTAATTACCACGAACAGATACGTCTAGTCTCTAAGAAAAAACTTTTTTACAAAAAAATACAACCGGCTTCCAAAAAACACTACAAAATTAAAATAACTTCAATTTTGGAAATCGGTGTTCCTGATCGAATCTTCGTTTTATAAGAGCGTATCAGGGTGAATTGTAAACATTTGCTTATCCCTTTCGAGTGTACCGGCGTGAAGTTATTTCATTAACACCATTTCATAACATAAGTTATGAAATGGTGTAAACAATAAACAGACATGCGATAGCATCAATCCCGAGAGATTGGCCGTCACTTATTGAAGAGTTCTGTTGTATATCTCCGAAGTTCTTTTGATTGATTTTTCAAAATCGGTTCACAATTGACGGAGATATCGGTGAACAAACACAAAACATACATACAGACAAACATAGAACCGCCTCCTTTTTGGAAACTCGGTTAAAAATAGGCGTACGCTTAAATAAATTAAAGGACCACAGTTTCGGTTTTTAACTAGTACTAAAATTTTGCCCCCAATATTCCGATTTCATAGGAACAGCTCACGGGTTTAATTTGCAAAATCCTTTATATTTGAAAGAAAAAACATCATCAGGCAACTTGGACTTATGTAATTAATATACCTATGTAAATATGAAATTCAAACGCGCATTAAGCAAGCCTTAATGAAGGTTATTGCATGTGGTCGCGGATAAATTTGAAAGGGAGTTATAGCGGCCCTGGCTCAAGCAACTGAAGGGACACGGGAACACACAGCACAGCAAGGGTGGGTTTTAGTCAGTAAAAGTCTAACATTCACTCCCGCTTCACCCAGAGCGGGATAAGTCATTGGTGAGAAGAGCCCTTTGCACTACAGAGGGATAGTAACCCACTGGAATAGTCATACTATTTCCAAAGGTAGAACTTGCTGGAGTCTGTGCTTTGCGATAGTTGATTCGAGTAACCGTGGCAACTTGTAGGTACCATTGATAAAAAGCCTCGCAAACATAATGAACAAAAAGGGTTCCGCATGATTGTCTTCAGTGGCAGTTAGCACTCTTTTTTTACCAGCCAGTCACCGAAATGATTTGTAAAAAAAAATATCAGCTAATCTCAAAACGATTCCATAACGATGCATGAATCAATAATAATAAGTTGATTGATAAATATCTAGTGCCATTAATTTCTCTTCGGACATTTAATCGTGTCGTAAAAAGCTTGTGACTCTTTCAAGCTCATAACTCGGCGATTTTTTACGTCATAAAATCATAATTATTAAAATAATGTCGTTATTTCACGTTCACATCGGTTTAATAGTTATGATTTTCGAAAAATAATAGCTTTTTTAATAATAGTTTTGTTGTAATTAGTTACTTTTTTAATGGTATTTGGCTATAAAAATGTGTTTCGAAATAGAATATAGAGTAGTTCATTGTTAAATAGTTTTTAAATTTGAAAAAAGAATCTAATGTTTCTTTTTGACAGCTATCGTAAAAGTCAACTTTGAGTTTTACTACCGACCAGTGCGTTAGATAGTGCGGTAAGGCAACTTGTCATTTTTGTAATAAAAACTATTTTACTATTAATAGAAGTATAATTTATATTTCTGCTTAAGACTGGCCAGCTCATCTTTTGTGTCATAATAACCTGAGTCATTGCTTTTATTAACCGACTTTTTGTTTTTTAATTGAGGATACCACATATCTTAATATGAAAATGTTAGCTTCCAGGCGGTGAAAAATAATGACCCGGACAGTAACATTGGGGTCCAGTCATGGTGTTTGACTTCAACACTGCACATTACAAGACTTAAAGGGCGAGAAAACCCACGCACGATATGAAGGACCAGCTTTTTACCCAGGTTTTCGCTCCCGTGGCCTATTATATCCGTTTCTATATAGGATAGGCTACTTTGTTAGTGTTCCGTGCCCAAAGGGTAAAACGGGACAGAATAAAACAAATATTCGTTTTTCCGTCCAAATTCCGACTCGCACTTGGCCGGTTTTTTATCGGAATTAAGGTGCCACTCAACCTATGACACAAGCGACAGTGTAGCTAAAGAATCAGTACTACCAGATACAAGTAAGATGGAAGCATACTATATAGGTACCTACATCATACCTACATCATACATTTATATTTATACATATAATAAAATTAAAATATTTATTCTACTATTATCACTCATGATGAGAAAAAAATTGAGAGAGTTGTAGCCGCCGCTAAATGACCGTGCCCGTTTAGAAACAAAGTATTTTATACAAACCACTAAAAAAAAAAAAAACAATATCTATTTACTTACTTTTAACATCATAAGTGCCTTAACCACAGCACTGAAGTAAAAATAAAATTAACGAAACGGATTATAAAACTGTTCGGAAAATCCATCATGGCGCCCAAAATGACTTGCAAACAAAGTCATGAAGGTTTTATTTGAATTATTAGCATCATTTTGAAGATTTTATCTTTGAAACTTTAAATATAATTAGGTAATTAAACACTTGGGTAAATTCCCTATTTACTAACGAGTGTGAAAATTACTATTATTCTGTTACAATTTAAAATATTGTTATTAACACTGACATTTAATTCCACACGACACTGTTTTTTCTCGAAACAATGGATTTCATCACAGACACTTTTGAAAAACTTTGGTAAAAACATTTACCTAGATATCCTAATTAAATATAAGAAAATTTTACACGTGTAACGTATCTTTCTGTCAAATAAGCTAAAACGTATAAATGCTAGAGACTACTGGGAGGTTGGCACTGCAAAACTCCGCATGAAGAGTGTTGTACCAAAACATCGTAAGAACTCTTCGGTTTCAAGACGAAACCACTTGAAAACTATGTAAGAACTGGGGCTCCCAAAGTTTAGGAAAGCATTTACGAAATAACATAAAAACACGACTGTGTTTCTCGAAGGGTTAGCAGAGGTGCACCTAAACAGTAAACAAACATTTCGCATTTTGTTTTCAATATAACTGAAGAAATAAACTGACAAACAGGTAAAATATGAAGGTTTACATTAAAACACAAGTTTCTTTGGAAAAATCGTCATAAATTTTCAGCTGCGTAAATATCACCGCGCTATGAAATATTATTTTTAAATCTCTTGTTACTAATGAAGTAGGTATCACACTATAACACTAATATTATAAAGGCGAAAGTTTGTGAGTGTGTGTGTTTATAAGTTTGTTACTTCTTCACGCCCAAACGGCGAGACGGATCTGGATGAAATTTGGCAAAGAGATAGATTATAGTTCGGTGCCACAGTGAACAGGTTACTTCTAGGTAAACGTGCTTTATCGTCTAACACATCGTCGCTTACCATCAGGTGAGATGGTAACCAAACGCGAGCTTATCAATTACTAGCTGTCCCACGCGGCTTCGCTCCCGTCAACTGGCTACCTACCTACCCATCTACCGTACCTACACTACATACATGATTGTTGCGTAACTTAAACCGCTTATGCAGCGCACGTAACGGAAGCTCTCAAAAAGGAATAATTTTGTCCGTTTGTGCAACATTTTTCATTTGTGCTCCGTTCATATTGGTCTTAGCGTCATGTTATATAGCCTATAACCTTTCTCGATAAATGGACTATCCAACACAAAAATAATCTTTCAATTCCATCAAGTAGTTCCTGAGATTAGCGCGTTCAAACAAACAAACTCTTCAGCTTTATAATATTATATATAGTATAGATAGAAAAAATCTTTATAGGTACAACCCTACAACGTAACCTGTGGGAACTTATTTATTAATATTTATCAGGTAAAACCAGATAAAAATGCTAGCTAACATTTTAAAATAACAATAACGTCTATAATTCACTTGCTAAGGCCATCTTATGTGACTGACCCTCGTCTCAAGGTACTAACATTAATGTCTCACAATTTGCAGAAATATCTTTATTAGGTATATACCTACCTCTAGAGCTTTTAAAATACCTATGTCATTGACACATAGGCCACCGCCACTAGGGGCCGTACTAAAATATGTCAATGCCACCATGATGCCGCTGTGAAAAAAAAAAAAAATTAAAAAATCACACATATTCGCGAGGTGGCTGACCAAAACCAGATGTATCTTCCGACTGCACAGTATGATTTTCTTCTTGTTTAAGTCTTTTTAGTTTGCTTCGTCAGCAGTCGGATTTTTTTTTATTTTTTGAATTAACTTTTTTTATTTATAACTTTTTAGTTACCATACTTTTTCGAATAAGTTACATGAAAACATCTAAGTATTATATAATTTTGAAATCACCTCTTTAAACCCTGTATTTCGATACCCCATAAGATGGGGTTGGAAGAAAAAAAAAGGGTCACAATCATCAATTTTTCATCATTTCAGCCGAAAGACGTCCAATGCTGGACATAGGCCTCCCCCACGCGTCGCCACATTGATCGGTCCTGTGTGTTTCGCATCCACCGGACTCCCGCAGCCTTGACCAGGTCGTCGCTCCACCTAGAAGGAAGCCTTCCAACGCTGCGTCTTCACAATATGGCGCCCAAAATTCGCTATTTTTTTATTCTCCAATTTTAATGTGGCCCAGTGATACTCGCAGGTTAAGACGAATAGATTGACGTAAGAATCATCAAAATCGGCCAACGCGTTTGGTCTCTCAGACGCCACATAGGAACAAACGAATCTCCAAAAAAAACTCATGTGTAGGTAATTAAATTTTCCTGTAATTTAATTAAGATGCTCTTACCCAAAAAGTTAGATTTCATTTGATTCTTAAAGACAGTTTTCTGAAAAAAATATCTGAAATACTTGAATACCCAATTCTAAAACTCACTTGTATATACGTGTAAAACGGTATATATAATTAGTTAAAATGAACCAATATGTCCAAAAATCTATCACCAAAACTTTGAAAACCATAGCCAAGAATCATTTAACTCACGAACATTTTTTCGGAGAAGTTTGAAAACTTTTTGCGCAACTTTTTCTGCGACTCTGCCCTTCGACCCTTGGTGTCTATGGCAATATTTTGAAAGAACAACATTTATGGACTGCGAAAGTCGTCGCCGACGAAAGACGGACCGTTTCTTTTGCTCACTTGAAACACAAACATATGGCTCGGTTTTCGAGTTTTAAATATCATGGATTTAAATTAGGAATTAGTGTTTTGAAATTGGTTTAGTTTTTTTTTTCGGAGAAATGGGCCTTTCGAGAGGTTTAGGGACACGATTCAAGATTGATTTCTGTTAGAAGTATTTTTTTGGTTGTTTGGAGTTTCTTTTTTATGCAGAGATTATGATAGGTGAGCATTGTGGTTCTTTGGCATACGTAGCGGTAAATTTATGGGATTAAAAGCATATACTATTACAAGGAATATAAGCATAGTTGACAAGTGTGTGTACCATAGATAAGTAAACCTCTGCCTAACAATTTGGTGATTACAGATATGATGTTCTGTTACATAAAAATGGGACTTCTTCAATCAAGAAACAATTTTCTTAAACTGAAAACACAGACCCCCTAATTCTGAATTAAAGTAAGATTTAACACGTTCTTATTAATTTAGAAACCGGCCCATTCACTATAATTTTATCTCTACCTCAAACTTCTTTTTTTCTTCATATAAGCAAAATACACCACAAATTAATTTCACAAAAACTACTTATGTTATTTTAAAATGTAAATATGCATGGCCTCTGGTGGCTCCTTAATGATACGTACCATAAAGTAAGTAGAGGAAAGCCCCGCCCCCTTTAATTTGCATGCCTCGCCTCTCGGTCGTTCTCGGTTTTTCTACTAATTATGTTAAACATACCATGTTGGTGTGCGTGGGTGGTTAAATTTAAACATATAATATACCTGCGTAATTGTTTTATGTGTAATATTTTGGTTTATGTCAGCTAGAAGTAAAATCCGTGAACTGAATCAAATGGGTATGTTTTTTCATTTATCCTGTATGATATTCTGGCAAATTTTCTTTACACTTTTTAGTACATGTTTAAATAATTTAAACTGATATTTATTCTGTATTAAACTTGCCCTCTTCATCCAAAAGCTTTTGCCGATCAGCTCGCCCACCATTGTGAGATTATTTTTGGAAATGGGTTTATTGTTCCATGTCCATCATAATCACCATCGTCCTTTCATTTTCCAATATAATAAACGACCCTAAGTCTACATCCACCCTCACCAGATTTGGTTAAAATCTATTGGTTATAGAGAAACGAGGAAAGCCTCCACGAGTGAGTTCGTGCTCTGGCAGCATTTTGTGTTCCTTACCACCTTCAAAGCAGTAGTGAACAGGCATCTTCGAGGCTGCCTCCTTCCATCATTAGTATAGATCTCATCCATCGCTTACCACCAGGCGAATGTGGGCTCACCATGAATGAACAAATATCGCACCCCGGGCAGTTAAATCTGCTACCACCTTTCTAAATGGCTAAGACCACGCAAGGATTATTCTCACTGAATTACCGCTAATATGTGACAAAAACGTAAATATCCGTGGAAAAAAAAGAAGACGGAAAGAGTTGTACATTATATGAGCCAGCATGGGCGCCGGCAGAAATACTTTCAGGGGGGTGCGTGCATCTTTAACACCAAAGAATAGACAAACTCTAATAGTTTTCTTTTGCCCTTCCATACACATAATCAATATTATGATAGATCAAAATTTGTCGACTTATGCAGAAAAGTTTGAGAATCGAAGAAGTAAGTACCTATGCAAGAGCGAGCTCGAAAATTTTAGCACTTCGCCTCTTTAATGCTAGGTTCTCTAATATGAGGTCTTTCTATATTTTTGAATGGTTTTGTATGTTTTATTTAACTGCACTTGTAAGTGGGGTGCAAGTCTACCGGACTCCCGGTGACTTGCACCCCACTAAACTCCCGGTGTCCATTATGACCATCAACCAAAACCTATAAAAACCGAACTACAAAATTAAACTATCACTAACCACAAACTACACCATTTTAGCTCAAAATTTAACAATCATCATTCTCATTTCTCTGTCTCTAACAATAACAGATAGTTCTTTAATTGACACGTCATCTCGAAGCCCTTGTCTAACTCAAGCACCATTGTGTCCAGCTTAGGCAAATAATAGTTCAACAAAATTAATATAATCGTCGTCCAAAGGTGATTGATTGCGATGAGTCAGCCATTTTGTATTTTTTGTCTATGGTTGGAGTGAAATGGCGGGCTGTTTGATGTTAAACTGTCAGATTCGTTTAATTTTCACACTTGGTTTTGGTAATCTTTTTTGCAGGTTTTTGACGCGGTTCTAATTTAAGAATTTGGTGTCATTTTGCAATCAGTGTAATAAAATTTTAGCTGACCTGACATACGTTCTCCTGCCCAAACTGAGTTTACACACAGATCACATTATAAGAATATTCACATTTTCCGGACCACTTTTCCAATTTTTCTTTGTCAAGAGACTTACTTAGACTATAACCTAAAAGCATTTAAAAAGAAAATAATACCAATTGATGCGCTTATCAAGAAACAACATTACATTAAAATTTAGTTGTATGAATAACTAAGAGGAATTCTCGTTTCTTTGCGGTCGCATTCTAATATTTAAATCTGCCGAATATACCTCTTGTTTACATTTTTGACATTAATAGCCACTGAAATAAAATTGCAACTAGTTAGATTTTAAACGGTTTTACACACGTGAATAAATTGACCTTAAGAATATTTTTCCGGCATATCAAAAGGTTGCTTATTTATTCATAAATTAGGCATGTACTCTACATCACGTTCATAGACCCATAGACCCACCATTGGGCAAAGATCATAAGGTCATAATCTGATCGACGATAGTGCGTGCGATGCGCCATCCCGCCGCCGCCGCCGCGCCTTCTCAAATGTGTTCTATCTTTGAATTAAAAGTTTTTAAACTATCGTATGGACTTCCTTTTGTTTTTTTTTTTTATTAGTGAGGTGACGCTAAGGTCATGGGGAATGATTGAAGAGTTAGGTAAGATAATTGAAAGATATTAGGTAGATGATAAAACCTCTGTGAATTAGATACTTGAGGAAGTGTTTTTTAATTGATTAAAGTTGTATTACTTGGTTTGTCATGTTGAATTTAGCCTCGGTGTCTATTTTTTTTAGCGTTTAGCTACTTACAAATTAATAAACCAAAATCACCAACATTGTAAATAGTATCTAACAAACTACCTGGGAAAAAGCCAACTGCTTACTGCCTCTATTAGATTATATGTTAGAGAGATTTATCTACCATTTACATGATTCTATCCTCAGTTATTTAAACTCTGCCTTGTTCCTCAGGCAATCACGGAATTTTCTATTAAACTACTGTGTCCCGACGTAAAAGCTAAAATTTGACAGGCTATCCTGAAGAGTAAATAAAAGTAGCTATCATAAAAGACAGTGAAACTATTTTTCAAAGTTTTCTGATGCTCTGATGTTACTTAGGTATTCGATATCCAAAAGTTTAAAATGAAGAATACAAATTATAATCTTATAAGAAATAGGAATAACTAGAAAAGAGTTGAATACAATAGTGACCATTGATAACAGAAGATATGGTTTGCTTATGATCTATGAAAGTAAAAGACATGTTGCAACGTTCATAAATACATTGGTTCGAATTCGGACTCAACAAAAGCACTTCTACGATGTTATTGTCCGTGTTATATGTTAATATTACTGTTTTTTTTTAAGATAACAGCCTTCGCCAGGTGCAAAAACAAATTCGTGACAAGTTATTCAAGACGCAACGTGTTCTCATTGCTATATTGAGCCCTGTCCAGCCCTCTAGATTATTGATAACGACTCCAACAGGTAACATGAGTGGTTTTACAGCTGAATATCGTATGTAACTTTATTTATACGCTAGTTATATTTCTAGGCTTGGAATTAGTCAGTTATAACTTTGCTACATCCAGTATCTATGTTTGAAAACCTGTTTGCTAAGGACAGGTTGTCTAAAACCTGCTTTGCTGCAAGTTTTTCCGTGTCCTGTGTCATCATAAGTAAGTTTATTTTGGTTTAAGTTAATTCTTTGTTAAAGTTTTTTAAACTTTTCATGACCTTATTGAGGCGGTTTCAAAAATAAGCAAGTAGCTAACTTCAGTGTAATTGTTCAGTTTCATTAAGGACTCTTGAAATTGGGGTTATTCGGGTTGGTTATTCTTTAAACCCAGTTTTACACACTTGTGATGTGAAAGAAAAAATTGTGTGAAAATGAAATTGTAAAAACGGGAATAGAATCGCTAATAGGTACATCTGTGTAAACTTCGTGATTATTATTAGATTAGATAATTTCCTTACTGTATCTGATTGCAAACTTTGCTTTTAATTTTTAGCTGTCAGGAGACCCGTCCGACGCCCGCTGCAAACTGCGGCAGAACACTTTTCCCCACCAACACATTACCTCCAAGCGAGCATCTTTTCGCAGGATCTGAGCTTCAGTGATCTACATGGAAGTCCCTGAACGCCTCAAAACCCAGGTCGGGAGCTGTAACCCCAACGTCGCAAAATGCGGTTACCTCGACGGAACACGGAACAGCAGCAGGGCAGGGTGTGGTGGTGAGTCGCAAACCATGCTCCACCTCCTGTCCTGTCCTCTGTGCCCCAAAACATGCAACCAGTGAGATCTATGCGATGCCACAGATGACAAGAAGTAGAAGAAGAACCCGTTCCTGGGCTAAGGCTTCCCCCCACTCTTTCCACTTCTTTATTTAATACTCATTTTTCAAATAATTTTCCCTATACAAAGTCATCACACCATACCATTACCTAGAACCAGTCGAGCAATTGCCGAGCAACCTCAGCTACCTACTGACGTTTGATTGGTGTTGGCTAAGTAGCGATCTAATCGCTCTCTGCTTGCCCCCGCGCGCCGCTGTCGAGATGATAGATGATGGTCTGTGGAACGTGCGCTGGTGTGTGATATGGAATAACAGTAGGATTCTAAAATAAAAGGCAGGCATCGATAGGTCTCGGATAAATTTGAAATAGAGTTACCGCGACCCTGGCTCAAGCAACTGAAGGAACACGGGTGGGGTTTAGTCAGTAAAATCTGACACGCCCTCCCGTTTCCTCCAGAGCGGGAGAAGTCATTTGAACATTTCAAAACCAAAAAAAAAAATAGGCATCGACATTATGAGCTATTTAATCAGACTAACATAGCAAAGAAAGAAATGAAAAAAGTTCATTTACGCAAGGCACGAATGAGTAATAATATATTTTTTTATTGCGGTATAACTAACTTATATGTAATAAGCATAGGCGAAAACTAAAATTATTTGGTGAGCATAAATCTTACTAATCAAAAAATATTATAAAGAGTAAAAGATTTTTTGTTTGTCTGTACCGAATAGGCGCGAAAAAAATTAGAAATCCTTATGAAAATTGCAATAATATAACCTAAAGTAGCAAAAATTTGCCTATAAAATTCATTATCTTATTCTTTATTGTACACAAAACAAACATTTACAAATACATATACATAATTGGGTTCTCTTACAGCAAACCTATGTCATAGAGATATTTTACTAAATGAGGACAGCATACTCAAGTGCACAATAAAACTTAAAATTTAAATTCTTACTAACGATAAAAACTAAACAAATACGTGTACAGCACACAATACATAAACATAATACATACTATATAAAATGTTACTAAATTCCTTAATTAATAAATAAATACATTATCATCCATGCGTCATGCTGACAGGAAATGTTCCCTTATTCTTTTCTTGAAAATACCCAACGAAGGGCTATCCCGTTTGGAGTGAGGGAGATTGTTCCAGAGACGGACAGCACGGACAGTAAATGATCCACCGTAACGACTTGATGAGTGGGGAGTAAAACGAAGGAGAAGAGACGATGAGGAACGGCAAGGTTTTCCTCTCGGAACAAGATACTCAAAGCGTTCCCGAAGATATGAAGGAGAGGTAGGGTTGTGAAGAACAGAAAAGAGTAAAGAAAGAGTGTGTGTATCTCGGCGCTGCCGAATAGGCAGCCACTTCAACCGCCTCCGAAAATCCGACACATGGTCATACTTTCGGAGGCCAAAAATGAAGCGGATGCACAAATTCTGCAAACGTTCGAGCTTATTAAGAAGTTCCTCAGTCGCATCAAGGAAGCAGACATCAGCATAGTCAAGAAGAGGAAGAAGAAGAGACTGAGCAAGAGTTACTTTAGTTGAGAAAGGCAGAAACTTCTGGAGACGCTTCAGAGACCGAAACGAGCAAAATACCCTTCTGCTTACTTCAGCAATGTGAACGTCCCAAGATAGGTTGCAGTCTAAGAAAACACCTAAGTTTTTAACTTTTTTTGTATAGGCTATAGCGACAGAATCGTACAACACTGGAGGGAGATGCTGGTTACTCAGTAAATTGACGAAATGTCTGCCACCAATAATGAGCGCTTGTGATTTGGTTGGGTTCACTAAAAGACCAAAACTTTTAGCCCACTGATAGATATTTTTAAGATCATTATTGATGGCATCGACAGCACTAGTGAGCTCTTCTATTTTGAAGTGACGATAAAGCTGCAGGTCGTCGGCATAGAGATGGAAGTGTGAAGTTAAGACCTTAGTTATCACTAAGGTCGTAACTTCACACTTCCTCTGTTTTCCTCCTTTTCTCTGTTTTTATAAACGCAGAGTATAGTTAGTTATAAAAACAGAGTAAAGAAGAGGAGAAAGGACGCCGTTATTTGGCGTGCGCTGAGAAAACTATTGATGATACATAAAAATTATGTATTACATGATTAAAGTGCTCATTATTACCTACGAAACAAAGCCTGCGAGAGAATATATCTCACTATCATAGTTAAGTCACAATAGTAGCTTTTGTGGTTTCAAATTTAATGAGATCGCCGGTAGAAACAAAGATGGTTTAAATAAATGTGTGTGTGGATGTATGTTTATTACTCAATCACGCCAGAACGGCTGGAAATCAAATTTGGCACAGAGATAGATTATAGTCTGGAATAGCACATAGGATACTTTTCATACCGGTATAATGTTCCCTTGGGATAAAAATAACACATACAACCGCTGGCAGAAACTAGTTGTTGATATTTTTTTCTGAAAGGTTTGCCAGAATCGCCAGAGGTATGAAGCAGATACTCCATACATATTTCGCCAGTTTCCTACCTATGTTTAAGTCACGTGAAATAGATAAACCTAATACCATTATTGAATACAAGATCCATTTAACCCCATGCTCAACCATGTTGGACTCAGTTTTATTATTTAATTTACAAAACAACTCTAGAGAAACGTCGCCATTTAAAAACATAATTCAATTACCACAGCTCTTTAATTGTCAACAGCAGATAATAATACGTCATAAACAAAGAAATAAAACGAATTTGAAAATCGAACACCCATTTTATGGCGCGTATTTCAACCTGTCACTAAAAGTATTCTACCGATCGATTTTTAAAAAGCAAGGAATTGAATAAAAATTGGGGCTTTATTTAACGAATGCTTTTAATTAGTTCTACAGGTGTAGTAGAAAAGATTACTAGACATTGGATTACTTATTAAGCAGTTACGCTTGCGTTAAATCGTTCGACGGCACCGAAATAGCCGATTAACTATAAAAATACAATAAAATATTAGCTATTAAAAATAATGACCAATCAAAGGAGGTTTCTATACAAATTTTACGATCGATTCACATTAACGACAAGTTTTAAATAATCTAGCAAGACAAATCGTGTCGCGATTGGTCTTAGCTAGTGTGGGGTGGGTGTAACAATTATCGTCCGTGACGATGATAGATTTTTCTCGAGATTTTAAGTGTTTAGGTATTGGATTTAAGAATTGGTTACGTTTAATCGATGTGATATGCTGAAATCGATTGGCTGAGTAGATTTACCAATAACGTTAGTTTTAGCAGAACTTCTAAAGTTACCTTGATACAAAAGCCTGATCAGTGTGAAAAAATACAAGAAATTGACCATTGTGATGAAAACGAAGCAAAAGGAGTAAGTACCTACGTAAAGATCGTAGCAGATGGAGTTCTGTAGTTTCTACCTACATCTATGAAGAAAAGGTATGGGTTTATAATATATGTGTACTAAAATGTAGAATAGAATAGAAAATATTTTTTCGACATAGATATAACACAACAACAACAATCACAAAATAAACAAGTACAAACAAGGTTAAAGAATTATCGCGCCGGGCGTGCCCATACCGAAATGGTTACCAACTCAGCATTAGCTGGGCGTCCCAGACCCCTAGCGCTAATTTTCAGTTGGCACCCCGCTAGTGAAACGGACGTGGATAAATAAAATATATACTTAAAATAATGTCATAATGTGAACATGTAGGTGCTTAAAATTGAAAATATTTCAAAAAGATAGTATAAAGTAATAGAAAAATATGTAATGTAATATGATATAAAGTATATAAAGTGCTAAAATATGATATTGATGTGGTGTTGATGGTGATGTGATGGTGGAATATTATAATCGTGGCTCATTTTAAGTCATTAAACGTGTCAAAATTCCAAACAAATAAACATTTCGTACAATTCAAATTGGTCATTAGCTTATTTTTCGAAAATGATCCCAAGTAAACATACTCCCGGGATGAAAAGTATTCTATGTCAATCCATCGTCCAATCCACTGCTATGACAAAATTCAACAAAATTCTTTGAGCTCTTTATTCGTGAAAATGTAACAAACAAACAGACATTAGCTTCTGCCGGCCTGTGTGGAAAGCGTTATATTATCCCAAGGGAACATTACACCAGGATGAAAACAATAAAATACCGAATCTCCATTTCCAGAGATCAATCTATTTCTATGCCAAAATCACCCAAATCCGTCCAGCCATTACGGCGTGACAGCAAATGAAACAAACAAACCTACATTCGCATTTTTTAAATCAAGCATGGATTTTAAAATTTTATTAGTCCTTATAATATCCGATGTCCATATCACAGCCAACAACCGTTGGAACAGCCTCTCGAATAATAAAGCTACCGACACAATATCTTCCTCGATACCAAAGTCGTAACCTCAATCAAAAAGACGATAAACTTTGACAAAAATTCCACGTTAAGCCGTCTTATAATTATCCATATATTTCCAAATCCCTGTATGAAACTACCTGGCTGTATGGTGGCCATGTTTTAGTGAAGCGGGCTAAGAGTCTCAGATATATTCCATTTTTAAACACTTGTGCCAAAGGACGCGATATTCAAATGATGTTTGTGGTCTGGTGTTCTGAAAGGACTTTTTTTTTGTTTTCCTTCACAGTTTGTTTAGTACTATGACGAAATTTAGTACTATTGTTAATTTATCAGAGGTTCACATGCCGTGGAAGTGGAAAGAAAGACGGGTTGCCTTTGCTCGGCTGTGGGTCGACACAGGCTTAAAGTAATAATAATCACAATGCCATAGATATAGTTACGCAAAATATTGGTCTAAAATAAATATCCTACTAGAAGGTACATAAAATCCTATAAGCTCAATCAAATTTCAAGTAATCTTCTTAAACGTAAATAGTGGGACATATCCAGACAATTATAAAAATGATGCGTCCCGATCCGAACAGCAATTATAACCACGCTCACCCACGTCAAAACCGACCCGCGCACTGACGTTTATGAAAGAAAAAAAAATCTTAAACCTTTTAACAGAACTGGCCGGCGATAACTCAAGCGAAATGTCCAAACTGTATTGTAAAAAAAAGAAGATTTTCGAATTTCGAACATAGAAAGTGTTAGCGACAATAGGATATTCAAAATCTTGTTAATAAAGTCTAGTGGGTGAGGCTGTCGGCTCACAAGTGAAAAGACGGTATTGTGTGTTTTTACTTAAATAGACAATTTACCTGGAATTTCAGTGTGTGAAGTACAAAATGGCTAACTAGAGACCTTTTTTGTGTAAGCTATAGACGGTCTATTCTGATGCTAATTTCAGGAGCATCTCTTTTTTGTGACCCTGCATTTATTTGACGTAGAGTTCTTCCACTAAGCTTGAGGATTCGATTCCCAGGTCAGGCAAAGTGTTATTGGGTTTTTCCATAACTATGGAATTTCCCGGTAGCAGTCCAGAGGCAGGACTGATGCCCGGTTGATGGGAATAGGCTCGCGCCTTTTATATGGGGCTGGTGAAATATCGGTGTATTTTAAGTGAACCTCTGCCTAACACTTCGGGGAATAGATGCGTGATATTATGTTTGTTAGAGTACATAGATAACTTTAATCTAGACCGATAGGTTCCGCAGTTATCAATACCGCACCTCGTTTAATTGCTTAAAAGCTTCGATGATTCACAAACCCCACTAAGTTAAAAGGCTTTTTTACATTAGTCATCATAATTATGACAAGATCTGTTGGTATCTTATTTTTCATAAACTTTTACCATCCACTAAATTCGCAGATTGATTCACCAAATAATATTTAAATTCTTTAAATCGAGGCCAAACACTGGCAATACGTGGCATCCAGCCGTGACAATGGTTAGAAAAAAAATCTGTATTCGAAAAAAGAACGAGTCAGAGAAAAATTTTTTTTCAATGCGCTCTCAGCGTGAGATCGGTTTTGGAGGGAATTTCGGATTTAGAAGGCGTCATATGCGGATCGGTTTTTTCGATTTCATTTGAAATTGTCGGACATATGGGCCAGCGGGCGGTACCTCGTCAAGTGACAAGACGTTATTATTATTTAGATCAATATGGTGTATAATTATGTTTTTGAGGGTAATTATTGATACTTTTAAGATTAGGATAAACGCTTAAACCGTAGATGTTATATCATAGTCTTAAGATGTTTAACGAACCGGTATTGTTACAAAGGACCTTTAAAACATGGTCTTTATTAAGACTTTGTTTCCTTCATTTCGTAAATATTAAGTTTGTACACGGACATAAAACATTTACGAACTTAGTACGTATCTTTCTAATCGATCAACCTTTCGGAGTATCTAACAGGAAATACAACAACACCCATAAAAAAGATCAATACATACATACTATAGAAGAACAGAACATTTAAAAACAAAATAAAGCGAAAACTGATCAAATCGTACGATCTGTCCTTGAAATTAATAATCATCTAGGCCATAACTGGTGTACTGTACCACCCTTCTATTAACAAAATAATGTTATAATCATTAATGTACTAAATTGTTATACTATTATTTCCATGTCTTTAACAATCTCGGGACTCTCGAGGTCTCGGTCCTTTGAAAGGCGTGCCTGAGGCCTAAGCCAACTCGCAAAGGCCTTGTTAGACATGTATCATGATATTTGACACCAACACCCAAGGACAATCCCCGGTTGTTGCAGGACTATTTTTAAGTGGAGACAAATATATTGGGCTAATGGGTTTGGGAGGTTTAGTGATTCGATTGCCTAAAACTGTAGGAGGACTACTGGCCCCTGCCTGACCACTGTTGAACTACACGGCTATAAAATGGCAGGGGGTGACTTGCACACTCAATTAATTACTTATTGCAGACGTAGCGCCAAGGTGACAACTTATATCCCTACCAGCATCTTACTGGGCTAACTTCTTTCCTCCAAGCACGTTTGCTTTGCGAATCTCCACTCAAGGCAGCCAATTAAAGCAAGAGAGAAGTGGGAGCTCTATTACACGTCAGTGTTAAACCCGACCGGCCAATAAAGGCAAGCTGGAGACCAGGTCCGTGGGGTCGCCACATCCCACCAGCTGGCCACAAAGCTGCCCTGCGTATTGTATCTCTCTTAGTCTATCCCCTCACCCTACTTCACCCTAGGCATGTTGCGGCAAAATAGAATCTACCGGCACAGATCTAGGGATAATGAAGTGTAGCCCCACCACGACGTCAACGTAGAGATACCGCGTCGGGGTTATACTACTTATTATTTCAGTTTCGTAAATAACTTTTCTGTATTTCGAATTTATAATGCAGTTTACCTAACATCACGCCTTATGCCAGTTGGAGTGGCAGAGGTGTTTATTAAGAACACCCACATCTGGTCAGTAACACCGTTATAGGTACTTAAGTCCCATGTAATGTGGGATCCTATTTATTTTTATAGACTAGTAGGTGAGAAAGTACGCTAAGTACAACCAGTCAATTAACTAGCGTTAGTATCTACTTCATTAAACGTCAAAGCCTTAAGATTGTCCTAGTCGACGGCACGAACTATTTTGTGCGCGAGTTTAAAATGCATGCTATCATGCATCTGACAAAACGTGCTAAAGAGATAGAAGCTGTGAGGAGCAGTAAGAAGCTAGTTCGCATATGAATTAGAATTTATGCAAATTTGTAGCGAAATGGATGATGATTTAGGACGAAAACGAGCGCGCGAAATTTTATAAACAGACCTCTGGGAGTTTGGATAGCATGAAAAAACGACTAAATGTATATTTTCAAAATAAAATTATTTGCATTGTTGAACAACTAATCTATCCCTGTATGGTGACTGTTTTGCAATTTTCCTTCTTCTTATGGTATTTATAACCGCCCAAAGAAATTAGTGTTGAAATATGGAACTTTCGACGCTCATAACTTTTAATATTTTTTTTACTTTTTTGTTTCCATACAGGGCTTGATAATGATGAGACAAATTGATATATTTTTTTATTTTGAACGTACATCGTCAAACAGTGGAGTAATCGCTAGACTACGTTTGTTTGGAAGAATGATCGACTAGGGCAACCTTCAGGTGCGAGGTCAGCGCGCGACCGCGACGTGAGACCGAGACGTAAGTCGGGATGGATGAAATGGCGACAGTTTACTGGACCTACTTGCGACCCACGGATCGTTAAAGTTAAAGGGGAAATTTTACAAGTCTGTGATTAGACTTGTCTTACTGTATGGATCAAAATGTTGGGCTGTGAAAATGATGGATGAAAAGAGATTGCATGTAGCAGAGATGAAAATTATCCATCTCAATATGGATGTGCGGAGTGATGAGAATGGATAAAGTGAGAAATGAGTATATTAGAGAAAGTTTTAGAGTGACGCCAGTGACAGAAAAGTTTAAAAGAAACCGTCTGTCCTGCAACCTAATTTTGTAAATGAATTCGGCAAGGAAAAGAGTTTTGACGCCATCAATAGACCAATAACATTCGAGATGAAAGACGCGATGTGGATTTCCGTCTATGTGATTGGACTATTGATGGCAGTCAAACCCTTTGCCTTGCCGAAAACACTTACGCAGGTAGGCTTCTGATACGGTCATGTGATGAGGTCGGATGAAAGGCATGTTACTAAAAGAGTTATGAATATAAATGTGGATGGATGGAGAGGGAGAGGACAGCCAAAGAAAAGAATTGTGTGACGAGTGATAAGAAAGAAAACGGAGTCAGTGATAGCGTGACAGGGGGACAGGACGGTATGGAAGAAGAACACGTGTTGCGCCGACCACAAGTAACATTTGATAAGAGCAGGAAGATGATAATGATGATGACAATGATGTAAAGACTTCCTCATATCCTTCTAGCTAACTTTGTCTCCTGCTTTCTCCAGCCAATCCGGCAGGAACGAGTTCAAGTCGTCATGTAATTACTATTAACTCATTAAAATATTTAACTGTATTTTCATTACCTCCATCACTCTTAGTCTTTAATAAACAAATACATTTCCAGTACAATTTCCAAGCAAACAAAAACATTAATAAAGTTCCTTCTTTCATTCATGAATACTTTATATTAGGCGTTTCAGTCAATGGCTTATTTTAAACCGTTGTAATGCTTGTTTTAATGTCCATTTCGCTTTGGTATTTACTTCTTCAGATATTTAATTGCCTAGTTTGCCTTGAATTTGTTTGGAATGCCTGTTTTCAGCTGTTTAGTATCGGAGATGGGAATTCTTAGTTCCGTATTATTCTAGGACTATTAAAAAAAATGTGAGCGTGTGGTTAGAGGATTGTTGCTCGTTATGAGTTTTCACCCAACCCACGTTACCTGTTGGACTTAAGTCAAGATATTCTTATTTCACGACTCCTGTAGTCCTGTTAAAGTCTTCTGGTAGTAAATATTGTATTTTTTATTTATTTAACGTTGCCCCACACTAGGAATTTCTTTCTGTATCGTGGGTGCGTTTACAAACATATAAACTAAGAAACTGAGTTAAACTAAGTCGTGAAAATCATTTGTTTTGACTTCCGATTAAGTTTTAGCTGAAATTCAAATCCAAACCTAAAGAACTCCAAAGGCTGGATAATAAATCTGTTCAACGTTAGTAACCAAAAGTTAGACCATGTCTGCAGGCGAACAAACCTAATGGAACATTGCAGCTTTGCTAAATCTCATTCGGACTTGTAACTTGACAGTTTGAGCTAAGTAATATCAATAAAAACTACGAAATGTTAATGCTATACTCATGTACTCTACGTGAAAAATAAATATATCGGGTTAACTTTCCGATCGTTCACGGAAGTCGCTACGAACTGGGTGATGCTTTACGGATTTCTGGATCAGAAAAAATAGTGTTCGATGAAATAGCCAGAACAGTGTTGGCTAGTTCATGTCTTTGACCTTTCAGGAAACAGGCTAGGTATTAACATAGAATACCATATACTAACTATAAAAAATGTATTAAACATTCATAGAACAATTCCTCATTCCAAACATAAAATTCAAAATATCTATGCGAGGTGCTGCAACAATTCCAAATTCAAAACTTAACGGCCATACCTTAACGGTTACCAAATACCACACTATTTATATGTTCTTGCTCGCCTTAATGTTGCCATACTAGAAAGTTTCAGTAAGTACAAGAGCTATATTTTCCTTTGTTTCCATAGGAATGCAGTAATTATCTTTCTTCGGTACTTACTTTTCTTTCTTAAGCCATTTATCAAGAGATAGACGAAACATTTTATGTAGTTTTTGCCTCATTGTCTAACGTCTAATAGCTTTCGCAAAGAAGTAAGACACGATATTTAAAATATAACATAGCATCATGCTTGAATTCCCCGCACATTCTTCTCCATTGATATCTACTGAGATCTCTATGGAGAAGAATGTGCAAGAAACTCCACGGACACTCTTATCAATCAGTTGTAATTAAAAGTATTTGGTTACATCATTCTTGTTGGAAAAATACATACATGTGAGAATGAAGCAAAAAGACGTGCACGTAAAAGAAAAAACAAAAAGCAATTAAAAAATACAAAGAGTACCAAATTAAAAACAGGCCGTGGCAACCAAGTTATGACCAAGCCCAACTGATGGCGCCCGTTCACGAACATGACGCATGGATTGGCACCACTCAGCTCAACCATCATGAAGGGAACCGAATGATCCAACACATCTGCCACCATCAGAGAGACATTAGAGAGACGTACAGTTCGTACAGTAAACCCACATTTCGACATTTATGTTTTAGTCCCGTGTAATAGGGGGCGCGTCTATTGCCATCAACGGGGCACAAGTCCGGGCTCCAGGCTGCCACTGATATTCTTATTTGTTGTTCCATGTAAAACACTGTAATAGCTGTATCCAGTTTGACTGGAAGCAGACGTCAATCTTCCTGCCCATGTCCCATGATACTTGGGGTCGGCGCATCTTGTTTTTAACCGACTTACCGAAAAGGAGGAGGTTCTATGTTCGACTTCTTGTATGTTTTTTCTTCTTCCATACCGAAAGCACTGGAAGCAGACGCCAATATTTATTTCCAATTAATATATTATAGTATTAATATATTATTAATATATATTTAATTAGAGTTGGGAACAAGCTGAACAGATGGATTGTTACTAGATAAGTATCAGACGTGACAATATTTAAAATATCTACATAAACACTTCTAATTATAATTCTTGTTGCAAAACTTTGCCCACAATTTTGTTACGGACAATAAACTTGATTACTTGACTAATCTAATATTCAAAATGTATTTTAACCCCGTATGGAAAAAGAGGTGTTATAAGATTGACGTGTGTTCTGGTTTGTTTGTGTATTTGTATATTTGTCTGTGGCATCATAGCTCCTAAACGGATGAACCGATTTTGATTTAGTTTTGTTTTGTTTGAATGGCGAATTCATCAAGACTTCAAAAGTGTTTTTATATATTTACGTTTGATGAAAATCGGTTCAGCCGTTCAAAGTTATGAGCGTTTTACTGTTTGTCATAATTACGTGTTCGATAGATTGTCGATCGAAGTATGTCTGTTACTAGATACATTTCGTAGTTTGAAAAACATGAAATAGAAATGTGAAGGATGAGTTTCAAATTTTTATATTTTTCTTGTTATATGGCACCATATGGTGGCCCAGTGGCAATGGCCCCGACCTACAAGTTCTAGTTCGTAGCTTCGAACCCAGGGGTTCTTAATACTATATATAATCGAAGGCACAAACCCGCACATCCACTAACCCGCACGGGGTTCGCGTGTTATGTGGTAGCAGAGACTTAGTAGCGGTGTAGTGGCGTAGCGGCATCATAGCAGCGACGTAGCAGAGGCGAAGCATCGTCGTAGTGGAGTCGTAGCGGAGTCGTAGCGTTGTAGAGGCGTAGCGGCATCGTAGCAGCGTCGTCGTAGCAGTGACCCAGAACAGTCGTGGTAGTGTCGTATCAGCATCACAAAGGCGCGGGCGGCAGCGTGGCGTAGTGGTGGCTTCGTATCGGCGATGTTTTTTTTTTTTTAATAACTTTTCCCCACCCCAGGAATTTCTTCCTGTATCTTGGGCGCGTTTATTAACATTTAAACTTGTAGCGGCACCAACGCCGCCACTTACGAAATAATGACATGACGTCACATAAATCCTGCATCGCGCAAGCAAAGCTTTCGGCGCGATTTGAACTCATATAACAGTCTGACAATAACCGTTGGGCATTTGCCCGGACCAGACACAACACCCTTCTGGTCGGAGGATCCTCCCTTTTCTATGGAGGTTTGTGGGACTTTACACTCTGTTCCACATACCTCCCAAAAACTCACGTACACAAGACACCCAGATCCGAAACAACTATCAGGCAATAAAAATATTTGTTCCGTGCGGGAATCGAACCCGCGACACGCAACGCAGCAGCCGATCACTCTACCACTACGCCAACCGGTCGTAGCAGCGTTATAGCAGCGATATGGTGGCATCGTAGTAGAATCGTTAATGCATAGTCATTAGTTAGCGCAATGCTGAATAAGAAATATTGTTTCCTTTTCTAAACGAAAGCTAATGAAATAACAATTTACACAACTGTCCGCAGTTTCAGAAACAATTACACCATACATCTTTATTCTATGGACACTTAAACTTAATTACTCCCTCGGTTTGTCGTAATTATTACTACAGGATACAGACCATCGACCAAGATTAGCTTATGTTCTCTCTGTAATAGACAATACTAACATCAATTTTAAACATGGAAAAAACCGTTGTGGAGACTAACCTCCTTCATTGAGAAAACCCGTAATATCTACGGCGAACAAGCACACATTACTTGAAAGAAGACTTTCTAAATTCAGACATAAACTTGAGTTTCAAATTTTTATATTTTTCTTGTTATATGGCACCATATGGTGGCCCAGTGGCAATGGCCCCGACCTACAAGTTCTAGTTCGTAGCTTCGAACCCAGGGGTTCTTAATACTATATATAATCGAAGGCACAAACCCGCACATCCACTAACCCGCACGGGGTTCGCGTGTTATGTGGTAGCAGAGACTTAGTAGCGGTGTAGTGGCGTAGCGGCATCATAGCAGCGACGTAGCAGAGGCGAAGCATCGTCGTAGTGGAGTCGTAGCGGAGTCGTAGCGTTGTAGAGGCGTAGCGGCATCGTAGCAGCGTCGTCGTAGCAGTGACCCAGAACAGTCGTGGTAGTGTCGTATCAGCATCACAAAGGCGCGGGCGGCAGCGTGGCGTAGTGGTGGCTTCGTATCGGCGATGTTTTTTTTTTTTTAATAACTTTTCCCCACCCCAGGAATTTCTTCCTGTATCTTGGGCGCGTTTATTAACATTTAAACTTGTAGCGGCACCAACGCCGCCACTTACGAAATAATGACATGACGTCACATAAATCCTGCATCGCGCAAGCAAAGCTTTCGGCGCGATTTGAACTCATATAACAGTCTGACAATAACCGTTGGGCATTTGCCCGGACCAGACACAACACCCTTCTGGTCGGAGGATCCTCCCTTTTCTATGGAGGTTTGTGGGACTTTACACTCTGTTCCACATACCTCCCAAAAACTCACGTACACAAGACACCCAGATCCGAAACAACTATCAGGCAATAAAAATATTTGTTCCGTGCGGGAATCGAACCCGCGACACGCAACGCAGCAGCCGATCACTCTACCACTACGCCAACCGGTCGTAGCAGCGTTATAGCAGCGATATGGTGGCATCGTAGTAGAATCGTTAATGCATAGTCATTAGTTAGCGCAATGCTGAATAAGAAATATTGTTTCCTTTTCTAAACGAAAGCTAATGAAATAACAATTTACACAACTGTCCGCAGTTTCAGAAACAATTACACCATACATCTTTATTCTATGGACACTTAAACTTAATTACTCCCTCGGTTTGTCGTAATTATTACTACAGGATACAGACCATCGACCAAGATTAGCTTATGTTCTCTCTGTAATAGACAATACTAACATCAATTTTAAACATGGAAAAAACCGTTGTGGAGACTAACCTCCTTCATTGAGAAAACCCGTAATATCTACGGCGAACAAGCACACATTACTTGAAAGAAGACTTTCTAAATTCAGACATAAACTTAGCTTTACGGATTGGAAACAAAGCAAGCAATCTACCTCGGTTAATACAACAATAACGCAATAAGAATGCCATGCTAATTAACTAAAACGTCCGCCATTTTAACCTGCCGCCATTTTGTTAAAATATTACCGCGTAAATTAATATTTAAATTGCTCTTTCAGACGTCGAAAACTAATCGAAAGACACTAACTGCCTTTTGTTTGCTGTACAAATAAAAATTATAAAGCATCATGTAGGTTTTCTTTTTTAGAAAAAGGATAATGCGCTGAGCTTAAGCGATTAAGCTTGTATTAAATTAGAGAATTTACATATTACAATGCGGAGTTTATTCTTCAACCTTGTTAGATGGGCGATTAAAGCAAGCAATGGAATAAAAATCAATGAAAGAAAGCGATTTGATCGTTCGTTACGAAGCCAATAATGCTACCATGCACATTCCACTGTCAAATTTGAAATTCAAAGATGGCGGATCGATGGATTTTTTCATTTGTTTCGTCGCGTCAATTTGACGAAATGTTACCGTCAATATAACGAATTCACATTAATTTTGTTGACTTTTATCTATTCGATCTCGTTTTTCGACATATTGCGGTCGTAACAAACACCTTTTTGACTGAATTAGCATTTTGTTTGGTCATCGAATTATCTTTTACATAATTGTGTAGTTTTTTCATGATTATAGTGAATAAGAATATACATGTTTTAGAATTTAATGAGCTCTTTTCCTAATTAAGTTAACCACGTTGCATTTGAATTAAAAATAATTGTTTATAATTAAGATTTATATTATTTACCTGGCTATTTTACACATCTTTAAAATAAACCTCTTTTATTATCAAGAAGACGCAATTTTCTTTATTTCTATACACTAACTTAACGGCCTATCAAGCCCCATCAAAATTCGTTCAGTCGTTTTCGAGTTAATCGCACCCAAACACACACATCATTGTCAAGTATAAATAGTTTTGTATGATACGACCATAGCGGATCCGAGATAGCCTTTATAAGCTTTTTTATGACTCATAAAATAACACAGTTGGCCGCCATTGCACCTGTAGGAGTTATTTCTAATATTACACCTTTTTACGTAATGTAATATGAACCGGAACTTATATTAAAATGGAAGACATTGTTAACTTTTATTACACAGCTTCTTTGGCCATGCGATTGGTAAATCAATCAGCAGCCCTTCCTCAAATGTTTAGGGATCGGCTTCCAGTTTAAATGGATGCAGAGCAGCTGAATACCAGTATGGTGATCTCCACAGCCCAGTAAGTAATTAGATAGCACGATTGCCTATGGTAAGACTGGTTTGGAGTTAGGAGCTTTGGAGCTACTGACCGGGGATGTTGTGAATATTCATATCCGCATCCGCAAATGCGATGTTTCCGCATAGATTTCGACTTCTGCATCCGCATCCGCAATAATCAATGCGGAATTTCATGCGGATGCGAATGTAATAAAAGTTGCGGCAAGAATGCGCGTGCCGTTCGCACGTGACAATGACCAATTGAAGCGAAAAAAATGGTGGATACTCCACCAGGCAGTGTTCCTAGCGAACAATTATTTAGTAGCGCGGTTTTAATTTACGAACCTCTGCGTAATCGCCTTGAAACAGAAAAGGCAGCAATATTACCTTACTAATATGAAAATTAGTAAGTGAAGTACTTAAATAATAATTGGAGCATTATACTTAATACTAATTTCCATTAATAAAATGTTTATAATTACTTTAACATTGTTTTAATTCTTCATTCATATACTACATTTATATAAGATCTTAAACATCTGCATCCGCGGTGAGCCTTAAAAAATCCGCATCCGCATTCACATCCGCGGATGAGAAAAAATCGGCATCCGCAACATCACTGCTACTGACTACCCGTAACGACTGTTAAAGATCTATTTGGTAATGTAGAAGTCCGAATTACTGTAAAACCTAGGCTTTATCGGTAAAACCTAAGATTTACCAATTCCTATTGATAAAAGTTCGAAATGATCTATAATAATCAGTTATTTGGAACTTTTATCGGAAATTATAAGGTAACACACACTTCAACGTAAGGTTCCGTTGAATACCAGCGTCAGGCAACTCCTAGTTGTCTTGCATTTTGCTGAATTGGACGCAGCCGCGGGGCACACTTTGTAATTGTTTTAAAATTAAGTTCCCTTTTATTTATACCTACATTGTGAGGATCTGTGTTTGGCAAATAAACTACGTTTTCTTTCTTTCTTTTTGTTTAAATCTCATGATTTCTCTCAGTGACTTGTAAATGTTGAAAAATTTTAATGTCTGGCATTTCCGAACCTAATTTAAAAAAATACCACCATGATTTAAAAAAAATGGCTGTACAAAGCATTCGAAAATGTTTTAAAATCATGTTAGTATTTTACTGTTAATAATTAAATAAGTGAAGCTAAACAATCAGGCCTTAATTTCTCATAATTTCATATCAAAGTGGTCGTGTCGTGGTGGTACAGTGGCTAAGACCTCGCCTCTTGTGCTTGAGGTCGTGGGTTCGAATCCGGGCAAGTACCAGTGTGAATTTTTCAATTCATATGTACTTTCCAAGTTTATCTCGGACATTGCTGACAACGGTGAAGGAAAAAATCGTGAGGAAATCTGAACTCTAATAGTTAGTTTATTATAAAATTGTGCCCCATTGGTGTGATTTGCTAGAAAAAGCCCGAAATTAGCGTAAAACATGAAAGTTATGGCTAGTTAGGTAGTGATTCAATAGTCACTTCTTTTTTCAAAGTTTAAAAAAAAATAATTTACTATGTCCGACATATTGACATATATTATATTGTATTTTATCTTGTTGACCTTTTCATTTTTATTAATTTTATTAACATTTCACCATTTTATTTGACTTTTGCAACTAAATTTTAACTGAAATTCTATAATTTACAATTGTTATTCTTTTTTTTTTAATATAGGCTCGCGCTTTAACACTTTCTCACTTGATGGTAAGCGATGATGTGGTCGACGGTGCCTAGAAGTAACCTATTCGCTCTTGACTTAAAGACCCCGAGATTGTAGCTAACGGGAAACACAGACTCCGGCAGGGAGTTCCACTCCTTAGCTATACGCATAATGAAAGTATTATAAGTTATTATATAACGTCATTTAATTTTTTTTTTTTTTTTGCTAATTACATAATAATTAAATTTATTTATTATTTAACTCAATTGCTGTGCCCGACAGGGTGACCCATGTGAACTATATAACTTTTTATAAGATCTTGCTAAACACATGTGTAATGCAATAAAGATTTGAATTTGAAGATGACGGCACACAAAGATGTATGGCAGATGAAGACATGTTGCGTTCGACTCACAACTCGAGATAAGGGCAGGAAGATGATGAGAACAGATAAGTGAAAAACCGGCTAAGTGCCAGTCGGACTCGCGCATGAAGGGTTCCGTATCATTATCGCAAAAAACGGCAAAAAGTTCACGTTTGTTGTATAGGAGCCCCACTTAAATATTTATTTTAGTATGTTTTATAGTATTTGTTGTTATAGCGGCAATAGAAATACATAATCTATGAAAATTTCAGTGGTCTAGCTATCACGGTTCATGAGATACAGCCTGGTGACAGACCGACAGACAGACAGACAGATTGACAGTGGTGTCTTAGTAATCCAGTTAGTGGTCCAGTTTTTACTCTTTAGGTACGGAACCCTAAAAATTGTGACTATGATGATTCTTCTTCGATTAGTCCTGATGCAATTTACTGAATCCTAAATTCCTTGTTAAGTAGGTTATGGAATCGGTAACAAATTATAATAATTATTGTCATTGTATTCACACTTAATATCTCACCTTGCTAATGATTTATGTGATCGCATGGCACTGTTCTATCACGATTAATTGTGTCGTTAATTAGTAGATAATACTTAATTATGATAGTAATGGTGACTGAATTAGGTAATTAAGATGGATTATAATACTTTTTAACAATGCTATTACGGGGATACGTCCCAAACAATGCCTCACTTCTTGTCGTGCTGTCTGTGCAACAGCACTCTGTACGACCTTTACGAGGCAAATTACCTAGTCTATCGACCTGGCTAAAATCTGGTCAAAACACATTCATTTGAAATCATCTATACGACGGAGAAGAATCATCTTCCTGCCCTTATTCATTGTTACTTGAGGTCGGCGCAACACGTTTTCTTCTTCCATACCGTCCTGTCCGCTGTCACGCTATCATTAACTCCCTTTTCTTTCATATCACTCCTCACACTCCTCACTTCGTCGCATACACGGCATTTACTGGCCCGAGACCATTACCAACTTAGAGCTGTTGGAGTTATACCACGAGAGCCCGATCGACCACCAGATCAAGCGTCGCAAATGCAGTTGGATTGGCCACACGCTGCGAAGGGATTCTGGTCATATACCGAAGTTAGCGCTGGATTGGAATCCCCAAGGCAAAAGAAAGCGTGCCGTCCTCGTCAAACCTGGCGTCGTACCGTGTTGGCAGAAGCGACGAGCATCGGTATGACGTGAAGTGAGGTGAAGCGTGAAGTTCAAGACCGATCGCGATGGAGGACTAGTGTGGACGCTCTTCACCCCATCCAGGGGACATAGGACATTAAGTCAAGTCAATTCACTCCTCACACAGTCCATCCATCTTTTCTTTAGCATTCCAGCCCTCTCCATCCGTCCACATTTATACGACGGAGAAGAATAATGAACAATTAGACCGGTCTAGGAGACGTCTTACTATTTTCAAGACCGATTTACACTCCTACTCTAAATAGTATTTGGTCTGCATAATACCTGTATCTTCTTCTTCCATACCTACATCTCTAGGTGTAGGTATGGCTGATACGGTCATATTATAAAACTAAATTCTACATTCCTACTTTCTAGGTTTTTCCAGGTTTCCAAAAAAGGCATGCAGACAGAATTCTAGGGTGTGGATGGGTTAAAAGATTATCCGCGTTTCCCTTTCCAAAAAGTAAAACTGAAAAACAGTCATCATTATTTTCGCGCCAAACGTAACCGGCCATTTTGAGCACCTCTCAAGATGGCTGCCATACGTCTTCATTTGACACAATGGTTACTTAAAACTCTCATGTTATTGTTATTACTAATTGTGTTGGTACAGGAAAACATTATTTTTGCGGAAAAATCATTTGTTTGTTTCAGTGCAGGTACATATATGTATTCTGTACAGTTATTTTAATTTGGACCTCACTCAAATGAGAATTCTAAACCCCCAAGCGAAGGAATAAGATACGTTTTTGCCAATAAACGGACTTAGGTACTCAAACAAAAGTATTACGAAAGATATTCTCACTCTTCTTTTAACATAATTTTTCGGTCAAATCTCACGATTTTTTTATCATCTCTATTTGACATCATACAGTCGTTATGGTAACCCTTCCACTGAATCAGTCATGCAATCTCATAAAATACACATTATGCCAACACAAACTGGGCAATTGGGCATGCATGAATGAGTTAATTAAACAAACAAAAAAACATTCATTAACCGATAAGAAACCTTTTTATCTGTTCACCCGTCCTCTGACAGACACGGTGTGAAAATACTGACACGATAATAAAAAAAGAGAAATAATTTATATCCGCAAAACATAGATATTTCATTCCTTTATAATCGATACTCCGCCAAACATGTCATTCGGTGAATAATTTAAAAACAAACATGTCTTTATTACGAGTGAATGAGATTGTTATTCATTCGTTCATTATTTTACCTTTTGCGAATGGAATTGGACCTAATTGGCTTCATCAGAATAAAGGCTATTTATTCCATATACGTTAAGAATTTACTTCCGTGTTTGGTTTTAAATTCCGCAGATGATTGGTTTGTGTTATTAGTTTTCAGAAATAATAAATAACAATAATAAATAATCACTTTATTTGCGAACGTGTCATGTCATTTTCATTTTTCCCCGACTTGGGCCCTCATGTTTAATAATCCTGTGACTTTTGATTATCCACAAAATAGTATAATAATTGTCCAGCTACTTATGGGTGATTTTAGGAGTCTTTGGGCTACGCGACAGCTTGTAAAATACAACATTTTATATGAGGCGTAACTAATTCTGAAACAAAGGTGTTATTTTTTCAATTATAATCCCTCGATTCTGCAGATTCATTATTAACTGAATGATACGTTTGTATAATTTTTGTAATGTATTTTCAATAGACCCTTATTGAGAATACCTAAAGCGTGTTAAATTATATCAGTAATGAATGGCAAAGTACAGTGACAACCTAAAAGAAACTTCGTGCAGTCACACATGTCCGCATTACTAAGAGGCTACTAAAAAAAACTTTGAATTATGTAGTGAATAAACTATTATTAGTTATCATAAGTCACCATTCAAGTAATTAAAATGCGTGCCAAACTTTGTGAAATGACTGAATTGCAAATTACAAGCTGATGATCGTAGACAAATATCGTGAATGACAAATATCTATGTGCAATAATACTTAGCACCTACATAAAAAATGCAAAAGCTGTATGAGTAGCTTTGAGTAGTAAAGCTCAAATACACAGGCTGCTTAAAAAAACTACTGTTAATAAAAGTGATAGATTAAAATAACTTTTAATTTGACAGCAGCGGAATGAAAACGTTTTATAACAATAAGTTGATTCCAAAATGTGCATATTTGTGTGTGTGCGAGGTCGGGCGCGCACGCTGCGCCCGCGCCGAGCCGCGCCGGCCAGAGATAGCGTCTCCCGACGAGCCGACGCTTGCTAAGCCTGCTATCTCAAATCTCCTCAGGCCTGTTGTTTCATGTCTGTATCTAAAGAGTTTTCGTTTAAATAACAACATCACATTGTTTGCCAAGTAATCCTCACATCCTCGCTTTGTTGGCGGATGCCAAACGGTAGCTGTTACATGACATACGGCTCTATCTTATCGTACCCACTCCACAACATATGTTCACTGAACGCCTAATGGAGTTATTATAATTCAAACATTTCCCTAAAATCCAAATCGTTTATGCAAACGTTATAGCGCTAACACACAGCGTGTGCTTTTTTTGATACGAAAATATTTATTAATCTGTATCAATGAACCGTGAATATAATGAACGAACAATGGCAGCGTCTACTCTTAAGGATCATTCGGTCTCCGTCCGGTCGGCTAATTTCGCGCCCTTTCACCTGTCAATCACACGTCACAGCGCGCGTAAACGACAGCGAGAAACTGGTATTAGCCCGAAACGAAAACTTACGTACAGCTATGTAAATTACGTTTTATTACACGAAATAAGAAACGAAGCCTGTGATTTAGTTAGCGGGTGATAGGGAAATGAGTGAAATTATCTGTGAAAGTGCGCGGCCATTAAAGTTTTCGCGCGTTAATATGTCAAAGTGACGTTTAGTTTCGCGCGCAAACTTACCGCTGCGTTCGGGTCTGTCACCCGAGTATTTCTCGCGCGTCCGATTAAATTTTAAACGAGATTAATAACGAGAATGAAACAATTATGCTGACAATATAGTTTAATGTGGGACGTTTTGACAGACGAATGGCGTTCACGTACGTCCACAACACTTATAATCGTGCGATTTACAAAAACATAAATAAGTATCGTTTTTTTTCTTAATGGCATCATTGCGTGTCGGCATGCAATACATTTCTAGTTAAAATGCAAGGTTTTTGCAAGATTTACGTTACATTTTTTAGCGTTCTTAGTTCGTATTTTCCATTTAACGCATTAGAAATGTTTTAAATTAACGTTATAATTTATATGCGGTAAACTGGCCGGTTATTAATACTAGGTATTGCCGTTCGAATATTTTTTTTTTCTGTGGCCGCATTAGAACAATGTATCGTGTATCGGTTTCCTAGTGTCTTCCGTTACTTTATTTATTTATGTTCTACGCAAATAAAAACATGAACTGGATAGGCAGATATCAAAACAAATCACATAAATAAGTCATTGCAAAAAGGATAATCATGTTGTGAAATTTCATTTACCTATTTATTCATTTTCAACACAACATCAACATTTCTTTAAAGTAACAGCTCTATACTTTTTTGTGCAATCATTGACATTAATTTATTGGTAAGCAAAGTGTTTGTACATCGAAAGTGCTCGTAAAACTTTACTCTGTATTACGGTTTAACAAGGTGCAATTAAGTTTATAGTGTACTTACACACCTAAGTCGTATTATAAATATACCCTCTTAGGGTAATGTTTTAAGTATTGCATTATTTTTCCATTGCTATCAAATCAAGAAATATGCGTTGACACACTTATTTATTCCAATGTTTATTATTTTATGTATTGTGTTTATCTAGCCTCTAAAATAATAAGTTTTTGATTTACCCCACTGTCCCAGAAAAAAGCAATAATTTTGCAGTTTGCTTTTGCATCTTAACTCTTCATAATTTACTTTTACATTTAATTCAAACTTTTTTGTCTTCAAACTCTGCCAATTTTTTCTATGATATAAAAACTTTTTAGACCATATTCAAAAACTTTGAATTTTCTTTTTTAAACACACTCTGTACTCGGTTTCCGCCAGCCGGCACTCAGATCGAGTGCGCCACTGGTCAGCGTAACATGTGTCAAACACTACTTACAGATGTCAACACATCGCTAAAAGCCCTGATAATGATAAAATCCAACATGGTGGTCTGTTTGTAGTTGACCTATGAAGAAGGCTTTTAAAATTATTTACAATTCACTATTGGTGATCTCGAATACTTGAGTTCTATATTGGTTTATTGTGGCTATGATAAAATTAACACAATACATATATGCCTTGTATAGTTGGCTGTTTAACTAAAGAAATATTAAGCAACTGATGATGTGAATTCGTCAGTGGCTATGTCTTTGCCCAGTAGTAGGAGAAAATCTGTTGCAGCTAGCAGTATTATTAACCATATAAGAAGGTGTCCTCATCCATTCAAAAAAAACATGGTCGTCTTATAATTGTATTAAGGTTATATTATTATTATTACCTATTTCCAAACAATAATTGAATTGGCTGGATCATCAGATGACTTTTTCCATAATATTAATAACGTCATATGAATTAAAGAGCGCAGTGGTGGCTCAGTGGTATTGGCCAAGTTAAAGGCCAAGCCAAGTTTGTGTAAATTATTTCATCAACACTACTATCAAAACGGCGCGGTGTAGGAAAACATCGTGAGAAAACCGGCATGTCCTAGAACCTAAAAATCTAACACATGTGACATCCACCAACCCGCACTGGGCCCGTGTATAACGGCCCATACCCTCTCACAGAGAGGAAACCTGTGTCCCAGCAGTGGGAACATGAATAGGCTGATGATGAGATATGAATTAAAATGTCGTACAAATAGAGATAAAGTAATGCAGTGAAGACGAGAAAACAATGGATAAGATAAGAAATGTATATTTCACGAGCGATTCTGAAAAGTAGCTTATGACAGACAAGTTGAAGAATGAACTGAGAATGAGAATGAATGAACTGCTACCTAATTACCACCACAGACATAAATCTGAATAGATAACGCAAGTCCCTCCATCTGTGTGAAAACCAAGCGTGCCACATTTTCACAAACATTTAAAAACAGATTTACTTACCAATGAAAGAAAACATTTCCAATGCCTCGGCCAACTCTTCACGAGACCAGAGGGCTGGCCTTTTTTTTGCCCAAAGAATCAGTATTGCCATCCAACGTGGCAATGCTGCCAGCCTTCTGGGCACTTTTCCTGTTGACAGCGATGTGGATGAATTTTTTGACGCCCCGTAATTTTAAATATTTTACTCTTATTTTAGTCCTAACTCTAGTTTACAAATTATGTACATATGTAAATAAAAGGAACCCTAACAGAGAGATATAAGGAAAATAGATGGATAGTTTAGAAGGTGAGATGATTGTTGGAAAAGAAACAATGGAAAAAAAAACGTACAGCGCTGACTCCAAAATGATTTTGGTATAGAGCAAAATAAAATAGAATAAATTAAAAATATACATTATCTCGAAAAAAAATTACATATATATTGATGATTGAATTGTTCTGATTTGGACTAGTACCTAAGGGTTCTCAGATAGGCTCACTTTTGACTAAGTCATATATTGATAAAAAATGAGGCATCAAATATTCAGTTACACATCAGCAGGCTCTCGGCAAATAAGCTTATGGCTATAAAAAAAAATCCTATTCATGATGGTCATCAAAAATGACATATTAATAAGCGTTAGTACTTGCTCAATGCGAAAGGAGATATATTATGTTAGAATAGTAACAGGTGGTGTTGTAACCTACCCCATGGGGGAAAGTTTTAAATGTCTGTATGTTTTCTATTTCTATGACATGCAGTTGCATGGTTGCTTGCTACCTTATAATTTATTTTAATGTCATTGAATTTTTAAAGGGCACACTGTTTGCTGTGTTAGAAATGTAATAAATTGTAATATAAAATAATACTACCTTGTAACTGTAGCACTGCAGGACCTATACTTCTTCAGCATTAATACAGAAGGAATTGACTCATATGTATATGTAGGTATATTTATTTGAAAAGTTAATGTAATCCAGCAAACTAATTGCGTAACACACAATCAAAATCCGAAGGACATTGAACGAAATTCATAATCCTTTGCTAAAGTAAACCCTAACAAAACCAAAAGAACATCTTTTAATACACAGATGTCTGACCGGCAAGCAAAAAATATTGAAAGTACCTACAAAAAAAAATTGCTTCGATAATTTATGATACTACAGCAGGGTTGTAATACAAATCTTTAAGCAGTTCAGCAATGCTGGTTGAACGGTCAAAATTAAAGGTATTGTCATTCCAAGTATAGTCGACAAAAATATTATTCTATACAAGGTGTTAACGGAGCCGAATTCCCAGAGTGCGACAGGATATGAGTTCTGCATGACGCCAATCTTAAAGACAATGTCTCCTTGAAAATAACTCATCAAGAAAATTTCTAGACGCGCTTATTCGAAAATCGTTACTAAATTAATTATCGTTTGTCTCTTAGATAATACTTTTTATAATGTAAATTGTCAAATCATCCGTGGAGTGTCACAGGAATACATACAAAAAAAAAACACACACGCACGATGGATGGAATACATAGTTATAATCGGCGAACATACATAAAAAAAAATTCCGACGAATTGAGAACCTCCTCCTTTTTTTGCAGTCAGTTAAAAACATACAAATCGGTTCACCTAGTAAAAAGTTCTGAGGTAAAACATTAAAAAAATACAGTCGAATTGAAAACGTCCTCCTTTTTGAAGTCGGTAAAAAATTACACCTACAAGGCAGCATGATTGTGAGTCATGACTGAAGGAATATCAAAATGGTGAATAGATTTTTTAATTATTTTTTTTACTCGGTTCGCGTTCTTAGACCATAAAAAGTTATCATGATATTTTGCAGCCTCTACACCACCTTAAAGTCGACTGATCTACTGGTAGAATGACTAAGGCATTGAGACCGACTTTGTGTAGTGTTACGCTTGTGTTTGTGCGTGAAAAAGTTTCAAGTATGAATGAGATGTGGAATCTTATAAGAACAGGAGGAGAACAAACTAGACTATTAATGGATTGGATGAAGATGATATAGCTCCCCCTTGATTAATGAGATGATAATTAACAGAAAAGTACGGAAATTAAAATACCTATTAGAAAGAATGTTATTAAAACAAGCTATTAGAATTTATAAGACAAATAGCATCCGCCCGCGCCTTCGACCGCGTAAAAAGTGTTTTTTTAACCCAAGGGAATACAAACTATCCTATGACCTTGCCAGGGTCTCAAATTATCTCCATGCCAAATTTCATCTAACTCTTTATACGAGTTTAATATTAAGTATAGATTAGCAACAAATCGTAGTGCAATATCACTTATCCATTGAACCCAAATACGATGGTGTTGCCGTGTTTGGTCGAGGAGTTACTATTATGCACACATACAGCTGCTTCATTAGAACAGTTTTATTGTCTCCAAAGGCGAACGGCAGGCTTGTGTGGAAATTTCGTACCGCTAATAAAATTTCGTGTTTTGGGATGTTGTTTTGTTTTAATTGGTAGTTAGTTCATTATGATAGATAATCCCTTTTTAAATTCTTAGATTTTTAGAACTTGGGACTAAAAAGTTATAAACAGTTTTATTTTTTATGGTTATGTACTAGTGTATCATTTTTTAAGGTTATGTATCTACTAGTGTACCAATGGAGATTGTTACATGTAGGTAAATGTTGAATATTGTTACATTATGTGTAAAATAAAGTAGATTGAGATGAGATCGTACTCTACTCAGGGCATTAGGAGATATCTATGTCCAGAAGCGGACTGCAACAGTTTGATAGTGATGAGTTTTATTATATTTAATGTTATTTCTATTTCTAAATAATTAATTATCATTTCAATATTTGGGTTATTTTACATAAGGCAACTTTTAAAAACATTTATTTATATTATTAAGAAGTTCGAAGTTCTAAAAATAGTACACTTGCATGAAAATAAATGGCTTAGTTGCCTTAATAAGTGGTACAAATTCTATAACCGAACAACAAAAAAGTATGCGGTACAAAATCTGCCGTTCACCTTTATTATACTTATACGTAGCCCAAGGTTAAGCTAAATCGGTTGCCAGAGAGTGCTTGAAAAATGTATTACTAATTTGTAACTGGACTACTGGAAGTACTGGAATCCTGTTACCGGACACTCATACGAACGAAGCAAGATAATAAAAAAGCTTGTTATAAGACTTGCTACACTGGGTCCGTAAATATTGAAGAAAGGGCTTAATGATGACGAAGGAATAGAAGTAGGCATGTACTCGTATCTCACGTAGAGAAAAGACCACTTCTCTTCTACTCGCGTTTGCAAGCTCTAATGCTATAGCAGAGCAAGCAATGATTACATACTCGTTTATCGAAAAAAAAACTAAGTGGGATATTATTAAATTAAATGAATAAGGAGGGTTAACTATAAACGCACTGCATTCTTAATAATTGCTATACGAAATCTTATTCGCAATTCAAAATAATTAGCACTAAATCATAATAATTGCTCAGTGGATTCTGAAACACAAGAATTATCGCGAATAAAGATGTACTTAACGACATTTCCTTTAATTTGTTTCAGTATCAAATGCACGCAGCATTGCACAACGCACTGAAACATTAGCTTGTCTTAGATAACCATCAAGCTATCAACGTATCTAACATAAACCAGGGGGAAGCAACCGCCCACCTCGAATACAACAGATTTATCGATCAATTTGTAACGAAACATCAAATAAATCAATCAATCCAGACATCCTCACGTGTTAATTCACGAAAATAAATCTCCCATGATTTACTTTATGTAATTCGACCAAGTTTTGATGGCCCTATGATCGATACGAACCTTCTTGGACAGGGTGTCATCAAAACTGGCGACCAAACTCCCGCTGAAAAAACATTTACTTCAAAAATAGAATTCGGATTCCCGCGCTTAATTGCAGCCCCGCCAATGAGCGAGCGTCGTGTGCGAGGGAGAAGACTGAAATATAGAGCGAGATGGATGTAGTTGTGTTGGAGGCTCCGCCCCTTTAACAATATGGCGGTCGTGTTGATTGGCGGAGCGCGCGCCTCCTCCGGGAAAGCGCGGGGAAATGGAGGGCGGGAAAAGCCGTTTGGTTGCTACTTGCAATGGCATGGCTTGTTTAATTAGTATTAGTAATTTAAATGCGCATTCAATGTGTTGAGTTATGACTGATTTAGTTAATAGGTCAATTAGGGATTAATGCCACTAGGTTTCGCACGCTTCTTTGTCGATTTACGTAGTAGGTTTGTTTTGGTACTGTGTGTTTGTTTCGCAATTTTCCTGATATTAGGTACGGTAGGTTGATTTTCTTTTTTCAAGGTACTGGTGTTTACGAAGTTATGTTTGGATACGATATGATTGGAGCTGACCTACGGCATTAACTGGGAAAATGCGTTCACCGATCTTCTGCTGAGATTTTCTAATGGAAATGTCGGAAAAGTGAGCGATTTTTCATTTTTGCATACTTTTGAGAAATACAAGTTTAATGTTGTTTATTGACTTATTATTGCTCTTGCTGAAATGAGTCTATGGTTATAGTAATCACAGCGGATTTTTGTGTCTTTGAATTTGGTTCTGCGAACCATTTGCGTAAGAAACAGTTTGTCATCGAGTATACTGCATAGAGTAAGCGAGATAGGACAATGCGACAAACTTAAGCGAGTGAAAAAGGCAGTTAAACAATGCTATCTTCACCTTCAGCATTGACACAAACATAGCTACTGCGCAATGTCGTGCAGCAAACTTCACAGACACAAGGATCCGCTGTGAGTATTATACCTACCTTTAATAACATGTTTTCGCGATTCTTTTTCAGAATCATAGATTTGTTTTTTTTTTTACTGGTAGAATAAACCTCGTCTAGAATTTCTTGCCTCATGTGCTCTCATGTAGTTTCTTAAGAGTGACTAACTAGTGAGCTGTAGCCCGCATGTGGTTCACATGGACATAACTCGCTTTCTAAGCCAGGAAACCACCTGTAATATAATTAGTATGGATTATTCGGAAACAATAATACTTAATTATAAGGATGAGGATGATAACTTACAGTTTTTACAGGATGTTATGTAAGAAATGAGAAGGTAACTTATAACTTCTGTACAAAGTATAATTGAATGAAGAAATAATTTGATGAAGGTATTATGTTATGCGTAATTATACAGGAATGAGCTTCAAATCTTTATTCTTATTTTTCGAATGTTCGTAACTTTATGTGACCATAAGTGCCCTTAAGGCTTTCAAATATTACTGTGGTTTTGTACCTACTTAGTTAGTGCATTGGAAGTCCTTAGGTAAGTATCCTCTCTCATCTCCATTCTATACTTAGTTATTTTTATTTCTGGTTAATATAACTAAACTACAGAATACCTTCATAAACTCATGTGTTTAATAAAATATTATAAAGATCGAAAACTTTTGTTTCCAAAGTCAATTACAGGCGATGTCTGCATCTAATTCGTTCTTAGACCTCTGGTGGATGTAATATGAATTGGCAGGTTAGAAACCACCGCACCGATTATAAATCTGGACTTATGGGGTTTCCCGTATAGGTAGAAACACGGCCGTAGCCTATAAGCATTTAAATAGGAGCTCCATAAAATGAGCAACCACCTGTTTTTACCCGACTGCCGAAGGAGGGTAATGTATTTATCAGTCTATGTATGTATGTAGTTTGTTCCTATGTGGCGTTCTAGAGACAATACGCGTTGGCCGATTTTGATGATTCTAACGTCAAACGATTCGTCTTAGCCTTGTGAGTGTCGCTAGCTACATTCAAATTGGAAAATAAAATAGAAAAATGGCGGCTTTCGGCGCCATATTTTGGGGACCTAATTTTTTTTTCCAAACCTATCTTTTGGGGTATCAAAATAAAGGGTTTTGAGAGTTGATTTCAAAATATATAACACTGACCTATATGTTTAAATATATCTAATTCGAAAAATCAAATGTTAGCTAAAACGGTACAAATAAAAAAGTTAATTCAAAAAACCCGATTACTTAAGAAGCGATCTGAGAAGACGTTAACAAGAAGAAAATCATGCTTTGCAGATGAATATTTGTATCCTCCGACTGCACAGCATGTTTTTCTTCTTGTTTACGTCTTTTTTATTACATCCCGTGTAAGAGCGAGTCAAGCGATCTCGAGAAAAGTCACCTTACTAACACACTTTTTATCGCAAGCCGAAGAGTTTTGAAGGAATTATATTTGACAACTTAAACAGTGAATATTGTTGAAGATTGAACTGTGAGATGAAAGAACCAGTTTGGTGAGTTATCTCTAGGCTGGTAGATAAGTATCTGTTTAGGGCGTGATGGAAGTTTTTTTACTAATATATAAATTTACATAGTATAAAATACTTAATTAACAATAACTACCTATATATTCACTTAAGTAAAAAACAAAAACACAACTACGAACGCGTATAAAAGGGCAGGGGTCGTTCATTGGTCGTCATAAAATTCAACGTGAAAAGAGCCCAGGACGCTGGCAGCATTGCCACGTTGGATAGCAATGCTGATTCTCTGGCCGAGGAAAAGGCCAGCCCTCTGGTCACGTGTAAAGTTGACTAACCGTTTGCTTACATCTCGAAGTACTCGATGAGCACTCGGCCCCCATGGACCTAATGTTTCAACCCCAAACGGCTCTAATATGAGTTACCAGTAAGGTTGTTATATTTGCGCCGTTCGAGGTTTTCTGCACCATCAGCAGCTGCCCCAGCACAGCCCGTCGTGCTAAGAGGATAGGATGACGCAAGAGCATCGACACATGTTGCATCCCACACCAAAGGCCTTACCACCTTCCTTCTGTTTAGGTAATTTTTAGTTAAGTTTCGTGTGTGTGGTAGGTACTCGTATAAGCACCTATTTGGTTGGCCCAAAACCCGCCTCATTTGCCACAGTCACTGTTGGTTCTAACACCACACCACATCATCATCATCGTCGGCCTTTTCACGTTCCCACTTTTGGGACACAAGTCTGCTCTCTCTGAGAGAGGGAATGGAGGTGCGGGTTGGTGGATGTCACACGTCTTTGAATTTTTAGGTCTGGGATATGCCGGTTTCCTTACGATGTTTTCCTTCACCGTTTTGAAAGCAGTGATGACGAATAATTTACACAAAGTAAAGCAACACACAACATAATTTTGTAGATTCATTTTACTTTGTTACTTACAGTTATTTTGCTCTTTGAAAGAGCTCTTCCAGTGTACTACTTACCTTCTATACTATACTTACGTACCTTGTATTACTGCCGCCGTTGCTGCAATTTTTACCCGACTGCCGCAGGAGGGTAATGTGTTTATCAGTCTATGTATGTACCCATGTTTGTTCCTATGTGGAATTCCAAAGACCAAACGCGTATGTATGTGTAATGTACCAAATTCGAAAAAAAAAGGTTAGCTAAAAAGTAATAAAAAAAAATTAATTCAAAATTCAAAAAACCCGAATGCTTAAGAAGCGAACTAAAAAGACGTAAACAAGAAGAAAATCACGCTGTGCAGTCGTAGGATACATATTCGCGAGCTGGCTGACCATTACTAGATGTTTCCTCCTGTCTTTTTAGATCGCTTTTTAAGTAGTCGGGGTTTTTTTTTCATGCTATTGTTTTATTATAACTAGCACAAATAATTCCACTGCTGAGTGCATGTATTCCTCTATTTCTTGTTTTCCTTCATATTCTTAAGGGAAATATCCAGTTCGTTTGCTTATCTCCTTTTCATTTCTTTGCAAGCGGTACCTACCCGCTGAATATTTAAAACAACCCAAAGGATTGAAACTCGGGAAAAAATCCGTCGCTTACATTCAGCTTTACCTGATTACCCCAAAACTTCGAAACTGATGGACGTGCCGGGTTCGAATCCGTAACCTATTTCTTGGAAGAGATACAAGAGACCTCCGTGCCATAGCAACATTCATGAAGTCTTTGACATCATTGATTCAATAAAATAATTTGATTTTCAACAAAATTCAATTGCCTGAAGTCCAAAACGATAAGACACAACCTGCATGCAGCATGAAAACACGATTAATTCCTTTTTGAACCAGTTTGGCAGAAACTGGTTGGAAACACGTGAACACAATAACGTGAACTTTGAGCCCGCAGATAATACATGATGTAAAGTCAATCATTATTATTTTATAAATTTAAATTTTCGACGTTCAAAAGTGTCGATTAATGTCCTAATTGAACTTAACAATTCTGACTTCTTTTTTGACTTTTTGACATAACAGCACGACTGTGTTCGCCGAAGGGCACGGTAGAGGTGTACCCAGTTTTTGCCAATTACGTTGAAGCTCTGTGTAACAATTGAGGAATCTATTGTCATCATCATCAGCCTATTAATATTCCCACTGCTGGGACACAGGCCTGCTCTCTGTGAGAGGGAATGGGCCGTAATCCACCACGCGGGCCCAGTGCGGGTTGGTGGATGTCACAATGTATTGTCATCAAACTTACTGTAATCTAAACTTTGGGCTGCTACCAACTATAACTTGATCTAGAAAAACACAAAATCACTTTGTATGACCCAGGAATCGAACCTAGGCCGTCAGCATTCGTGCTTTGACTATTAGACCAATGGCTCAGTCGAGTCAATAGTTACTTCAGTAGATCTTTCGTTACGATTTGTTGGTCAGCTTATTGCGTCGTAAATTTTTTATCTGCAGTCAGCAAGACAGTATAAGACTTACTACAGGGACTTCCCATTTCCAGGGTTCTTCGAACAGTCCTAGAGGTTTCCGCAGATAAAGCAACAATTAGCAAAACTGCAAAAGCCTGATAAAAATGTCATAGCAATAATTGCTTCGTGCTACTGTAATTTTTCACCGCATAACTTAGGTAGGTAATTTATCATTATGTACGGCATTACTACTAGGCTTTACACAATGTGATTCCCGACATAGATTACGCCACCCTTCTTTTTTTCTAGTTGTGAACTAAAGGTGTTTGCCATGGGATGGGATTTCTGCACACGCTAATCCACCTGGCAACCATTTACATAGCAGGATCAATGAACATTACATGCTGGGAAAAGAGTTTTGAGTATAAATTTGGATGTTTATAGGGGTAGAGGAATACCAAAGAAATGATGAATGGATAATTTGAATGATGATAGATTTCTCAAAAGATCGCTTAACGAGAAACAAAGTTTGGATTTTATAACAATTGTAAGTCCAGAGCACACAACGCACTTTCAATTTAATATAAAATGTACGTAAATAGATATTTTAACAAAAATAAAATTATGATGAGTGGGTTACATTGCAAAAACTGTCGTTGCGACATCGAACGCGCTGTTATTATCAGCTATCTAGAGACCAAACGCGTTGTCCATTTTTGATGATTCTTACGTCAATCGATTCATCTTAACCTTGCAAGTGTCATTGGCTAAATTAAAATTCCAGGGTAATCATAAAAGGGGCAAGAAACACCCGGGGTATCAAAATAAAGGATTTTAAGAGGTGATTTCATAAATATACAACACTAATATGTTTAAATGTAGGTACCTAATTCGAAAAAAATATTGTAACTAAAAAGTTATTAATGAAAAAAGTTAATTAAAAAAATGAAAAAAAAAACCCGACTGCTTAAGAAGCGAATAATAAAAAGACGTAAAAATCAAGAAGATTTTTTTTAATTATCTTTTTTTATTACTATTTTAAATGCCTAGAAAGGAGTCTGCTATTGAGATCACGATGAATAGAGTTGTATGGAATAAGAAAGCTCGCTGCACTGACCCCAAATAAGTAGGTTGGTATAATGACATAATTATGATGAGGATAACATATAGTCAGGGGAAACAGAAGGAGGAGGATGATGGATGGAAAACATGGTATTATTTACCTGAAATGCCTAATGCCCAATACCTGAATTTATCTGAAACTCAATGGGCATTTTACGATTATTCAATATTAAAGTAAATCTACATTACAGAATAGATATCTATCCGTTACTAATATAAGAGAGTGGTGTGAACTTGATGCCTTTTTAAAGGAATGGCCTAAAATTGCAGATGGCTTAGAAAAGTAGACAAAGCATAGGGAGACTTTTTACTGCAGTGGGTACAGCACTGGCTTATCCGTAAAAAGCAGTAAAAAGTAACACACTTAGGTTATGCGTTATAATTTTAAAACTATGAAAGCTTCCTTTGTTTTTAAATTACAGTTCGGTCGAGTTATTAGTTCACTATTCAAAATTGGAATTTGTCATAAGTTCCAAACCCCATTACAGTTGACACCAAAGCCACTAACGATTCATCACGGGCAGTCAGCTCGCCCTTTTAAAGCCAGTCCAATGGCCATTTGTCCGGACAACGACACGAGATAACATCGGCACATTAGATTAATTCACACGTTGAGGTGTCCCATATTACCGGCCACCGTCGGCAGATGTGTAGACTTGTTAGTGGAGGCTATTTTTATAAATTAGCATAGTATAACAGAGTAGGATAGGAAGAGGTCATAGGCCATTTTATAAGGAATTTCGTTAACGGGGAAAAATCAAAACGAAAAATTTATATCATTCTGTCACACGGATCACACTAGAGCAATATATTGCTTTATTTTCTACTTGTGAAGCAGATTTTTTTTCTAAAATCACACCCTTATTGCGTTCATTTCTTTCCAGCACAGCACTCTTTATTGACCAACGCACTTGCAATCATAATCCAAACTGAAGGATTTTGAAGGCAATCCATCATTCACTCTTATGCTGGATAAATAATATGCTAGACAAGTTAAAATTATAGCCACTGGCATTGTAAGTGTGTTACGAAATTAGGTAACTGCGGTGTGACCAGATTTAAAGGTCTCTTTGAATTGGTGTCCAAAGCATGTGAATCCCTAAATAAAGAGAATGTTAGTTCTAAGGCAACGAGCAACAAGCGTAGCTCTTTCCCAATCTAAAAAATCTATCAAGTCTGTATGTGTTCTTCAGCCAAACAAGTCATGACCCCTTAGTTTCTCGTATCAACCAAATTGCAAAAAAATGGCCGACCATTATGCAAACTCCAAAAAAAGTTTGCCGATTCAAAAATCTACAGAAGGAACGTAAACAAACTTTTATAAACAGTTAGAGCACATGTCTTACCACCTACAGCGTCTAAACAGAAGGTAATTCATAAATCAATCGGTTTCACCCCATTTTGACAGCTCCAGACGCCATCTTCGTTCGGTGGCACACTACTCTCTTGTGTGGTCCCGCACTTGAATAGCAATGACAAAATATTGATAAAAAGTTTTGAAAACATGTTTTGGGATAAAAGTCAGTTTTTAAGTAAAAACTATTTTAAAAACAGTATAAAAGTATTTGAAACGTTTTTCAGTCAAAGGTGATGTGACATGCTGTCCGTTTTTCTCAAAAGTTTACACGAACAAACCTTCCTACCTTTACCTGAGCAGGGCTAAGGGTCTATAATAGGGATTGTATTGCGTAAGTTACAGGTAGTTCATAGAAAAATATTGCTAACACGAACAAAGGTGTTCAAAAAACATTTGAATTACTGAGTTTGTAGCAACAAGCTCTTAATTAAATTGCATATTATTATGAAACTCTTAACATGGTTTATGGAGTACTCTAACACTCGTATTAAACTGTTGTGTTCTGTCAACCTAAGCACAGCTGCGTCTTTGATCTAGTGGTTGCGCAAGCACGACAGCGAATATGGGGTGCCGCCATCTTGGTCGATCCACAGGTCACACCTATCCATGTAAATTTAGGAGGGTAAGAACCTATATCACACGGGCTTTAGAGGTGGGGAAACTCAGTGGAAAGATCCTCATCGTAAAGGTAGCAAGTTGTCAGACGGATGTAGCTAGAGGTTTATTTATTAGGAATTTAACCATCGCTATTGAAATTAAATGAAATGAAATTGTTTATTTGCTAAATGTAGGTATACAGATCAGATGTTGTATTTTTGTAGAACAGTCCCGATACATTTTGCCTCAAGCATGCAAAATTGTTTAATTTAATTTAATTACAGAGACCAATATTTTTAAAACAGTGAACCTATCCAAACATTTAAAAAAACTAAGAATGACTCGCAAAATATTACAAAAATCGCAATTTAAATAAAATAATTTCAAAAAAGATATTCGTATTAAAATAATAATTATCAATATTAGGGATTCCTTGGTCACAGCTCAAAGTCAGTGGATTTGTGGTCGGTTATTGGCAGTAAAACTCCTTCCCCGTCGAATAAAAAAAAAAAAATTCGCACCTTCAACGAAGGAATATTTATTATTCATACCCTGCATGGCTTGAAAGTTTGAAAGATGGTATTTTTTTCTGATGGGAAATTCCGTCTGGTACTTGACCTGTAACTTACGAATTGTGGGTATACATTCGGAAAACACAAAAAAAAAGAAAAAATAATTATGTTATCGTTTCTAAAAACATATATTTAGAACCCAAAAACGTTAATTTCAATAACAAACGTCAGTGCAGCCGTTAATACTAAACACCTTAAGTAATCCAACCGAATCAGTTCCATCGGCAAACAGTTGCAATCGTTGCAGGTACGCAACTAGTGACTATGCAACACAGGTGGACTGCCCCTGAACCACAGAGATAAATCTAAATAGATAACGCAAGTTCCTCTATCTGTATGAAAACCAAGCATGCCTCTTTTTCACAAACAATTTAAAAACAAATTTACTTACCAATGAAAGAAAACATTTCCAATGCCTCGGCCAACTTTTTTTATACATTCTTTACAGCTCAATATGGCACAAAAAGGCATTTTTCCAGATTTCGGTGGATTTCCGGTGCCGATAATGCTAAATGAAAAACTCAGATTACGATTATTTGTCGTAACTTTGGTCCGTTTTTTGGCACGTGAAGTACATACAATCGCGTCATCTAATTAGATTTATGTCTGTGCCCTGAACAGTTTCAAACGTTGCCGCTTACATTGTGTCTAATTGCATTTCGCGAATTCTTGATCGAATATTCGATAAAGTTTGTAATGGCAGTTCGAATTGTTTAAAATCGGGCCTAGTAACAGGTAAGTTCGCCCTAAGCAATATAAGGGTCATCATGCCTTTATTAACCGACTTCAAAAAAAGGAGGAGGTTCTCAATTCGTCGGAATCTTTTTTTTATGTATATGCCCCGATTACTCAAAAACGCCTGGACCGATTTGAAAAATTCTTCTTTTGTATGAAAGGATATACTTCCCAGGTAGTCCCATAGTCATTAGGTCAGGATCTGATGATGGATTCCTGGAGAAATCGAGGAAACTCCTCAAATATTATAGGCATCCGTATAGCGATTTTGGTATTTTCATCAACAATGCAAGCATTTGCACTCAGAAAGTATCATTTGGTGAAGTGGAACTGATGAAGAAGAACACAGAGGGTCACTGCGGAACTCCTTAGTGATAAATTTGTCACGGGTATAAATCTCGATCTCGAACAGTTAATCGACTATGATGAAGCAAATACTTATAAATAAATGGTACTGATAAAAATGGTACCATCGAATTAACTGATCTGATGATGAAGCCGGCACTGAAACTCCGAAATAAAACAATGTATACTAATCGTGTTTGGGCTTATTGGAATCGTCGTGCGATGTACTTTGTTAATAAATGATTTTCATCGTTATTTCAGATAGCTACCAAAATCAAAAAGAGAAAAATAAAAAACTCTTTAACAAAAAAATCAAACTGACTTCCAAAGCAAATCCAAAAATAACTTTCTTTACCGAAACCGTTGTCGGAAAATGAAAAACAATAGGTAATAAAGACATCGATGTAATGAATTTATGTCGTGATGGCTAAGACCTCGCCTCTCGTGCTTGAGGTCGTGTGTTCGAATCCGGGCAAGTACCAATGTGACTTTTTCAAATTCATATGTACTTTCCAAGTTTATCTTGGAAATTGCTGACAACGGTGAAGGAAAACATCGTGAGGAAACCTAGACTTGTAGTGAGATTATTATAAGATTGTGTTCCATTGGTATAATTGCTGCAAGGCGTTCTAGTGCGAGGATAAAGTAATAAATAAATAAACTAATAAATTAATCGACTTTGGAAAAGAAAGTAATTTTTTAGGCTTTGTATTGTTTTGCTTTGGAAGTCGGTTTGATTTTTTTGTTAGAGTTTTTATTTTTCACTAGCTATTTTCCGTGGCTTCGTTCCCGTGGCGTATCCTATAGGAACCTTGCATTTTTCGAGATGAAAAGTAACTAGGCCTTATATAATTCGTTTAGATAAGGGTATAATAAAAAGCTTATTCTTATTCTTTATTGTATACAAAACAAAAAACATACAAAATGACAGTTTATGTACAAAGGCGGGCCCATAGTTGGATTCTCTAACAGCCTCAGTTGCGTAAAGCTTGCATATGAGGACAGTATAGGCTCGTCAAACTTTTGGGCCACTCTGAAGTTGGCTTTCCGGATGCGCGAGGCACGAATTTGGTGCTGTTTTTGTATGAGATTTACTACTGCGCAGCCATTGTAGCCAACTTCAGGGCGGCCAAGAAGTTTGGCGAAAACTATACATCCATGTGCAAAACAAAAACATAACTTTTATAACATCTATTCAAAAAGAGCTAGTTTATTCCTCGTAAACAGGGACCAAAATAGCTTATTAATCCCTTAGGGACCAAAATTAATTTGAATTTGGAATGTGGATATAGTTAGTAAATGTTCCAATCAGCAAAGAGATGAATCGCAAACCAAGTAATGTATTGAATAAGCGACTGGCTGAAAAATAGCGAAAGCGCTAAATTAAAAAAAAAGTTGATGAAAAATAAACAACGCCCGAAATTAAATCCATTCTGCTTTCGTTCGTAGTTGTTTCAAATTCAGATTTTAGAATTATAAAAAATGAGTGCGTCTCCTCAAATGAAAGTATTATATTCAAGTTTCTCAAAAACTACATCCTGGGACACTGTTTTCTGAAACTATTTCTAATTCCCAAGCTGTAAATAAATCTCCAATTGTGACGGATGGTACTAATAAAATTGTTACGATGCACTTCCATAATTGTTCAAATATAAACATTAGCCTCTAATTATTTTGTTTTATGTCTTATGGTTCTTAATTTTATGTAAATAAATAAACATAACGTTCTTGCTCATAACTTGCACTTACTTATTTTCTCATAGAGGGTGATCAAAAGTAGAGTGTCCACCTCGGGAGCAACACTATTTTAAGCTCGAGTGACGTACTTTGAATCCCTCGCTGCACTCAGGATTCTACTTTAGAACCACTCACTACGCTCGGGATTCTACTCTAGAATCCTTCGCTCCGCTCTGGATTCAAAGAAACACTCTCGCCTTTAAAATAGTTGTTTGCTCCCTAGGTAAACAATCTACTATTTTATCAGTGTTCTAAAGTCCAGATAGCCGGTGAGCCTGTTATTTACCATTAACAAAGCTAAAATCCATACTGAGAGCTGCTACTGACAAAGGTAAAGCCCAAAAACGCTTTTTTAGCTAAACCCAGATATCAAAACCTCATTCTTACTTTTGTTATCGTTCTCGCCAAACTTCTTGGCCGCCCCGTAGTTGGCTACAACGGCTGCGCAGTAGTAAATCTCATACAAAAACAGCACCGTTTCATGCCTCGCGCATCCGGAAAGCCAACTTCAGAGCGGCTCAGAAGTTTGGCGAGACCGGTACCTCATGTTACAACAACTAGTTGAAGTAGCAGTAAAAAAATAAAAATAAAGAGATACTTAGACTTCTGAGTTATATAAATTGAATAAATCAGAACTGTGTGGTCTGAAAACAGTGACAGCGAGTAGCTAGCGTGTTGATCAATAGACGTTCCTTCTCTTTGTGAAGAACTTGCTTTGTTTTGAAAGGTTTATAAACAGCAAAACTCTGTCCGCAAAAACGCACTATCATTTATTATGTAAAAGACTGGGCTTGCGACTGCTTTTAAAAAATAAAATCTACAAGAAGGCAGTAGTTAATTGCCACAATCATATAGAACGTAAGTACAATAAAAAGCAGATAAGTAAACAATGAATGCGGAAACGAGTCGCCGGAAGATGGCGTGTTGTCTCGCTACCGCGCTGTGGTGTTGGGTGGGATCCGATTTAGCGCGGGCTGTTTGACAGATCTTTTTGTTTTGTAATTTCGAAATTAGAACATTTTGTTTTTATTGAGTAGATGTTCTGTCTTGTTTTGAATATCATTGAATACCAGCTGGAAAAACTGCTTTCGAATGTGGAATTGAGTTTTTTTTTAATTTACTTGTTATTAATTGAGACTAGGGTTCGGAGAGGTATTGTGATTCCTTTCACTTTGACCATAGGTAGGTGATGTAGCCATGTTTGGATAGGTCGTCGACTCGACAGCAAACGTAATGGACATGGTTGAATTGTCAAATGAAAGGGATTGTCATTCGGTGTGTGTTACGTTATTAGAATGCATGAAAGCAGGCTGATTTTATATAAAAAAAAATCTTTTCAATGTACATGTAAGTTATATGTTACCTAAGTACTTATGTTTAATAAGTTGTTCGAGTCGGGACCAGTGAAAAATAAAGCCTTAGAATAGTTAGAACGATTCACTTATCAAATATTTGCGTTCACCTACATAACCTAAAAGTATAGCTCTACTAAGAACTAAAAAAACAAAACAGAATAAAAGAGAACTACTTTCTATCAAGTCGGACCGTGCGACGGACTGGACACGTGTTTTTGCTAGAGACTCTGAGTACAAATTACGTCAGCATTGAAGTCGTTAGTAAGTAAAGATTCGGAAGGTCCACTTCATTTAAAACTGAGACCACTACGCAAACAACAAACCACTCTTTCTTGTAGAATTTTTAGACGGTACCAGATTTGTATTAATATAACTTTAATGCCTTAAAATACAGTTAAGGTTTTAGTGCCGTAAACGGTAACTTTCTAAAGCATACTCCTTAGTAACGGTTAGGTTAAAAGGTTTAAAAAATAAAAATTTAAGTATTATTGTTTTATGTAAGTACATCATATTTCCCTGCCAGCGTCTGTGTTTCCCGATAGCTACAATCTAGGGGTCTTTAAGTCAAGAGTGAAAAGGTTACTTCTAGGCAAGCGTGCTCCACCGTCGACCACATCATCGCTTACCATCAGGTGAGATAGTAGTCAAGCGCGAGCCTATAACAAATAAAAAAAAAAAAAAATTTTAAACATGTTTTTTTTCATATAACAAATAGTTATGCTTTGAAAAAAAAATTAGCAGCACGATTTTTTTCGGCACTTTTGGATACTCCTCCAAAACGACTTGGATGTTTAACAATTGATGGCTGGAATTTCTTCATAACTGACATAGCATATGTAAATCAAATAATATTCTGCAAAGAAAACTGTTCAAAAGGAGGTTCAATTTTGCTATTTTTGCATCAAGCGGGCGCTCGGCCAGTATTGCGTTTACATTGGGACATATATATCGCCTTAATTTTATCGACAAACGCACCCTGCCACATAAGGCGTGAAATCCCTACAACCTCAAAGATAGAGTAATTTTACTATCTAACTTACTTATTACAATATCCTAATAGTCACTTTGGACCTACGTCTCTCAGAGGCGTACATTTAATGATATTTATGCGGCTATAGCATTGAAATTCTAAAAAAAATATCATTTAACAAAGAAAAGATAAGATATTTTTGTATTGATCCGTAAAAGACACACATTTTTTAAGAATTGCATTTCCTAAAATTCTTATTTTCTAGGGACACATGACTTTTGTGGGTATTTTTGTTAGTCTTTGAGTTGGTCTACACACTGACAAAAGAATCACAGCTCTAAGCCAATAAGTTTTAATTTTAAAAAGAACCCCTTTTTTACTGCACTTTTTTGCTTAGGTAATAATTTTTGCAGAATTTTTGGGAAATTCTGTAAATATTTGTGGAGATTAAACCCCATAAATGGGATTTTTTTATCGATTAAATTAGGTGTATTTACGGCCTTCAAGTTTTATCTATATATAGGTATAAAAGAGAAAGTATGTATGTTATAGACTCCGAAACGGCTGGACCGATTTTAATTTTCAGAGAATCTTTAGACCCCGATAATCCTGTTAAGTTTAGTGGCGATCGGAGCATTTTTTTTTAACTTTGAACGCGGGCGAAGCCGCGGGCAGAGACTAGTATTACTATTAGTCCGGACACTCCTAATATTAGTCCTCCAGATCGAATTTCGGCCATGGCTGTCGATCTTATTACGCAATTTATGGCTCAGACAAACTAATATTCTTCTTTTTTTTAAAATCACAAATGTCACATTGTGTCTCAAGGCCCTTTAGTAATTAATATCTTCGCATGAAGTTAGTTATTTATTCTCAACCAACCTTTTTCACCATTTCTGTTTAGTGGTAAATGCACAACCGTAATAATCTACATTCGCGTACGATCAATTAGTTAATGGCTCTGAATTTGCATACTTTTGCAGTTACTCCGCATTTTTGGCGTCTACCGAGTTTTTAAGTAAGATGTAGAACTGTAGACCAAGGGGCATTGTTCCTCATTATGTAAATCTACTATGTTACAGCATTAAACGGTATTGTTAGGGTTATTCCAGATTCTTCAAAGAATTAGAAGATAACAAGATAGGATTTTTACGAAACTATTACTACATTATAATGGAAATATGGTTCAACTCTGCACCCTCATTGCGTAACTGTTTTGACAGTTCAAAGCAGGCGCGTTACTTTTCATTTTGACGACTCAACAGTGTTCATTGCGTGTTTTACGCTGTTGAGTAGACGGATTTTTTGTCATAAGGAGCAATGAATGCAAGAAAAGCACGTGTACGCCATTCTTTGAAGTTATGTATTTAGGATACTGTGTGTGTGCATTTTAATATTATTTTTATTTGACCGACACTGTTCCATTACTAGGAAAAGGCCACTATGATGCATACCTGGTAAAACCGACTGTTTGACTGCGAATAATACAGTAAATTTGGTTGACTTGCCTAAATAAAAGCGTTTGCCACTCACATGTGTGTTACGCAATTAGTATGCAGTACCAATTCATTATCTGTCTAACCTTTACTCAACTATTTTAGGGTCGGTTTCCAGTTGAATCGGATGCGGGGCAGAACATGATATTGATAAACCAAGAAACCGGCTTCTGGAGGGAGGTGAGCTGGCTAGAATGAGGGCCGTCATGGTTCACGCACCATGGTCCTCACTACGGACAAAGTGCGGAAACCAAACCTAAAAACCGGCCAAGCACACGAAGGGTTCCGTACCATTATTGCAAATCGCCCCACTTAAATATGTATCTTATTCTGTTTTTAGTATTTGTTGTTATAGCGGCAAAAGAAATATATCATCTGTGAAAATTTCAACTGTCTAGCTATCACGGTTCATAAGATACAGCCTGGTGACAGACAGACAGAAAGACGGACCGCGGAGTCTTAGTAATAAGGTCCCGTTTTTACCCCTTGGGTACGGAACCATAAAAAAGAATAAGTTCATGATGTGGGCCCTATTATACCCTAATTTCGTGATACACACGAAATAAAACTTTCGTAATAAATTTCATACACCCACACAAACAATCGTAGTTAAGGCTGCGAGAATTGGCCGGATACAAGATGCACAGGACTGTCAATGTGGCGACACTTAGGTCCGATTTCACTAATGAAACTAATCGCGATAAGTTCAACTAAACTCAGTTTATGCAAATACAGTGTTCTGATTGGTTGAGACCGCTGAGAAACTAAAAATCAGAACGCTGTATTTGTATAAACTGAGTTTAATTGAATTAATCGCTATTAGTTTCATTGGTGAAATCTGCCCTTAGTGGAAGTTTTGCTTTAAAAGTCTTTTGACCTACAATGATGATGATAATGACACAAACAATAAAAACTTTTTTCCAAAAAAAATACAACCGACTTCCAAATAAAAACACAACAAAGTGAAAAATAATTTCAGTTTTGGAAGTCAGTGTACTTGTTTTCGTTTCTTCGTTTTTTACACCGACTTCCGAAATTGATTTTTTTATTTTTCACTTTTTAGTTGTACACCTATAATGCCCAAAGTGATGCCAGAATAGATTAACCCAAAAACATGAAACTTAAACAAAGCTGGTGGAATGAGAGTATACCAGGGTGAACTGTTCACAACTCTATACCCCTTTAGAACGTACCAGTGTGATGTTATGTTATGAAATGGTGTAAACAAGAAACAGACATGCGATTAAAATTATTCCGAGTGATTTTTCTTTATTTATTGAAGAATTCTGATGTTCTCCGGAGTTCTTCATCAGATCTTGATCAAATTTTGATGGAATCACATGACAAGCACTAGCTTTCCAATAAAAAAGAATCATCAAAATTGGTTCACCTAGTTAAAAGTTCTGAGCTAACACACAAAAAAAAACAGTCGAATTGATAACGTCCTCCTTTTTGGGAAGTCGGTTAAAAATAAACAATCTCTTTCAAACTTGTGTTCTTAACTGCTTTTTAGTAAAAGTTACTTTTGGGCTTCGTCAACCTGCTGGGACTACATTCACATTTTTTAAAGCCTTCACTGACAAATATTTGGGACTTAAGAACTTTTTTCTTACTCGTGCAACAAAACAGATTTATGCTATTTGATAATTTTGAATTGTTTTATTAAATTTAATTTTTTAATAACTAAAGTTTGTATCAATTTCTTTTTTATGTTCTAGCTTCTTACTATAGATAAATTAATTTCTATGGTTCTCAACCGAAAAACTTTTGTTAAAATGTAAGCTATCTCTATTTATGAGATAAAAATTAAACAACAAATTTAAAAAACCCCAAAAGAGATACCTCTAAAAAGCAAAAAATAAACCTCGTACTCGCGTCGGGGAACCGCCAACGATTACAGCTGTTTATTTTATTTACTTAGCGACTCCCCGACGCGAGTACGAGGTTTATTTTTTGCTTTTTAGAGGTTTAGGTTGAGAGCAACACACGTCAAACTTATAACACCCCTCTTTTTCCGTTGGGTTAAAAATAACTTCAATAAAATAATACAAAACTACTTTCGTTGCTAGTAAAAAAAAGTTCGCAAGTCCCAATTATTTTTTCAGTGTTATTGTTTTTACATAACTGATCTTAAGTATGCACCATCTCTTACACAAATGTTTCTTTAGTACCTTCGAAAAAAAAAAATTAAAATCGCAATCAATAAATTACGTAGGGCTTTCCGGTATTTAATAAAAACTTGAAGTGGGACATACAAAAATGTACATTTTACGTTACTGAAAAAATCAGGTTAAATTTTTGAGAATTTTTTAAGGGATTTTTCTCAAATTGAATCTATTCAAAGAATGTACCTGGGTTAGTGAGGATAGTACAAAATCCTGTACATATAAAAAATATCAAATGTCAATCTATCTATCTACATATATAAAAGAGAAAGTATGTATGTATGTTCCTTTTAGACTCCGAAACTAATGGACCGATTTCAAAAAATCTTCACCGTTGGGAAGCTACACTATCCCCGGGTGACATAGGCTACTTTTTATCCCTGTATCCCCACGAGAACGGAAACTACGTGCGTGAAACCGCGAGGCATCCGCTAGGAAATTTGTCTTCTTATGGTACCACCAGACTAAGAAAACCCAATCAGACAAATGAAGGTTGATGAGCACCCAATATTTCTTCGTTTCCTTTGCTAGGTGAAACAGCTCAGCAGCACCTGTTAATTCAGTCCACTCCTGAATGGTCTCATAGATTATAAATAATGGTCCAACGAAATGTATTAAAATCGTATTTCATGTTGCCAACCAGCATCATAGAAGAGAAACTAATTTATCTATGGAATTACCCTTCGCAGTGACAGTAATTAAAAACAACAAAATGAAACAATCTGTCTCTTAATAACTAGTTGGCTTTTTAATTTAAATGTCATACTTTCTTTCGCCCATAATAAAACTTCAAAAAGAATTGAGCACATATAGAGATAAAAAAAAGCAAATCAAGAACCTGGTATTAACTTCTCCTTGTTAAGCCCAAATAGTACAATCGAACTTCACTGTCGAGTTACATACTAGTGTGCAAAACGAATATGTATGGCATACATTGCTCCTTTAATTCGTATTTCAAATCTTGACCGTCGTTGAAAAACCGCAATATACGCAAAACAAAGCAGCATCGTTTCGCCAGATCTCAATTTCGATAACTTCGTGGTGCGCAGATCCTATCACTGAATGGAAAGGCGCGTTGTTCATTTCACCAAGTATAAAACGCTTGTGGGGATCTCAGATTGCACCAGTCAATACTTAGAAGTCGACAACAGCATCTAAACTATTCAACATGATCGCTTTTGTAAGTGTTTTCTTAATTATTTAATATCAAGTGAAGTAACAACGATATTCAAATGGATCGGAAAATCGTGGCGGGTTTCCTGGCTGTATAATGTGGTTCCTTTGCGTGGAAGTTGCATCTTAAAAAGTGTTATCTAAAAATATGGCGGCTATTCCGAACTGCTAAAATATTTTTTTGTTAAAAAATATGTTTATTTCTTTCTCACGCTCTGTATGAGAATTAATGCATAATGCATATTTTTTAACGGTGATTGCTTGTGACATAATGGGTCTGTTACAATGTTACATCATAGATTTGCTACTACCTTTTCTATGGTGACTGGGCTTTTACGTTCAATAACACCATAGACACATAATAACTTAAACAATATGACGTTCCATTTCGGAAATTGAATCAAATTGGATTCCCTTTGCAAATTAGAGGCGAAGACAAAAGTTGAATTCCAGATGACTTGTGCACCAAGTTCGAATCTACCTGACAAGAATAATAATGTGCCTTCTTCTAATTTATAATTTGCACTAGTTAATATTCCTTGGACCTAAACTGACTAAAGGCGAAGAAAACCATTACTTATAATAGTCAAAAAACGCCAAATTATGAATAGTGCCTGGGTGACCTGTACCGCCCGACCCTGCATACTAAATTTCATGAAAATCGTTGAAGCCGTTTCCTAGATTATAAATACATATAGGTATACAAGAATGGCTCGTTTAAAAGTATTAGATAATTTACCTTGCCTAAATGGAAATAGTCCGTCACAATCCAGTACAGATAGTATTATAATTATTATATGTCCCAGTACTAAAGAAGAAAATCTCCCCTTCTAGAAAACAGCAGCCATCCTCCTCCTAGCGGCCTTCGCAGCTGCCCGACCATCAGACGAGTGGGAGCCCGAAGGTCACTCCCACTCGGAGCACACGAAGCCGTACCACGTCACGGTGGTGAAGAAGATCGGCGTGCCGGTGCCCCACCCCGTGGCTGTCTCCGTGCCGCAGTACGTGAAGGTCCCCATCCCCCAACCCTACCCCGTCCACGTTACAGTGGAACAGCCTATCCATGTGCCAGTTTACAAGGTAAGAACTTATATAAGATCATTCTTCTTTTTCTTCAATCGTTCCCTTATCACTGAGGATCGTGTCAGTGGACCCCCTCAAGTGGTCAATCTGTCTCCATCAATTAGATCAATACCAAAGTTTTTAAATTGGAATTTCAGATCGGAATAACGACTGTCTGTAGTGATGTTATTTTGCATCTGAGTACCTTCGATTGACAGTTTTTGTAAGGGCAGTCAAGCTGCAATAAAAGAAGAAAAATATTTTCAAAAAACACTATAAATTGACACCAGGGTTAACAGAAAAACGGGAGCGTTCAACGCCAGCTACAAGAGTTAAAAGGCAAATTAATGTAAATGAAAAAACTCTCTAAGACAAGTATTGAATAGCCTATAAAATCTTGCTAAATGATTAGCCATTTTGCTAAAATCCTAGTTGCGACTGGGGGGACAGAGCTATTTGGCTTGTATAGTGTCTCACTCTTTTGACACGTCAAGGTACTGCTCCATGGCTGTAAGTCCAGAGTAGGTATATCTATATAGTAACTACGCGCGTACTTTCTTAAATAAAGCAAGCATTCGTGGAAATTATCCGACTACTTCCCGTCCCTTATTGCAAAACGCACTTGGAATGACAATCTCTTTCATTATGGCCACTGCGCTGCGTTACAACCGTCACTCCACGTGTGTTACACAAATACGGCGCTGATTTCGGATACTTTAGTTTCTTTTTCGTGCTAAGGCTTTCATAGGCTTTTAATTCGGATTTCGTGAGAGTCCGTTAGTTTAAAAGGAGTATCTAAAGTGACTGCTTGTGTAAATAATACTCTTCTTGCGAATTCGGTAGGGCAGTCCGACCAAGGTTGAACAATCTTAAAACTTATCAATATGATGCTATACCTAATAATAATAATGTTTAAAAAGTTTTTATATACAAACTACACGAACCTAATTGTTTTTTTACGTTGCTACGCGGAAAGGACATACCGAACTATCCTTCTTTTTAAAATAATGCTATATTTTGTGATTAATAAGCAATTTGTCGATCAGATTCCTGATTCAATTGTATTAATTGATTCTACTAAATAAAAAAATGTAGGTACACCGATCGTGCAACTAGCAACACAAAGGTAATTGTACCCATATATAATTTCATAATTAGTCATTACCGTCGTTGTAGCGTGTTACATCATTGCAACAGTATAAAACTCACATTGACTAAAAATTTTCTTCTTGGACTGGACTAGTTCAAATATAGATAAACTATATTTGAACCAGTCTGTCTCACTATGCTGTTATGGCAACACTGGAATCCTAAAGGTGTTAAACTCGGTCCGCGTCATATCTGAAAAAATATTAATTAATTCACATTAATTTAAAACGAGTCTTAACAAAAACAAATAAACGGAATATAAAATTTAATACTCAAATAAAACGGACACCGCTTTTTATGACTTTCTCGATTGTTGCCGCAATAAAAAAAGTATAAACCAACCTTTTTTTTTTACCCTCTTTAAAACTAATTACATCCATTTTAAAAACATTCAAAGCCACCTTTCACATAACCCATGCCATAAACATTTAACCAATTAGTTTTACAATTAGGTAGCTAATCCCTAAAGGTAAAAATGAAATTCTCCTAACATCAATAAAATTCAATTAAACTGAAACCACAAAGTTAATGCCAAAGAGAAATTATACAATTATTATACACAGTAAATAAAGTAGTACAATGTAAGTGTTATATCACAGTTATTGTGTCTAGATGCGTTTTTGCAATTATCTCATAATGGCACGGGCACCCATTCATTGCTGCACAGGTTACGTAACGCAGTCGGCCATGACAGAAAGTAAAAGCGAAGGCAGTCAAGCGTGCGTTTGAAAAAAGAACAGTGCGTCTGTGACAGTTTGCAGCCAGTTACATAAGGATACATTCGTCGCAAAATACTGACACAAGCAATGCAACATTAAAATAGAAAAATATTTGCATACCAAAAAATTAATTATTAAAGTGCACTTAATTTTTCCTGAATACTCCTAATGTCCTCGTGACAAATCATGACCTCCAGAAAACATGACTAACCCCAATTTATTTACAGGTCGTGCCCCAAATAGTGGAGAAGCCAGTGCCCTACACTGTTGAGAAGCCCGTCCCCTATGAGGTCGAGAAGCCCTACCCCGTTGAGGTCGAGAAGAAGGTTGAGGTCCCAATCCCCAAGCCCTACCCAGTCCATGTACCCGTCTACAAACACGTCTACCACCACAAGGGAGGCCACAAGCACTAAAGAAAAAATAATACCAATTTAAAATTAGGGGCAAAGAGGTTCTATAGCTTATTTTTATAAGCGGGGGTTGCCAGTGTAAATATACAAATTTCGTAGATCTGATGGAGATGTAATTTCGTCAGTTTTGACTTATGTAATAATGTTGTGATATTTATTATGTTGTTGTGTGCAAACAATGTTGTTGTCTGTGCTGTTGATCGCGTTTTTGTTGACTAATGTGTAATTGTTGTTGATTAGTTTTAATCTTAAGTGTTGTACATTAAAAAAATATTTTAAACTAGTTTTCTCGGTATTTTTTTGCATCCGAAACTTTTACAATATCCCATAACTACTTAAATCGTCCCATTTATGATTCAAAAACTCACTCAAAAAACACCTTTCCTTACATTGATTCAACTGTAAATCGATACCACAGAGTACCTATCTTGTTTAGCATCGCTGCAGTCCAACTTTCACTGAACGGCGGTCAAGGCTCCGGTCAGTGACTCCAAGCCGCGACGCCGGCAGTCTCGCTGCATCCACCATACATTACTGACCATGTATAGCATACAAACACTCTTAATCATTGTGAGCCAGTAATGAATGTTGCCCGTGGGTGGTGTTTAGTCGATGCATCAATTGATTGCTCGCAAATATTATCGATCATTCCTTTATTTTGGTTTTGTTTATACTTCAGTCAAGGGCTATAAACTCCTAAAGTTGGATGTAATGGTTGTAAATTAAGAAATAATATGTACATATAAAACGGGATTTAAAGGCAGGGAGTACTCTGTTTCGAGTCGGGAAGGGGCACATGGACATGGAAAGGATAGACTAAAATAATAGCGAAAATAACACAAATGCAAAATAAAAACAAAGCTCTCCTGCTCATGATCAGTCCATGAGCTATTTCGTAACTCAATAAAAAAACCTTTTTACTAAAAAACTTTTTTACAAAAAAATACTATCGACTTCCATCTAAAAACACTAAGTACAAAGTGAAAAATAACTTTCTTTTTCGAATTCCGTGTCTTTGGTAGGTACCAATTTTTTTCGATACGAACCCAACTTCGAAAAAGAAAGTTATTTTTCACTTTGTAGTGTTTTTAGTTGGAACTCGGTAGTATTTTTTTGTAAAAAAGTTTTTTTATTTTTCACTTTTTAGTTTTCCCTATTAAGCAACTTGCCTTTGGTAAGGTACTTATAATGCCAGAATAGATCACCCGTATACCATAAAACTTGAACATAACCCATAAAATGAGAGTGTACCAAGGTGAACTGTACACATCTGCGTACCGCTTTAGAGCGTACTGGCGTGATGTTATGTTATAAAATGGTATAAACAATAAACAGACATACGATTGCAGCAATTCCGAGAAATTTGCCTTTATTTATTGAAGAGTTCTGTTGTATATCTCCGAAGTTCTTCATCAAATCTTCACCAAATTAAAATGAGACCAATTTCGGAACATACTCTATCAAACAAAAAGAAAGAATTAAAAAAATCGGTTCACAATTGACGGAGATATCGGTGGAAAAAAACAAAAAAAAAACAAACATGAAGTCGAACATAGAACCTCCTCCTTTTTGGAAAGTCTGTTAATAATAGCTCAGCTATCAGCTCATGATACATAGGTGATCAGTCAGTAGAAGAGTGGTGATGGTAACTGCCCTGCAGACTTCTCCAGACCTTACAGTTCCTACACTCGTTCGTAGAAAATGTTAAGTTCTACTCTTACCTCGGTACCTGCGTACCGAGTACAAGCCGAGTTGACACGGGCAGGAAAAGCTAACATTCAATAAATAGTCCACGTAAGCTCTTTTCTGAAGAATCTAGAAGTTATGAGGTTACTGCCGAGTGCCTTCCTAAATGTGTCCAATTGCCTTGAATTGAAGTGACTAGCAAACTGTGAAAGATATACAGAGCTTGCGTAGTGGATTACAGCGAGTTATCTCTAACGGAGAACTTAGGCCAAAGATCCAGCTGTTATAAATTGTTAGGTCTGATAGGGTAAATTTGAAAGAGAGTAACCGCGGCCCTGGCACAAGCAACTGAAGGAACACGGGTGGGTTTTAGTCAGTAAAATCCTGACACGCCCGCTTCACCCAGAGCGGGAGAAGTCATTGAATGATTTCCCACCCAAAAATAAAAATAAAAAGGTCTGACAGGGTATGTGATCTATTAAATCATTTTAGGGCGTGCCATAAGTGAGACAGTATTGCTGCCGACCATATCCATTACTTCTCCTACTATTCATACTTTTATACTTAATTATGTACAAATGTACATTATGTACTTTTGTACTTAGTAAAATTATGTAGATACCTATAAATGTGAAAGAGTAGGTATCTGCCTTTCTGTTAAGTTTTCACAGCTGTGTACCTACGTATTTGATGAAAACGGATAGACGGTGAACTAAATTAGAACAGAGGATACTTTTCAGGCACTTTCAGGCAGAAGCTGGTGCTACTATCTTTGTGTGCCTTTCATTGAAAATAATGAGGGTTTGCTAGGGAAATCCTAAACAAAACATATTCTCCCACGAATGATTACTATTAAGCTGGCACATAGAAAATAAATATTATATTTTGTGCAACTAATTTATGGCCGCTCACAATGGGCCTCATCAGAAGGTTTAAAGTCAGCCAAAGGGCAATGGAGTGGGTTATGCTCAGAGTTTAATTGCGTGATCAAATCAGAAATGCAGACTAGCCAGTAGGAAGAGAACCAACGCTAACGACAAATCCCGAAGAATTTGCAAACTTAAGTGGCAGTGGTGGGGGCACATTGCTCGCAGAGCGTATGGGGCGAAATGTTCTGGAGTTGCAACCGCGTACCGGAAGACGCAGCGTTGGAAGGCCTCCCTCTATGTGGAGCGACGACCTGGTCAAGACCGCGGGAGTCCGTTGGATGCGAAAAGCACAGGACAGATCAGTGTGGCGACGCTTGTGGGAGGCCTATGTCCAACAGTGGACAACTCTCAGCTGAAATAATGATGATGAACTTATTTTACTGATATTATGAGTCTTCCTAATAGACGAAAGATGCCTAACTGCAATCATTATTTAGTAATCTAGCACGGACAGAAATGATTACGCGAAAGCCAATTGCACATACAAAGCGAGGCGGCAGCTACGATATGGATGTTGGTTTGGACTGGTACGAGCTACGATGCACTGATACACAAATAATAACCAGCGATTGCTCGTTTGTTTTCCCCAAAATATTAAACAAAGCAAATTAATAGTTCCATTTTTTTTTCCCGTAAAATTCACATACCACAGAGTTATATTACATCCTGACGCATTTCTTAACAAAACACAGAATCAGTCTACAAGCGCTCGTAATATTACCTACAGTCTGTATATCACTTATCGATCGTCCTACCAATGTTAATTTTGAATGTTCTTTCATGGTGTTGTGTAGTTCTTACTGGCTGGAACTCGGGTAAATCAGGCATCCTCTCCTCTCTCCTGTGAGAGAAAGAGTTGCCCGTGATTTATAGCTTCAATATCGCTTGCTAAGTACGCAAGCTTTAAAATTGACCACATCATAATGCATAGCTTACGCAACTTAACTCAAATTATCCTAGATTGTGCGAGCTCTAGAGAAAGTGAAATTACTTGAAAGCAACGTGAGTGCTTCCTGTTGCACCGAGCAATAATTATTCCATTGACATTATATCATACGTACAGTGTACAGTTGTTCTATCTCACGACGGCGGGTTGGTCTTCGTCGTATGTATATAGACGCACATGCACATTGTCTCTGTGTGCGTAAGCTCGGGACCGCTCAGTATCGCCTGAGTACGTCGCTGTCGTCAGATAGACAGAAACTTGGGCTGCCTCCCTAGCCAAGTTACAAACTTTTCGTATCGAATCTTTTTCTACAATCGTTAACGCTTTCTATACGTTTGGTCTGACCACGTGACTTAACGTTCAGATGTGTCATTCCCATACATTGTTAGTTTTGTAATAGCGTTATCGATTGTAGATTGTCAACTTGGCTACAGGTGAACTGTACGTACATAATATCTCTTGATATTATGTAAGTGGAGATCCGGGAGCTTTCCAGAAATAGGAGTGATCAACCTTACCAAGCTAGAGCAGTTTGTGAAGGCGCTATTCCAGTGCTATCATCATAAGACGCATGCCCGGAAGGGTTGGGCAGAGTTGCATCCGTAGTACACACACATTTCGATAGCTATGTTGAGTATCAATCAATGACGTATTTAGACATAAAGATTAAAATTAAGATAAAGTTTGTTGCAAAATTATTAAAAGAAGAGCCTGGTTTCTTGCTTGGATAACTTAAACGATCATGATGACCCACCGTATACAAGAGATGAAAGCAAGAAGAACAATTAGTGTGAAGAATGAAAGTAAGAGAGGCATGAAAGTGGAATTTAAGAATTTGCACAGATTAGGTGGCGCCTACCGACTTCGTTGGCGGGGATTAGTATTATAAGAAAAGAAAAAAAAGAACGATCATGGGGAACGAAGACGAAGAACGAGCAACACGAACAAATGATTCAAATACGAGAATCCTGGAATAGGTTAAGTTTTATTGTGAGATAATGTTAGAGTGACCGTAGCGATTTAGAAAATTTAAGCATCCTTAATCGAATAGGTTAAACTGTATTCATGGCTTTATTAAAAAGATTTCGAAATTGTGGATAACATTGTACGAACTTTTGTTTCCACATGCCGGGGCTCATGTAGTTCGGGGACCCATATGATTGATACGGCTGATACTGCGTTAGCTACGCCGCTGAGTATCATGCAATATGGACCGATCCTATTGCCACTAACCGGGCACTAATCCAGACTCCGGTCTCCATAGGGCAAGCATTTCGAAATTACATAGTTTCAAAATTTCGGACCTTATTTGCATGTTTATTAGTTTCGAAATTGGCACCCCTAAAATTCGAAATTTCGAAACTTGATTAGTTTTAAAAATTACGTTTTTTTTATTAAATTATGAAATTTGCTACTGAAACCTAAAAGAGAATCATCTGAAAATGAGTCTGAAACTCTGAATACGAATGTAAAGCCAATGAAAACGTTATGAGCGATATTACATCTGCTTACATTACAATAAAAGAAAGGCTAACCATGGTGTTAACTAAAAAGAGTAGTGAAAGAAACTCGGCCGTTAAAAAAAAAAACACGCTTTATAAGTATGGTGGCCAGCGAGGAGAATATCTTGACACAGCCTACAATCGTTTGCTGAGAATTCCCTTTTTTTGCTATCTTGGGTAAACCTTCAAAAGGTGCCTCAACTTTTGGTAAAAAAAACCATCTTAAAAGACCACATCTCTAGGGATACGGTAAAGGAGTCTCCCCTAAGTGAGAGGGTCTCGCTGTGCACGACAGCTCAAGATCACTGTGCCACCGTCTTTCCTGGTAGATGGACAGAGTCCCCACTGAGTGCCCGAAATCCCGGAAATCCGCCTCCCTTAAATGTTACAGGCGGGGTTTGAGCGTGTAAGGCGTCGAGCCGGTTGCCTCCGCAATGACTTCTCAGAATGCGATCGGCCTCACGAACCCACTCGGTGGCCATTTCCCTCTAGTTTTCTGTCTCTGCCAGCATATTTCTCACTAATACTGTCAAAGACAAGATTCGCCCGATCCTGGCGACTAAGACCTTCATAATGGGCTCAAAGGCCCACGAAGGCACTCCTCGAGCGTGTGCTGTGCTTAATTCAGATCACCTGAACAATGATGGCGATTTGCCGTGGCCTCTCATCCAATCCTATTCAGGTACTTAATCATCGAAGCAACCATGTCCGGTTAATGAGCCGGTAGGAGATGCGCTCCGCTCTTTTCAGCTATCCACGTGCTCGAAAAACCAATTTCCGCTGCAGGATTTTAGTCCTGCAGCGTCGGACACTTGACAGTCTGTTTGACCAAACAAGCGCTCCTTAAAGTATCATCGATCGCACTACACCCGCGTAGAGGTCCCGAGGTCCTCCAAGATAGAAAAAAAAAATATTGGCACTTATCCAGATTACAAACTTTACCCTTTTTTAATTTATTTAAAGAATTAGTTTGATTTCCCGTATTTGGTTCCTCAGTTTCGAAATTTCGTAAGTTAATTAAAAATGTATGAAACTGCATGCTCTAGGCTTGCTGCTGCTGCGAAATTCCAGATGGAAAAACCCAATAACACTTTTCCCGACCTGGGATTGAACCCAGGACCTCATACGCAGTAGCGCTTGCAACCTACTAGCTAGACCAACGCGGCAGAATATGTACCTTGATTTAACACATTCCGGTTTGAAAGTGGGTACAAAGGTACTTAGATATTTGACGAATGGTAAAAAGAGGGTAGAATAGTAAATTATGTTATCTACTTCAGATACAAAGTATAAACAATAATTTTGGTTTGTGATTGTGTGTAAGATAAATGTTCAATGCTATTTTCACAAAACGATCAAAAATACAGTGTCGTTTAGTTAGTTTTTGACATCGGAAGTGCTTTCTATAAAAATGAACGATCGCTTAGATGACCCGGCGAATCTTTTAGGACATCTATCAGCTTTAAATCAAGTAGATACAAAAGACGAGTTAGCAGCAGATCTTGAAATGGTACTTGATATATCGCCGCAACCTGATGACATGGAGCTAGGAGCCGCTGAGGGAGACGGACCAACTTCAGAGGTCCACAAACTCACAGCAAGATTAGCTGCTTCAGAAACAAAGAAAACAAGGTTGAAACACTTGCTTGCAAATCTTTTGGATCTGATACAACAACAAAATGAATCAATATCTGAAAAGGATAAACGGAATGAAGCACTAAAATTGGAAAATGACTCTGTAAGTATTAGGTCCATATGTGTATTTATATCAAATTATTGATTTTTTTTAAACGTGTCACTGTGTAATGTGATAACTACGGTTTGACTTAGAAATATCCGTGCAAATAAATTTTACGTTAAAGGCAAGTTACTCCTTTTTTTTTCATTTATTTAGGTTTTGCTGTAATATTGCCATATTTATAGTCATTAACTTTTAGAAACCAGAATATGTTTTCGTAAAAGGAAGATGCAAAAGTACCCTACATATTAATTTTATTGTAGTTTGTTTCGTTAGACATATTGATTTTATGCTGCATGTTCTTCTTCTACAAAATTTGATAAGAAGAATTTAATACCATATAGGACAAGCAAAATATTGTAAAAAACCCCGGCACATTTTTATTTCATGCTACATAATGTATCTAGTAATAGACACGCTTTGATCGACAATCTATTGAACACGTAATTATGACACGATATCGTGCAAAAACATCCCGATTCAAACAGTAAAATGCCCATAACTTTTAACGGCTGAACCGATTTTTTTTATTTAACCCTCTATAACTCAAGAACATGGACTTTTTATTTTTTGTTATTTACGGGTAATTAAAACAAAATAAAAATATACGTGTTTCATAGTTTTTCATTTATTCAAATATTTTCAAAAAAAAAAGGAAAAACAGGGAGCGTTGCCTGGGGGCAACACTGAGACATAAGCCTAAAATCTTATATAAGAGGAAGTTATGAGAGGTGGAAGTTCCTGAAGCAGTTCTTGGTTTTGGTATAACATAGAGCAACCCCGCATTTTTCGCATGTATTGTGAGTAAATCCAGTACACTTTGGGAACTTGCATCTAATTTTTTTATCTGACCATTGAGGCCAGTGCCCAATCTGGTCTTGCCGTACTGCCATAGGAGGTGCATGCTGTGCAGGTCCTTTATGTTTTTTTGCTTGTATCTCGTTCTCTAACGAACGGCGACTAGACATACTAGGCTTTATACCCAATTTACAAAGAGTTACTGCAACATCTAGACGAAAATCTGCTGAAGATAAACGACATGGGACGCCTTTGTCTTTACAGACTCTTTTATAAAGCAACCATGCGTTTGCCATTGTAAGATCCAAGTAATGATAGAATAGACGTATTTGCCATCGTTTGCTACGCAACTGTATCTTGTATATCCCCATGATGCTGTCGATCAGGTCAACACCACCCATGTGGCGATTATACTCCCCTACAACATTCGGTCGTTTTATGCTCACGTACCTGGAGTTTTGTTTGTCCCATCTGCGAACATCAGTTTCAGGCTGTATTCCAGCAAAAGTAGAAGCCAGAGTGACAATTTTATTGTCTTTCCATGCCACATTAGATATGTCGGTGCCGTTGACGTCAGCTACATATTCCTCTGAATAACCTCTGGGTTTTTTCAATATCACCTTTTCTGGTAGCAACTTACAGTCTGGAATTCTATTTCTTCTAATCGTACCAAGACTGTGAATGCCTTCTTTGGCCAAATATTCTAATAGACGAAGAGAGGTAAAATAATTATCAAAATATAATTGATAATTTTGGTGCTTTGGAATCATGCGCGCTAACCTCATGACGACGTTGGATGCTGCACCCAAATCTGGCTCTTCTGGAAGCGTAATGTTTTCCTTTCCAGTTTCAATCTCTGTTTTATACGCGTAACCAGAAACACCACTCAACACGTAAATTTTGTAACCCCATTTGTGTGGCTTTTGAGGGTTGTATCGCTTCAACACATTCCGTGCCTTTGTGGAACACATTTGCTCGTCAACACAGAGGTGTTCTTCCAAAGGGACCTTTTTGTAAGCTGCATTGAGAGACTCAACTACTGGTCTTATTTTGAAAATTCTATCATGTCCAGGATCGTTCCTAGGGAGATTTTTACTATTATCGTTGAAGTGTAAAGTTTGGCGCACTCTCTCAAATTTATTCAATGACATAGTATCCTGTATTATTGGGGTACCAAGAATCGGAGTCCAGTGGTTCGTAACTCTAGGTAATCGAATAAGAGACATTAGAAATACCATACCCATAAATTGTCTGATATCCATATCTGTCACACGAAAGGTGTTATTAGGATCATTCTGAACTTGATAAAGATTGGTCTCCTCTGAAATCACCTTGATAAGTTCCTGTGGAAACAGGTAAAAGAAAAACTGAATAGGAGTTTCTAGCTCTAGAAGTTCAGTGCCCAAGTTCTTGTTACCCTTGAACGTAAGCTGCTCGGTATTTAACTGTAGGCTCTTCTTCTTCCAGCGTAAATTCAATTTGGTAGGTTTCGTTGTAGTTTGTTTTGATTGATTGCTTTGAGCTGATGAAGGTTGAGGAACGTTTGATGTAGTTTCATTGCTTGGAGGTGATGGGATTGAGCTTTCATGGTTATTTTCTAAGGTTTCTATAATAGAATCCACGTCGATATCTAAGGTGGAAGTATTGTCTTCAAAAGTTTCTAATTCAGGTGAAAAATCTGGGTCTGCGAGGCTGTCATCATCAAAATCCAAACCGTCCTCACTATCATCACCATTCTGCAGCACCGAAGTAATATCCTCCTCTAAAAGCACTCGAAGAGAACGCTTACGAGCTGCCCTAGAACATGATATCGAGCCATCATGATATAATCTATACACACACAAACTAATACAAAATAATACCCCTATCTGTCAATGTAGCTTACGGGCAACAAACAGAAATTTTCAAAAAAGAGCAAAATAATGAAATTAAATATCATTGATAACGTCAAATATCAAATACTAAAACACTTACCTGTCCATATTATTGAAAATAATGCCTCAAAACACGAAAAAACTATTTTTAAATAATTTTCGACTCAGAGTACGCGCGAACTTATTCAAACCGCTAACGACTTTGTGAAAATACTTCTATTTGTGACAGGTAACGCCATCTAGTGAATCTTTTAAGTACCTGTTCGTTACTTCTGTTTGTAGACTACGGTATACAGTGCAGTATAATGTCAAAGAACGAATCGTATGAATTTAGTGGTAGGTAGAACGGTATGTTGCTTACAGTCTACATCATGATATAGAGGGTTAAAATCGGTTCATCAGTTTAGGAACTATGATGCCAAAGACAGATTCCTACACAAACACACAGATTTTATCACAAGACCAGTCAATTTTGTGAACTGGTGACACTTGGGGTAGTACTAAGTTCAGCAGTTGACGTCTTTTGGCTGAAATGTTGATGATGATAAGTAATATTTTATTAACATTGTACAATTGATATTTGTAGCTAAAATCTAAGGTGACCCGTATGGAAAGAAGGATAAATCAGGAAAGGAGGATGATTCAAAGGCGTAATACGACTATTAACCCTACACCCGCCATTAATGTGCCACCACCAAATGTTCCAGGAACTTCCACACGCGACGTCGCTACTGATGAGGATAACCTGGTAAAAAAAAGTTAGATTATAATTTAATAATAGTCCTTCTGAGTGCAGTGGTGGCCTAGTGATATTGGCCGTGACTAACACGTTTTAGGTCGTGGCTTCGAACCCAGGCAGGCGCTTGACTTTGTGTGATTTATTACATCACCACTGCTCTCAAAATGGTAAAGGAAAACATCGTCAGGAAACCGGCATGTTCTAGAACCAAAAATTCGAATACATTTGACATCCACCAACCCGCACTAGGCCCACGTGAATGATTACGGCCCATCCCCTCCTCACACAGAGAGGAAGCCTGTGTCCCAGCAGTGGAAGCGTTAATAGGCCGATGATGATGATGATGAATAGTCCTCCAGACCGAATTTCCGCCACGGCAACCATACTCAGCGGAGAATAGCCATCGGCGCGGGAGATATTATAGTGCACATGCGTGTGCGCAAACAGAAGTGCACTCTCTGTTCCCTCGCTGTCACAGTCGGATAGCACGGCAATTCGACACCAACGGAGAGAGACTTGGCGGTGTGACGTCCCCGCGCCCTTGGTTCTACCGCCAACTATGTCAACTATGTCACACCGCCAACTCCAACCAACTTCTAAATTCCAGCCTGCCGGTGAGACCATAAAACAAAAAATGCCTGCCTCATGGAAAAACCCAATAACACTATGCCTAACCTGGCCATCGATTCCGGGATCCTCAGCAGTCACACTTGCTACTGCGAGACCAATGAGGCAGCCAAAGTAACTTCTACAGTTTCATCTTAATCCCTCATCAAGCATTTAATATTATTTAGCAATAAACATTCAAACTGTCGTGGTGGCCCAGTCGCTAAAACCTCGCCCCTCGTGCTTGAGGACGTGGGTTCAAAATAAGCCTATGTGACTTTTTCAAATTCATATGTACTTTCTTAGTTTATTTTGGACATCGCTGACAAAGGTGACGGAAAACATTGTGAGGAAACCTGGACTTATAGTAAACTAGCAACCCGCCCCGGCTTCGCCCGTGACAAATTATATACAAAAACCTTACTCGTTTTTCACTCTTTCTATTGGTGAAAACCGCATGCAAATCCGCAGGTTATTTCGTATATTTTGCAAGAGCAAAACGATAGCGATTTTTGCGCAATAATTGCTCTTCCATACAGAAGTTTTAGAGTTGTTGACGGTATTTTGTTTTTATAAGTGCTTTTGACAAACAGCGTAGGATTGTGTAGTACCTACCATACCTACACTGCCGGTAATGCCGACCTTTATGACATAAAGCGTTTGATCGCTATCGTTTTGCTCTTGCAAAATATTCGTAATAAGCCTGCGGTTCAGTAGTTTTTGAGTTTATCGCGAACAGACGCGACGGGGGACAGTAACAGTCTGGTAGAAATAAATATTTACTTTAAATAAAATATAATTAAATTCACGAAAATCCAGTGAATCTAAAAACTTATTTATATCAGTAGGTTATGATTGGTAATATTTCTAATTTCTAACATTTTTCCCCATTTTCAGATGCTGTTTAATAGTCTTACAGATCTTTTGTTGCCAGGTGATGGAACAAATCCATACAATATATTTTATTTTTGATTTTTCAACCATGCAATTCAGCGACTCACAATGGTTTTTTTTTCAACTCTAGTCCAGACAATAAACTCCAACTGAATTATAAATGTGGTATGTTTTACTCGTGTTTTGTTTTAAATTAGTAACATTCTCAGATTCTAAGAAAGTGGTACTGTTTCGTAGCACGCTTACGAAAAAGCAACGATATTGTTACAGTTTCGTAACACGTCTAAGAAAAACAATATAAAAATATACGAAATATAAAATATTTAGACGTCGTGTATTTGAAATATAAAATACAGTATTTTAACTATTTTTATTTAAAATACAAATGGTTTAAATACTACAGTCGATCATCCATCGTGTTATTCTTAATAATAAACTTAATACACAGAGGTTTCGTGAAAATAACCGTTTGAAATGAAAATAACAATAGGTTAGTTGACAAAAAATATCTATTTAGTCCATCGGTTAGATAACCTAAAATTTTTGGACAAGTTTTTTTTTTTTCGCCATGGAAACAAAAACTTACGACGATATAGTGCGTTGAAATATCGTGTCACGTCACGGTGTGCTACACTTTATACTGACAAAGTGACGTCACAAGCCCCCACTCCTGAACTTTGATGCGCTTTACCTTTGTCATTTTTCATTTATTTGATAAAGCTAAAAATACTGGTCAATGTTACTTGATAATCTCACTGACGGACTAAATAGAATTATTATTTTTCTTCACAGGAAACATACCTATTGACAAGATACTTGACGTATGCAGTCGATATTTTGCTTACGAAAGCGCTATTTTCTGCAGAACGCACCCATTAATGAGAATGTATTTATTTTCAAATATATTTTAAGCCATAAGTATTTGAAATACTACAAAATACCTCAAGTATTTGTATTCCAATTACGTATTTTAATTACAAGTAATTCAAATATTGCTGCGTTGCCGTGGTCTAATACTGGGCCAGGCAAATGCTACTCCAGCACTGTATCAGATTCAGCCTAATGCTTTCTTTACTCAAAACCATGTCATCTCCCCACTAAGAAAGTAGAATCAATCGATATGAATGAAAAAAAATACATTAATTTAGAACAGACTAAAAGACACACAAAATACTAGCTAGATAATTGTATACATCAGATAAAATACAAAAAAAAATAAAAAGTGTAAAACCTGATACGTTAGTCTATCGTATATGAACCTTGATCCATCACTATGGTAAGCATCGACAAGAACCACAGTGCAGCACTATCTCAGGTATCGATTAGGAACTCCTGTGGCGCACGAGTCACATTTATAGCGTATTCTCATGTAGTTTTATTTTACTTCGACTTAAAAATACTCTTGCACTCATAAAGTAGCGTATTGTTATGAGAAAATGCGAATAATTTAAAATAAATTAAAGTTGAAGATCTTAAAAGAGTTCGTGATGAGTTCTATGCAGGGATTTAAAAAGATAACGTAAAAAGAACGCTGGCCGGTAACCTGCGCACTGAGCAATTTATCAATTTCAGCCTATTCCAAAGCACTAAGTAGCAAGTAACGTACTAATTATGGTTCTACAATAAAATAATAATTCCACTTTTATTATAAAATAATAGCCTAGTCTATACAGGATGTGTCTGACACCGATGTGAAAAAACAATACCATGGATTCAGTACATGGTTCTGGACTCCCTAGTGCTGGACTTTTATCTTTGGTTTTACCTAATTTTAAAAAATCTGCATTTTGTTTTACTGTAATCAGTTCAACATCCTTATTCCTATAAAACTCAATTAGATTTTTTTATTATTCTCCTTTGTTGGCTCGCCGAAAAAGTGCGGGTGGCGCGGTGCGTGTAGGTACTAGCCGGCAGCGTTGACCTCTATCTTGAACTTTAGGAAATCAGCTGATAGGTACCGCTTTTGAATTTTATTTTCATTTGCTGTTTTTGTGAAAAATGGTAAGTAACATTAAAGCCAAAAAAAAATAGAAAAAAAACCCTACGAAAATTTTTAACACTAGGGTCCAGAATCATGTACTGAACCTATGGTATTTTATTCGCGTCGGTGTTAGACACACCCCTATAGGATGCGACTGTGCTCGTACGCAGATGCACTGCCCTCTGTCGTTCAGCGTTATTTTTACATGACGTGAACTTTTAAGAAAAGCAAAGAATATCATAATTTTGGGCTTTTTTGTTACCGCAGCTATGCTCCAGTGACCTATCTGATAGGCACCGTGCATTTTTCCGAGAAAAAAAAAATGCATTTAGCGACACTGTAGCTTTGTATTAGTGGAAAAGTGTCTGTAATCGGATCAGTAGATATTTATCTCCAGAAATTACCTCGTTACTTTTTTGTTACTCAAAGATGGCCACACCACTCTCCCTGCTTACCCTTCAACCCACAAATCTACGTGTGAACAATTATCCAGAAATCCTCTGTGATCCTGTCAGAGTAGATGAAATAATAGTGACACCGTGACCGAACGATTGGTTCCGCCTGCTCGCTGCGAGGGGCGCTGCGGGCGATACGGCCTTTTTTATTTTTAGGACTTTTAGAAATCCTTCGGCGAATAAATGAATCCTTTCTATTATTTGGTAATCTGTTAATGAATTCCCTGATTGGAGCCCCTACTTTTTCAGTTTTGGCGAGGAAAATACTAAGGTTAGACTAAACCCGAATATGGGTGTCAAAAATGTCCCAAAGTTCAAAAAACAGGTTGTAACTAACACAAAGGCAGGTTCACACTTGTCCCCACATTTTTCCCGGTCGCCTACACTGCGCGCACGCACCTGCCACCCCCCACGGGGGGCCGCTCGGCCTCCTTTCATGCCAACGGATTAATGCCACGATTTCTTTGTCCCTTTTTTTATTTATTTTAAAAAATATATCTCTCGCGGATCGGAGATGTTAAGGCTTGTTAGACGATTTTTTTTTACTTATTGGTCATGTTTAATTTTTGTATCTGTGAGTAGGTTATTTATATACCTATTTGAGAAACATACGACATCAGAAATGATCGCAATAGAAATTTAGCTAGTATTCTGTTTACATCAGAAAAGTTCGCAAAAGTGGGCTGCAACGGAACGAGTTTTTCTTGAAATCAATCATCGGACACTAATGATACTATAGTGCCCGATCAATCTCTATACCTTATCCCTTTAGAACTTTCAAATACTCTCAATGCATAAACACAAACTCATTACACATAACAATAACTGCTGTATTCATAAATTAATAACAAAACAAACGAAATACTTACCTACGTGCACCGAAGAAACACACCGCAACATTTTCGCAACAAAACACCATATCAAACTAAATAACCTTTGAAAAATACATCACGTTACATTTTCACGGTCTCTAATTCAACGGGTTACAGTTTAAATTTACATAAAGTTTCATTTTGGTAACAGTTCTGCTGCTATAAGCAAAAAGGAAGTAACTGATCAATATACAAAATGAAGAAAAAAAGGAAAAATATTTGAAATTTTAATTGTTCGGCAAAATTCGACTTTTCCGTAGAGCTGGGGTGATTATGCTTATGATTTTAGATAGTACTAGATGCTCCTTGATTTCCAGATTCCGAACTTATAGATCACACAATTTTGCCTAAAAAGTCAGATGCGCCCCTTTTTATTTATACGGCTGAAATGTGCTTTTGTCAGGTCATAAACAAAGCCGGAGCGCGGGAGATTTGCCCGCGAAATCTGGATAATTTCGCGCGCTTCGACAACAAACATGGACGCTGCTCCGCTGCCAACAGCTGAAACCTATGTGTCGAAATAAACGAATTAATTACGTCATTGGGAGCTTAGATTAAGAAATATTGTGCAGTTATCCTGGCTGGAAAACATCGTGTATTCGTGAGGAAACCTCCTTGAGTAAGTAGTGAGTAATGCTTGTGGCTTCTCTGTTTAGAAGAGGCCTATACCCTATAGTAGGACAATTTCTGGCTAGCAGATCAGACACTTGATATGTAGTATAGCTTAGCTTAGCACTTAAACACAAACACAAATACGACTAAAAATAATATTACTAGATTTATCATATTTTGCTTCTTAGTTTTCACACATCTTTAAGGTGAGATAGGTGATAAGACAAAATGAAAATCTATACCCTCGTGTACCTACCTGTTCTGTGGGACTTCTGTCTAGAACTTTACCATCAGTACATGGTGGACATCCCACCCATACGCACTAAACGTTTTGTGAATACTTTTATTATGCGTACAGCTAAGGTGTGGAATTCCCTGCCGGAGTCTGTTTCCCGATTGCTACAATCTAGGGGTCTTTAAGTCAAGAGTGAATAGTTTACTTCTAGGCAAGCGTGCTCCATCGTCGACCACGTCATCGCTTACCCTGATGGTAAGCGATGACGTGAGATAGTGGTCAAGCGCGAGCCTATAAAAAAAAAAACAGCATAACATGCAAGTGAAAATGCGATTGGTCAGCAGGCTGACCTAGCTTTAAGTCTAGCTGTGGCTTACAGCAGCAGCAGTTTCGGTTGATGCTGGATGATAATGAAGTGTAAAAGGCAGCCATGAATAAGTTCATTTACCAACTATCAGGATAGCGAATTCACAGCGGGTTTTCGGCTAAAGCACTAAGTATTATGGCTTCAGTTTGATCTTCGAACAAAAAAAAACTATGTATATTGTGATTGTTTATTTCGTAGACTAAACTGACAGAGCTGCTCTGCGAATTACCTTATTTTTTTTGATTTTGCAAGCGTGGAACACATTGTTTGTGGGTAAGACTCAATTATAAAATGATTCAGCGCATTGATGTCACATGACTCCGCAATTTAATTTTACTAATTGGTGTAAATGTTTTATGAATATAAATGTAATATATTTAAATATAACATTATTAATAAATGATAAAACTGTCATAAATGAGAAGAAATTAAATAAGGACCGCTAGTTTCTTAACAAATGTATTTTTTTTACCGTGATATAGTTGCATTTTCGATATACTTTTATTTTTGATAAAATTTTAGTCACTCAGGAATGGATACAACACTATTTTTGTGTAACGATAAAATGGCAGTCCCCAAATGTCATTTCGCCCAGATTAAGTCATTTTACTGCTACTACTACCTACTCAATTTAATATAGTACCATGTGCAACAATGCTAATTCTTGAATAAAGAGTTCTGTCATTCACTTATTAAGTAAACCATTAGAGATAACAGTATAAATTTAAATACCACAGGTCCACAGCTCTCTAAGAAACGACACAGCCTTGCCTTTGCTAATTTAGCATTATTATAATAGCTAGGTATCTAACAAAAATTCCACGATCTAGGAAGCTCAAATGAAGAACTGCTGCACAGATGATTTTCAAGGTTAAGTTATGCTTGCCGAGGGCCATCTGTGGATGGATCATCATCATCCTTTTAATGTTCCCACTGTGTCCCACTGCTGGGACTCAGGCCTCCTCTACGCAGTCTTTTCATAGAAAATACTGGCAAGCGTTCTCCACCCTCGACCACATCATCGCTTACTGTCAGGTGAGATAGTAGTCAAGACTCAAGACTCAATATAAAAATAGAAAAAAAAATGTACCGACTGGGTTGTGCTGGACGTGCTGGTCCCATAGACAGTCGCTCGTCCGGGATAGACTAGAAGCCGACAACAACATAACACAGTTGAGCAAAGGTTAGTCAAAGTCAAAGTATTTATTAGTGTGTTTTTTGGTGATACAGTAGGTCTTATAGTTAGGTTTTGGTGACTCAAAAAACTACCCATTAGGGCATACACTATTTACCTAACAATATAAGAATTTAAAATCGATATTTCATACAAATTAACAAAATTTCAATATTCACAATACAATCAATTTTTGAATAAAATATCTAGAATACAATTAATTATTATAATAAATATACAGAATACAATAATTAAGTCAAGTTTTTTAATTCACAAGCATAAATAAATACCTAATTTAAATTTTAATTTTTTGTCAAAAAGGAATTCGTCAATGGTATAGTAGCATTTTTCATTTAAAAAAATATTTAGTCTTCGTTTAAATTGTGTCAAGTTTAAATCTTTAATTTCATTCGGTATTTTATTGAATATTTTCGGAGCCATGCAGAGGATGCTTTTGTGCATAAGGGCGGTCTTTGAGGCTCTTAGACATAACTCGTGACGGTATTCTTGTCTTTTCGATCTATAGCGTTGCTCTGAAGCTTTTTTAAACAATTCACTATTTTTCTTGACGAACAATGCGGTCTCGTATATGTAAAGACAAGGTAATGTAAGTATTTTAAGAGATTTGAAATGCGGTTTGCAACTTTCCGTTGATTAAAGATTACATATCGATCTAATGCACCTCTTCTGTGCTTTAAAAATGTTATCTTTCTCGCTGGAATTTGCCCAAAAAATTACTCCGTAACGTAATATGAAATCCACATAGCCATAATACGCAGCTACAACAGCTGCCTGATTAACTATGTTTTTAAGTTTATACAGAGCAAAGGCGAACCTACTTAATTTGGTTATAAGAATTGATGCATGTTGTTTCCAAGTTAGTTTAGAGTCAATTGTCAAGCCTAGAAATTTTATATGCTCTACTTCTTCAATTCTGTTATCGTCAAAACTTATATTTATGTCAGGAGTGGTCATATTTTGCCGAAACTGCATAATTTTAGTTTTATTTAAATTTAATTTTAAATTTAGTTAGGCAGACTGGTTAACTCCTCCGTACTTCGGCAAGCACGTTAAGACCGTTGATATCGGCTGGGTTGTGCACATAGGCAGTCCGCTCGTCCGGGATAGACTGGAAGCCGACAACAACATGCAATAGTTGTGACAAGGTTAGACAGACTGATTAACTCGTCCGTGCCTCGGAGAGCACGTTAAGACCGTTGATACCAGCTGGGTTGTGCAGGTTACATAGACAATCGCTCGTCCGGGATAGACTGGAAGCGGACACCAACCTACCATAGTTGAGACAAGATTAGGCAGACTGATTAACTCCTCCGTGCCTCGGAAAGCACGTTAATAACGTTGATACCGGCTGGGTTGAGGAGGTCAGAAAGGCAGTCGCTCCATGTAAAATACTAGTACACAGCTGCATGACCCAAAAATACCTGGCTGCGATACAAGGTTCATTAGTAGAGGAACCAACGATACTCTTTTTCTGTGATAACCACCTGTTTACTAACAAAACTGTTTTGCTTTCTTATTTTTATGGAACTGATCTCATGATGTAGGCGGAAGGTGGCCATAGCAACTTCTCAACCAGACAGAACAGCCACATCGTGTTTGGGCTCACTGGATGTATATTGACGAGGGATATTCTACTTACCGCATTGTTGAAAAAGATTGTCTTAGTAATGAATTTTTACTAATTACTTATTGTAGTGGGGAAAAGGCTCCAAAGTTTTTATAACTAAAATTCCTAGCTTCTAGACCTGAGGGAGGCCATTACAGAACGCAATTAATCAACCCTAGCGATGCGATTGCATGTGTTAACGGACTATTAACGCTTTAATAACAGCGTTTGCGTGCGGTCAAGTAGCGGTGGTCGGAGTGCGGAGTAGCGACCGATGCAAATTGCACGCGATAGCCGCGCCCTGGCTCCGCCCCTGCGCAGGGTTGGCCGGCTGGCGATTAAAAAACCCTTAGCGAAGGGCCTGCACACTTTAGCGGTGTATATGTGTGCTGGTTTGGGACGAAATTGGACGGTAAAAAGACTGAAACTGACTAAAACGCGCGTTTCTTTTAAATGATTTCAAAATGGTATGGTAAGGGGTAAAAAATTATGTTTAATCATGGAAACTTGGACGGTAAATAAGATTAAGGTATATTTGTAGGTCGGACTTTTAAATGGTCTCAATATTTTTTTTTGGTTAGAAATTTATCCAATGTCTTCTCCCGCTGGGGTGAAGCGGGAGCCCTCCCGATAAAAGTCTGATACGCCCGTATCAGACTTTTAATGTCTAAAACCCACCCGTATTCCTTCAGTTGCTTGAGCCAGGGCCGCGGTAACTCTTTTTCAAATTTATCCGGGACCGAAATGGTTACAACTTGATATTCAATTAGATAGGCAATTGAGAGATTTGCCGTCATTTATTGAAGAGTTATGTTGTATATCTCCGAAATTCTTCACCAAATTAAAATGGGCCAATGGACCAGAGAATTTTCAAAATCGGTCCACAATTGACGGAGAAATAGGAGAACAAATTAAAAAAAAGAAAGAAAACATAAAGTCGAACAAAGAACCTCCTCCTTTTTAGAAAGTCGGTTAAAAAGGCGAATAATCATGGGTTCGGTTAAAAAGGCGGATAATCATGGGCTGGATTAAAAATTGCGGTAATGTATGCAGCCGCAGCCAGCAGCAATATTCATTAGTTCGGTGTAATGTCTTAAAACTCTGGGACAGATGTTGCATTTCATTGCTTTTTTTCTGAAGTAACATACAGCCTTCTAGGAGTCTTTAAGTCAATAGTGAATAGGTTATTTCTAGGCAAGCGAGCTTCACCGTCGACCACATTACCATCCGTTGGGATAGTGATTAAACGCGAGCCTATCTTAAATAAATATTTGGTGCTAATTAAGTAATTTTAATTTTAACTCAGACTCAGACTGAGGAGACATGTATACTTGTTGGTTAGTAACAACTTTCATGTCATTTATTTTTCAGAGAAATTTGTCTATTTCGTAGTAATGAAAACGGGCAGATAAATTTCACATTTTTTTTTTAATAATTACTATAGACTTGCTTTTTTCTACTATCACGGCTGATGGCAAGCGATGCTGTGGTCAGCGAACTACACCAAATGAATCGTTGAGCGTAGCAAATAAAATAGTAGCTCATAAAGAACCAATTTAAAATTTTATTTAGTTGTCAATGCCATTGGTTCCACAATTCGTTGTTGGATAAAAGACCCGTGGACTAAATAACATACACCAATACATTTGATAGGTACATAAACAAACACCCGACCGAACACCGGTTGACATTCCAACCTCAGAACACTCAGCCTGATAACCCATCTGCTGTCTAATCGAACCAACCGATCGACGACCAATAACAAACATAAACTGCGATCAGAGACAACGAGCACGCGCGATATTCGACCATAGTCTCTGCAGCGGTAGGGTTAACTCTCAAAATTTTGAATGTAGAATATGTTTGTAGATTTAAAAACACTCGGCATACCTCTTTGTTGATGGTACGTCTCAATTCTTAGGAATATATCTCTCATAACTTGGAATAACTGCGTCGTTTTGATGTGAACTTGACTGATGCGAGGTGCCTTTGTGACGCAGCACGGAAACATCTTTTGTATGTTAGTTTCCTGGTACTTTGTTCTAGCTAATCCCCAAAAAGGTGGAATTCGTATAACGTTGCCAAATGTGGGTTGGAAGTACCTACTTGGAGTTAGTCACTTCTGCCCATCACTTTGAGAAAACCGGCGTGTTGTTGATTTTTTCGTGAAGATGGCTATTCGATAACAAGTGATTAATCAAATTATAATATTGTTGATAGCAACTATTTTTCAAATAATACATTCACGTTTTATATCGCGGATTCGCGAATAACTATTATTTCAGATCAAATACATATTAAGTAACAGTTTACCTCTGTTTAAATTACATACATAATTTGGATTATCCAAGAAACTATTAATAACTATCAACCGTAACCTGTAACTACCTTCCTCTCTAAAAAACAAACCAATTTTGCAACCAATAATTTAGTCCTGCCATCCAAAAGATCTATCTGACGTCATCAGTCCATCACAGTGCCATTCCCGATAATAACCCAGATGTCGACACTGCCATTCTATGTCTTAATTCACCTGTCAAACTTGAGCATCGACTATAGACTTACATTAGTCAAACTGTCAAAGTACCACAGCCAACTGTCTATTAGTTATGCGCGAACACGCAAGATTGCCGGTAGCTGAAGTTTTAAAAAAATGCAGGTAAAGATGGAGTGGTTGGTGTCTGTGGTTCCGTGATGGTGAAGTTTTTTAACCTCATGATTGTAGGTAGAGTTGGGTAAATAGCCGGATGCTTTGAGTTATTATCGATTATAATCCATAAGTGTCCATTAATAGCCTTGCAATGGATGATAACCCTGCTATTAATGTATTGTTAAAAAAATAAATGCTTTTTTTTTGTTTAGTGTAAAATCTGTGGGTGTGAACATAAATTGTTGCTAATAAATATTATTGCTAAATAATATATAAATTGTTGCTAATTAATAATTGCTTTATTTGGTCTCAAGTCGAAGAAATAGACGCCCTTAGCTGGTGGAAGGGTATTTGCAGTTCTACTAAGCTTCATAAAATTGCAGTTGCTATTTTATCAGCTCCTTACACGTCAGCAGCTACGGAAAGGACCTTTAGTACTCAAGCTGATGTACATACAAAAAAAAGAAATAAACTAACTACTGAACGAGCAGGAAAAATAACTTATATATCACACAACTGGAATTTGGAAAACAGACCGTCAAGTAAAGATATGGAAAGTGATTTCCACATGGATTCAGAACCTTTCTCTCCAACATCAGAAATCGATGAAATATCCTGTGACTGTGATGAACCTGTTCTTCTTAATACACCAGAAATAGATCCATTAGCGTCCGATCCAATCGATGTAACAAACTTAGGAGATTTTGAAGATTCCAGTGTTTCTAGCAATAATTAGGCTGAAAATTATTTTTGAGCAACAAATATAAAAAAAACAACTAAAAAAAAAAAAAAAAAAAAAACCCAAAAAAATATCCCAAATAAATGACTGATTATGAATAAAAAAAAAACTAAGTACATAAAAATCTAATTATCAAAAATCAATGTAAATAGCTGATTGAAAATTTTTAAATGGGCCAGATTAGTTTTAAATAACACATTTATTTACAACAAAGAAAGATGATGAAAATGAAGTCTAATCTGACAGTCCTAAGCCTGAAAACCATGAAGGGAAATTTTCAATCACTAAAATAACATTAACAGCAGGGTTATCATCCATAATTGCTATTAATGGCTACTAACTGACTTTTATTCGATTATTAGCCAAATGATATTAACCGGATTATTATCATTGCCCAACACTAATTGTAGGTATGTAAACAAGAATAGCACGATTTTCTTACACACTCAATGGTCATAAAAATATGGGCATTTATGAAATCGTACTTGACGTAATGTAGACAGAAACCAAAACCTAAATACGCTGTCATACTTGGTTACGACATTGTTAGAAGTTTAACAAAATATGATTTTATGCGAAACTGCTGCTGCCATAGTCACTGAAAATGACAAGAGACTCAAAAACTGAGTGAAATCAAAACGTGCCCAAAAGTCAAAAAGCCACACTAGAAACTACTCCAACGTAGCAAATCCCTCAACTGTACAGGTTCCTTGTCGATAGCAACATTAATCTTGCGTTCTATAATTTGACCCACCTCAAAGACTCCAAACATTGTGGCATCAAATCACTCGCGGGAATGATTTTGACAAACTACATCCCTAGTGACGAGCCGTCAAAACCGATGATAGACTCGCCGATTTAAAACATAATTAATGGACATCTCTAAACGAATTACGGGCAAAGGACCGTTTATCAAGTTAAGAAAAAAAACGGAAACTTTGGCAGACAACAATGGCGGGATTTGAATTGAATCCTCTAAACTTTTGTTTGGACATCTAAGGTTTTTCAATGAATGTAGATAAATTAAGTCAATTTGCATGTCTTTTGTGGCGTAAGTTTTTTTAACGGCTGCGATAGCAAGCTGAAGTTGTTAAATGGCTGCGGTGGCACTGAAATGTGGGTGGAAGTGCGGTTACCGTGACTTCATTTTGTATTTTGTATTTTTAAGCATTTGATCAGTCGTTAAATCGTAAGACTAAACTTTTTGATGTTTTTTTGGTGGATATTGACTGTAGTCGAGTAGATGAAGCTTTACAACTTCTTGATGAATTAAACATCCTAGAAAGTGTTAGATGTTCCAGTCAGTCACCAATCAAGCGTCTTTTTTGCTGCGTTCTAACGTCGGAACTCAGGACAAAAAGCAAGGTTTGGCCCTTCGATTAAGCAAAATAACGTCAAAGAAAAATGCTTTCATTATCAGGAATATCAACAATAACGATACTGTAACAAGACAAGACAGTAGCCATTAGGCCAACTACACCCACTCCATATTCCACATGTAAAATGAAATCCTTACAAATCCGTATCAGCCACATAGATTTTATTAATACCTCCTGAACTCCAATAATGAGACGTTATAGTCTGTTACAAAATTATTTTATAAGACAACCTACCAATTAAAAAGAGTAATGGCGGCTTAACATTGCAGGTGAGCATTTGCAAGCTGCGTGCGCTCAGTTAAATTACACACGAGGTAAATTAACGGTGGTATGCGCAGGAGTCATCTGTCATAATCGAGGACAGATTCTGGATCCGAATATGAAAGGCATTTTTTCTGCTCTCCTGGTAATAAAGATGGATTATGGATCTGGATTTGTGGGTGCCATGCCATGAAACTTTGTTGAAGTTATATAAGTTCAAAAGATTTACCAGTGCTAATGACCAATTCATAATCTAAGAATCAGAACTGAGACTGAAATTTAACTTTTTTGCAAGGGACCTGTGTCCAAGCTTTTTGATCCTCGTAGCTATTATAGCTGTAGGGCTAGTGACCGTACTGTTGTTACTGGTCACTGGTCCAATTTCCTCTTTTGATTTAGTCTATAAAAGAAGAAAGGTTAATTTTAAATTGGACCATAAACTTAAATGATTTCTTTTAAAGCTTAGTTTCAACATCTAAGCCAACATTACTCTGACACGAAATAGATTGGAAAAAGACGGCCATGTTAAAATTTTAAAAGGGCGCGGTCCCGTTCAGAAATTCACATCAATTTGTCAACGGGAGGCGTTCCGAACATAGTTAATTGGTAACGAGCAGCTGATGGTAAAAAACTCCTTTGTTTATTTAAAATTTATACAACACGCCCAGCGTTATTTTTTACGCTGTTTCCTAAATAAAATGTAGCCATATCGAAGTAAATTACCATTACGATAAAACGTTAATCATAACTTATTTTATAAGTATTTATCTTGTTAGTTGGATGTAGTTAGATAAATTAATTGTATATTAAAGAAATTATAATAAAAACGAGTGTACAACTAAACGCCGACAGACTGAACACCGACAAGCAAAGTCGGAGCCCCGCTTCGCGGGGCTTAATGGTCATAAAAAAAATAACCACGAAGGGGATGGCGGGGTCTGTTCGCTCGCTTTGCTCGCTTACTGGACCCCGCCATCCCCTTCTAACCTAACCTGTCCAAGTCGGAGTGCCCCAAGTCTGTCGGTGTTCAGTCTGTCGGCGTAATGTCTGTCGGCGTTTAGTCATGGTCTGAATAAAAACAATGTAGAACTAGTTTGTTCCCGCGCCTTTGTCCTCTTGGTCTATCTCATAAGACCGTGCTTTTTGCAGCTAGTAGTGTAGCTTTCTATAAATGAAACATGTTTGTGTAATCGAAACAGTATTTCAAGGGAATAGGTACTTCATACTACAAACAAACTTTCATTCCACACTAAAAATCTTTCTCTTATTATAGCCTCTTTCTTCATAATTTCAACCGAAAGACTGCCATTGCTGGCATAACTACAGGCTTCCCCTAAGCATCGCCACATCGAGCAGTGCTGTACTTCTCGCATCCAGTGTATTGGTGTCACCTCCCAACTCCATAACCCTGCGGCCCTATCAGCCATCCGTTCATCATTCACTGTGCCACTGAAGTTTGACAAATCTTTGGTCTGCGTTACGTCGTTGGTAACCTAGGATCTTCTTCGGATTTCTTTTTTTGTTACCCCTTTGATAATGACTCTTCTTGTCACGCCATGGTCTTTCTTCTGTCATAATACATGTTCTTATCGCGACCACCGTCTGACCTACTCTTTAGCTTTTTCCGGCGGTAGCTACTCCCAAATTATATCTGGTATAACTACTCAATAATAAGCTAGGGGCAACGGCAATAATCATCCATTTTATTAGGAGCAACTTAAATGCCGTCACAAGCTTATTTTTTTTTTTTAGGATCATTGAAAAATGCGTTAGCGTTTTGTTTTGTATTGTCATGCTATAATTGCTAGTTGTAATAATTACTCATTGTTGCAAGTGACAGAGAATTAAAAATGATATTATTTTGTTGGAGGGTAGTTTAATTACAAGCTTCCCAATTCTTAACTGCACATTTGTAGAGAGCAGCAACACAGTTCGGCACTTTTATACACCTTTTATTTTCGATTTAAATTAGATACGTGCTATCTTCAGGCGACATCTAAGCAGTGGGATCAGCAGTAAATTATCGCTGAACTGGAGCGATGCACCGTGGCATTGTATGCAGATGTACGGACATCCGACCGCGTCCTCCAACAAAATTTGCATCAACTTTCGGAACAAGAAATTTGTAAATAAACAGCCCTCGTACCTAATTATAACCTCTCTGGTTATACCTACACCGTAAACCATTTCACGTAAAACTAAGTAATACCGCAGATATTATCGTAAAAATACCACAAATGAAAGTAGATATACTTTTATCTGACAATTTATCGTACGCAGGTGCCGCATCTAAGCACAAACGTACATACCGTCGTTATCGAATATCATTTTCAATTATATAAACAATAGCGATCGCCAGCCATTGTTCAAATCACAATAGCATCGCTCATTACTCAGACGCTCGTTAACTCACCGGCCGCCGCGAAACACTAACTTTATCAGCGGCCCACGTCAAAATATCTACAGATCTCAAACTATATCTCCGTCCGACACAATCGAACTCAAATAAAAGCAAAGAACCGAACATGACGCCTGAACGCAGCCCAGAAGCCAGATGCGTATCGACGCGCCAAAAAGCAAAATTCGAGTTTCGAACCCCGTCGGTGATATGACGTTTCCCGCGTTCCTTTTTCGAAAGTGCCCGCGAATTGTCAACCGTCGCATAGACAACGAGCGCATTTGAATACCGCCGATTTGAATATAAAGGTCGGCATTCACGTGTCGTCGCCATACATCAAGCTGGAAGGCTTTAAGTCTTTCGAGCGCTTTTCGGACACAAATAAGCGTCTGATGTTCGACAGGACCCGCATAATACGGTCAGATTTAGTTCGGCCCCGACGCGAGCTGCACCGCGCCGCTATTTATGAGACGTACGTGATGAAAGCGCGTTTACTTTGGCGGCTATTTTGCGAACGGGGTGTGAATGTTTTAACTGCACCGGGCTCGTCTCAACCTCATTCCATCGGCGCTTATGTAAATGACGACTTCAAATGCATTAAGATAATCATTTAAAATATTTATAGCGTGTAAACTTCGATATTAAGGCGGGTAGACACCCACGACACAGAGTTCGTATCGTCTTCGGCCATATTTCATTTGGCCACAATTACAACCATTAAACGGGGCGCAACTCTTTGATATTTCTTATTTTATTTATTGTAGCAAACTTATTAGGATACCGTGGCATTAATGATGACAGATGAGGCGGGGTATCGCGGCTTAATGCGGTCCGTAGCGAGTTGTGGACTTGTGCGCGTTTGGGTTGCTTGTTGATAGTTAAAAAATATATTTGGGTATAATATTATTTATTTCATGTCGAAACGAAGGCAATTACCGTGCGTCTATACAAGCGTTCACCAGACATGCAGATGGGGATAGAGCTACATAGCCCTGGCCAGTCTGCCCTGTAAGTAATTACTTAACGGCCAGTATACGCAAATGGCAAAGATATCAAGTATTTAAAATGCGTAATTGAAAACAATATTTAATGGTATTTTATCGCGACAGAATGTTGCAGTTTATTAATGTTGTGCTGGCGTAATCTGCATAACAAAACTATTATGCGCTCAAAGAAAGGTACTGGAGTGAGTCCTTTTGTTTATCAAATGTCCATCATTAACTGGACGATTATCAGCGTTTTTACTGAGAAGCTCAACGAGGTCATATTACTAACAAGATTGAGTTGTTTTTAGGGGAATCTATCTCCAACACCCAGACGAGATTTCATGGCCAAATTCCCCAATAGACACAGATGGCTGGAACATCTGCTCGACCAATATCTTGAATGGCAACTGGCGAGACTAAGAACTACTCATACTAAGAATCTTGAAGACTAAGAAGCTACTAATACTAATCTGTCCGGCGGTGCTGCTGTTTTCTGTCTGTTAGATTACCGATTATGGAGAGAATATATAGGACACCAGTTGTTCACGCTCGTGACCTATGTACGACTAGGTCAGTCAAGGGCCTGCAGACAGAAAATTTTGACGCTAACCAAGAATAAGACGATGGTTACCTCACTACTGTCACAGGTACTATGGTGGTAGGTACTAAGTTTTGTTTGGGTTTCTTATCTCAGGTATTTACTCACTCCATAGTTTTAAGTCATAGACAAATTAGCACAGATCGAATCACCCGAATTTGAATAGCGGACGCACCGAACGGAAACACGTTGTTTTTACCGCGTTTTAATTTAATTTGAATTTGGAATGTCGTTGCTGCTGGCACCCCGCAGCGCTTACAAATGGCGGCTATACATCACGCTGATGATATCTCTTTCAACTTTTGAACGCAACCCGGCATGGCCAGCAAATTAATAAATGGTATAAGTTAAAAAAAAAAACCCTGCATAGTGAAATATTAGGAGGCGAACATATTAAAAATTACCGATTTTGACAGTAGCTAGGTAATGGACACTCGGTTACGGTTTTAGTAAAAGAGTTTAATTAATCTTTGGGGACGAAATACGTCTGTCGTGTGGATTTATCGTTGTACCTTACGTCATTAACTATGACTTAGATTAGTTAACACAATAAATACCTACTTCAATGTAAGTAGGCTTCAAACCAGGCAATCTTTTAGATACAGTTTGTTTCACATTTGGTTGCCTTACCAGAAATATTTAAAGTACCTGTGTCCCGTTATATAAAAATTGCAAAGTACTTAACTTCGCATTTTTTAGAAGAATCTTCAGTATAGCAATGCCACATGACCAAATACTGCATACAATTGCTTGAACATCTTTATCATTCTATTTGAAATAGGTACCTGATTATCTGGCATTCTGTCTCTTTTTTCTTTTTTTTTTTTTGATGGAACAATGGCCAAACCACAGTTTAAAATATTATAGCTAGGTTTTGAGTTAAAGTATAACATAAGTTATTAATAAAGGGTCAAAAACTGTTACCAATGTTGGAAATTCTAGTTCCTTACTCCCAAGGCCCCAAAAAGAGATTAATCTTTTTTTTTAAACTTTGCCTCACTCTATGAATTACTCCTGTATAATGTATCTCCTTAAAAACATTTAAACTTACGTACAGAAACAACCTGATCCGGAACATAATTATATCAGCACCTTTGTGCTCTTCTATCTTTATATGTATTTTCTCTTTGAAGTGTTTTGTGTGTACATAAATAAATAAATAATAAATATCTATAGGTCATACAAAAATTTCAATGATAATCGTGAATCAAACCCGCAACACACAGTGCAGCAGCCGATCGTGCAGTCACTGCGTCAACCGTGCCGTATTCTTTTAGTTTTAAGCGCCTACAACTTTTTTGAGAGCAATGTTTTGTAACTTCAAGATGTGATATTTTGCATTGTTGTACGCGTCAGGCGTTTCGTTAATCAAGATCTAATTTTTACAAAGATCGAGAAACTTTATTTAATAAAATTATATTTGTGATAAATTGATAGAATAAAACAGACAAATAAGAAAGTTAACAATTAGAAATTAATTCATTTTAGGGAATCAAATAGAATGGTAACACTAAAGGTCAATAGCACTTTGACACTGACAACATTGACATTATTCCCTCTAATCACTGTCATTAGTGTAAACGGTATAAAGTGTCAGTACTGTCAGTTCGACAGTTCCACAAGTGGAAGGAGGATCCAAACAGAAATTAAAATTCAATCCCCACCACGGAGTTCAGCAGCTTTCACCATGGTACCGGACTTCCAGAGTCACTGCTACGCAGCGTCATACAGTAACCGCCGGCCGACTTCAGACGCTAAACCTAACTGTAACTGTTTATTTACCAGGCCACATCAATGTTCGCGAGGGTCACTTTCTATCCCACTTTACTATACAATGTGGTCATGGAAAAGGTGACCAGCCGGCGCTGGTACGACAGGATGGACGAGACTGTGATCTTAGGAGCCCTACCCTTCCAAAATCAGACAAAACAGGTATGAATTTGTAGGTTAATATATCATCATCAATTTTTTTTATTAATGTGTGTTTTTAAATTAAACCATGGTTTGTGATGTGTAACAAAGGTACGTCTAAACAGCCTTGAGGTGGTTAGCATAATAAATAGTGTGGTAATTGTGTACTTAGAAGTTATTTTGTTTAATATTCATGTTTGTTAAATTCTCTGTCTTTATGTTTATGTAGAATACTACCTAATATGTAGTGATGATTAATCCCTTATAGGATTAGAAAATATTTTCTTGTCTTGTATCTAAGTCAGTCAAATCATTTATTTCAATAATTTACCATTGAAAGGTCCTATTGGAAAAAACTATTTTGACCTATGTAGTTTCTATCCCTAATTTATTTATTTTAAACATATTGGGATATCTTATGTTATGTGTTCTTGGATTGGATTAAATAAGTTTCAATATTGTTTTTAACTACAGTGAGTCATGCCTTCTGAGTAATAGTGCATCAATCAATCATCACCACATCCTAAGTAAGCAAATGGTTGCTTCCTTCTTAGTGGGTCAAACCCAATCCTTGGAGATCCTCTCAATCTCTCTCTTATTAAAAATACATAAATTTAAGCACATTACAGATTGCTATATTGTCATTTGTGTTAGATTTATGCCATAAGACAGCTTTTTGGCACAGTCAAATGCAAAAATATTGATGGTCTAACCGTCAAAATTTGTAATGTCATTTGGGTGCATTTTACAGATGCAAATAAAAACTGATCTTGACTATGGTGGCGCATAGATAGGCGATTTTATAATTGACTCATAGATCAATGTACAATATTTTAAGGAAATAAGAAGTATTCCGATGCATAGATTGCAAAATACTGCACTAGATGCCATTCAAATTCTGAAATTGTATTTTTGATACATTAGATTAAGGATATGTATGCACTTAACAAAATTCAAAAAACAATTAGTACTCATAACAATACCTCATAATTTCAATATTTAGGAGATAATTCATGTTGAATCATGTACAACTGATTTCGGTCCTTGATGATACCCAAATCACATTGTAGATGCAATATTCATTTTCCTTATTGCATCTTTCATCCATGACAAGTACTTTGCATATTTTGCGTGATGGGTCTTAAAATAAATATTTAAATAAGTATTTATTCCTGCATTTGAAGTTTAAAAAATATTATATTCTTTTCCTCTTCACCTGAATGAAAATTGCAATTTATTCTCAGGATAAAAAGTACCTAATGTCCCATTCCAAGGTCAAATATATCTCTATTTGAAGTTTAAAAAATATTATATTCTTTTCCACTTCACCCGAATGAAAATTGCAATTTATTCTCAGGATAAAAAGTACCTAATGTCCCATTCCAAGGTCAAATATATCTCTTTACAAAAATTCATCATAACTTATTCAGCAATTAAGAGGTGATAATTTAACAAACAGACAGTTATTTATGACGTTTTTAACATTAGTATAAATATAATTTATTTTGTGTATCATGTACAATACTCGCCAAGTAATTTGAATTTTGCCTTACTTTACTCATGTAAATGTGAAGGTTTGTATATTTATGTTTTAATCACGCAATTATGGCTGATCAGATTTGGATGAAGTTTTGCTCACAGATAGATTATAACCGGGATCATCTGGATATATTTTTCATCCCGGTATAAAGCTCCCTTGCGATGGTTAATTGTTTTCACGTGGGCAATAGCTGAAGTTAGTATTAAATAAATAAATTTATTGTACTTCAAACAAAATAATGCTTAAAATAAACATAATTTGAATACACACAGTGATTAAGAACAGATAACAACTGGCTAATTATAGTCACTAACTACAATCAAACAGTCTATAATCATTTATCCATTAACATTATTACCATTGTAAATACACACACAAAACATTTATAAATTGACCTAATTCATTCATTTTCCTTAACATAACTGTTTCAGGCAAATTATTTTACACACAATTATAGTGATAAAACTTTGTTTGTCTATACTAATATTATAAAGAGGTAAAGTTTGTGAGGTTGTAGGGCAGGGATGGCGAACCTTTATTAAAAAACGTTCCATTAAATGATATATTTTTATAAATGTGAAAAGCCGTACCGCCAAAGAATTTTGAATTGGTGACTTAATAAAAACAATGCTACATATTAACTCTTTATTTGCAACCCGAAATTCGTACAGCAATAATATTATTCACAGATTTATGTTTTGTCGATATAAAAGTAGAAGTCGATTTCATACCTGCTGTTTCAAATTATCTAGATGCTAAATAACCTTATATTGGTGTGCCCGAAAAACTTTGTCGTGTGCCACCGCTAGCACGCGTGCCGTAGGTTCGCCATCCCTGTTGTAGGGAATCTCTGGACCTACTGAACCGATTTAGATGAAATTAGGCATAGAGATAGTTTGAGGCCCTGGGAAGGACATAGGATAGTTTGTATTCCCTTTGGATGATAACACTCTTTTTACGCGGGCGAAGCCGCGGGCAGAAGCTAGTTTGTAATAATTTTAAACTTCTAACCTCCAAATATCAGAATATTAGGAAATAAAATGAATAAATTAGTAAATTGAGGTATATTGCGTACTTACATATGGTATGAGATCCCTTCTGTTTTATGTACTTTGGTATCTTATCTGGTACACTTTCTAAATACACACGAAGGCATTTTTTTAAATTTTTGTTTTGTTTCAACAAAGCGTATCGCTCTTCGCCATGCGTAACAGACTAAAGACTATACGTCCCAATTAGGACGTATTCGAGTCTTCACAATGTGCGCGCTCATAACATATCTGTTTACTAGAATATAATTGGTACCTATCATCAATATTAATAGCTTTGTCAAATTCTACAAATGCAATGCAAAGGTTTTATTTGAAATTTTGAGACTCTTGTATCAGTATTGGTGTAAAGACCCATCAGAGCCATACCAACATCTCATCATCATTTGCCTAGCCTTTTTAACCGAATTCAAATAGGAGGAGGTTCTCAATTCGACTGTACGTTTTTGTATGTTTGTTACGCGATTACTCTGCCAATTTATTATGAACTGATTGTAATGATTCTTTTTTTATTTGAAAGCTGGTGCTTCCCATGTGGTTCTATTTAAATTTGATAATGATCTGACGAGTAGTTATTAAGTTATCCTGAATAATACGTATTTTCATGTCAATAGGTATCAAAACTAAAAAGAGAAAAGTAATCAACCTTTTAACATAAAAATTAAACCGACATTTTTTTTTAAATTAAATTTCTTTCTTTTCGGAAGTCGTTGTCAAAAACGAAAAAAAAATAGGTACCAAAGACACCTACGTCTAAGTTATTTTCGCTTTGTAGTGTTTTGTTTTGGAAATTATTTTTTTTGTTAAAAAGTTTTTTATTCCAACTACATAGGGTCCACCCTATGTAGTTGGAATAAAAAACTTTTTAATTCCATTCTAACTGGAAGCCGCTGAATAAAAGTGTTTTACATAGAAAGACAACAAAAATGACCTCCACAATGTATCCTCCTCCCAGGTACTCAGTAAATGAGGGAGTGTAAAGGATTCTTATTTGGATCCTATGACTGTCAATCCTATAGGTATGTTAGTAATCGTATTTTAATTGTTCAATTGTTTATTTTCCAGTTGAAAGATGAAGAAAACATGAAGGGAGTGGTGTCAATGAATGAGACCTATGAGTTGAAAATATTTTCCAATGATGCAGAGGTAAGAAAACCCTTTACTAACTAACTCTGTTATCCGTCTGTCTGTCCGTGTGTCACCACCGATTTTCTCAGGAACGGATGGACCTAGCAAGTTGAAATTTATACCAGATAATGAGGTCTATAGCCCCTATTATGTCCTGAGTCAACAAGATAAAAGATATGGGCAAATTTAGATTTTCGGGAAAACTTGTAAGTAACAAAAGTACCTTAATTTTCAAATTGTTTTTTATTTTTCGGGAATTTTCCCTTTACTTGTGCTGTAAGGGCCTTGCTTTTCACCAAAATTGACAATTCTAGGTCAACCAGAAGTACCCTACAGGTTTTGAGTCGAAAACCTATATGGTAGTTCCCGTTGACCTAGAATCACAAAATTTGGCAAAAATTAAGGTCTTACAGAACAAATAAAAAAAAAATCCAAAAAATGAAAATTATAGGGTGTGGCCATACCAACGACGATATAACCACTTGACGGCGCATACAGTGCCCCGACACTCGAAAACTATTAGTATTTCGTCGCCTATGTAAAGGCTTCCGTACTAGTAGGTAACCATTTTAGTTGTGTCCAGTTATTAGACCTGTATGCACGCTAAATAAATACAAATTGTTTTATCTTTTTATTGCAATTATAACGCATAAAAATGCCCTCATGCGCCGTAAAGGGGTATGGGAAACATGCCAAGACATCTAGTTACAAAAAGGATGGCATAACTTTTCATCGGTAAGTAAACAGTACGAAAATTATTTTTAATTTAATCAGATTATGAGACACCGCAGGGATCTAGTTAAAATGGTGGATGGGGTAAACGAGCACAATTTTGAGTCCCGCGTTGATGTCTTTTGGAAAAGTCTCGCTCTTTCACTAGACAATTCTAATGCTTCTATCCCTTTCTCTCCCTTTGTATTTTTATCGTAAATATCTGTGCTGTTACTTTTAATAGCTGAAGTCGATATCGATAATAATAAAATTAAACTTAATAAAAAATGTATGAAAAAATATCTATCTACTTTTAAACGACTTAAAAAAGGAGGGTGTTCTCAGTTCGTCGAATTTTCTTATGTATTATGTTCCCGGATTACTCGTAGACGGCTTGACCGATTTGGAAAAATACTTTTTGTTTCTCTATGTCCCCGACACACATATTTATATTTGTAATTGATTGATTTTTATTAAATAATATTTATATGATTTTAATTGAGTATTTTTAATAATGTTAAAATCCATTTTATCGATATCGACAATTTTCCCTTAATCGAGTTGATCAACCCTAACGATAGCCATACCTACGCAACTTACTTTGAACTGACCAATTGCAGCCGCGCGTTCTTCCTCGTCTCCCGGCCCGCGGTAGTGAGTCGTGTGCTTCGAAGAAATCGGCCTATAAGCTCTCTAGTGGCTATATTCTCTTTGGGCCATACATACCTAGTTGACGCCACCCTGGGTACGGAACCCTTCGTGCACGAGTCCGTCTCGCACTTGGCTGGTTTTTATTACTTTTGTCTGCAAGGGCACTGAACTTAACAAAGACGCAGTAACATATGGACCTAAATCTAAATGATAACTTCTTTTCAAGATAACCTGCTCATTCAACAAAAATAAGGTTAAATTTGACGCAAATTAACTGACGTGTGCCTTTTGTTTAGACGTAAAAAATCTTTTGTGCATCAATAATACTAATGTCCCAAAGGCTTTTTGTATGTTAAGTTATAAAGGTTGCATTCACATTTGCACATCAGTACAAAAGATTTCTTGAATTGTGAATGCTTAAGATGTAGGTAACATAATTACAGTCACACACGTGTTAAATTTAAAAAAGACCCCTTCACTTTTTTATTTCAGTCTACATAATTTACCTTATAGTAGAAACGCTTCCATCGACAATCTATTGAACAAGTAATCTTGCGAAAACACCCCGAATCAAATACTCGTAGTAAAACGCCCATAACTTTAGAACGGCTGAACCGTACTGAAACGTAGCTAAGAACACTCTCGTTATAGACATCTTTCAAACAAAAACAAAACGGTATCATAATCGTTTCATCCGTTTAGGAGCTATGATGCCAAAGACAGATACACAAATATACATAATAATATATACACAAACACATAGGTACAGTAAAACATTTTCTTAAAGTCTCTCGGCGAACTTCGTGTTTTTTCAGTCGTCACTAGTTGGATTTCTATCAGCTGCCCTTTGCACTTGGTGCAGACTCCCTATTAGGGTATATATGTTCCTTGTGCAGACGGGGCCCTCTCAATTAACTTGGAAGTATATAGAGTTGGGAGGAATCTGCTATTTTTACAGCTCTATATATATTACTTAGTTCTCAATTCAAATTATTATAGACGATAAATCTAGTAATTGATGGACATGGAAATTAGCATTCGTTTGTATTCGGCAATGCGATGATTGCCGAGAGGCATTAAGAAAATAGTGGTACTGTACACATGTCAAAATTATAACAACCCTCTTTTTCCGTCGGGGGTTAAAAAGGGATGTATACGTAGGTCTAGGGATGGATTATATGTATGAAATTGGTACACAAGATCAATTTTAAGTCTATTTCCATATGACATTCTGCTGCTACTGCCAATTTTTTGTATGTTTTTTTTTTTCGTATTTTCAATTTTGCCAGACTTCCTATGATAAATACTACTAGTCTATAGCTTTCCTATTTCTTCTTAGCGTGTCGATGACAAACAGTCTCTTTATACCGACTTCGAAAAAAAGGAGGTAAACAATTTGATACGTATTTATGTAATATTGTTGGAATTGTACAATATTCGCATATGTTACTCTATTTGGGCTTCTAAACACGTATGCCAAATTTTAAAAGTGTTTGTATGTATGTTTGTTCACGCATATCTCCGAAACTACTTATCGGATCGTGATCTTCTTTTTTTGGATTCTGTATCTCTCAACTTAGAGAATAGTACATGTTTCGTCAAAATTGGTTCAGCAGTTTTCAAGATATGAAGCATACAACCGAACTCTTTAGCGACAAACAGCACGAATATGTAAATTGAGTTATTGTGGGTATTTTGCCAATCGTGAGAGTGAGCAAGTTCGTAAATAAGGTACCTAAATTATTTACGAACTTGCTCACTTTTTAGTAATGGTGTAGAAAATTAAAAAGAGAGAAACAAAAACTTTTTCACAAAAATATAAACCGACTTCCAAAGCAAAACTTTAAAAAGTACAAAAAAATACTTTCGTTTTCGAAGTCGGTGTCGAAAAATGGAAGAAATGTAAAATGTTATCACAGACACCGACTTCCGAAACAAGATATATAACTAAAAAGTATTTATTAGTTATAAACTTGTCTGGCCCAGTAGTTTCCTATTGAAAGGCCCCATCTCATACGATACTACAAAAAAAAACTCAAAGTTTGATGCAAGCCTCTGTCACTGCTACTTTATATTCAAACATATTTCTTAATCTACCCTCCAATATCCTAGGAATGCATAGAGAAATCGCCACAGTTTCAACCGATAAAATTGATCAGTTATCTCCTAACGTAGAATTAGAAGCATTGAACAAACAGATCTCTATTGTCTTCATATCTAGAATACAACAGTTCATCTGTACATGGGGCTGTGTGACATATTAGAATGCGTTTTGAGATGCAAATTTTCTGTACTTATTGTTATTCTTATTGTATGGAGATCTAACTGAAGATATTAGGGGGAAATTTCCTTCCTGCTATTTATAAACTATTTATACGACTAGGTGCTTCTGGCAAGTGGGATTTACTAACAAGTCAATGCCAGTGTCAAGGATGTCATAGTATTTTCAACCGAGTTAAAAAAGAAGGAGGTTCTCTATTCGACTATGTTTTTGTATGTTTGTTACGCGATTACTCCGCCAATTATTAACCGACTAGCTTCTGCCAGCGGCTTCGCCCGCGTGAAAGTCAAAAATTATCCCGAGGGAACATAGGCCCCGGATAAAAAGTATCCTGTGTGCTATTCCTGACTATAATCTATCTCTGTGCCAAATTTCATCCCGATCCGTTCAGCCGTTTGAGCTTGAAGAAGTAACAAACATACAAACACACACACACATACACTCACAAACTTTCGCCTTTATAATATTAGTTTAGTGTGATAGTGTGATATGAATTTGATGATCCTGAAAGCTGGTGCTTCTCATGTGGTGCCATTTAGGAGAGAGAGTACTTTTTAGGTTATTATTTTTAATGCTTATTTTCATGGAAATATAAGGTACCAAAACTAAAAAGAGAAAAATGAATATCATTTTAACAAAAAAAAATGAACTGACTTACACGACGCTACAAAACGCTAGTAATTTTTATTTGAATAAATTTTATCAAAGCTGATATGAAACTTGGTAGATTTCGAACGCTATTTCACTGTTACAACGGTACAATGTCGCATAGGCCACGCAAACAGAACCGCGAGAAAAAGCAATGTAGTTTAGTGATATTCGGAAGAAATGAATCCTATCATGAAGGTTTTGAATTAAGTTTTGGAAAACTATACGTGCTTCTTTTGCAATCGATAATAATTTTTGATGATACTTCTGTCCTCAAGAAGTCTGAAAAATATCAACTAAATATTATAAAGAAGGAACCTTTTGTAAGATCTGAAGGTAAATTATTCAATTCATAAACAAATGTGTGTAATTTATCACTCCAACCTTGTGTGTTTGACTTGAAGATGACGCAATGACATTGTGATAATGGTTTTAAGAATATGGATACATTTCTCAAGTAAAAACTTACAAATACTTATGTAATTTCTATATGAGAACTTGATTACAACACGTTTTTTTTTTTGGGACAATCCCACCTCACTATTTCCAAACCACTGCAACTCCTGAAAGTCAGAATCAACAGTGGCGACCACCAGAAACGCAATTTAACTGTCTTGGGGGACGCAACGAAATTAATCAGAAAGGAATAATGGAGGAGTAGTAAAAATATACAAATTTCCACTTCCCTCCATATCAAGCAGGAGACAGAACAAACAAGAGCAATAAGACATCATGCATTATATTCGCCGAAGGATTAAGTTGAGTTTTAAAATTCGAAAACATGTGACATCCACTAACCCGCACTAGCAAGTGTAGTGGTTACGGCCCAAACTCTCTCAAAGAGAGAGAGACTGGAATAGAGAAGAAGAGCTTGTTTTTTATAGGTTGATATTTATTTCATGAAATATGATACTGCTGGACACCAATGCATTATTTCTTTTTATGTATTAAACATTACAAAGTGAAGAATAACTTCAATTTCGGAAGGCGGTGTCAAAAAACACAGAAACGAAAGCAGGAACACCGACTTCCTAAATTGGAGTTATTTTTCACTTAGTAGTGTTTTTATTTGGAAGTCGGTTGTATATTTTGTAAAAAAGTTTATTTTTTATTTTTCACTTTTTATTGGTAGTTACCTACATTTATTTCATTCATTCATTTAAAAAAAACCAAACTAACAAGTGCGTGTCGTACTCGCGCGCGAAGTGTTCCGTACCATTATCGCAAAAAACAGCAAAAATAATCACGTTTGTTGTATGGGAGCCTCACTTAAATATTTATGTTATTCTGTTTTAAGTATTTGTTGTTATAGCGGTAACAGAAATACATTATCTTTCAAAATTTCAAGTGTCTAGCTGTCACGGTTCATGATATACAGCCTGGGGACAGACAGACAGAAAGACCGCGGAGTATTAGTAATAGGGTCCCGTTTTTACCCTTTGGGTACGGACCCCTAAAAAGCATATCAACAATACCAATCTAGCTTTGCCCGCAAACTATCCCAAAGAAATAGCATTTTTAACACCCGAAGGATAAAGAGGGGTGTTTTAAGTTTGACGTGTGTATCTGTTTGTGGCATCATAGCTCCAAAATGGATAAACTGATTTTGATATCATTTGTTTTTTGTTTGAAAAGAGTGTTCTTAGCCGTTAAAATATTATGGCGGTTTACTCTTTGTATCGGGGTAGTTTCGCAAGATATCGTATTATATTTACGTGTTTTGATGGATTTTCGATTGAAGCGAGATAAATTATGTAATTTAAAAAGTTATGTGTGTCGCGCACAGACATAAACTTAATAGATAACGCAAGTCCCTCAATCTGTATGAAAACCAAGCGTGCCACTTTTTCACAAACAATTTAGAAACAAATTTACTTGCCAATGAAAGAAAACATTTCCAATGCCTCGGCCAACTTTTTCTATACATTCTTTACAGCTCAATATAGCATAAAAAGGCTTTTTTCTAGATTTTAGTGGATTTCCGGTGCCGATATGCTAAAAGAAAATCTCAGATTACGATAATTGATCTTAACTTTACTCCGTTTTTTGGCACGCGAAGTACATACAATCGCGTCATCTAGTTAGATTTATGTCTGTGGTGTCGGGGTTCTTAAATTTGAATTTTTTCTTGTTCCTAAATTAAAAGTAGCCTAAACGAGAGATAAAACCTGTTATAAATACGTCATAAACAAACAAACCAACGATTTTATCTCTTTCCATTTTTATTAGTATAGGTTTAGTTTAGACGTCATTCTCCTCTAATAAATATTTTTGTTAATTATGTATATACTATGTTTCAGAAATGGCGGGAACAAGGCGTGGAGTTCCTGCAGTTAGCAACGACAGATATATTTGAAGCACCCGACCAGGACAAACTATATGAAGGAGTTAAATTTATCAATAGGTAAGTTAAGAAGTAAAAGTAATAGACCATGCTGTCTGAAAATGTATGCGTGACATTACCCGTACTACTACTAAACGACTAAACGGCTAAACCGATTTAGATGAAATTTGGTATAGAAGTAATTTGAAATCATGGGAAGGACATACGATAGTTTTGATCTAGGTATTGCGTTCCCTTGGGATGATAAAACACTTAACGCGAGCAGTATAGTTTGATCCCGGTAGTGCGTTCCCCTGGGATGATAAAACAATTTACGCTGACAGGATAGTATTGATCCCGGTAGTGCGTACCCCTGGGATGAAAAACAATTTACGCAGGCAGGATAGTTTTGATCCCGGTAGTGCGTACCCCAGGGATGAAAAACAATTTACGCAGGCAGGATAGTTTTGATCCCGGTAGTGCGTACCCCAGGGATGAAAAACAATTTATGCAGGCAGGATAGTTTTGATCCCGGTAGTGCGTACCCCAGGGATGAAAAACAATTTCCGCTGGCAGGATAGTTTTGATCCCGGTAGTGCGTACCCCAGGGATGAAAAACAATTTACGCTGGCAGGATAGTTTTGATCCCGGTAGTGCTTACCCCAGGGATGAAAAAAAAATTAACGCAGGCAGGATAGTTTTGATCCCGGTAGTGCGTACCCCAGGGATGAAAAACAATTTACACAGGCAGGATAGTTTTGATCCCGGTAGTGCGTACCCCTGGGATGAAAAACAATTTACGCAGGCAGGATAGATTTGATCCCGGTAGTGCGTACCCCAGGGATGAAAAACAATTTACGCAGGCAGGATAGTTTTGATCCCGGTAGTGCGTACCCCAGGGATGAAAAACAATTTATGCAGGCAGGATAGTTTTGATCCCGGTAGTGCGTACCCCAGGGATGAAAAACAATTTCCGCTGGCAGGATAGTTTTGATCCCGATAGTGCGTACCCCAGGGATGAAAAACAATTTACGCTGGCAGGATAGTTTTGATCCCGGTAGTGCTTACCCCAGGGATGAAAAACAATTTACGCAGGCAGGATAGTTTAGATCCAGGTAAAGCGTTTCCTTGAGATGATAAATCACTTAACGCGAGCAGGATAGTTTTGATCCCCGTAGTGCGTCCCCCTGGGATGATAAAACAATTTACGCAGGCAGGATAGTTTTGATTCAGGTAATGCGTTTCCTTGAGATGATAAAACAATTTACGCAGGCAGGATAGTTTTGATCCAGGTAATGCGTTTCCTTGAGATGATAAAACACTTAACGCGAGCAGGATAGTTTTGATCCCCGTAGTGCGTCCCCCTGGGATGATAAAACACTTTACGCTGGCAGGGTAGTTTTTATCCTGGTAGTGCGTTCCCCTGGGATGATAAAACAATTTACGTAGGCAGAATAGTCCGTCAGGTCCTTTGAAATTTATATGTAGACGCATCTTAATAATTTAGTGTTATCAGAATCGAAAATTCTAAAGTGACAAACATAAAAAATGCGGTAACTGATTAGTATCAGCATGCAATTTTTTAATCTGATGTGTAAGATTGGAAACGATAAAAAATCTAGAGATAAAGATTTCTTCAAGCTGATACCATCATTATCTTTGCAGTTTCTGTGCTGGGCAAGCCAAGGTGAATGTAAAGTTTCTTGACACATGGTTCTAAATCACTTGACACTTTTTTCTGTCAAATATTAGCGAATATTAGTGATTTATATTATTAAAAGTGTGACTTACCTAGTTAATGGCCTAAAGTGGTCATAGAGGCACTTAGGCAGTCGTTAGTATTCAAGCCGTCCTCCAACTTGTTAGGAAAACTTAGGCACATGATGATATAATTGCCCCGTTGGTCTCGCGGTCGCAAATGCTACTACTGAGCTTGGGAGTCTAGGTTTTATTCCCAGGTCGTGCAAAGTAATAATGGGTTTTCCATCCTATTAATATTATAAATGCGAAAGTTTGGATGTATGGATGTTCGTTACTAAATCACACCAGAACGGCTGAACGGATCTGGATGAAATTTGGCATAGAGAATGAAAACATATCCGAAACAGCACATTGGCTACTTGACCTACAAATAAGATACTCATTAAAACACCTTTTTTAAAACAAGCTTTTTTACGTATTCTTCTCAACAAATATTTTCATTTGATACATATATCATGGCAGTGCACAAAAAAATACTAGTCCGCCATTTTGAGCCGTCCGCCAAAATGGATTTACAAAGACGTCACTTAGCTAACCATACATTGTCATCCAAACTAAACGTGTATGCAAAATTTCACCATAATCGGTGAAGGATAACTGCTTTAAAATTCAGTTGCAAGATTAGACCCGAACACACTTACATACATACATACATTGCAAGTTAAATAAAAGCTAGTAAAAAATGTACGGTTCCCATTGAACAACTTTCGACTTTCACACGGAAGAAGCCGCTGGCAGATGCTAGTAAGAAATATCTCAGAAGTGGTTCGGTATTCGAAAATACGTTGTGAGACACCCCTGTGTCTCGAAAAGTACGTAACGCTGTGGTCAGTGTGCTTCGTTCGAGTGTTTTAACGTACTCGATCGTGATAACGTAAACGATCTCTTATTTCAAAATGTGTACAAAAAAGAGAGAGAGAGAGAGTTTCTCCTTACCGTCACCAGACGGCGCTTATCCTTATTAAAGTTATCGCGATCGAGAACGTTAAAATACTCGGCAAAAGCACACAGTTTCAATAAAAATTGAAGTTTACGTTAACGGGAATGAGCGCGAGTAAAAACTCACACTAAGCCCATAGTTCCTGCAGCCTTGTTGCGTAATTGAACTCGGCAAAGCAAAGAGTATGAACAATGGACCAATCACATGCGAGACGAAAGAAGCGATGTGGATTTCCGTCTATGTCATTGGTCGATTTTTCATACTCTCTTTGCTTTGCCGAATTCACTTAGGCAATAAGGCTGCTGAACTCTGTCTGGTCAACCCCGGTCGTTACGGAATGCCGTCCCATCGGAGTCATAGTCCGTCCGAGTAAAAGAACAGAGTGCACCCGCGTTTGCGTACACAGTTGTGTGAAAAAAAGATAGAAAAAGTATTTCTTTATAGGAGAATATTTACAGGTGACTCAAGAGATAAATCAAAATTAAACAATACTAAAAAACCCCGTGCGAGACCAAAAAGGCTCCTATCTCAGCATGTGCAGCCGTATTTAAAAAAATAAAAAAACCTTTCTTACAAAAGGAACTACCGCCTTTTTCTTTTTGGACATCGGTGTCCATAACAAAAAAAAGGTACCTACCAAAGACACCGACTTCCAAAAAGAATGTTATTTTTCACTTTGTCGTGTTCTTATTCGGAAGTCGGTAGTATTGTTTTGTAAAAAGTTTTTTTGTTTTTTTTTATATTTTTAGTTGTAACAAATAGGCAAGTTCTTTAGTTAGGTACTTATAATGTTAGAATAGATTACCCGAATGTCATGAAACTTGAAAAAACCGGTAAAATGATGAGTGTACCAAGGTGAACTTTACACATTTGCGTACTCCTTTAGAGCGTATTGGCGTGATGTTATGATATGAACAATAAACAGACATGCGCTTGCAGCAATCCCAAGAGATTTTTCGACATTTATTGAAGAGTTCTGTTGTATATCTCCGAAGTTCTTCATCAGATCTTCACCAAATTAAAATGGGACCAATTTGAGAACATACTCTTTCAAACAAAAGCAGTATTTCCAAAATCGGTCCACAATTGACGGAGTAATCGGTGAACATGAACAAAAAAGAAACAAATAAAGTCAAACATATAACCTCCTCCTTTTTGGCAAGTCGGTAAAAAAAAACCGCGCTGGTATTCTGCTATCAAATCTCCTGCGTTTTAGGGTTCCGTTCCCAAAGGGTAAAAACGGGACGCTATTACTAAGACGCCGCGATGCGTCTGTCTGTCTGTCTGTCACCAGGCTGTATCTCATGCTAGACACGTGATAGCTAGACAGTTGACATTTTCACAGATAATGTATTTCTGTTGCCGCTATAATAACAAATACTAAAAACAGAATAAAATAAATATTTAAGTGGGTCTCCCATTCAACAAACGTGATAATGGTACGGAACCGTTCGTACGCGAGTCCGACTCGCACTTGGCCGGAGTTTTTTTAGGAATGTATGGTTTGTTTTTTTTTTTTTACTTTTGATGGGTTTGCTCTTGACTCTAGTCTAGGTCAATGACAGAGGCAGAGTCGACGATGGAGTGAGCTTACTCAGAAGAAGCCTGTTCACTCTAACTTTGAAGTTATTCGGGTTAAATGCGTTCGGAAACACAGATTCCATTCCATTTTTCCAGGTTTCTACCAGCTGACAGGAAACTCTCAGGCGTGCCTACAGACTGCCAGCAAATCAACAGCGGCTCTGTTTACGTGCATTGCAAGGCAGGACGCACGCGAAGCGCCACGCTAGTCGGCTGCTACCTCATGATGGTACGTATTATATATAGCCTGTATTATATATTTTAAATGTATGTATCTCCTATATGGATAATTGGGCGCCTAGCCTATGTCTGAACGAATGCGCCAGCATTTTTTTTTTCATTCTTTATTAAACATCTCAGTGGGCACCCTCATGCGAGTCCTACCGTCTCAGACAACGGTTAAAGTAATCTTACTAATAATACTAATATCGCACTAATATTATTACGTTTGTGAGTGTGTGTTTGTATGTTTGTATGTTTGTTACTTGTTCTCGCTCAAACGGCTGGGCCAATTTTGATGAAATTTGTAATGGAGGTAGCCCTGGATTAACACATAGGATACTTTTCATCCCGGGAATATGTTCCCTCAAGATAATTTTCGACATTCACGCAGGCGAAACCGCTGGCAGAAGCTAGTAATATTACAAATGCGAATCTTTGGATGGATATATGTTTGTTACTCAACCACGCCAGGACGGCTGAACAGATCTGGATGAAATTTGTAACCCGGAAAAATTAAAAGTTCCTGTGAGATAATTTGCCACATTCACGTGGGCGAAGCCGCTGCCTGAAGCTCGTTATAAATAAATCCGCACACAAATAAATCATCACCTTTATGCGAATGTCCCATGTTACTTGGGGTCGCCGCAACACGTTTTCTTATTTCATATAATTTCTCTCACAAACCATTCTTAATTTTCTTTAACCTCTCTCTCCATCCATTCACATTTATATTCATAACTCATTCAGTCAGTTTCATGCGTTTCAGCCCGGCAGCCGTATTGCGTAAGTGCGCAAAGAGTTCAAACTCTATCCAACCGACCAAATCGGCCAATCACACAAAACGGAAATCCACATCGCGTCATTCATCTCGCATGTGATTGGTCGATTTGGTCGGTTGGATAGAGTTTGAACACTTTGCGCACTTACGCAATACGGCTGCTGCTCACCACATAACAAGACAAAACCCCTTTCAACTTTTCTGTCAATGGTGCCACTTTCAAACTTTCTCCAATTTAGTCCATTCTGGTCACTCCATACATCTATGTCAACATTCTCGTCTCTACTACAAGAAAACTTTTTTCATCCATCTTCACATTCCAAAATTTCGATTTATACAGTACTAAGTTGAATATTTGTTTGTTATAGAAAAACGGCTGGTCCCCCGCCGAAGCGGTAACATACATGCGGAATCGACGGCCACACGTACTTCTACACACGAAGCAGTGGGAGGCCCTCGACATCTTCCATAGACAACACGTCACGCGGACCAATCAACAGGCGCAGGGATGAGTGTTGCCAGCTCAGAATAACACACAAATACTGACCTCATTTGTTTTTAGTCTAGAGCCCGGTTACTGTGTTCAGTAAGATAATTATATCAATTTATACAACCGGAATAAGCGCTAGGCTTAAAAACAGTTTGTTTTTAATTGTTATGCTATATGGGCCACATTTTTTATAGCTGTGAGTGGCTAAAATAGGTTGAAAGCAATATTTTGAGCATAGGGCCGACATTACACGGCAGGGGCGTACCCATAGTATGGCAGGGTGGGGCAAGTGCCCCACCTCCTAGTCCTCCCACCCTGACTAATAGTATTTTTAAATCTCTTTTCACTGGCTCCTGTATCCTGGATACTAGTTTTTCTACATAAACACTACAAAAGGTCAAAACAAAATTCTTGAAGACTGGGACCAAGAACTTTGGAGTTTGCTACGCTCTCTCTTTCTAAAATTCGTTTCAGCTGTTCTGTGTCCCGGGGTGGTTGACCATATTTGGTTTCACCGTCCTGGGCATCGGACATTGAATTGCCTTACTTTTACCCCACCCTTGTAAGTCGGGCAAAAGTTAGGCAACAGCCCCATTTTTTTAGGCTGCCCGTCAGTACTCTGTACTATCGTTAATATAAAATGTTATACCTTTCTCGAACAAAGTATTGCTATTGAACTTTCAAACAACCTGTACAGTCTGGGTATAGTAGGTTGATCTATAATTTAATATTATTATTTATGTAGTTAGACAAATACATAGTGACAATTTTCACACAAAATAAGTACATATTCGAATTATGGAAAGCTTAGTTAGCATAATTTATTGTTGTTTCAAATAATAAATGTTTTATTGTAATATTAAATAAATTTATTATTTTTATGTGCTTGTTTTATTTTATTGTTACATGCCCCATGTGGAGTATCGCAATTTTATTTAAGTTTTTATACTTTTTGTACACGCAATATCAATAAATCAGAATTTATTTCGGTTTCATAATAGTTTGTTAGTATTGGCCGAGTTGCTTTTCTGGAAGTGTTTTATTTTGATAGATTTTTATATTAGTGAATTTATTTTACACAATTTCAACTACTGTATCATGAAGATAGTACAAGTAAGTTATTTTTCATTCAAACTTCTAATAATGCTCTGAATTTTTTTTCTTTATGTATTTTTTTTACCTATAACAAGCGGGGACCTATAGAAAAATGTAATTCCTGAAAAAGGGGTAATAGAGATGTTTACACGGTAGAAAAATTATAGTTCTATTTATTTAAAAATTTAAAGGCGCGTTATCTGCTGTGATTGGCTGTTGAAAATTCATTTAACCAATCACAGCAGATATCGCGTGCTTGACAGTTTGTCACATTAATTCACCGATAATTTAGAGCTGGGAAACTGGCGGTGAGATTATCAAATTATATTGGACACGTATTTTTTTGCTTTACCAAATCAATATAATACTCGTAGGTTTAGGAGTAAGGGCTTGTGACGTCACTATGTCAGTATAATGTGTTCTAACGGCGTAACACCACAGGATATTTCAACGCATTAGATCGTTGTCACTTTATGTTCTTTACGTCTCAAAAGAAAAATACGTGTCCAATAATTTTTATTAATGTACCTGACGGACAAACCAATTTGCAGTAAACATCCTTATTGTGTTCATCAATATTATGAACAACATACAATTGAACCAACCCTGAAATCAGATAAAAAAATCACAAACACATTTATGTTTGCACACCTCGACTAAATGAACAATGGTGGCGATCACCAAAAAAGTGAAATCCCGCGACTAAAATGAACAGCAGATTTTTTGTCTATCTCTAATGAGTACAATGACTCCTTTTCATGAATTGCGTTGTTTCTCTAAAGGTGGATACAGACATTGCGACACGCGCCGCGCACGCCTCGCAATGCATGCCTTTTGCTCGCAACGCACGTCTTTTGCTTTAATTTGAGTTGTCGTAGCACATGCCTCACCACGAATATGAACGTCCACACATTGCGAAGCATGCGATGAGCGCCATGCGCTGCGCATGCCTCGCAATGTCTGTATCAGCCTTAACACTTCATATCAATTCGTCCACACAATACATATGTCTACATCTTTTTCAGCCCCTAATAAACGCTGCTATAATTTGTGCATACTTCGCAATCATAAAATTGACGCATAGTTCGAATATCTTCGCCGAGCTCGACGCGGTTAGGTACTGTACGGATCAGCGGACGTTGTGCCAGAACACGGGCAGTTTTATACACATTGCCTGTGAATACTATGTAAGTATTACGTAATGTTAAGTATACATTTTTGAGATTGGGAAGGCCATGTGATCCGAATGCCGTATATGCTGTGGCCCCATATATCGCAAGACGCCGCGGCAGACCAAAGGGAAAGTTGCGGAACGCCTAGGATGGCTCCTCGAGAATCGGCGAGATGACGTACAACATCGAGAAAAATTGAAGGAATGCCCCTTCCTCCTCATTTCATCCATTTCTCTCGTTGTTTTCCCTCTGCCCAGAAATGAGCAATCGACCTTTGGCCAGATACTAAACTTTATTATTTAACTCTGCAGGGAAAAGTAGGATCCGCCTGCTCAAAGTTCAAAGACGTTCCGTTAGAAGAAAGTGACGAGGATACAATACTACATCGAATTAACACGTACGTAGTACTAACTCTCTTATATGTACTGCCGACGAGCCCGATGCTAATTTACAGCACATTCCCTGTCTCACTACTGGGGCGGTATTACAAAAATGGAATGATGCATAATATTGAATAGCTCCAATTCTGTCTCGCATTGGAATTGGAATCGGGATTATGTTTCCTGATATTTTTTGGTAGTTCCAATATCTTACTTTACATTACAGTATGAGGTCACAAGCAGCTACTGGGAAGGCCATAGGAAAAGACGAGCAAATGTTGCCACGAGCCTATGGAATGAAGAAAGTAGTAAGTACAGGATTTATATGTGTGGTTGGCAAATTAACTTAGACTGAATTTGCGAACCACACCACATCTAAGTTTTAGAGCATAAGTATTATCATCCTTTATTCAGTAAAGTGTAAAACACATAGGACTATTGTAAAAATTGCAGTTCTGGGACGGCGAGTTGGCTGCTTTCGCAAAGATCATGATAAATCAGTGTATAAATAAACACAGATATAGTTGCGCTGCTACTAGTAAGTAACCAAAAAAAAAATATTTTTCTTGTTTGAGTTCCTCATGGATGTCCTCCCTGGGGTAGGCGGAGGGGTCTGTGGGACTCTTACTGACTAAAACCATCCCGGTGTCGCACACTTGCGTCGGGAATACGGGAGCGTTTGTGACTTCCTCTGCCCCGGACGGGCACTAGCATCCGCAGGCTTCATCCCGTAGTGACGAGGGAGGTGTTACCTCCCACTTTACGTCTGATAGAACACGCGTGTGGAACACCGCGCGCCGCCATCCCGGGTCCTGATTAATGGGGAGGCGATGGATATACCCGAATCCTTCGTCCCTGTACCCTATTAAGGAGGATGGAAGAGGGAGTTGTCTGCCCACCGCTGACCGAGATCGCAGAGTCCTAAGACTGCACTGCCGGCCATTGAACAAACCACGGTCTGCAATGACAAGTCACTACCGAAATGAGAGCTCCAGCGTATGCTGCACCGTACCTATCCTCCGGATAATGGAAGCACTTCCTGCTTATGCGACACAGATACTTCCCCAAGCAGCCGTGCCCAGAGAGCACCTGCGTCGCCTGAAACGTCAAATCTGAACAACCTAACCTTACGTTTAAAATTATTATTATTATGTTCTCGTCTCGGGCCTGTGTCTGTACAGGAGACAGCTTCTCCAAGTCTGTCACGCTCCCTGCTCCAATCCATACATATTCCTTTTTCTTTATTTACGTCCGTTTTTATGTCCTTCTAGGGAATGACTATTTCTGTTACAAAACATTGTTTCCTTTTAAAGAGACCTTCACGAGTCCTCTTATGGCTTACATGTCTACTAATACAACCGGAAGTGCGGCTGAAATAATTGACAAAATATTGTCAAGTTGGGAAGCCGATGCATTTACAACAACCACTGATGAAATATTGCATTCACCAGATTTAAAAGGGTAAGTTGAGCTTTTATGTTAAGGTTTATTCATTCACTAGCTGTGCCCGCGGCTTCGCACCCGTTGACTGCCTATCCTACTCTACTTACCTACCTACCGGTACCTACCTACCTGTACCTACCCTACTTACCTACCTGTACCTACCCTACTTACCTACCTGTAACTACCCTATTTGCCTAGACTTATCTACATTACTTATCTTCTACCTACCTAGATCACGCGTTCGCTGCACTACTACTAATACTATTTACTCTAGGGAGAAGAATATCGACTTCATACAAAAAAAACTTTTTTACAAAAATTACAACCGACTTCCAAACAAAAACACTACAAAGTGAAAAATAACTTCAATTTCGGAAGTCGGTGTTCCTGTTTACGTTTCTTCATTTTTTGACACCGACTTTCGAAATTGAAGTTATTTTTCACTTTGTAGTGTTTTTGTTTGGAAGTCGGTTGTAATTTTTGTAAAAAAGTTTTTTATTTTTCACTTTATAGTTGTGGTACATAATGTACCAGTTCTATAGGCTAGGTACCTACGCGTATAGTGCCCGAAGTGAAGCTAGAATAGATTAACCCAATAACATGAAACTTAAACGAAACCAGTGCAATGAGAGTATACCAGGGTGAACTGTTCACACCTGCGTACCCCTTAAGAACGTACCAGTGTGATGTTATGTTATGAAATGGTGTAAACAATAAACAGACATGCGATTGGATCTATCCAGAGTGATTTGCCGTCATTTATTGAAGAGTTCTGATGTATTTCTCCGAAGTTCTTCATCAGATCTTGATGAAAATTAAATGGGACCACATGACAAGCACCCGCTTTCAAATTAAAAAAGAATCATCAAAATCGGTTCGCCCAATAAAAAGTTTTGAGGTAACAAACATAAAAAAAAAAAAAAATACAGTCGAATTGAAAACCTCCTTCTTTTTGCGAAGTCGGTTAAAAAGTAAGAACACCAGAACATCACACCGAAACGAAAATATAAAAAAAAAATTTTTCAAAAAAATACTACTGATTACCAAATAAAAACACTACAAAGTGAAAAATAACTTTCTTTTTGGATGTCGGTGTCGGTGTTTTTTTGAAAAAAATATTATTTCTTTTTCACTTTTAATAGGCAATTTATTTAGTAATATACCTATAATGCCAGAATAGATTACCCGAATATCATGAAACTTGAACATAACCGGTGAAATGAGGGTGTACCGAGGTGAACAGTACACATCAGCGTACCCCTTTAGAGCGTATTGGCGTGATTTTATGTTATGACATGGTATAAACGATAAACAGACTACTTCTATGGTCATTCTGCCGCGGAAAATCTAAACACCGCCAAGAACAATAGGCGGCTCAGACAACGAGGCGAGTCGCTTCTCTTTCATCGCTTTATATTAAGTCTCTCAAATCCAAAACGGCCTCCCTATCAGCTTGGGCATTTATTCCGCCTCGGCTACAATGACAAAGTTGGCCCACTTTTATCAAACGATGACTTTCAACCCACTTAGGGGGTATAAGGCTGCGTTTCCACAAGAGATGTGCGAGGACGCGTAACGAGGGATGTGTTTGTTAAGAACCAATAGGATCACTTCATTTACCTAGCTTTTCTCAGCGCAACTCTAGTGAGAGTACATACAAAACAAGGGAAGGATGTGTGCGAGGGATTTATGTGAGGAATGTGTTGCGAGGAATGTGCGCTAGGGACGGACGCGAACAGGGTTGTCGTTCTAGCGACTTTGTCTAGCAACAAAAAATATGAGTTAGCGACAAAAAATTATTCAACGACTCCTAGCGACTTTTGAACCATAGGGCAAACCAAGGCTAAAAGCAGCTGGTGGAGATACTAGAGAGGCTTCAACATCTTGACATTTCTTCAAAAAAAAATCTTCCTTTGCGCTGGGATTCCGTGGCCTTGGTTTGCCCTATGGTTCAGAAGTCGTTGAATATTTTTTATTGTCGCTAATCACTCATGAAACCCGCTAGAGCTAGCGACAAAGTCGCTAGAACGGCAACACTGGCGGGCACTCGGGCAGTGTCGCGCACGCTCCACTCACACCAAACCTCATCAGAAACGAGCCAGCTACACATGCTAGCACCACCCATCTGCGCACCGTTTCACAGAGTCGCTACGCATCCTCGCCCCGCTCAGCGTGTGACAAGCTTGAGTCATACATTTTTATCACAGTTTGGGAGCAAAAACCGTAATAAAATGAATGACTCAAGCTTATCACAGAGACCGTGCTCGACCGGCTGGTTCTTAATTCTTTATTGTACACCAAAACAATACATTTACAGAAAGTGAAATTAATATTCATGTACAAGGGCGAGCTTAACTCCAAAATGGAGTTTTCTTCCAGCAAACCTTTGAGTGATAGAGATCATTATAATTGAGGGTAGTAATCCAGTGTACAATTTTGCAGTAAGATTTATTAAATATATAAATATATATATAATTAAATATATAATAATAATACATACATAAAAAAAACTACATTCATAAATACAAATATACATATATATACGTATATATCTACTAATATTATTTATTGCGTTGAAAGAAAATGCTCCTTAATTTTCCTCTTGAAGACATCGAGAGAAGGGCTATCGCGTAGGGAGTGTGGTAGAGAGTTCCAGAGATGCACTGCAGTAACAGAGAAGGAGCCATCATAACGGCTGGAAGTGTGACGCGGAGTTCGAAGAAGAAGCGAAGTGGCTGTGCGACAAGGTTTACCCCTCGGGACGAGGTACTCAAACCGTTCGCGAAGATATTGAGGAGAAGTAGGATTATGCAGGATAGTATAGAGAAGGGATAGGATGTGGGTATCTCGTCGACGCCGAATCGGCAGCCACTTCAATCTGGTCCGAAATTCCGACACATGGTCGTACTTGCGGAGGCCAAAAATAAAGCGGATGCATAAGTTCTGCAGTCGCTCGAGTTTGTTTAGGAGTACCTCCGTTGCATCTAGAAAACAGACATCCGCATAGTCTATTAGCGGCAGAAGAAGAGATTGCGCAAGTGTTACCTTAGTGTGAAATGGTAAGAATTTTTGGAGACGTTTAAGAGACTGAAACGAGTAGAAGTCTTTCTTACTCCCATCAGCAATATGAACTTCCCAGGAGAGGTTAGTGTCAATATGGACGCCCAAGTTTTTCGCGCTTTTGGAGTAATATATGGGCACAGAATTATACATTACTGGCGGGAGGGACTGGGGATCTAATAAATTGAGCATGTATCTGCCACCAATAACGAGCGCTTGAGATTTAGTTGGGTTCAGGAGAAGTCCAAAGGACTTAGCCCACTTGTTGATATTTTCAAGGTCATCATTGATGGCAGCCACAGCCTCAGCGAGTTCACCCACTTTAAAATGGCGATACAACTGCAAGTCGTCTGCATAGAGATGATAGTTAGAAGTTAGGACCCTAGTGATAGAATTTATAAAAATTGAGAAGAGGAGAGAGGACACCACCCTGAGGAACGCCCGCAGCCAAGTCACACCATTCAGAGGAATCCTCATCGGATCGAACAGACTGCGATCGGCCCCGAAGATAAGAATTGAACCACTCAATTACCGGAGCAGAGACATTAAGGGAGGAAAGGATACCTAGGAGAATGTCGAAGTCAACCGAGTTAAAGGCACTGCTGAAGTCCAATAAAACCAATATGGTGAGACATTTATTATCCATAGCTAGCCTTATGTCATCAGTTACTTTGACTAGAGTGGTAACAGTGCTATGGCCAGGTCTGAAACCAGATTGGTAAGGACTCAGCAGGCCATTAGAGGAGAGATAACAGGACAGTTGCTTCTGAACAATACTCTCGAGGACTTTGGAGAGGATCGGGAGGATGGATATTGGACGGAACTGGGATGGTGGCTGGTCTTGCCATATTGCATCTTGCTAGGTACCCAAATTAAATTATCAAATTTAATTTCCTGATACAAAATCCGTCCATAAAATGATGTGATTTTGCCTTTTCAGATTTGTTACTGCCATATTCTAATTTCTAAGGCAATTCATTATTGTGACGGTTTTATTGGCGGAATCAAGTACAACGAAATTTTTGCGTAAGTTCACAATATGCTTAGTGGATGTCTAAATTATTGTTGGCAACGCTGCTGCACAAACTGCCGAAGCAATAGTATAATAGGTACAAACAACCGACCTGTCTTCCGTTGCAACCAATAGGATCAAAGAACTATGACAAAAAATAGGATCAAAGAACTACGATAAATGTACACAGATATGATTCTAAAAGTCATAGGATAAGAGATTCTATGTATGATCCTAGATGATAGTGTAAACACAAGGTTAAATTGATGTCATACAATATTGTCAATTTAACCTCGTGTTAGCAACTAACTCTGAGATTAGTTTTACGTGCATGTGGGCCTTACTCGAATAGGTAGCTAAGGCCGAGTTTCTCAACTCTAAATTATCGCAGAATTAATGTGACAAATTGTCAAACACGCGTTATCTGCTGTAATTGGCTGTTGAAAATTCAGTGAAAAACTTGGCCAAAGTAAATAAAAAAAAAATGTGATGTAGGTATTCTCTCAAATTCAATTTAATGGTTTTTCTTATACAACTAGAGGAGATTCTCAGTTCTACATCAAGATGGTGGTGGGTGACGTCACACACATCGGCTGCGCCACCGGAGTCTATGAACATGAAATAAGTTCCTTTGCTGTTAAGCCTAGCGATAAAATCAGATTGGTGAGTACCATCCATAATACGTGTCCATTTCATTAATCTTTATCATCATCATCTCCCTGCCCTTTTTCCATGGTCAAGGGTCAGCCAACACGTTTTCTTCTTCCCTTCTCCAATATTGTGCAGCATCCGATGCCATCCAAGATACGGTCTCCCGAAATGTGAAATAAAATGTTTCCTGAACTTGTGCCGTCACCTAAGTCCTTCAAATTCCGATTTGAAGGAAACACGCGTTATCTGCTGTGATTGGTTGAATGAATTTCCAACAGCCAATAACAACAGATAACGCGTGCTTGACAATTTGACACATTAATTCTGCGAGATTTGAGCTGAGAAACTCGGCGTTAAGTGTGATCCGCACAGCAACGCTGATTGGTTGCAGAATTAGTACGAGTACCTACATAATATGTACGTGCCTACCCAGACGAGTTTCTTGAGGCTCTACTAGTCTATGTATCTTCTACAAAAGAGAAACTATGTATGTATGTTCCTTATAGACTCCGAAACGGCCGTACCGACTTTAATGAAATTTGGCATGGAGATAGTTTGAGACCCTGGGAAGGACATAGGATAGTTTGTATTCACTGGGGATGATAAAACACTTTTTACGCGGGCGAAAAACTGCTAAAAATTTCAGATCGCGACCATAGACGACCAGTCTTACGAACCTAACAATAAAAGTTTTGCTTTTCAGTCTGGCCACATGATATGCTACTTATCACACTATTCAAGGCTAGATACGCCCGTCTATAATACGAAAGAGCCAGTTCACGGGACTGGGTGGACTAAATGCGGCTGTTCTCCATTGTATAGCGAAACTGAGGCCTGCCTTTGCGTATACCATAAAATAGAACCAAAAACAAAAGCAGTAATAAATACTAGTACCACAAGTAAGTCACACGGTTTGGCGGAATTCTATCAATCAACCATAGAATTAAATACCTAGTAAAGATACGGTCGTCTGAACGTACGCATACCTACACCATACAAAATAAACGGCAACCACTGCCGAAGATAGATGACCGCATGGCGCGAGTTTGCTTTTGTCTAATTTGTTCAAATTGCGGCGATAGAAAACACACACGGTCCACCCTGTCCTATCGCCTATCGCAGTACACTGCAGGACATAGTCTTCTACCAAACTATGACAAAAGACACGGTACTCCGCCTTTCGCATTCTTCTGTCCCGAATATACCAGCTATCTTAGCTTGTTAGCTGGGGGACGTCCGCGTCCCTAGCTACGCTTGCCGACATGCGGTCTCCAATCTAGGACTCGTCTGCTCCAGGTATGTCTGACGTAAGGCCTATATCCAACTGTGGACTGGGAGAAGCTGATTTGACTGATAATGCCCTTGAGGTACCAATCATAATATCTACCTACCATATTTCCATTAAAAAAATCAGTAGCTCGGTTTAAAACGATATTCTTTTTATTTACAGCCTCTTCAACTACAGCGTATTATGATAATATAGAAAAATATATGCAGCAAGTGTATAATATGGGTATGGTACAATGCCTTAATAGGTATAATTTACATTGTTAATTTAATGAAAATTTTAAAACTGCTTACGTAAATCTACCTAATCAAAAGTCATTTAATGTGAGGCCAAACGAACGTAATTTTGTCAGTTGTGAGTCGCGTAAAATGCGTCGCGGAATTTACGTTTAACTGAAATTCGGTTAGGCTGCCAGACGGACGGACGTAATTTCAGTTGCTATTCTACTTTTCTACGGAGCGCTGACGCTTGCCTCGCTCCCCTCGAGCGCAATTCTGTTGAAATAATGTGTGTGAGTCAGCAGACAACTCATTTTGCGTCGCCGTGTCACAAACAGAGGCCTTAAGGTCGATTCACACATATCAGTGAACCCACAGTTCCGGCACAGTACCGTTACAGTTCCGTATCCGTGCTACAGTGGTGCGTCAGTGCTTCAATTCACACATATCAAGCACAGTACAGATCTCTGCGGGTCTTCGTGCACGACGTTCCCTTCAGACTAGCGTTGACGTCGATTGTTTTGATGGCACTCTTCAATAACACAGAATTAGCTATGATAGCCATTGCTTTAGACAAAGAAGAAGAAGAGAATCGAGGAAAAAAAAGAAAATGGGTATTTGTATTTTGGCAAATTGTTTTTGTATCTTGTATCCATATACTTTGCATGAGATAAATCATACAAAACAGTATTCTCACGAACTAATTCAATCAACACCTCGTCCTCCATTTTGTTTTCGATGCAGCGGCGTCAGTGATCCGTGATAAAATATCGTCGTCGCCGATCACGTCCGTGATGGCCGGTGCCGGCACTGACACTGACGGTACTGAGACGACACTAACACTGACAAGTGTGAATACATCCATAGAGAATGTTTGAAAGAATAATTATCACTGATGCGGTACTGTGCCGGAACTGTGGGCTCACTGATATGTGTGAATCGACCTTTAGTGCGAGTTTTTACTCACGCACAATCGCGTTAACATAAACATCAATTTGTATTGAAACTGGATAAGCGCCGTCTGGTGGCGGTAAGGAGAAACCTCTTTTTTGTATACATTATGACGTAAGAGATCGTTTACGTTATCACGAGTGAGTATGTTAAAAAACTCGGAATAAGCACACTGGACTTTAGTTTGAAACCGAATGCAGCGTAAATGCCGCGACTCTCAAAATTAAGTACGTTTGGCCTCATCCTTATTCTAATTACGCTGTGAGCCAGCGTTTTTCGAACGTCAGAGTTCTACATAAAGACAGTCTCCCAAAACACCCGACCGTCACCACTTCCCCGTGTGTTTTAACTAGGAAAAAAAAGTGGCGCAACTCCACGCTCAAGAGTAGTAACTTCTCTAATCCGTGCTCAAGATCACATATTTACTGGTTAGGACTTACCTCACTCACACTTACTTAAGTAAGCGTTTATAGGTAAATAGAGATAAATTGATTTTAAAGCGAATTTGTATTAAAACTGCCCTAAAAAATAATTAAATTTAAACTATCAAGTCTGGCATAGAGTTTGTTGTTCCAGAATTTTGCTTATATCTTGTATTCTAAATTCAAATTAAGTTTGACATTTGTCCGCTATAAATACGAGACTTGTCGACGACGCTTGACTGTTTTCAGGGCCTGCAGAGAAAATCCAGCTATTGGATGCTACAACGGACCTAAAGTTAAAAATGACGAAGCAACCGCAGCTGGAAGAAACACCAAATGAAAAGCCGGAATTTAGGCAGCAGCAAAAGCTCGAATGGTCACCAAAAGAAACACTAGCACCTCATATGCAGCAAATGCTGGAACCCCAAATACAGAAAAATCTGAAGGAAACCCAGTCAGTCCAGCAAGGAATAGGCGTTGGGAATCCAACACCGTGCACCGGTGGGGGACGCTGGGAACCTAAAATTATAATGCTGCCAATATTAACCATTGAGGATGATCTCAAGCTTTTCAATCGTAGAAGGAGTCGAGGATTCAGAGGATATTTTCGCAGGTAGATAGATAAATAGAATAGACATTATTGTACACCAAATAAGTCACACAAATCTTTTACAAAATAATAATTTTACGGGTACACTTGCAGTCAGTCTCTAGCTTAGGTAATCTGTTTGTTTGGATATATGGCACCCAACTCATAGGTAGAACCTGGATGAGGCTAGCACAGGAACGTGGGGATTGGCACAAGAAAAGATAGCCTACCTTCAGCAATGGGTAAAGTCAGGTTGTGGATGACGATGATGAATCTCATAATCACACCCTAACTACGCAGACGACACAAACTACCTAACTATGCAGACGATTTATACTCGTAATATTGCACAAACTTAGGTGCCCTCTCTCTTCCCCAAACTCTCATTATCCGACAGGACGGAAAGAATGCACACACGGCTTCAAGAATAACACGAGTATGTAATGAGCGTAGCAGGTGGCTTTCTGTAATTGTGCCTTCCTCCATGGGAAAAAGATCTTATTTTTTCTCAAACATGTTTGGAAATTTGAGCATTATTTTGATAACCTTCTTCGAGATAAATCGAAATGGCTGTAGTGGCCAAATACATGCGAACAGCGGCCGGCAAAAGTTGTATGAAAATCCATATCTGTCGTGGTTTAGCGGCCAAATAAATTACACAGTTAACTCATATCTGTCGTGTAATTAAAAAAATAGAACGATCTTTTATTCCGAAACGTGGCAACCAAGGAGGTAACTTATCAAAGGTTTTATTTAAATTTCGAACTGGCTAGCAAATAGAAAGCTGTTTATTGAAAAAAAAACAAATGAACACTAACGAGAATTTTTTTTATTGCTCGTTGTTCGTCATTAATTTTGAAAAGTAATTGTATTTGACAATAGTACATTCATCCCCATCAGCCGGATGGGGCGGTGCAAAAAGCGCGGGCCAGCAAAGAAAAATAATTACGTTGTAATTACATAATATATCAAAACTCCATACAAAAGTAATTTCGTAACTGATATTATATAATATTGTTTTTTTTTTAATTTTTATTTTATATATGTTCATATTTCGAAACGAATTTCTTAGGCAATGTATTACATAATAGACAAGCTAGTGGAAAATAGTTATTTATGCTACAAATGCGGAAGGTAGGTGATTCCCGATGAGTACGTACGAGTATCATACAACATTTTACTATGTATTGTGCGAGGAAATAAAAAATATACCTACCTATCTGAACCAAGCAAGAAATTAATAAAATGGCGGGCTTATTCAAGCGCGCTCAGCATATCCACAGATTAATAGTTCTTCGGACATATCTACTGCGCATGTACAAATAGCTGTCACGTCGTAACGCAAAAGGGCACGAGCAAAATTTACGTTCTTCCAAACATATTTAATGAATATTTAAAATTAATTTATTGATTAAATCTAAATCTAGAGTAATTAAAATCGCCTTTAATAAAGTATTAGTTATATTTTACCTTTTATATGAATGATAATCTGTACTTAACTAATTTGTTGAACTATTCTCAAATAATAAAAACTCTGCGTCTGGCTGACGACAGACCTAAAAATTAAAAAAATACAAATAAGTAAAAAGCACTAGTGAAAAAAAGCACTTTCCGCAAATTTTGGCTGCTTGGAAAACGCTCTTTTTTCTCTTTTTTAGAGGACATTGTAAAATGTGTTTTAGGTACAACTTAGTTTTGATGGTCTTACGTATGTGTGCCTCGGCTTCGTCTCGGCCCACATTAACTCGTTCGTCCATCGACGCCTCTTTTATAATGTAGGTACTACATGTATATGTGTAGCACTATTCGCTTAATTTATTTTTTCAGATCTGGCAGCAATAGTTCGGTACTGACCACAAAGGCCATTGATGATTTTAATTTTACTGTTGATAATATTGAAGAGGTAACTATCTTCTTACATCTACCACCTAAATCTGTCTCTTTCATCCAGATTTGGTATTCCCCTACACAATAAACTTTGTTCTAGCTATCAAATAATATGAGCTTACGGTCAAAAGTACTGGAAACCATGAGGAACGTCAGACAAAAACAAGCGGGGGACGTCTTCAGTAAAGAAAAAAAGGAACCTAAGCTAATTATAGGACGTAGTTCCGTGGAACCCATCGAACGCAGGGAAACCACCAAACGTAGTGTGGAACCCACCAAACCCACTGTGAAACCCACCAAATTTATAGAGCCCAACGATCGAATTACAAACAAACGAGCTCACGGCGAACCTACTGAAAAACCTAAAAAGTCAGTATTTAACCTTTTGGAGCTTTTAGAAGAACAAGGAAAAATTGTGGAACCCCTACAAAGTATTACGGAACACAGCCATCCAATATCAAACAAACCATCTCGCGACGATGGTAAAGAGAAGGCTAGGAGGAAAGTAATGCATCTCCTAAACCTTTTGGAAAGAAAAGGGAATCAAGCTCTGCTTAGTAGCCGGGAATTTATAGATTTCGATGCAAAAATGAGAAAGATTTATAAGAGTGTGATAAACACAACACGCGAAGGCAATTTAATCAAGTCGCCCTTATAAGTGATATTTCTTCGGAATCGGGACGTACTATTCATTTTAACTAACTTAAAATTTTGATTTTAAGTAGTTAGCTATTATTTTTCCCAAAATGAGGTTCTCCACTCCACCCATTAGACTAATAGATATATATGTATTGTTTTAACTGAAATGGTTTTCATAATTCTTCTGATTGGAATTGAGTCCTTATCAGGTGTGCTTACTGTAGTCTTTGGTTCTTTCACAATTTATCATCAAACTTATTATTTTTTGGCTAAAGGATTCTTAAGACCGTGCTAGACACACCAGAGGGCTAATTTTATAGTTATAAGATTTTTTTAAGATGAAACTTGTCACTCTTGAAAAATATCAGTTTTTTTAAGAAAGATTTTATTTTTAATCGACTTCCCAAATACAAGGAGATTTTCAATTCGGAAGCATTTATTTATATATATGTTACGGCTAATACCCGAGGTGCGGCTACACCTGGTATTAGCCGGCTACACCTAGTTTTAGCCGGTTAGAACTAGGTGTAGCCACGCAACATAGTCGACGGAGCCCCGCTGCGGGGCTCCTATTTCCGTCCGCAGGGTCTAAAGTAACCGAACCTAACCTGTCCGTGTCGGGGTGCCCTAAGCTCCAACCGGCTAATACACACCTAGTTCTAACCGGCTAAAACTAGGTGTAGCCGCACTTCGGGTATTAGCCGTAACATATATATATATTATTATTATACATAGGCTCGCGCTTGACCACTATCTCACCAGATGGTAAGCGATGATGTGGTCGACGGTGCAGCACGCTTGCCTAGAAGTAGCCTATTCACTCTTGACTTTACGACCCCGTTGTTGTAGCTATTGGGAAACACCGATAATGAGGAGCTATAAATGAGTTATTTTTTTTTCTTTTGATACAGTTGAGTTTGATTTCAAAGATGATTGATATTGACTGTTAAGTTTAGTTCTTTAATCTTATTAATGTTATAAATGTACATGGATCTGTGAGCTGTAGACCTCGCGAGTCTGTTTGTTTTTTCTTGACGATTCAGTTTTCAAAAATCATATAATTATCAAACCTGATCTGCCCACAAAATTTCACGACTATCAGTTGAGAAATGTGACCTGCAGAGAGTAACAGACATACGAAAGCATTTTTGTCCAAGCTGAAACAGAGACGCTTCGCTCGCGTGGGGGTATGTTTACTATTTATTCAACAAAGATAATTATACAAATAATGAGAATGTACGGCTAGGAGTTTGTACACATAGGATTTTCTGTATCCGAACTAGGCGACGATTCATGTAAGTTTGTATGTAAAAGCCAGTAATAAAAATCATTTTTCAACTATCATTTATTCTAACAAATAAATTAAATCCCCACCAGTAGGCGCATAATTATAAAATGTAAAAGAACAAATGATTTAACGGTAAGCAATAAAAAATATCTTGTTAAAACGAAATTTCTTGTGCATTTAAGTACCTACCAATGTCGTTATATTCGCAGACTACCCTACAATTACGAACTGTGCAAATATTGAATTAATGATCAAATATTCATTTGTAAGAAAACTTTTATTTAAATGAAAGATCAAATTGTGTAGTTGTAAGCAGTTTTCATAATCGCTGGGCAGTCAGCGCGACCTTGTTTCATCGCCGAAAAAAATATTTGCGAGCAATCTCTATAATATCGTTGATACAGGCAGAAACGTCTGACACTGACAGTGACACATCAAGCTTCAGAAAGTGACACACAGATGAGTGATGTACACAACGCTCTACAAACTTTCGAAAACTCGATGTGTCAAAATCTGTTTCTTTACAATAATACTATGAATCCCTATACTAACGTTATTAATGTTATTATCCATACAAATGTAACTGAGCTTATGACTTTTGGCGGTCAGCCGCCTTGATAGCCCAGATCTGCCTGATCATGTTGCCGATGCCGACGTCGTGGCTGATGATGTAGAACAGCCCGCCGAGGGTTGCGATGGATAGGAGGTACACGAGCCCGAGGGCAATTTTAGGTAGAATGGGGCCTACAACGCTGGCGCGGACGTAATCTATGGCGATTGCTTCCAGTCCCCTGCAAGAGAAATAAACACAATCAATAAACCCTTACTCTAAGCTTATCTTGGACATCACAGTTGAGAAGTGAAGTACAACGTCGTGAGGAAACCAGACTTATATAGCTAATGTAAGTCTGAAATTGCCAAGTCAGAGGCATGTGGGGTACCCAGAGGCACATTAACCTTCTGACACAACAGGTGGCCACATCCTCACACGAAAAGAAGAAGATTAAACCCTTAAGTTTTCTGGAAAATTCACGCCACCAGTTGGCGCCAGTTCGGCGAGATGGTTCTCCACTTGGTAACTTATAACATCAACATGACATTGACGTCCAATTTGACTAATGTCAAAAAATAATCGATTTGACAGATGCCTAGACTTGACGTCTCAGTGCTGCCACCTAGTGCACATCATGTCAGAATCATTGTCAATACCTGTAATAAGTCCTACTATATTTGTTATTATTCTGAAAAGTGGAAGTCTGTTAATCAATCAGACCTCATGGGATTTGGGTCAAATATGGAACACAAGTAGACCATGGCCTGGGTTAGGAGTTCGGAAAAAGGATACTTTATATCTCAGCAGTAAGCTCCTGTCGGACAACTTTCAAACCGCTCTGGCGGCTTTAAATGCAATGCTAAAATCCTCATTGATCACTACATCAATATAATAAAGCCCTGTGTTTTACTCCTACGTCAGGTATTGATAATAGGCGTTTCCATTTCGGATTTCTGAGTAGCAGCCTGGAGTCTCGATTTGTGTCCAGTTCATGACAACAGGGTCACATTTTACAAGGCTATCTGTATAACTCTCAGAATATCTGTACCTACTATACGCCTCTGCCTACCCCTTAGGGGAATACAGGCGTGTGTATACTCTATACCACTACAAAAAACCGACAAAAAAAATAACCTTGATCTATGAGCATTTCTTGCCCCCCCGTCCGCGCTTCTTCGAGTATTTAGGCCTTCTCATGTTCCTCCAAATCCTCCAGAAGGCTCTGCATAGGCCTATATCATTGAAGACCAGGTAGAACAGGCCACCAAGCATGCTCACGGATAAAAAGTAGATGCATCCGATTGCTACCTTAGGGATGAAGGGCCCGAATAGGAGCACTCGAATATACTCCAGAACCATAGCTTCCATGCCCCTGGGGAGAGGGAAAAATGGATAGGAACAGGATGGGAACGGTAGCACAGGACTTCAGGTATGATAGGCCGTGCCTGTATTCTCTGCGGGAGTAAGCAGAGATGCAAACATCAAGTGCATAAAGGTATGTTTTTTGACGAGGAATGTGACAGGTCTATACAAATCAGCTTTTTATTAATATCCTTAAATATAACCCGCAGAATTTCAAAATGTTCTTACTTTTACACCAAATTGCAATATTGTTTTCCGTCGCATGTATGTTGATCGTAATTTTGCTGCAAGATCAATAATTTATTCTAATCTTTGTTTGCAGCAAATTAATTTCGTTAGCTGGTATATTGAGGTTTAAATTTTTTATCATAGTTTAGTATAGTAGTTATGCAATGGTCATATAATAGGGGTTATTAAAACACGAGCGTGGGGTGTTCACTCATACAGTTGAAATAAAACAAAAGTGGAAACGGCAAAATGTGTTATGGCGGGCAATTTAGATTTTCATTGCGTATGACTGCGCAGCGCGCGCCTCCATAGACAATGACACTACTTTTCTACATTAAGTCAATGAGCCCTTTGCCAATAAATTAAAAAGTAAAAGTGTGCTATAACAATTAAAAGTTATTTTATGATGCAGTTGTTTGAAATACCTATCCACGAATATAAAGTACGTGTTTATACAATATTTTTTTAATTCATATTTGGTACATTAAGTTAATAATAATAATAATAATCTTTATTACACAAGAAAGTGGTTACATTTGTGTGAAGTCCCTGACTCCTGTGCTAGGTTATAGACCTGTGTTACAAGAGCCAGTTGTGAGTGTAGATAAATTATTTTTATAATCTTTTGCTGTTTCTGTCATAGGAAAAAAAGCGGGAGTTGTTGTGATAAAGTACAACTATTTCCTTAATGTCCATCGGCAGACTTCGTGTTTCGTCAGTCGTCGGATTTCTATCAGTTGCCCTTTGCATTTGGTCTGCAGACTAAAGTATAAAGAGTTGTTAATACTCTTTTATACATAAAGTAATTTATTTAAAAAATGGGAAATAAGCTGCTATTTTTACCTGATTGCCGAAGGAAGAATGTGTTTATCAGTCTATGTATGTAAGTATGTATGTATGTTCCTATGTGGCGTTCTAGAGAACAAACGCGTTGGCCGATTTTGATGGTTCTTACGTCAATCGTTTCGTCTTAACCCTGCGACTGTCACTGGTTACATTAAAATTGGAAAATGGGAAATGGTGGATATTGGGTGATTTGGTCTGCAGACTAAAGTATAAAGAGTTGTTAATACTCTTTTATACATAAAGTAATTTATTTAAAAAATGGGAAATAAGCTGCTATTTTTACCTGATTGCCGAAGGAAGAATGTGTTTATCAGTCTATGTATGTAAGTATGTATGTATGTTCCTATGTGGCGTTCTAGAGAACAAACGCGTTGGCCGATTTTGATGGTTCTTACGTCAATCGTTTCGTCTTAACCCTGCGACTGTCACTGGTTACATTAAAATTGGAAAATGGGAAATGGTGGATATTGGGTGCCATATTGTGAGGGCCCAATGTTTTTTCTTCGAAACCTTCGACATCGTGTGGGGTATCAAAATAAAGGGTTTTAAGAAGTGATTTCAAAAATATATAATACTTATATGTTAAATGTACCTAATTCTAAAAAAAAAAATACTAAAAAGTTATAAATAAAAAAAGTTACTTAATTCAAAAAATCAAAAAGCTCGACTGCTTGAAAAGCGAACTAAAAAGACGTAAACAAGGAGAAAATCATGATGTGCAGTCGGAGGATACATATTCGCGAGCTGACTGACCAAAACCAGATGTATGCTCCGACTGCACAGCATGATTTTCTTGATTGTTTTTTTTTTTAGTTCGCTTTTCAAGCAGTAGGGATTTCGATTTTTTGAATTAACTTTTTTTATTAAAGCTCTATAATACACGAATAATGTATAATGTACACGTATAATGTAATTTTTATACACGATAAATCTAATAATTGATGGACATGTAAATTAGCATTCGTTTGTATTCGGAAATAAGATGTCTGCCGAGGGACATTAAGAAAATAGTTGTACTATACGTATTTTATCCGCACGCAAATTTGATCAACATACACGCTGCAATTGGCATAAGGCTTCAGAAATTTGAACTTCAATGACCACCTTGACAAATCACACTGAAGCAAAAAATTAATCTGTATGCTTACCAGAAAGAATGAGCTGTGATGAGGATAGCGAGGGCCGCGTCGAAAAGCTTGTTCGGCAGAATTAGGCCGAGAGGTACCAAGGGCACCAGGAGGACCGCCACTCCCTTCTCAACGAGCCACAGTTTGGAGTGGTCGTGAGGCTTGCCTGCCATCACTGGCGTCGTACGAAGTGAACGCACCTGGAAATACCATACATATTTTTTTCTAGTAATGTAGACACATAACCAGCGTGCGTGTTTGACGAGATAGGTACATGAAAGTAAATGAAGCAAAACTTTTTTTACAAAAAAATAAACCGACTATAAAAGCAAAACACTAAAAAGTGCAAAATAACTTTCGTTTTGGTAGTCGGGTGTTGAAAAATGATAAAAACATGAGGTTATCATGCGTTCGGAAGTCGGTGTCCAATACAACCAAACTTATACAGGGTGTTTGGAAGGGAGCTGTACATACGCCTAGGGTAGAAACTAGGGATAGTCTGCTACCTACCCCCGCCCATTATATTGACCTTGGCCTCAAGGTTTTTTTTTAATTTATTTTTATTTTTTATTTGACTTTTTTGTGATTTTTTGACTAAAACTACCTGTAGCTCAAAATCTATCCATGGGACCGGTCGGCTAATGGTCTTGTTTTAATCGTTAGAGTCTTAGGGTCCTGCAAAAAATTATTTTACACCAGAAAATTGTGGAGAAGAAAAGTTATGGGGCCTGAAGTACCATAGTAAGGTAAAGAAATAATTTTAAGGGCAACTTTCTATGGGGTTTAAAAAAAACTAACAGGGTTGGAGTTCTTCTGATTTTTTTAAAACATCCTCAGTCCATGCCCTTTCTAACGATATGCTAAAAGTGTATTTATCACTTTTAGTTTTAAAGTTATTAATTAATTTCCGCAACTAGGGCACTTTTACCACCACGAGTCGACATTTGTAAGACAAATGTAATTTCCAGAATTTAAACCAGTTTGGCCTACAGTTGGCAAATTTGTTGTCTCACTCTTACACGAGAGCAACATGTAAGAGACAAAACATGTCATGTCATGTCTCTTTCGCTCTTGGGTCGACGGGGCCGGGCAGGTAACTCGTTGGGGTCTTTGTTAGTCAGTCGAGATTTACCCATCTTAGCTAACTTACGTACTTGCCGTTACGACGCTCCACTGTTTTCGTTAATTTTGTTGAGTTTGTTATTACTTCGTTTTTGTTAAGTTTTGTTATTTGTTACCTTGTTGTTGGCAAAATGGCTGGATTTACCAGTGAAGAGTACACCGACATGCTGGTGGTGTATGGAATGGCTGATTGCAATGGGCGCGAGGCACGGAGGATTTATCAAGAACGGTATCCTAACCGGCGAGTGCCTAACCACCAAACGTTTGGCTCAACTTATCGGCGTCTGCGAGAAACCGGAAATTTAAATTTCCGGGAACCAGCCGTGAACAGATTTCAACCAAATTTGGCTGCGGAAGAACGCATATTGGCTGAATTTGAGGAAGATCCGACCAGAAGCGTAAGAACCGTAGCCCGGACGCTTGGTTTAAGCGTGTGGAAAGTCTGGTCGGTTCTTCGCGAAAATGGACGTCATCCTTTCCACTACACCCCTGTTCAAGGTAATTTTTTACATAAAGTTTTTGTTTTTAGCTCTTATGTAATGAACTAGCATGTGAATTTCATAGGCAATTTTTAAATTAACATGAGCATGTGTGTGAGAGAGAGAGAAATGGAAAGACAGAGATAGCAATCAATGTTACATAGCTACTAATTCATAAGGAAACCGCTAACGTTGATATTTTTATTGTTTTAGGCTTAGAGGATAACGACTATGCAAGAAGGGTGGAGTTTTGCCGCCACTTGCTCCATACGGACGTGGAAGATATTAATTTTTTACGGAGTATTCTCTGGACTGACGAGTCCAAGTTTGACAAGGAAGGAATTGTAAATTACCACAATCTCCATCACTGGGCACCCAGAGATCAAAACCCGAGAGTCAAGAGGCACAGAGGTTTTCAACGAAGGTTCTCCGTGAACGTATGGGCAGGCGTCATCGGTAATCGGTTGATAGGGCCGCACTTTTTGCCAGACAACCTAAACGGGCAAAACTACTTAGATTTCCTCGAAAACGATTTGCCTGATTTAGCGGAAGAAGTGTTTGACGAAGATCGGCCCATAGTCTTCCAGCACGACGGCTGTCCTGCTCATTGGAGCCTAGCAGTGAGGGAGCTTCTGGACAACTGCTTTCCTAATTCTTGGATTGGTCGGGGTGGGCCAATTCCCTGGCCCCCAAGGTCGCCTGACCTTACCCCACTCGACTTCTACGTCTGGGGAAGGGCGAAAGAGTTGGTGTACGCAGAAGAAGTACCAACAAGGGAGGTTCTAATTAACAGGATCCACGCCGCATTCGATACAATGCGCGAGGAACTGCTGCTTAGAACGGTGACCGTGGAGATGAGGAAGAGGTGCCGAGCATGTTTACAGGTCAATGGTCATCAATTTGAACAAAATTTGTAATTAATTAAAATTAGTAATTAATTAAAATTTGTAATTTAATGACATTAGTCATTACCAAATTTTTTGTTTCATTTGCCATCCTTTTACGATCGAACACATTTAATTTTCATTAGTTGAAATTTTTGCTTGAAGTGCCCTAGTTGCGGAAATTAATTAATAACTTTAAAACTAAAAGTGATAATTACACTTTTAGCATATCGTTAGAAAGGGCATGGACTGAGGATGTTTTAAAAAAATCAGAAGATTCCAACCCTGTTAGTTTTTTTTTAAACCCCATAGAAAGTTGCCCTTAAAATTATTTCTTTACCTTACTACGGTACTTCAGGCCCCATAACTTTTCTTCTCCACAATTTTCTGGTGTAAAATAATTTTTTGCAGGACCCTAAGACTCTAACGATTAAAACAAGACCATTAGCCGACCGGTCCCATGGATAGATTTTGAGCTACAGGTAGTTTTAGTCAAAAAATCATAAAAAAGTCAAATAAAAAATAATAATAAATTAAAAAAAAACCTTGAGGCCAAGGTCAATATAATGGGCGGGGGTAGGTAGCAGACTATCCCTAGTTTCTACCCTAGGCGTATGTACAGCTCCCTTCCAAACACCCTGTATAATTACATTGTTGGTGCACATTACAGTAACAAAGGCGGGTATGTTTGGTTGCCCGGGTATTATTCGCACTGTCCTTACTAGTTTAAACTGTCTCACGGTAGGACAAAAATGGTCTAAATGGTACCAACGATCTGATGATGAAGCCGGAAGGTAGGCACTGGAACTCCAAATTAAAACAATGGATCCTAGTCGTGTTTGGGCTTAATGGAATGGTAATGAGATTTACTTTGACTATAAATGTTATTTGGAGGTACCTACCAAAACTAAAAAGAGATAAAAAAAAACTTTTTAACAAAAAAAACAAACCGACTACCAAAACAACACACTACTAAAGCAAACAATTACTTTATTTTCCGAAGTCGGTGTCATAAACAGAAAACAATAGGTACCAAAGACATAGCCATAGCCCATCTGGGCATGGTCGCATTCCAGCGAGGTTCACAGTTATTTTGAATGTGTAGTACAGCGACACGATCAGCACGATCACGATCGCAACAGCCGCGGTGTAGTGTATTTATCTCACTCGCACGTTCGCTTAGTCATCCCCACTTTCCCCCACACAGAAAGACACAATCTCGTGCTAGAGATGTTATATTAGGGTCATTTTTAGGTAATCCTATTATTGAATATATCAGTTAACGCATATTAGGATACCATACCTATTACTGGATATTAGTCAAATATTAGTGAACCGATTCATTATAGCTACTCAATCTAATATGCATATCTGCGTAGTATCGGTAATAGTCTCCATAATAATTAATATGAAATACGAGATTCTACACGTTTATTATTCACGTATTACTATGAAAGAAGTGAACGGTGATTAAATTTTTCTTCATACTTTAAACAGCCTTAGGACTGTCAACGTTGATTATGTTGGCGTATTTAAAAAGTTAATCACCTATGTAAAATAATCGGAATCGGCGCTATCATCAATCGCCGCGATCAGTTGCCTCGCTATTACGCGACCCTATTATTTGACTAATACCTGGTAACCTATTATTCTATATTCGCATATCCTAATATGAATATACGTGGCTTGTATTATGATAGCTGTACCTATTACGAATATATTAGTCACACCTCTATCTCGTGCGCACACCGCGTCATTAATACGAGAGCCGTTGGCCAGTGTAGACGTGTTGAAGTGTGGTCATTTAATGCGTGTACGAGCCTGTGGATTACCCCACAAAAGAACCGGTCACTACACGCGGCAATGGCGGATGGTTTGACTAGAACGAGTAAGCGCCGCATATTAAACCGCTCCTACGTAAGCAATTCGTGATTTCTTATGAACATTACCACAGATGAACAAAAATGAATCCGATTTTTACTTTAATAATCAGAAATACGAATTGGATACCAGTAAGTGCTATCTGATGGTAGAAAATAGTGCCAACTTACAGAGTTAATGATCGGCGTGCTGGTGGTCAGTTCCTTGAAGAGGTGTGTGCTAGCAGGCAGCATGCTAGCCACAGGTCGCTGCAGGGAGCTCTGTGTTGCCAGCTTCCTCATTTGTTGCGAAAACGCCAGATTTCTGCATGCTACAATCGAAATCATGCTTTTTGTTATTCAAAGAATAGGTAATTGTTTATGTAAGAGTATATTAATCATCTTCGCAAGGCTAACGCTAAGGCTATCGACGTAGTTGAGTACTGGTCGAAGAAAATTTAAATCAAGAAAATGGAACTATTGATATGAAGAAGAAGAAAGTAATTTACTTAATTAAAAAACCGGCCAAATGCGAGTCGGAGTCGCGCACGAAGGGTTCCATACTGTTATGGCAAAATATGTTGTATGGGAGACCTACCTAAATATTTATTTTATTCTGTAGTTTTAGCGGCAACAGAAATACATCATCCGTAAAAAATTCAACTGTCTCGCTATCACGGTTCATGAGATACAACCTGGTGACAGACAGACAGACGGACAGTGGAGTCTTAGTAATAGGGTCCCGTTTTTACCCTTTGGATATGGAACCCTAAAAATCAATGACTGGATGTAGGAAGTAATCTAATTTGAATCAATGAAAGTTCTGATCCTATTAGGAAATTCTTTTACTGCTAAAAAGCTATACAATGGTGGAGTGCCACAGGCTACTTTTTATCTGAAATAATGTTGTAATGTAATGTTTCTAGTGGGGTGAGCGAAAGCAGTAATGTAGCTAGTTCTTTTATATAGATTTATCTTATCCTCTTGAAGAAGATCCTGTAGCAGGTCTTCTAAAAGAATTTCTTCTGTATGAACAATAGAAGACATAAAATGCTAATCACATTCTAATTTCATGTAATCATAACAAAAAGGTTCTTAATTACTTTTTAATATTCTAAATCTTATCAACCCGATATTGCATATATGTGACACAATTTAAATACCTTTCTTGTTGTTTACCTTACCTTACTGCTCAAAGAACACTAGTTTGAAACCAGTTAAAATAAACGTCAATGAGTAACAGGTTTAGAATTAGCAAAATATTGTCATTTTTCAAGGACCATTTTCCAAACTATGTTGGGTGTCAGCTTCCAGTCTTACCAGATTCAGCTAAGTACCAAGAAAACAGAACACCATAACAAGTCAATAATTTCATGTTCCATAATTGCTTCCATGTAGAAGCAATTATTTATTACAATAACACTAAATAAATTTCTTGTACTCCCTGATATTACATAGTTTACTTTTTCCTAAGTATCATATGGGAACTCCATGCTTATGGCTGAAGATCTAACTTTTAAGATGTGCATAAACAACCTAAAATTATTATGGACCCGGGCGGAACCTACCCATACTCCACCCAATCCAAAACATGACAAGTAATCATGCCATTTATTTGTGTTTATTAAACATTATGTATAATAGTATTGGGTAATGTGATACGCTTTTAAATACTTTCAAGAGACTATATAGAAGGCTTGAAACAACTACGGTTATGTAATAGAAAAACAATCACTTCAACTGTTTAGTTACCTGGCGTGCGAAGAAACGTTGAAAAGGCCATTTTTGAACTTATGTCTGCGTATTTTAAAACAATCATGAAAAACTAAAATATTTTAACACAGCATCAAGTTTCAAAATTTTCAATACGTCAACTCAAAATAAAATACACCGATTCAAAAATCGAAATCGCATCGCATGACCGATTTGTCAGTTATGTCAATGTCACAAAAGTCAACAGATAGTAGTAGGGAAGCTGCAAAAAGGCTCGGTTTACTATTCCATTTTTTTTTTTTGCGATATTTAGATAGGATCCCGCTATGATTGGTTTTGGCTGATGAGAGAACTCAGATAAGAAACTATTGTTAAACTAACTAATTAACAACCAAAATTATTAGGTGACTACGGAATTCAACTTAATAAATTAAATAATTTTTAAATTGATTGAAGGAATCGAGTTTTGTTTTAATATCTGTGGTTCTACCCGTGTGTAGTCAAACCAGAATGCAATGAATGACAGAATGACAATTCATTTTTGTGGATTGTGACTGCAGGATTTGACCAATTTTGTTTTGCTTTTGCAACGTTTCGGCACTGTTACTGACTCTCACAACTGATTTAGATTAAATTGAAAATGGCTACAACATTAGAAGATAAATCCATTTGGGAAGATGGAGAGGAGGCGCTCAGTGAGGAAGTTCTCCGCATGCCGACAGACGAAATCATCAGCCGTACGCGACTCCTAGACAATGAGATTAAAATCATGAAGAGCGAAGTTATGAGGCACTCACATGAACTGCAGGCACAGAATGACAAAATAAAGGAGAACACGGAAAAAATCAAAGTGAACAAAACACTGCCATACTTGGTATCGAATGTGATAGAATTATTAGATGTTGACCCTCAAGAAGAGGAGGAGGATGGTGCTGTGGTGGACCTAGACTCACAGCGTAAAGGAAAATGCGCGGTCATCAAGACTTCCACCCGCCAGACGTACTTTTTGCCAGTCATTGGCCTAGTTGATGCTGAGAAGCTGAAGCCAGGTGACTTAGTGGGTGTGAACAAGGATTCGTACTTGATCCTGGAGACTTTGCCCGCCGAGTACGACGCGAGGGTGAAGGCCATGGAGGTAGACGAGAGACCCACTGAGCAGTACTCAGATATTGGTGGTTTGGATAAACAAATTCAGGTTAGTAGGCTTACTGCGTACTCTACTTTAATCATGTTTGGAAACAGATAACACTGAAAACATTTGACTTTTCAAATCATAGTTTACTACAGACAAAGCTTGAAATGTAAATAAATGTTCTGAATTTAGCAATACAACATTTCCAGTGCACTACTCAACACAACAATTGTTGTATATCTAATACTAAAGGATGGACCAAATCCATCCTTTAGTATTAGATATACAACAATTGTTGTTTACACTCACTTATCCATTATTATTTTCACCAGGAATTGATTGAAGCTGTGGTACTCCCAATGACACACAAAGAGAAGTTTGTAAATCTTGGCATCCATCCTCCTAAGGGTGTGCTGCTGTACGGTCCCCCTGGTACTGGCAAGACCTTGCTGGCAAGAGCTTGTGCTGCACAGACCAAGTCTACCTTCTTGAAGCTGGCTGGTCCTCAACTTGTGCAGATGTTCATTGGTAAGATTATAAGTATTTCTATGATTGTATGATGACAAAATTTAGCAAAGTAGCATAATAGGAGAAAAAAACTTAGCAAAAATCTTTGTTGGGTTTTTTGTATAGTTCTCGCCAAACTTCTTGGCCACCCTGAAGTTGGTTACAATGGATGCGCAGTAGTAGATTTCATACAAAAACAGCATTGTTTTGAGCCTTAGGGTGCCTGCGCATTGTAAAGCCAACATCAGGGCGGCCCAGAAGTTTGGTGAGTAATTTACATATTTTTATTTTACTTTACAGACTCTTCTGAAAACATTTGGGATATTCTTGCATTTCCTTCAGTTAGGCATAACCAGCTATCCAACTATTCAGTGTCCTTTACTGGGCAATGTCCTCCTTATCTCTTTATCCACTATTGTCCCTACATAAGAGGATGTTTTCAAGGTTCATAATAATATCTATGTACATAAATTGTATGTAGTAGATATGCATGTAATTTAGTTTTGTTATTCACTTCCGTCTGTTTCTAATGCAATCCAATTCTTTTGTTCTTGTTTTATATCTGATTAGTAATATTCTTATCTATCAGGTGATGGTGCGAAGCTGGTCCGTGACGCCTTCGCCTTAGCCAAGGAGAAGGCTCCAGCAATCATCTTCATTGATGAGCTTGATGCTATTGGTACTAAGCGTTTCGATTCTGAAAAGGCTGGAGACCGAGAGGTGCAGCGTACCATGTTGGAGCTCCTCAATCAGCTTGATGGATTCAGTTCTACTGCTGATATTAAGGTGATTATAAGATTAAATTTTCAGCCTAATCCCTCTATAGTATAGATTTATATCTGTGGTTCTCACTAAGCAAAATAGTATAGAGTCTGTACTATGTTGCATAGTGAGAACCACAAATATAAATCTAACTAGATGACGCGTTTATACAATCGCGTCATCTAGTACTACGCGTGTCAAAAAACGGAGTAAAATTACGATCTATGATCGCAATACGCCATACAACAAATATTTATAATGCCCTTAGATCCGTTTGCCAGTATTTCCGGTTCTGATTGTTCGTGATGACTATTGTGTATAATTGCATCTACTATTGTAAGTAGACGGAAATCAAAGGAATAATAAATTTGAGCTTTTCATTTAGCATTATCGGCACCGGAAAGCCATCGAAATCTGCCTTTTTATGCCGTATCAAGCTGTAAAAACTGTATAGAAAAAGTTGGCCGAGTCATTGGAAATGTCTTCTTTCATTGGTAAATAAATTTGTTTTTAAATTGTGTGTGAAAAAGTGGCACGCTTGGTTTTCATACAGATAGAGGGACTTGCGTTATCTAGTTAGATTTATGTCTGGTGAGTGCAATTAATACATAATTATCTGAGATGGGCTTTGGTAAATACTGCAACTATAAGAACAAGAGAGTACCTAAAAAGGGTACTCAATACATATGTACCCTTGATATGCAGATGTCCATGAGTGGTAGTAACCACTTAAAACATCAGTTCTTAATTTAGTTACAAATCAATCTCAATTTTGTCCTACAAAGTAATTTGTATTTCACTGCCTTGATTTCAGGTCATTGCAGCTACAAACAGAGTGGACATCCTGGATCCTGCTCTGCTGCGTTCTGGTCGTCTGGACAGGAAAATTGAGTTCCCTCACCCCAACGAGGAAGCGAGGGCGCGTATCATGCAGATCCATTCAAGGTATAAGTTATTCTACCCTAATATACAGGGTGGGGCTTTAGGACCTACTGCAAACAACTCCAACTATCGCCCTGTTTCGTTTGATGCACGATTATTTGTCCACTCCGTATATCAATCTGTCATCTTTTTTCTTTGGTCTTTCCCTACTACTGTAGCCACAAATACAAGCAGCAGCCTTAATCTGAGCTTTTCTCAGAAAAATAATAAAAAAATCTTACAAGCCGTAGGTTGTATTCTGATTGGGTGCACGTATGACTAACTTTCATGAATAGAATATTTATTTGGCAAAAACATGGTGTTTACAAAGGTGTTCATTTCCTAAAATTGTATAGTGCTCCATGTGTCACCGGTTTAACGGCATGCAAAACCAATTACCATTTAAATTAAATTCTTGCATGAATTTTCAATCTACATTACATTAATATTAAAATGTTAATATAATTTTAATCATATTTATATATCTATATACTACACACTTCCACTTTTACCATTATAAAACAATACATTTAACATATTATCACTTAACTGACAGGTAGTTGGGTAATTGACTGCGGCAAAGTATTTTAAATTAGTGGAGCCATGTAGATACAACTCTTTCGTAAGAGTTGCTACTTAGGAACTATCTGTTCCTAAGTTGCAACTCCTTCTCAAAATCCAAATGTGCAGCTTTCCTCTTATTTTTATCATCCGCCCATCCTTTATAAATGTAACTTATGGTGTACAATCATCATCTTCGTACCCTTGTCCCATGTTACTTGTGGTCGGCACAATACGTTTTCTTCTTCCATACCGACCTGTCCCCTGTCACGCTATCTTTGACTCCCTTTTCTTTCATATCACTCCTCACACAGTCCATAAATTATTTCTTTGGCCGTCCCCTCCCTCTCCATCCATCCATATTTATATTCATAAGTCTTTTAGTAACATGCGTTTCATCCCTCCTTATCAAATGACCATATTTTGAATGTTCATCGTCAAACAGTGGAGTAATCGCTAGACTACGTTTGTATGGAAGAATGATCGACTAGTGTAACCTTAAAGATGGTCACTGACTGTCAGTAATTGAATGAATTTAAGATCTATTTACTTAGCTAACAATGTGTCCATAGGAAAATGAACGTCTGTCCCGACGTGAACTTCGAGGAGCTGTCTCGTTCCACGGACGACTTCAACGGCGCGCAGTGCAAGGCTGTGTGCGTGGAAGCTGGTATGATTGCCCTCCGTCGCTCCGCCACCTCCGTCACGCATGAAGACTTCATGGACGCCATCTTGGAAGTCCAGGCCAAGAAGAAGGCTAACCTCAGCTACTATGCTTAAATATATAGCCTCTATTGTATGAGATGCGTATTAATTGTAAGTTTATTGTATAATAAAATTTTAGAAAAATATATTATTTGTTTTCTTGAATTTATGACCTGGATGGTTCTGATTTTCGCATAATAAGCTCTGCAACCTAATTGCGTATCTGTTTGGCACCACGAAGCATACTCCTTCCCTTTCATTTTGATAACTCAACAGTGTTCTTGCGCGTTTTACGCTGTCGAGTAGACGGATTTTTGCCAAGGAGCTCAAAGGTAACAACAAGGAGTTTAAATAAAATCCACCCACATAATTATTATGTGCCTGTTGTATCCCGCTGCAGTGCAGGGCAAAGGCCACCCGTCCATCTTTCCATGTCATCAGTTATAAGTTCTTTAAGGTTGCCCTAGTCTAAGGAACTATTTTATGGCCAGGGTTGAAATGCAAGCTATCTCATCCGACAACATGTACTAAAAGAATAGACGCTGTGAAAAGCAGTAAGAAGCTAGTGCGCGTGCGCACACTTATGGTATAAACATAATTAATGAATGATGATTTAGAACGAAAAGGAGCGCGCGAAATTTTATTTACAGACCTTTGGGAGTATGACTATCATGAAAAAACTACTGAATGTATTTGTTTAAAATAAAATTATTTGCATTTTTTTAAATGCTAATCTTTCCATGTATGGTGACTGTTTTGAAAATGTCTGTTTCCATACAGGGCTAAATAATGATGAGACAAATTGATAACAGTTTTTATTTTGAGCGTACACCGTCAAACAGTGGCGTAATCGCCATACTATGTTTGTATGGAAGAATGACTGACTAGGGCAACCTTAAAACAGGGATCTAAAGAGTATGTAACACTACGTTTGCTGGGATCTATTGCACGTAGGGCTCGACGTGTGGGCAAATGTATGGAAAATAGACAAATAGTAGGCATTCTATTTTTACCGACTTAAAAAGGGACTACCGAAACGAAAGTTATTTTTTCACTTTGTATTGTTTTGCTTTGGAAGTCTTTTTTTAAAGTGTAAGGGAAATTCTTCGTGCTCCAAAAGAATTTCCCTTTGGAAAAAACCAGAACAAACTTTCATTCCATAATTCACTTTTTAAGAGATTTTGATCTTCTTGATTTGTATTTTATAGAAAAGGCAAAACAAAAGACGTTATATTAGATTATATCATATTTTCTCAGTATGTAGGGTATAATATGCTTCACGGAAATTGGCAGGGTAGTGCATTATCGGACAGCGGAAAACACAAAGCAATAAATTCTTACTTCAGAAATATGTTTTACAAGGAAGTTTTCACTGATTCTAAAATTACAAAAAGCCTATAAATGAATGCATCCTTAAAAAATTGGCAACGCGCGTGCGTCTGTCAATTTTGAAACATAAAAATAAGTCTGAGATCAAAATTTTTGTAGATTTTTTGTTGTAATTTAATTTTATAATAGCAAAAAAATACTAAACCGTAGAAATGTGAAATTATTAGTGTTAATAATTTGAACTTCGGTATAAAACAGTACCACCGGCGAAGAGATACTGGCCTAAGTCGTGAGTATAATAAATATAACCTATGCTTGGAAAATTGCAATTTTACAAGTAAAGGTAAAATACTTTATTTGTGGATAATTAATGCAGACGTTGTTAATTTGTGGATAATTAATGCAAACGTTGTTAATTTGTGGATGTTTTTTTTTTCCGGTTTGCGGTGTGTATGCTTAGAGCTTATTAAGACTTGTGATACCTTCTGTCTGCATTTTCTCGTATTGCATACTTCTGCAGTAAATGGCTTAGGGCTTATCTGCAGTATACCCCCTGCAGATATTTAATTACTCTGTGTACAAACTTTCCCCTTGAATTTTTTATGTAGATAATAACTTCTCAATATTGAGTATTTGATTGTTAAAGTAATAAATTCTGTAGGAGCCCCTATATTTTTAATATAAGTATATTATATAAATAAATTTTAATAAAGTTAATATTGCCCATTCTTGTCTAAACGAAAAATAAAATAGTCTATATTATTTTTATGCAGTCTGAATTTAGGAAACATACTTAGCTAGATCTTTAATAAAAATGGTAATAAATTGTATGTAAATAATTTTGTTTTCTGCCACAAAAGAGCCATGGATCAGGAAGATGAGGGTGAGCCTAGTTTTAGATTGCCACCAGGCGATATTCCCAAAGTACACTCGGTACTCAACCACCGCCGTCCACACACCAGGTTCCTTATATAATAAAACTAGTTTATTTATACTAAACATAATTATTTACTCATTTTTCAATTTTTTTGTACTACACACATTCCATTACACTTATTTTTCTTATAAGAAATCTAAAAATATCAGTATGCATTTTACCACAAGCAATAAAAATAAAGCATTCTTTTTTTCTTATTTATTTTTAACTCTCCTTTTGTTACATTTGTATAAAAACAATTAAGTTGTTTTTGGATTTCAAATCTACACTTTATTTCCTCCATCAAATTATTTTATTATATTTACTTACATAGATTTAGATCTGCTTGCACTAAAATCAATTAATAAATTTCTGGCCTTTTATTTTTAACACGCGTAATCCCACTGTTGGGTAAAATTCTTTTTATCAGCCTTCCACTCTTCCCTATAAGTTATTTTCTATTACTTACCTTCCATAAACAATTTAAATAAAGAAGGGTTCTGTACCATTATCCCAAAAATGGCATAGAAATCGCGTTTTTTATATAGTTCATGAAGCCCAACTTGAATATTTATTTTATTCTGTTTTTAGTAGGTATTTGTTGTTATAGCAGCAACAGAAATACATCATCTGTGAAAATTTCAACGGTCTAGCTATCATGGTTCATGAGATACAGCCTGGTGACATACAGACAGACAATGGAATCTTAGTTATAGGGTCCCGTTTTAACCTTTTGGGTACGGAATCCTATAAATAGGTAGGTGCTTTATTCTACCACTGTAAACTTAAAAAAATTAATAGAAAATAGAAAAATGATTTGAATTTGTTTGCAGCTAAATAAAATTATGATTTATAGTGCAAGCAGGTCTATAATATATTTGTTTTACCTTTTTAATCAATTTTGGGAGCAGTGGTGGCCCAGTGGTATCGGCCGCGACTTACAAATTGTAGGTCGTGGGTTCGAGCCCAGGCAGGCCTTTACTTTGTGTAAATTATTTCATCACCCTGCTCTCAAAACGGTGAAGGAAAACATCGTGAGGAAACCGGCATGTCCCAGAACCAAAAATTCGAAGACATGTGACATCCACCAACCCGCACTGGGCCCGCGTGGTGGATTACGGCCCATTCCCTCTCACAGAGAGGAGGCCTGTGTCCCAGCAGTGGGAACATTAATAGGCTGATGATGTGATGATGATGATGTGACCTTTTAAATCTGACGTTAGCAACATACACACAGGTGCATACTAAGAAAGCACACAAAATATGCTAAACACTATATTTTTAGAATTAATTCATGCAGCTTTCAAGTTTATTAAACATTTATTTAATAATCATTTATTTTAATAATATTGCTGTCTCATAATATTTATTAATACAAAATAGTGTCGCAATTTCATATACAGGGCGATATTGATATGATCGGTAAAAGCGGCGCATTTTCGAATTCATATACAGCTTGATTTTAAAAATGATAGCTATGTGACATATTTTCTAATTTATATTAATGAGGAATAAGCCAACTGTGGCGTACAAAAATTAAATGGCTATTTTTAAGTTCAAGACAAAATTTCTTAAACTTTCTTAGCCTAAGGGGTTACCCGATTGACCTATAAGGAGGGTAACTTTCAGTGACATTAAATATGGCTTGTGTTTAAACACCGCCCAAAAAAGTACCTATTTTACTACCAAAAAAATTCTAAACGGTTACCAAAATGGATAAATGGTCACCAAATAACGTTTCCTAAAATATTATGAAATAAATCCATTTTTTCGTATTATTGACTGCCAAAAAAATATATGGACGCCTTTAAAGTCGACGGAGCCCCGCTGCGCGGGGCTCCTATTTCCGTCCGCAGGGTCTAAAGTAACCTAACACGAACGAGATGACGGGAGCCGAGTTCGCTCGCTTTGCTCGCTCACTTCGGCTCCCGTCATCTCGTTCGAACCTAACCTGTCCGTGTCGGGGTGCCCTAAGCTCCTGAGCTCGCTTCGCTCGCTCTTGGACTAATTCGTTAAAAACATGAATACACCCGGTATATTAATCTTTGAGTTGGATAGAATTTGGTGACCGTTGATCCATTTTGGGAACCAATTATTTTATTTGGTGCCTAAGCTTAGAGTCTTAAAAATATTTTTGATGACCGTCTAAATTATACCCATTAAATATTATCGCGCGTGTTTTCCCATCATTTCGTTATAGCGACGACGCAAAGCGTATCCCGTAACTTCTACGAGGCATGCCTTTTAAGTTTTGTCGTTTGAAGAAAAAAACACAACTAGAACCTTATAGTACCTACTTTTTATTGTTTTTCAAAGTATTCACCACGTAGCTTACCCATTTCACGCAGCTTACATACACTTTTCCATTCGCTCAAACCAGTTAATATAACATTTATTCCACTCTAAAGTGGGGGTGTTCAAAATGGCTGACTTGAAAGCGTCGACTGCTTCTTCACCGGACTGGAACCTTTGACCACGAAGACTTTTCTTAATTTTAGGAACTGTAAAGAAATCGTTAGGGCTTAGGTCAGGACTGTATGGAGGATGGTCAAGAATTTCTACTTTTTCCTGCTTCAAATACTCAATCGTTTGACGAGCGCTGTGTGAGCTTGCGTTGTCGTGGTGCAGAATGATGCGTCGCTTTGAGTTAGGTTTTCGAAGTTCGGCGATGACTTGTGGTAAACAAACTGTGGTATACCACTCTGCGTTAACCGTTCTACGATCTTCAAGTGCAATAGTCGCAACATGGCCGGTTTTTCCAACGAACGTGGCCACCATCTTCTTTGAAGTGCTTCGAGAACGAACAACTTTAGTCGGCTTTGGCTCGTCTTGAAAGACCCAGATTGTAGATTGTTGTTTGGAATCAGGATCGTAGGCATATATACAAGGTTGGTCACCACTGATGATGTCGTAGACGTGATTTGACTCTCGTCGGTTGAAGCTTTGCAAAGTTTTCTTACACCATCTGACGCGGGCCACCATCTGACGCGGGCCGCCTTGTGATCGTCGGAAAGCAGATGCGGTATCCAACGGCAAACTAGCTTTCTCACACCAAGCGCTTCATGCAAGATCTTCTGAATGGTTGTCCCTGAGATGCCTAATAAAGCCTTTATCTCTCGATACGTCACATGACGATCTTCGAGAATTAGTTGTCTCACAGCAATGATGTTATCTTCGGTGACGGCGGATTTTGGGCGTCCTTCGCGAGATTTGTCACTAAAACTAGTATGTCCACGCTGGAATTCTAAATACCAGCGTTCGACAATCCGCAGACATGGGGCTTCATCACTGAACACAGATGTTAGCTCTTCAAAACACTGAAACCGTGTCAGGCCTCTTCTAAAGTTGTAGAAAATTATTGCACGAATATTTTCCTTAGAAAGATTCATTTTCGTCCGTAACCTGACAGATTCCATTCGACGCTGTGACTAAACAATAGCATTAATCCTAATACTTTCAACTGTTTTGAGATTCAAAATTTAAACACATTCGAATATAGAACAGTTCCAAATTCAAAATTGCCGGGAAATATGGAAACGACAGAACTTAAAAGGCATGCCTCGTAGCAACGCTTGCTTTGAATTATTATTTAATTATAAAAACGAAAAGGGTCCACCTAATACTAAAAACGGTTAGGTATCCATAGTTCCGGTATTTGTGGTTCTGGTTTTCTTTCGCCGCACGGCTCGATTTCAAGTTTAAGCAACGCTTGCCGATGTCAGTCTGTGAATGCAAGATTATCCATAAGCTATAACATACCGAGACCTCTCTCTGCCTCAGAAAGCACTTCAAGCCGTTTGGCCTGGCTGTCATTTAACATTTTTAAGCTTCCGTACCCATAGGGTAAAAACGGGACCCTATTACTAAGCCTCCACGATCCGTCTGTCTATCTGTCTGTCCGTCTCTCACCAGGCTGTATCTCATGAACCGTGATAGCTAGACAGTTAAAATTTTCACAGATGATATATTTCTGTTGCCGCTATAACAACAAATACCTACTAGAAACAGAATAAAATTAATATTTAAGTGGGGCTCCCATACAACAAACGTGATTTTTTTGCCGTTTTTTGCGATAATGTTACGAAACCCATCGTGCGTCAGTCCGACTCGAACTTGGCCGGTTTTTAATACTCGTTAGAAAAATCAAGAAAAAAAATATAAAATATGGTATGTAGGTTAGGTAGGTAGGGTTGGTATGTCGGTAAGCAGGTTAGGTAGGTAGGTGGGTGGGGTAGGTCGTTATGGATAATCAGAAGCCAGGAATTCTGACGGTATTATCAAAACGTTAATGTAACCCAGTAGCTAAGTTGATGAGGTTCGACAAGCAGTCGTTTCATTCAAAATACTAATATTCCGCTGCTTCCGGTTAAGGCTTTGCTACACTGGATGCGTTCGGCCAGGTGGGTCTCGCTCCGTAGAGAACGCCGCTCTTTTAACTATTATTTGTTCCGTGGTTCGGCGTCCTGCGGTCCGATCACTCGAACATTTGCAGGACGCAGAACAACAGAATAAGAACGCAACCAGTGTGAAAAATGCCTTAGGCTACGAGGTGACCCCAACATCGTTAAAGTCTAGGCTAGGGTTTCCGTTTCGAAAATAGAACAGTCCTGACAAAAGCCGGACTTCTAAAAAAATGTCCGGACATTTTAGTTACAAAATACATATACAGGGTGTTTGGAAGGGAGCTGTACATACGCCTAGGGTAGAAACTAGGGATAGTCTGCTACCTACCCCCGCCCATTATATTGACCTTGGCCTCAAGGTTTTTTTTTAATTTATTATTATTTTTTATTTGACTTTTTTATGATTTTTTGACTAAAACTACCTGTAGCTCAAAATCTATCCATGGGACCGGTCGGCTAATGGTCTTGTTTTAATCGTTAGAGTCTTAGGGTCCTGCAAAAAAATATTTTACACCAGAAAATTGTGGAGAAGAAAAGTTATGGGGCCTGAAGTACCGTAGTAAGGTAAAGAAATAATTTTAAGGGCAACTTTCTATGGGGTTTAAAAAAAAACTAACAGGGTTGGAGTTCTTCTGATTTTTTTAAAACATCCTCAGTCCATGCCCTTTCTAACGATATGCTAAAAGTGTAATTATCACTTTTAGTTTTAAAGTTATTAATTAATTTCCGCAACTAGGGCACTTCAAGCAAAAATTTCAACTAATGAAAATTAAATGTGTTCGATCGTAAAAGGATGGCAAATGAAACAAAAAATTTGGTAATGACTAATGTCATTAAATTACAAATTTTAATTAATTACTAATTTTAATTAATTACAAATTTTGTTCAAATTGATGACCATTGACCTGTAAACATGCTCGGCACCTCTTCCTCATCTCCACGGTCACCGTTCTAAGCAGCAGTTCCTCGCGCATTGTATCGAATGCGGCGTGGATCCTGTTAATTAGAACCTCCCTTGTTGGTACTTCTTCTGCGTACACCAACTCTTTCGCCCTTCCCCAGACGTAGAAGTCGAGTGGGGTAAGGTCAGGCGACCTTGGGGGCCAGGGAATTGGCCCACCCCGACCAATCCAAGAATTAGGAAAGCAGTTGTCCAGAAGCTCCCTCACTGCTAGGCTCCAATGAGCAGGACAGCCGTCGTGCTGGAAGACTATGGGCCGATCTTCGTCAAACACTTCTTCCGCTAAATCAGGCAAATCGTTTTCGAGGAAATCTAAGTAGTTTTGCCCGTTTAGGTTGTCTGGCAAAAAGTGCGGCCCTATCAACCGATTACCGATGACGCCTGCCCATACGTTCACGGAGAACCTTCGTTGAAAACCTCTGTGCCTCTTGACTCTCGGGTTTTGATCTCTGGGTGCCCAGTGATGGAGATTGTGGTAATTTACAATTCCTTCCTTGTCAAACTTGGACTCGTCAGTCCAGAGAATACTCCGTAAAAAATTAATATCTTCCACGTCCGTATGGAGCAAGTGGCGGCAAAACTCCACCCTTCTTGCATAGTCGTTATCCTCTAAGCCTAAAACAATAAAAATATCAACGTTAGCGGTTTCCTTATGAATTAGTAGCTATGTAACATTGATTGCTATCTCTGTCTTTCCATTTCTCTCTCTCTCACACACATGCTCATGTTAATTTAAAAATTGCCTATGAAATTCACATGCTAGTTCATTACATAAGAGCTAAAAACAAAAACTTTATGTAAAAAATTACCTTGAACAGGGGTGTAGTGGAAAGGATGACGTCCATTTTCGCGAAGAACCGACCAGACTTTCCACACGCTTAAACCAAGCGTCCGGGCTACGGTTCTTACGCTTCTGGTCGGATCTTCCTCAAATTCAGCCAATATGCGTTCTTCCGCAGCCAAATTTGGTTGAAATCTGTTCACGGCTGGTTCCCGGAAATTTAAATTTCCGGTTTCTCGCAGACGCCGATAAGTTGAGCCAAACGTTTGGTGGTTAGGCACTCGCCGGTTAGGATACCGTTCTTGATAAATCCTCCGTGCCTCGCGCCCATTGCAATCAGCCATTCCATACACCACCAGCATGTCGGTGTACTCTTCACTGGTAAATCCAGCCATTTTGCCAACAACAAGGTAACAAATAACAAAACTTAACAAAAACGAAGTAATAACAAACTCAACTCCAACCCAACAGAACTCCAACCCTGTTAGTTTTTTTTAAACCCCATAGAAAGTTGCCCTTAAAATTATTTCTTTACCTTACTATGGTACTTCAGGCCCCATAACTTTTCTTCTCCACAATTTTCTGGTGTAAAATAATTTTTTGCAGGACCCTAAGACTCTAACGATTAAAACAAGACCATTAGCCGACCGGTCCCATGGATAGATTTTGAGCTACAGGTAGTTTTAGTCAAAAAATCACAAAAAAGTCAAATAAAAAATAAAAATAAATTAAAAAAAAACCTTGAGGCCAAGGTCAATATAATGGGCGGGGGTAGGTAGCAGACTATCCCTAGTTTCTACCCTAGGCGTATGTACAGCTCCCTTCCAAACACCCTGTATAAGTTTAAAAAGTAAAACTCGACTACAACAAAATTGAAATCTGAAAACTATAAAACAAGAGCCGTGGTCGTAACAAAAACCAAATTTTTGCCATCCGGAAGCCGGACAGAGTCCGGACAGGAGGCCAGATGGCCGGACATGGATCAATCCGGACGGATGGGTAACCTTAGTCCTTGGTAGAAGTTGATTAAATATGTGAAGCAGATTGCTGTCTAGTCATCTACTAATTACGGCGCCGGCTTCAGAGCTAAATCCACTCTATACTTGTTCAACTATATTTATTTTATTGCATTTCTTTCACCTTAACTAGAGTTGGGTAAATAGCCGGATGCTTTGAGTTATTATCGATTATAATCCATAAGTGTCCATTAATAGCCTTGCAATGGATGATAACCCTGCTATTAATGTATTGTTAAAAAATAAATGCTTTTTTTTTGTTTAGTGTAAAATCTGTGGGTGTGAACATAAATTGTTGCTAATAAATATTATTGCTAAATAATATATAAATTGTTGCTAATTAATAATTGCTTTATTTGGTCTCAAGTCGAAGAAACAGACGCCCTTAGCTGGTGGAAGGGTATTTGCAGTTCTACTAAGCTTCATAAAATTGCAGTTGCTATTTTATCAGCTCCTTACACGTCAGCAGCTACGGAAAGGACCTTTAGTACTCAAGCTGATGTACATACAAAAAAAAGAAATAAACTAACTACTGAACGAGCAGGAAAAATAACTTATATATCACACAACTGGAATTTGGAAAACAGACCGTCAAGTAAAGATATGGAAAGTGATTTCCACATGGATTCAGAACCTTTCTCTCCAACATCAGAAATCGATGAAATATCCTGTGACTGTGATGAACCTGTTCTTCTTAATACACCAGAAATAGATCCATTAGCGTCCGATCCAATCGATGTAACAAACTTAGGAGATTTTGAAGATTCCAGTGTTTCTAGCAATAATTAGGCTGAAAATTATTTTTGAGCAACAAATATAAAAAAAACAACTAAAAAAAAAAAAAAAAAAAAAATTCCAAAAAAATATCCCAAATAAATGACTGATTATGAATAAAAAAAAACTAAGTACATAAAAATCTAATTATCAAAAATCAATGTAAATAGCTGATTGAAAATTTTTAAATGGGCCAGATTAGTTTTAAATAACACATTTATTTACAACAAAGAAAGATGATGAAAATGAAGTCTAATCTGACAGTCCTAAGCCTGAAAACCATGAAGGGAAATTTTCAATCACTAAAATAACATTAACAGCAGGTTTATCATCCATAATTGCTATTAATGGCTACTAACTGACTTTTATTCGATTATTAGCCAAATGATATTAACCGGATTATTATCATTGCCCAACACTAACCTTAACCCTCAACCCGCCATTGAGTAAGTAGGTAGTTTCAGTACCCCTTGAGTAGGTTAGTTCACGCGAACTCTGTACCAGGCACTGATGGACGGTTTTTGGCCCCATCATGGTGTAACGGAACGAATCATCGCGATACACCTACTGTAGTCACGAAAATGCCGGATGTACAACTTTATTTTCAGTGTAAAGCCGTAATACAGCATAAAAAAATATTAAAGCATCAGTAATTAAATTACTCCCTGCTAGCGAAAGGAAGGGTTTAGAATGGAATTTTACACGTTTGTTGAACGCTTATTTTAGAGCTAAAATCATTACACGGGCATGGCCGCCAATAGGCACCTACTGTTAATTGAGTAGAAATAAAAAAATATACTACTTGACCAGAAGGGAGTTGTAAGAACAACATGGTCTTTTTTTAAACCCCCGACGGAAAAAGAGGGGTGTTATAAGTTTGACGTGTGTACCTGTGTGTTTGTGTTTATGTGTATCTGTCTGTGGCATCATAGTTCCTAAACGAGTGAACCGATTTTGATTTGTTTTTTTTTTTTTTTGGACGGCTACTTTATCGAGAGTGTTCTTAGCAGTGTTAGATGAAAATCGGTTCATTCGTTCTAAAGTTATGGGCGCTTTACTGTTTGAATCGGAGCGTTTTAGCAAGATATCGTGTCATAATTACGTGTTCGATTGATTGTCGATCGAAGCGTGTCTACTACTAGATAAATTAGGTAGCATGAAATAAAAATGTGTCGGAAGTTCTTTAAATTTTTAAATTTTACTTGTGACTAGTTATTCTTTTGAGTTTCGATGGTTAACTTTTTAGATTTTTTGGGTCTAGCAGGTGGCCACGTTAATAGCAAAGTCAGTGGCATTCATCAGATCTTCAAAAGTGCATTTGCATGGCCACTTCCTTAGCAGCGTAGGGTTAATGATAAATGACGATTTAGTCCGAAATTCATGGCATCTGGCAAAATAAGTCCATGACGATGGGGCCACAAAAATTGGGTCATCAGCCAGTTCCTTTACACAGAAATATTCGTAAACTTTACTGACAGTAACCCGAATAAATAATTCAGGAAATAATTAAGATGCAAAAATGGTATTTGCTCCGCGACCTATTTAGAAGTAATGCTCCCCAAGTCTCCAATTTTTTTTATCAGTCATATTTGCTGTAACGACATTTATGGGAATTGTGCACGGAAGAGAAAATTAAGGTTTTTATTATGAAATTGAATGTTTTTTACATAAATTGTGGTCGGCTCGGAGCTGATCGATTGTTTTATGCGTTACGGGTCGCGGCTTCGATTGCTGAACGGGAAAAATCGTACTCTATAGCATAAAAACAGATCATTATGTCATAGATCTGGTCGAGGCTATGTGTTATGTATGTAGGTACTGCATTTTGTAAAATGTATAAAAGTAAAATATGTATATGAAATCACAATGCATTTTCGTCTTTCATGCAAATGTTATGCTCTAAGACTAAATCCACCCAGCCTTTCCCAAAAATTTTGGGTTTTTCGCCCAGCCTATCCGGTTGCGGTTGAATGCCAGCATTTTGCAGTATCTGCTAAGACAGAAGAATATACGTGCAATTATATTTTAAGACTTAAAGAACCTAACCACTAAGATTCTTCATGTGAACGAACTCTAATAGGATTTGACTTGTATTTTTTTCGCGAATCTTTACGTTTTTTGGCGCTGCTTAACACGAACACCTGAAACAGAATCCTCAAAACTTTATTATCTACTGTGGCGTTAAAAAAAAAGAAGAAAATCACTTAGTGCCGCATTAATATGTATAATTTTGTTTTAAGGTAAAATATGCCGAAAATATATAAACTAATACAATTTTTGTAAGTTGAAACTACCAGCGCTTAAAATCTTCAGTTCTGAAAAACGAATGTACAGTCCGCCTTTGATAACCTTGACCATATTTTCTCATGAGTTTTTATTAATAACTACCCTTGTTTAACTCGTGGCCTATCGCATTGGAAACGTGCATTTCAGGATAAAAACCATCACATGGCCCATGACGCAGCGATGATGTAGCTTTATACTTTTGTACCAGTGACTGAATTTTCGTAACCGATTCAATATTTGCAGAGATTATAATATTTCCTACAATTCTTTTTCCTGTGGCCTATCCCTTTATTTCAGGAATAACAAGCACCTACTTCCTAGGTAACCTTTAACAAACTATTTTTTTTTCTGTACGAATCCTTTTCAGTTAGGTTTAGATTTTATAGCACTTAACAAAAACTTAGCCCTACACAACACAGTCAAGCTGACAACCTGTCAATCCATTTACCGAACCAAAACCAATCACCACCAGTCACTAGTCAGTGTGCATCGTTCACCCGTGACGGACGCATTGTGTCCCGCGATCATTGTTTATTTACTTCGACGCGAACTTATTTAGGACGGTGACTCACTAGTTCAGAGCGATCAGTAGCCATGGTTTTTGTGTGAGTATTTTATAACATATTTTTTTTGGTTGATTTTTTAATTAGCACTCACGAAGACAGCTTTTTATACAGCTATAGTTTTTCTGTAATGCATGAGGTTTTTCTGTCATGTTTTTTTACTAATAAAACGCCTAGTGTGAACCGATTAGGCTTAAGAATATTGTCTTACTTTGAGGGGCTGATTTTTTAATAATCGATTACTTTTAAAGAATTAGTATAGTGGTTTCACTTTTTTTTATGCAAAAGCTGTCGAACTGCCATTTTTATTCTTTAGATAAAAGGCATCTGATGATAAAAAGATCGGTAGGTACTTAAAGTCGTCACAATCTAAGCCGCTCGTTGACGTTTCTCATTTTATATGCCGCGATAACTTTTTATGTAAGAAATTGAAAAATCAAATTCATAATCCTAATTAATTACTATGTTACGCATACACTATGATCATCATAAAATACAAAGCGCAAGAAGTTAAATTAATATTAAGTATTTTTATATCTTTCAAAACGGGCCTTTAATTTTTTGAAAATTTAAGTCAAATTTCTTTCATCGAAAAGAAAATCGAAAGAGTTTTATGGAAAAACTGTCAAGAATACTTATATTATTTGTTATTTTGTTCCCAGGACTAATATTAAGACTCCTAATAGTTTAAGAATTAACATCGAATACTCACTTAGCAGTACACAATAAGATCCATCATTGCGTTATTATTTGTTTTTGTTGAGATTCAAGGCCGCATACAACTCTGTTCTGCATTAAAATTCGTCACTTTTGAGTCAAGTGCATCAAAATAATTTCAAACTGTTTGACTGTGCAAAAGTTCATCTGAGGAAGTTTACAAAGCTATGTGTGTCCATATGACATTTTGGATTCATAATGTGCAAGTACAATTAATAAGTGTATATATTATGGTTAATTAAATTCACCTGTATATTCTTAGGCTTAAAATAATGTATAGGATGAATTTTAATTTATTGTCATTCCTTCTGGAGGTAGAGTTGAGGAGAGTGAGGAAAGTATAATATCATCATCATCATCATCATATCAGCCGAAAGACGTCCACTGCTGGTCATAGGCCTCCCCCAAGCGTCCCAAGTATAATATGAACAACTGTAAATATGAGATCAAATCTGAAATATGCATTTAATTAATCACCTGCTCAGCTGCTACATTTAAGATTGCAAAAATTGACGAAATGTAGAACAACTGACTGCTCTTTCATAAGTCAGATTAAGTCCAATTGTGAAAGTTATTCAAGGAATTTTTACGTAGTGATTGCTACCGAAGTAAAAGTCCTGTACCTGTATCTCCTGTATGTAGGCTAGGAGCACACTTTAGTAGCGCTTTAGATTAAAAAAGCGACAACCCTGACTTGCAAGCTTATTGCGTAATGAATTCGGCAAGGCAAAGGGCACAGAGTATGCAATAAGGCTGCAGAACCTATAGCCAAGTTGACAATATACTATCGACAACGCTTGTAGAAAACGAATCAATGTATGGGAATGACACATCTGAACGTTAAGTCAAGTGATCAGCCATACAAATAGAAGGCGTTAACGATTGTGGAAAGAGATTCGATACGAAACGTTTGTAACTTGGCTATGGTTTGATGATCAAATCTTATATCAATTGTCACTTTGGCGTTGGTACGTTAAAGCATATTCTATCTATCAGTAAGGAGTTACTCATGAAGTTACCTCAATAAAATAAAACGTACATAAGTAAACTCACGTGCCCTGACTGGACAGGTCCACTCAATCAGGCTGGTTCTATCCTCAAAAGACCATTTCAGACTTCAGTCTACATGGTCTTCACATGATCTAACAACGATTTTGTCTGGACTTTAAAAGAGACTGTGACCTCTGAGTTTGTTTCGGCCTTTCTTCTCAGCGTAGTCAGATAGGAAACGCCGACTTCATCTAGTTTTAAAAATATGATCGACATGTAAAAGTGTTTGTACAAACCTACTTACAGAAATAAAATCATTTATCATTATCATTTATCACGTCTTTTTTCCATAGGTGTAAGCAGAAACTACAGAACGATAAAATATAATATTATTAAAAAAATGCAGTCATAAAAAGCTCAAGAAAAACTTGGAGCATGTGGTGTTTCAAGGCTGTATAATGACGATTGACGACACATGTATTTATAAACACCATTATTATGTTATGACCTGGATAAATAATGCAATGTTATGAACGTAAGCAGCTGGTCGAGAAAGTTGTATGTTAGTCTGAAGGTGCTGCACAGTATACTCCGTAATTCCGAGTAGTAGCATCAGAAATTGGCAACAGATGTGCTTAAACCTGGTACATTACATCTATTTAGATGGTCAAGAGATAGATAATTAGCTATGTCTAAGGTCTGATAATTGATAGGCCGACAGACAGACGGACAACAAAGTGATCCTATAAGGTTTGTTTTTCCCGCACACAACGGGCCGAATGAGAGTCGTAAGTGCGGAAGGGATTGTATTCTTTTCGAGTTACGGAACCCTAAAAATCAACATAAACTAGGGCATTATTCCATACACGCCCTTAGGCATGTATGACGTGTTTCTACTAACACACTTATTTATAAATATCAGTATTAAAGCAAAATTATCCGCAAATAGCAGTAGGTCGCTTGCATCAGAAATGGGCAACAGATGTGTTTAGACTCAGGGTTTAAATCCGGTTGATTTCCCATATATTAAGGGCCGATTTCACCAATGATACTAATCCCGATTAGTTCAACTAAACTCAGTTTATCCAAACACACCGTTCTGATTGGTTGAGATCGCTCAGAAACTACTGCTGTATTTGCATAAACTGAGTTTAGTTGAACTAATCCCGATAAGTTTCATTGGTGAAATCGGCCCTTAGGCAAGAGATGGGTCTGAGATCCGAGAAAACCCTTAACAGGCGGACAACGAAGTGGTCCTGAAAGGGTTCCTTTTAAGGTACGGAACCCTAAATGCTGGGCAATGGTGACGGGCAGGGGTTTTGAAGTACTGTCTTTTGTAAATATTGACTTTCCAAAAGTACTGATTCTCAGCCTAATTTAAATAATTGACTTTTGAATTGATTTGAAATCGTCATCATCATATCAGCCAAAAGACGTCCACTGCTGGACATAGGCCTCCCCCAAGCGTCGCCACATTGACCGGTCGCGTGCGTCCCGCATCCATCAGATATTGCAACCTTCACCAGGTCATCGGTCCACCTGGTGGGAGGCCTTCCAACGCATCGTCTTCCGGTTCGCGGTCGCCACTCCAGAAGTTTTCTGTCCCATCGGCCATCCGTTCTGCAAGCAACGTGCCCTGCCCACTGCCACTTAAGTTTGGCAATTCTTCGGGCTATGTCGCTAACCATGGTTCTCTTGCGGATCTCTACATTTCAGATTAGATGACGCATTTGAAATCAAGAAAAAACTATTGATGATTGATTTATTGATTGGATTGTTTGGCGTGTTTCTACTAACACATATTTATAAATATCAGTTATGAATGTGAAATTATCCGCAAATAGCAGTAGGTCGGGAAGCTAGCGTAGCTTGCATCAGAAAACGGCTACAGATGTGTTTAGACGCGTTGATTGCCCATCTATTTAGATAGCCATGGGATAGGTATAAGAAAAAACCAGCTAAGTGCGAGTCAGACTCGCGCACGAAGGTTTCCATACCATTATCGCAAAAAACGGCAAAAAAATCACGTTTGTTGTATGGGAACCCCACTTCAATATTTATTTTATTCTGTATTTAGAAAAAAAGACAAATACATCATCTGTGAAAATTTCAACTGTCTAGCTATTAAGGTTCATGAGGTACAGCCTGGTGACAGACGGACAGACGGACCGCGGAGTCTTAGTATTAGGGTCCCGTTTTTACACTTTGGGTACGGAACCCTAAAAACCATAAACGCGGAGGAGTGACAAGAACTGTCTTTTGTACATTTCGACGTTCCAAATGTCCTGAGTCTCAGCCTAATTAGAATAATTGAGACTTTTGATTTGGTATCAGTAAAACCGGACAAGTGCGAGTCTGACTCGCGCACAGAGGGTTCCGTATAAACAGCTACATTCACCAAAATAAATTGGTAACATTACTATCGTTCATAAACAATGAAAGCACCGAACATTGCTCTAACGAAGTGACAAAACTAATTTTGCCATTCGAAAACTGTTGTCCCTATAGAAATATAAAATACAGGTTGTCCTATACATCAAAATCAAATTTTTTACTTTTCCAAGCACATTTTATAAGTTGGTCGACTATTACTCGTAAACTTGTAAAACCTGCTTAACTGTAATAGTTTTCCTTTTAATTTCGTTGTATAAACTACTGCCGTGAATTTTTTTCACTTACTGCCGTGGTTTAACTAAAATTCCGTTATCCGACATCTGGTTGATTTTTAACTTTTGATGCTGTAAAAAAATATCGATCGATCTGTGTATGCGAATTTTCAATACCTTGAATACCTATGGAAATTCGCATACACAGATCGATAGATATTCTTTTCGCATTAATATAGCCTCAAAAGTTGGATAACGGAATCGACGATGTTGGATAACGGAATTTTAGTAATACCACGGCAGCATATCCAAAAGCAACCATTTAGCTGAAACGAAACTAACAAAAATTTGCCATTTAAAAAGCTTATGATATGCAAACGGATCCCTGAATCGAAAAATGGTTTTTACAGACCAGTAATATTTTTAATAATCTATGACAAGTTCTATTAAAGGGCTTGTATGATGTGTGTTATAAATATTATTCGCAAAAAGCAGTACGTCGAGAAGCATGCACGTTAGTCCAACAGCCCTGCATTGTTTAGTAGCTTGCATCAGAAATCTGCACGATATATTGAGCCAGTGACTCATTCATGAGCGGAGCGGAAAGCCGGAAAGAATGTATGCGCATAGCTGATTAATTCTATTACATTTAAACCGATCGATGTTTCACTGAACGAGATTAAAAAAGATGTTTTTATTTACCCGACTGCCGAAGGAGGGTAATGTGTTTATCACTCTATGTATGTATTTTTGTTCCTATGTGGCGTTCTAAAGAACAAACGCGTTGGCCGATTTTGATGATTCTGATGTCGCGAGTGTCACTGGCTACATTAAAAATGGAAAATAGAGAAATAGCGGCTCTTGAGCGTCATATTATCGGGCCTTAATATTTTTTTCTTCCCTTCCCATCGTGTGGGGTATAAAGTTATAAATAAAAAAAGTTAATTCGAAAAATCAAAAACCCGACTGCTTAAGAAGCAAACTAAAAATACGTAGACAAGAAGAAAATCATGCTGTGCAGTCGGAGGATACATCTGGTTTTAGTCAGCCAGCTCGCGAATATGTATTCTCCGACTGCACAGCATGATTTTCTTCTTGTTTATTTCTTTTTATTAGTGCAGTCGGGGTTTTTGATATGTTGGATTAACTTCTTTTTCTAAATAAATTTATAGGTCATCCAACCAAGGCTAGTTATTCAAATTTATATTTTCTTTTTCTTTTGTGATAATACATTTAAGTGGCCTTAAGCAAGCGTGGTGAATTGTTGATTAACGCCTTCTCTGTATGAGTAGAGGCATTTGACTTGTAGTAGGACAGTTACGGGCTGGTATTATCTAGATATTTGATTAAGTGCTGTTTTTCCAACGCTACATAATATTTACCCGATTATATTCTATTTGGCATGTTGCAAATTTTTCCATGCGTTACTTGCAGGCGTTAATTTTATAAAACGATACTCTTGAAAGATCAGTTCTTAATGTTAAAAAGCAAAAGTTGACATAAAATTCTTAAAAATCACCATGTTCTTGGCTGAAATTAAGATAACCTAATACCTTTAAACGAGCAATTCTTGTATATATGTATGTGTATATATAATATGAATTTCGGAAACGGTTCCAATGATTTTCATGAAATTTAGTATGCAGAGGGTTTCGGGCCGGTAAATCGATCTAGCTAGGTTTAATTTTTAGAAAACGGCGTTTTCTCTATTTTCACCCGAGCAGACCTCGGTCGCCCAGGTATTGAGGTTTATACAAGCATTAAAAAATCATAAATTACGAAACAATAAAATAAAATAAAAAAAACAAAATACCCCAATAAACTCTACCAAAAACATATTTTTAAACCCAGCACCATATCCTCACCCTAAAACAAAGGGTGTCTCCCTCACCATGTGCTCGTAAAAACAGCGATCGATAGGATGTAGGTACGCGTTGCTAGGGTTACTCTCTTTTGGCAAACCTACCCTCAGGTTATTGCCACATTGGTCTGACGCCACCCGTCACGGTAGATGGACACGGCTTTTTTATTGATTAGGTATAATTTTATGGTTGATATGCTTAATGATAGCTGATTTAGCGTCTTTGTTACGTCCTTCTTAGGGTTCCGTACCCGAAGGATCCAAACGGAGCCCTATTGCTGTCACATAAGCCGTCTGCCCGTCGTCTGTCACACAGGTTTTAAAATTTTCACAAAAAGGTCTAAAAATAATTTTAAATGTTTTTTAGGAAGTCCCATTCCCATACAGACATGATTCGTTGCGGGCCCGAACTAAAAATGAATGACAACCCAATTTGGCAGTTGTCCCTACTCCTATGTCGTTTTACCCGTCCGAAAAATTGAATTTGAAATTTGTTTTAACGGATCTACGAATACGGATAGATAACTTTCGGACGCCGCCGTTACTGCGTTGATGGAGTTTGGAAGTAAGCCCCAGTATTTCCAGAGAGAGATGGGTCATCTACTACAAATGTATTATAATTTTACAACATCACAATCTTCATCAGCCTTTTAACGATCTACTGCTTGGACACAGGCCTCCTCTTTGTGAGAGATGGAATGAGCCATAATCTACCACGCGGGCCCAGTGTGGGTTGGTGGATGTCTTCGATTTTTTTGGTTCTAAGACATGCTGTTTTCTTTCATCGTTTTTAGAATATAGTTTAAACTAAAATCACTTGAAAAGTCTATAATGTGTCCTATAAGTTACAATCTATGACAATACATTCATAATTTCATATGAATAATCTGAATTACGAAATTATGCTCACTAAAACATAACTCAAGAATTTCTACAATACATGCTGTATAATGCAAATATTGAAATATGCAAAATATTTCGGTAACAAGTTGTACCATTCGATCAGGATTTGAATTTTTGTTTGTAAGGGCCAGCTCACACCGAGACACGCACTTCTTAAGATAGCAATATAATACAGAATTTTATTAATAAGTTTATCGTCCTACTAGAACCCATACAGCAATTATACCAACGGAGCAAAAATTACTTCTTTTGATGTGTAATAAAAAACTTTTTTACAAAAATTACAACCGACTTCCAAACAAAAACACTACAAAGTGAAAAATAACTTCAATTTCGGAAGTCGGTGTCAAAAAACGAAGAAACATAAACAGGAACACCGACTTCCGAAATTGAAGTTATTTTTCACTTTGTAGTGTTTTTTATTTTTCAATTTTTAGTTGTGGTACTTTATGTACCAGTTCTAATGGCTAGTTACCTACGCGTATAGTGCCCAAAGAGAAGCCAGAATAGATGAACCCAATAACATGAAACTTAAACGAAACCGGTGCAATGAGAGTATACCAGGGTGAACTGTTCACACCTGCGTACCCCTTTAGAGCGTACCAGTGTGATGTTATGTTATGAAATGGTGTAAACAATAAACAGAAATGCGATTGCATCTATCCCTAGTGTTTTAACGTCATTTATTGAAGAGTTCTGGAGTATTTCTCCGAAGTTCTTCATCAGACTGATGAAAATTAAATGGGACCACATGACAAGCACCAGCTTTCAAACAAAAAAAGAATCATCAAAATCGGTTCACCCAGTAAAAAGTTCTGAGGTAAAAAAACATTTAAAAAAAAATACAGTCGAATTGATAACCTCCTCCTTTTTGCGAAGTCGGTTAAAAACATGACCGTCGCGTATTAGTATAGCACAGGGACTCCATTTTCCGCACTTAAGGACTCCCATTCATTCCCATGTGCGTGAGGCGAACATAGTCACTCAGAAGCACACTGCAGCAGAAGCTTCCTTGGTGCTTTACAGGCTTCGTGGAGCTGTTCCGAGTTTTAGCGCACGTTGAGAAACCATGTCCTCGCGTGTCTCGGTGTAAGCTGTCCCTATGTTCGCGTGTCGTAGTCCGAATTTATTGGCTAGCTGGCGCTAAGCGACGAATTTAAAGGCTGGCCATAAATTCACCGAGTATGGTCTGACTGCCGAATTGGCGCCCAAATGGGACTATCGAATGTGTTGAATACGAATGTAGTAATTAAATAACTAATGTGGTTATGATTTATTTTCTATGCCTCATGGTTGTAGAATAGAGATATTCAGTTATGACCTGGCTGGAAAGCAGCTATTACAATAATGTTGTAAATGAGAAAGTTAGGATGTTTGTTAATCAACCATGTCTTAACGGCTTAGCGGATGAAATTTGGAATACATAAAGGTAGACCCTGGTCTGAATTAAGACGTGCGATACTTTTCATACCAGTAACGTCCACTGCGATAATAAAACACTTTTCACGTGGGTGTAGCCGCTTCCAAAAGCTAGAAAGAAAGAAAGAAAGAAAGAAAGAAATGTTTATTTGTCAGAATGTAGTAGGTTACAATAGGTGTTTTATGGTTTTTCAGGGTATCATACATTCTACCGAATCGGTGTACAAATATTAAGCTTATTATCTACTTATAATTATAATGAACTATCTAATACTATAACAATGTTATTGTCATCGAGAAATTCTTTAGTAGAATAATAACATTTATTTAACAGAAAATCAAATAATTTCCTTCTGAATGACGTTATGTTGAGATTCTTTAGGTCATTTGGAAGTTTATTGTAAATTCTGATAGCCATACAGAATGAATTTTTACTGTATAATGTTGTGCGTTGGCTTGGTACGGATAATTTATTGGAGAATCTACTATTTCTATTTGTTACACTAATATTTCTAGTAAAGAGGCCGGGGTTTTTGTAGACAAACATGGAAATTTCGTATATGTAGAGACAGGGCAATGGCAGGATACATTGTTTTTTAAATAAGGGTAAGCAGCTATCTAGGTAGTCAGCACCACATATTGCACGTAGACACTTTTTCTGTGCTCTGAATGCTCGGATTAAATCCACAGAATTCCCCCATATGTCTATTCCGTAGCATAAAACTGAGGAAACATAACCGTGGTACGCACATAGTGTAGCATTGGGAGTAGCTACTTGTCTTAGCCTGTTTAGAACATAAACGTAACTATCCAGTTTAGAGCAGATCTTATCGATATGTAGTTTCCAGCTGCAATGTTTATCAATTACTAGACCAAGGAATTTAGTTGATTCTACTTTTTCTATAGCTTTGCCTTTTTGAGTAATATTAAGAGAAATTTGGGTGCTGTTATGAGTTTGAAAGTGTATTATATTTGTTTTATTTACATTTATATTTAAGTTGTTATTATTTAGCCAAGTAGTTACGTTATCTATAGTGTTGTTAATATCTGTTTCGTAAGTATTTTTATTGTGGGAGTGTATAAGTAATGTAGTGTCATCAGCATATAAGATGCATTTGTAATTAGTTGAGTCTGGTAAGTCGTTAATATACACTAGGAACAACAACGGTCCGAGTATACTACCTTGTGGTACACCGTGTTCGTTTAATATGTATTCAGAACGATAAGATGTTTTGTGGTGGCCAGTTACACTTGGAATTTCAACACATTGGTAGCGACCAGAGAGGTAACTCTCTATCCAATTGAGGGCATTGCCTCTTATGCCGTACTTGTCTAGCTTATTTAAGAGTATCTTGTGTGACACAAAGTCAAACGCTTTGGACATATCAAGAAAGATAGCGACAATTGGAATTTTTTTATCTAGATACTCCGTTATTATTTTAACAAGATTGAAGCAGGCCAAAGTTGTAGAGTAGTTTTTTCTAAAACCAAATTGCTCGGCTTTTAATATATTATGTTTTAAAAAGAAGCTATATAAAATACTGTATAATGATTTTTCAAATATTTTTGACATTATTGGAATTAAAGTTATTGGTCGGTAGTTATTCATTTCGGTTCTTTCGCCCTTTTTGTAAATTGGTTTTACAATAGAATATTTTAATCGTGATGGGAATTTACCATTAAAGTAAGATAGATTTAATACGTGGCTTAATGGACGAGATAAACTTTTAGCACATTTTTTAATTATTTTGGTGTCGATATTATCGTATCCAGTAGAGTTAGTGCTATTGAGCGAATTTATTATTTTGTGTATTTCTAAATCATCAACTGGTTTTAAGAAGATTGTATTTGGGTTATTCGGAATATTTTTAAGAAATAGGTTATTAGTGTTAGTAGTATTAGGACTTTTTGTTAAATTAATGAAATAATTGTTAAAACTATTAGCTATATCTTCAGGTTTATGCAAATCTAGATTATTATTTTTTATGTGCTTTATATCTGTAGTATTAGTATCATAATTAAAATTAGTTTTTATTATTTTCCAAGCTGCTTTACAAGTATTTTTAGATTTAACTATGTATCTAGTATTTTGTATTTTATGAGCTTTAAGAGTACATTTTTTTAGAATAGTTTTATAGACGTTGTATTGCTTGAGATGAGAGTGTTTGTTTTCTGACGATTTGAGGTACTTTAAATAGAGCGTTCTTTTATTTAGGCACGATTTTCTTAAACCCTTAGTCATCCATTTAGTTTTAATAGGTTTATTGGCTATTTTGACATTTATGATAGGGAAGCATAGGTTGTAAAACAGTGTTATAGTATCATGTAGAAGATTGAATGCTTCATCAACATCCATACACTCATAAACATCGCTGAATGATAGGGCTTCCATGCAAGATATAAATTTATTTGTGTTCTCGGTACTGAAGTCTCTACGTTTTTCAAACCAGAATCGCTTAGGGTTTACCTCATTGTTATAATTAGTGATTTGAAAGGAGATGGTTTGACCGGTTTCGTGGTCAGATAGCGCTAGAAAATGTGTATTATGTAAACGCGTGGGTTCACACAGTTTATTAAATAAGACACAACTTGTGAGCAATTTGAAACTTATTATTAATTAAGATTATTAGTAATTTAGTTGTATCTTAGGTCGTTGTGGACAAACGGTAGGAAGCGCATAGGCGCGCGTGTAATCGTTGGCGGTAGCGGAGCAACAAGAATCGCTTAGGGTTTACCTCATTGTTATAATTAGTGATTTGAAAGGAGATGGTTTGACCGGTTTCGTGGTCAGATAGCGCTAGAAAATGTGTATCATTAGTCAATACATACATTGTTGACATTAACACAATCATTATTATGAAATTATGAAAATATCGGAGGGGGTTTTTGGTAAACATTCACCAGGCCACAGATAATTACTAGCATACAAATGCCTCATCCTATACAAAGAAACCGTGCCGACGTAACTAGCGTTTTTCATGTGATTATACTGATTATTTTTTGTAAATCGATCGCGTTCGGTTCCGTTCCACGGCGATAGATAGATTACATCTTTATTCGTAGAAAGGAACGGAACGGAACCGAACGCGATCGATGTTCAAAAAATAATCAGTATAGAACGTCGGCATGGTTTCTTTGTATGGGATGAGACACCACTGACCAGACATTTTCGATATAATATCTCTACTATGATGTCATCAACTGTCTCTAATGCTCAAGAATCGTTCCCATGGATTTTATAAATCTAAAACGCTAGAAGTAGAGTAGGTATATCTAATATGAAACTATTAAAATATCTAAGTGGGTTTTGATCAACATTCACCAGGCCTTTTCGACATAATATCTCTACGCTGATGTCATCAACAGTCTCTAACGCTGAAGAATCGGTCCCATGGATTTTAAAACGTTTTACTTCCTGTGCCAATATTTCTGTCTATAGTTCAATACTCTTTAGATGTTTTTATTGTCTTTTCCTTCCGAATAAGGAAACAGACCGCTGTTTAGAATTTTTGATGAGAAATTCGTAATATCGTTAGTCGTGTCAGTTCAGTGCATTGAGTGAATGTTTTTTTTGATATTCAGTTAGCTTGTTGCCAAAGCATTCCACGATAGCATGAAAAGAATTGAAATTAGGCTACCTTCTACATCGTGACTTTTCGTGGCTGCTGTTCAAATAAGTAAAGAAGCCTACTTTGGTTATCAATGCTACAAAAACTTTATCATCAGGTATACTAGCCCAAAAATTAGACTACGTACTCGTACTCGTCCTAATCCAAATCAAATCCATTCAGCGCTTTTTGAGATAAACGCTTGCAAACAGACAGACGCGGCCGGTTGTTTTTCTTTATTTATAGTATGTACATACATATACATACACTATACAAGTCACTAATATATATTCGATCAACACACAACCATAAAGCAACAATGTACCGAACAGATTCAATAGAATATACCTTACATACAGACCTACCAACCGACCTTCACCATATACGGCGACACAATCGCCTCATTGATTGACCGTAGTGACCACATGTTGGCATGGCGTGTTGCAATGCTCCTATGTGCTTTAGAATATAAAACAGCGGTTTTTCTTCTGCATGATTTTGTGATTTACTTTGACAAGATCAACAGCTCGTTTTTGGATGTTAATCTGGCAGTTCAACCATTTTTTAACCCGATTGTAAGGAATGGTTCTGCTTTTTGCGCTTATATTACTTTTGTAGTTTTTTTGAAGTTTAGTTGAAGTTTTATAGCAGAATCTAGATGTAATGTAAATGAGGCAAGTTTATAAATAAAGAAATAGTGCATGCAATACTTGTGTATAAGTTCTTATTTTCTTAACAAACACTTTAGTTTTAGGTTTCATTCCCAAACGAAAGATATACATCGCTAAGACATTATCCAGACTGCTAAATCACAACTCATTAAACACATAACTTAGTATATAATAATGTATTTAATGTTATCTCGTTTCTAGTCCACATGTATCGTCAGACACCTCGAATCCGTCTACATCAGGCCTTACGACAGAAAAACACCACGAAGACAAAATGAGAAGAAATGACGAAGAAGCCCCCAAAGAAAATGAGGGTTGCGTATCCGACTGGGTGTCCGGCGGGCCCATCGGCACTAAGGGAGCAGTTCTGGTCTTCAGATCATGCGTCCTCGCATCCCGGACGCCTTCCATGGAGTCAGAGACTAAGACGATAGGAAACAACACAGGAACTACAATACTACTGAATAAAGCTAAGAATATGGCACGGAGACTGGTCGCGGAACCTCACTCCTTCTCGGTGAGACCGAAGAACATTATGCACGATGTGATGGAGACGTTTGGGAGTAGAGACACCAAGTACAGTGGAACTGCTTACGTGGTGAGACACGTGAGTGAGACCACGGTGCCTGAGACGGTGTGTTTGGACGAGCAAGGGCATGAGGCACGGGATCCCATGCAACATAAGCGGGATATCGATGATGTGCTTAATGATCTGAGCAAGATCACGCTGAAGAAACATCTAAACATCGAGAATACCACCGCTAACATCAAGCCGCCGGAAGAACCGCCACCTCATGGCTCTAAAGGTAAATATTGTTAAAGCAGTTTGCACGTTATTAGACACTCCATTGGGTCGGAGCAACGAATTTAACAAATATGTTGAGCGGAGAAGAGCAGTTAAAATATGATTTAATTTTCCTCTAGTCCGCCTTAATGGAGAGTCAGGCACCTTTAATAAGCATCGCTTTGTAACTGTACCTATCTGGTAACCTGCAATGCATTATACTGTATACAAGGTGTCTATGATACCGACGCGATATGGAGTATCATGGATTCAGTACATGCTTCTGGAAAAATATTAAACCGACGAAAAATTTCAACGCTAGGGTCCACACCTGGGTCGCAAATAAATTTGAAAGAGAGTTACCGTGGTCCTGGCACAATCAACTGAAGGAACAGGTTTTAGTCAGTAAAAGCTGACACGTCCTCCCGCTTCACCCAGAGCGGGAGAAGTCATTCGATGATTTCCCACCAAAAAACAAAAAAAAAGGTGTCCGCACCTGTAGCCAAGTTGACAATCTACAATCGATAACGCTAGTAGAAAATGAATCAATGTATGAGAATGACACATCTGAACGTTAATTCAAGTGATCAGCCATACGACTGAAGGCGTTAACGATTGTAGAAAGAGATTCGATACGAAACATTTGTAACTTGGCTAGGGGGGCAGAACAATTTATTGAATCCATGGTATGCTTTTTCGCATCGGTGTCACAGACACCTTGTATAGGGTTACTAATAGTAGCTTGGCTATTTTAGAAGCGTAACTTAATCAATGAAATCAGCTGAACAATAATTATCAATTAAACTTTAAATTTGTCAGAATAAAGTTCCAATTTAAAAAATGGCTCGATAGTTTATAGGAACGGTCCCATTGACAGTTATTAAATGAAAGTAGCAGTTTTGTAGAGCCCAATATTCCATAGTGCTTAGTTGATTAAAAAAGAACATACAATTTTTATGATCAATTCTAGTAAATGTTAGTTTTTCACACAATTCAATAACGGATCGATGCGTATCGCGCCATCTAGTGATATTTATTTGAACCAATTTTTCTATGTTAGAGCTTGGACCCCGTGCCTGCACCTTGAAAGAACTTTGTGAGGTTGAATTAATTTAATTTGACCTTTCAAATTACAACGAAGTTAACGTGACTGAATTCTGGTCAAAATATATAGGATGGATAAAAAATCGTGGATCAAACGAAACAGTGGGGGTTATTTGCAGTACTTTCAAAAGTTTTTTTTTTCCATTTTACTCTTCTTGCCTATTTATTACGTGCAAGTCTACCTCGCAAAAAAAGTACTTCTTACCGCTCAAAATACAGTGCTATTTGGTGAATCCTGGGTGATACTAAAACACTCAAATTGTCATAACTTTTAAGGAGATCAAATTTGGGCTCTGCCACAGAAATATTTTTTACTGCAAATAATCCCAACTATCGTCTTGTTTCTTTTGATCTACGATTTTTTACCCACCTTGTATTTAATTTTGTAATCATCGATACGGTGATGACGAAGTTTGAAAGTAGATAAAAGTAGCTGATAACTCTCGATCGGACTGCGCCCTATGGTCAAATTTGATCTAAAGTTTCGCGGTATCGAATCTTATTCTCTCTCTCCTTCAGCAGACTCTAAAGATGACAAAAAAGGCAAGAAAAATAAAGGTAAGCACAAGCGCAAGAACATGCCAATTTGTCAACGCTCGACGTCGCCAAATCTCGACAGTGATGACTCTGAACATCTGCTGGTCAAGGAGGTCGAGAGCGTCAAGGTAACACGAAGGCCTGTATTAATAATCTAAATTTTGACAGGTTATAGGATGGAATGTCTTGACATCTCGAAGTCTTTTAAATAAGGATACTTGAACAGTTTCTTCAGGGAGAGACAGTTTTTATTACATATATACTAGCTGACCCGGCAGACGTTTTTTTCTCTGAGATCACACAAAAATACCTTAGAACAAAGCATTTCAGTTCTTCTCGAAATTTCCAATTTTATTTATAATATAAATTGAAAATTTATATTGAAAATAAACTAAACCATCGAAAATAAACCATATTGGTCTAGCTGTCCTCAAATGATGCCTCTCAACGAACAAATTTTCTTATTTATTTACATAGAAGATGGTGTCCCTATTTTGACCGGTGCTCTTTTTGTTAATGGAAGGCCAACATGGTTCTTAAAGTTAATCTCTGCCCGCTTTGATACTCCCATAGATTCGTAGTTAGATTATTTCATCCAATTTTAGAACTAACTTAGCAGTGGGCAATTACAAAACCGCTTATTTCCACCTACCGCCAACAACTAAGCCAAAAAATCTGATCAATACGATTTTTCTCTTAAATAAAACGACCATTCCACCAACAGGTCCTAGACAGCAGTCACATGCCAGCCCGCCTCCTCAAGATCACCTACAAATTAGTCAACACAGAGACCAAGCTGCTTCACCGGTTGCTCCAAGCCCACGGTCTACAGGAAGCCATGGTAGACATGAAGGACTTCAACCTTCTGTGGTCAGGGCTGCATCCCAAGCCTGATGTCCTCAGGGCCTTGTCGCCTTACCAGAGAGTCAACCATTTCCCCAGGTAAGGATTGTGATAGGGATACATGAATTACTGTCAGTATTTTTAAATTTGGTCTTTTATTCGCATATGATATCGCAGCATGATCTTGGTAATTGTTTATGGTCGCTTGCCATTAGGTCATGTAATATCGGCAGTTTTTCAATTCCGATATTGATTTCGGCTCTTAGATCTCAATATCGGAACTCCGATATTAGTATCGGAGTTGCAGCGCCAATTTAGCCAAAAGACGTCCACTGCTGTACTTAAGCCTGCCCCAAGTGTCGCCACATTGACCGATCCCGTGCGTCTCAAATCCAACGGATTTCCGTAACCTGAGCATAAATCAATGAAAATATCATTGTTGCATCGGGTTCTATGAAACTGTGTATTTACTACTTTGTACTCTTAAAGGTAACATTTTTAGCAATCTCGGGACTGTAAATCCGGATAGCAACAAGGCACATATAATTTTTTTATGAAGCGAAGTTTAAGTAAAAGCGCCCAATTAGTAAACAGATTATGCGACCACTGCTAATCACCGTAGTCAACGGGCTTAAACGCGACTTCTCGCTCGGCACTTCGCAAGGAGCTAAAATAAGGTATTTTCTGATGCCGAGATTCCGATATTGGATCACTCAGTATCGAATTTGAAATTTTGGTAATTTCGTTTTGAGATACCGATATTCGTGCCCTACTTGCCGTAGATTTATTTTCCTAAAAAGTCGAGGCAACAAGTACAATTAAGTCGTTTTGCTAGTTACAAACTTGGATAGCGTTGAGGTTCAACGATTTTTACGATACGTGTAAGAGAGACGACAAGCAACTTCGATAAGAATGTTTTTGCAATACGACCTCTCATCCTGTCAGCAACCGCGTTTTAATTTTTAAACCGTGCAGCTGTTTTTTTACATTACCAAAACTAACAATATAAGTTCCATATACATCTATGCAGGTTACCAAGTTGTATAATGTTGATATTAGATCCGGCAAACTAGCATCATTTCAGCCATGAATAACCCTCTACCATATCCATAAAACGTAGCCCTAATTTAAGAATATTGACAGTAGTTCACTGTAGGCCGAGGTCCCTGGTCCACCATCTGCTGGATGCCCACGGCTTGGTCGAAGTGGATGACGAGTCCACGAGATGGAGGCTCATGTGGTCCGCTCCCATGATCCCCTTCGACATCCTCCAAGCCTTAACCATTGATCAGAAGGTCAATCATTTTCCAAGGTAACTTGCTTTTGTGAACTTTGATCAGGCTCTGGACGTTAAATAAAGAAACTTTGAAGTGCCGATACTTTGTGAAAGGAATATGACTACAGGATTTGTTGTTATAGCGGCAACAGAAATCATCATCTGTGAAAATTTCAACTGTCTAGCTATCACGGTTCATGATATACAGCCTGACCGCAGAGTCTTAGTAATAGGGTCCCGTTTTTGCCCTTTGGGTACGGAACCCTAAAAATATAAATTAACGTAGTGTGTCAATCTGCTCATTAAAGAATACCCTGTGTAAGTTCAGAAGACAGATCTAAGACAATACTATTAAGGGTTAGAGAGTATTATTCCAATGCAGTACTGGAAGAAAAGCACAATCTCTAAAATGCTCGTCGGAAGCTCTTCGGCTTTAAAAGCAGAAAATTCATAAACTCAATTCCCTTTTCAGATCCTACGAGCTGACCCGAAAAGACAAGCTCTTCAAGAACATAGAGAAGATGCAGTACTTCCGCGGCCTCAAGCAGTTCGACTTCATCCCCACCACATTCCTGATGCCGGCGGAGTACAAGGACCTCTGTACCGCTCATTACAGGACCAAGGGACCTTGGATCGTTAAGCCAGCTGCCTCGAGTAGGGGCAGAGGGATTTATATTGTTAATACTGTGAGTCCATAAAAATTAGCGTGTTTTCCTAAAATCTTGGGAAAGTGATGTTTAGTAGATGAACGATTCGCTAGTTAGTCATCTGCCTACCCTCTTCTCTGCCCAACTATTATGGAGTCGACTGCTGGCCTAACTACATGCATCTGAATATTATATTTTAAATGGATTCGGCTGTCTAACTTCCCCAGTCCAATAACTGGGTAATAAAACACCCGTAGATCATTAATAGTTAGACTTTCGAGCTTCTGACTACTGTTGTCTGTGAAATGACAGCTGTCCCCATAGGAAGGTCACTCAGCCACGCATCGACCTTGGCAAATGTAACTTAGCCTTCTATCGACCCGTGTGACTGGTATTATTTACACACGTGTCTGTTGAAAACACTACAAATCCTGACTACAGAATTTCCTTATTGTTTAAAAACCCAATAACTCTCCAGTTAGAAAAAAAAACCCGGCCAAGTGCGTGTCGGACTTCGCACATTTAGGATTCCGTACCAAGACAAAATCAGATTTTTCAATATGTTAGTATTTGTTAGTAAAATATACGTAATAATCAGTGATAGGAATAGGTAGTGCCTATTAGCCTAAACTTCGAAGAACAGAGACAAGAAGCGGAGACTTCCTTAGGACTAAATTATTTCCGGGACATCAGTCTCAAAATTTCGAGACAACACTTAAATACATTTTAAAAAATGTGTTATTTGGAACAAGTAATTAGTTGTGTAGAATAAACATTATCACCAAATTTCAAGTTCACAGATGAATGGGAAGTTAAAAAATTCTATGTAACAAAATTGTGTGACAGATGACGGACAGACACGAGAGACTCTTCGGGTAAGGAACCCTAAAAATGGGTTTACCGATGTAGAAATAGCCTTAGAATAATCATAGGGATAATTACGGCTCAACAAACACAAAAAACATCTTATAGGCACCATAGTCCAGGCAGGGGCTGCTTTAACGCCGAGGAATTAGTCGCCTACGTCATCCTGGAATGTGAGACCGTGGTTTCTCAACGTGAAGAAATCCTTGGAACAGAGAGATCGCGCCGCGAACCATGTGAAGCCCCCAGGAAGCCCCTGTGCTTTTGGGCGACGTTAGACTGGCTATTTTAGCCAGAACCTCCTCGCACAACGGAAAATGAGAGTCTAAGTGCGGAAAGGGGAATCTATCTATCCAAAAACTCTCAGTTTGTACCCAAAAATCAACCACAAATTGTTTTCTTCCAGCCCGAACAAATTCCAAAAGGCGAAAACGTAGTAGTAGCAAAATATATAGACAAACCTCTTCTAATCGGCGGCCACAAATGCGACCTGCGCCTTTACGTGTGCCTGACCTCCATCGACCCTCTGCTCATATATCTGTATGAAGAGGGGCTGGTCAGGTTCGCGACCGTGAAGTATGATAAGACGAATAAGAATCTATGGAATCCCTGTATGCATCTGTGTAACTACAGCATCAATAAGTATCACACGGATTATATCAAGTGAGTATTGTGGTTTCTTGTAATTTTAAGTGAAATTTAGTGTTTGATCGTTGGGATAGGACAATCTTACAGCTACGAAATAAAAGCGCTGGATACATTTTTTTTTTAAATAACTTTTTAAATTTTGAGTTTAGGGCTGCCTGTCAACTTCGCGCGGAGCGGAGAAAATAGGTGCCGAGCCATCCAATCGAATTGCATAAAAATTCCGCTCCGGTTTAGTTTACAAGGATTTAAAAATTAGTGTAGAGCGGGATGAGAAACAGAGCAGTGAGGCGGAGTGAGGGAGCGGAGAGGAGAACCGAGGTCCGCTCCACATTTCTTTCTCTCTCCGCTCCGCTTCCTAGCTCCGCGTCTATGGACAGATACAGTCCGCAACACCGCTCCGCTGCCTCGCTCCGCTCAAGTGGACATGCAGCCTTAAACTCAAAATTTAAAAGATTATTTAAAAAGATAAAATTGTATCCAGTTGAAAATATTGAAATGTTACCAAGACTTGATATTGATGATTAAAAGCGAGAAAAAGATTTACCCAATTCGCCTTATAGTACCCACAATATGATGGAAACTCTTTAATGTAGAATGACTTTTAAAAACTACGAAATGCTTACCCAAATGATATCCAGTAGTAACTTTAGTTGTCCTCGCATGTCTTAAAAATTAGATGTGAAGCTCAGGTTAACATTACCGTAATAGGTACACTGCAAATTTTTCAAATGGCTTCACAATTTGCAAGTTACTTTAAGTCTTATATTGACCTGTTTTACAATGAAGTGTGCAGCTGCAAGGCATCTCGAAATAACCTTTATATTAGGCACACACAGCGTTCAAAATGCCTTGAAAATTCACTTTATGTCCAAAATTGTCCTGTATTATGACTCTATGGTAACACCCAACAGATGCGATGACCCAAACGCCGGCAACATAGGTCACAAATGGACTCTCTCAGCCTTACTTCGTCACCTGCGTAAGCAAGGTCGCAACACCACGGCGCTGATGGCGGCCATCGAGGACCTGGTCGTCAAGTCTATCCTGTCTTCAGCGCAGACCATCACCGCGGCCGCCAGGGTGTTTGTGCCCAACTTCTTCAACTGCTTTGGTAAGTCTGCCTTTTAAAATCTTGAACTTATTAGAATTTTGTCACACTTTACGGCGTATTCCTTATGAGCCCGCTCTTGACCTCGATCTCACCTGATGATAAGCGATGGATAAGGTCTACGACAGAACGAGGAAACTCAAAATATTCCTGTTCACTCTTTCTTTCAAGGTTGACGTATCAAAGATGGAAGGGAACACAGATGCTGAGAGAGAGTTCCACACTTTTGCTGTGCACATAATAATTATGATTTTCTCATTGTTTCAGAGTTGTTTGGCTATGACATTCTAATCGACGACATGCTGAAACCCTGGCTACTGGAAATCAACTTGTCTCCCAGGTAATAATTTTGTACCTACATAAAAAAATGGTAGTAATTAACATTTCTATTAATTTCGTATTGTGTTACAAAATTAAATTTAAAGAAAAAGTACTTTTCCTGACTGCAGATAAGGTTTATCGTTAAGATTTTGGTATCAATTTTAGATTCAATATTCCCTGTGTCTATGTAGTTATATTAATGTCTAATTTTTATGACTGTTGTAGCGATTTCTGATATATCTATGTTGTTCCTTAACAGCTTGGCCTGCGAGAGTCCCTTAGACGCGCGAGTGAAGTCAGCCCTGCTAGCTGACACCCTGACCCTGGTGGGGCTGCCCGCCATGCCCATGTGCAAGACGGACATCTCCACGCAGAGCAACTCACTCAAGGTGCGCATCGGCGCGGTAAGTTCCTTATCATCATCAGCTCTGCTAGCTGACACCCTAACCCTGGGGCTGCCCGCCATGCCCATGAGCAAGACAGACATCTCAATGCAGAGCAACTCACTCAGGTGCGCATCGGCGCTGTAAGTTCCTCATCATCATCAGCTCTGCTATCTGACATCCTGACCCTGATGGGGCTGCCCGCCATGCCCATGTGCAAGACGGACATCTCCACGCAGAGCAACTCGCTCAAGCTGCGCATCGGCGCGGTAAGTAAGTAAGTTCATCATCATCCAACATCATTCATGCATCTTCAACATTATCTACATTCAGCTGAATGACGTCCACTTTTAGTTTTAGACCTCCCTCAAATATTGCCATAACTACCGGTCTTGTGCTTCGTGTATGCATAAGATTCTTGCTAGCTTTATCAGATTGTGGGTTCATGTTGGAAGATCAAGCCATGCTGCCCTTTACCAGATACTTACCTTTTATAGTATACCAGATACGGATTGGCGCGTACTAATTCAGAATAGGCCATATCGTGGTCAAAAACGGTAGCAAGGTTGACTGCCCAATAATTATCGGGCTCATCTAGCATGTAGCTACAACCTAGGGGTCTTCAAGTCAAAGAGTCAATAGGTTACTTCTAGGCAAGCGTGCTTCACCTTCGATCACATCATCACTTAACATCAGGCGACATTGTGGTCAAACGCGAGCCTATAAAAAATAAAAATAAACTAATAAAATCGAAAATTAAAACATGGTTAGTATTTTTCTGTACATGTGACTGTTCCCTGGAAACCCCGGCTAAAATGTCTGTAAAACCAGGTTAAATTTGGTCACAATATAATCTATTGCTGCTGATCTGTGATTGCTAGAATAGTCTATTCAAACACCGGACTTGTAATAGTTTAAATGATCTATACACAGTGTCGGCGCGTCCACTCAGCCGAGAACGTGTTTGTCCGCGGCAAAGGCCGCTCGTCCGAAGCAGCTGGTGGTACCGGCAGTAACGGCACGCAGGCCGCCGCCGGCGCCGCACTACCAGCCTTGACTGGAGAAGAGTTGAGGCTGGTCCGTGCAGTGAGGGCGCAGTATGCGAGGCGAGGAGGGTTTGTGAGGATCTTCCCCTCTCAGAACTCGTGGCAGAAGTATTCGCAGTATTTGGGTGAGTGGTGATGAAAGCTTTCGGCAAACCTTTTCATTTGAGACTAATATCATAGGGTGCATAAAAAGATTGGTCCGCCATCTTCTGTCTTCTGGAATCCGCCATTTTGAATTAAGAATGATCTCACTTAGCCTTCCGTGCAGTGTGATCCAAACCAAACGTGTATCCAATTTCAGCTCATTGTTTATGCATTTCCTAACTGAATAGGGTACTATTTTTTCACAGATCCAGTAACAGGCATCCCGGTGTGCTCCACATCTCTGAACAATAACATCCCGTACCAAGTAGTACAACACAACTACAACCTGCTGGTACACTCGCATGTGCTGCCACACTTCCAACACGCCACCGTAGCTACAAGCCTCACTGATACGCCGCAGAGGTAAAACAAACTCTATGTCATACACGATTAGGTTCTTACTCTATTATTGCCAAAATTTCTTAAGACCTTTGACTTTATGACAAAAATAATGGGTACCTACTTAAAATTCGTCTAAAGCTTGTGATGATGAAATGCTGTGTCATTAAAGAAGATAATTGCATTAGTCGCAATGAATGTATGGCAATTCAAGATTTTGATTTTATACTCTTTATAGTATATATCAACCGTGAACAGTAGTTTCTCTTGAACTGCAAGAACTGACCTTACTGGAAAGAAAATTTAGACACTATCAACTCCAAATTCTTATTATGAGGTTGCCTGTTTTACTATTATACCTACACCATCCCATGCCTGGGAGATGGGCTATGGGGGTGTAACGTTTTAATTTTTTCCGAACGCATAAAATTGCCGTCACTTCACATCGTTCGTTCGTTCGAATCAGCGTTCACTATAATATCTCCAGCTTATTATATATCCACCGTGGCGGGACCGAAAATGTAAAATACCGATATTATAATTATTTTGCCATTTTCTCGCCGGGCAACGCCGAACAGTTAGGCCTACTGTCCACGGAGGCATGGCTGCATAGACACTTAAAAATACGCCGTGCAGCTTGTGCAGCTCAGCGTACTGAACTGTGTCCACGAGGCGTACGTAACTGTAACCCGACTACGGTTTTTTTAGCTTATGTTACCCGGGCCATAATAAGGAATCGATTGACACCTTATTCATCAAAATCGGATGAATAGTTTAGGCGATACGGAGAAACATACGTAAATACAAACACATACATACATACGACTGCTAAAATCATAACCCTTATGACTTCGCCGTAGTCGGGTAAAAATTAACACATGCGTCTACGCGATGTACGCCCCGGTGTATGGCATGCAGTACGGCAGGCGTCATGAAGCCTGCATGCAGCGAAGCAAGCGTGACGCTGCCGCTCCGTTCCGTCGTCCATAGGGTTTCAAAGTTTTGTATGTAAGCTGTAAGCAGGCGTACACCAAGCTTATAATTACGAATACGCCGCTATGAAGCTACCCCTCGGTGAAATGTGCGCCTTACTGTATCTTGTCATAATGTTTTGTCTTAGGCTAAAACGTTACGAAGCAGTTAGCATAACCTGCCAAGCTCCTGCCGTATGGCTGGGAGAGAGCACTCCTCAGCATCACGACACGCGCCGCGCTAAGGAGCTGGTCAAGAGGCAGCTGATGGAGGGCATGAAGCTCACGTGAGTATTTACAGAAAGAAACAAAAACACTTATGTAGCTTAAACTAAAAGGCACAAAAACTTGAAATATTATCGCAATCGGTGATTGACTGATTCGTGATCCCGAGTTCTTTTCTTTCTGACGGGTCTTTTTTTGGGTATTCCATTACGAATTTTTATCTGAAGGTTTAAGTCTAGTCATTTATTTCAATTAGACCATTAAACGGCCCTTTTAAGTGTTAAAATTCATTTGGAAAAAAAAACTAGTCGTAGTAGTTATTATTAAAAAGAACGTAGAAAATATGGTTATTCCCTATTAAATAATGCTTAATTAGCCCATTAGGGAAAAAAGACTTGATGTCTATTAATGCTAGTGGCTTCTCTGTATGAGAAGACGCATTTACCTTGCAGTGTGAGAATAAATGGCGGCAGGGTCAGACAGGGGAGGGGGGGAGAGTGGCATAAATGTATGCCACTAAATGGCTATGGGCGGCCAAACTATCAGCCCTTGTCATTTCATCAGAAAACCTAACGTATTCTTGGTGTTGTGGTAGCATTTCCAAGCACGATTCGCTATCGAATGATATTGGTTCTTGTTGTAAATCCACCGCTAAATAACTTAACATTCATAACATTGCAATCATTTTTTTTTTCAATATATCATTATTTTCTTGCCCTTGGCTTGTCCCATGTTACTTGTGGTCGGCGCAACACGTTTTGTTCATCCATACTGTCCCGTCCCCCGTCACGCCATCACGGACTCCTCTGTCCCCTCCCTCTCCATCCATCCATATTTATATTCATAACTCTTTTAGTAACATGCGTTTCATCCCTCCTTATCATATGACCATACCAGGACAAACGGTTTTCTTTCAACTTTTCTGTCACTGGTGCCACTTTCAAACTTCCTCTAATATGACTGACTCATTTGTCACTTTATCTATTCTCTTCAAACTGCACATCCATCAACATTCTCATCTCTGCTACATGCAATCTCTTTTTCACAGCACATTCTGATCCATACTGTACGACAGGTCAAATCACAGACTTGTAAATTTTCCCCTTTAACTTGAGGGGCATCCGTGAGTCGCAAGTTGTTCCAGTGACCTGTCGCCATTTCATCCATCCCGAGTTAATCTGGTGCGTAACATCTCGGTCTATCTCGCCATCCCCTAGGACAAGCGACCCTAGGTACCGGAAGTCGGAGCAGATTGGTATGGGTGTTCCAGCGAGAGTTATAGGCACGGAACTGGAGAGACCGCCAAAATCGCAGAACAATATCCTAAAATACAGATACTACTGAAATATTTACTGTAACAGATAATATCCTGAAACATTAACCTCCTTATCAGGCGTCATTTTAGAGGGCACTGAGGGCGGCAAAACTCTTTGCCCGGAGCGACGAAATTGCTAGATCGGGCCCTGACTATGCGGGTATTATTTGTTGTTAATAGTTTCTCGTAGATACAATATACTTTTAAAATACAAATTGAGTAACAAGTTTTATACAATATCAATCCATGTGTTATTTGATTCCAGCATGGGCGAATCCCGCCGTGCCTTCGGTCTGTTCCTCACGCACGTCCTCAAGCGCGTGTCGTCCCCCAGTAACGAGCTGGGCGTGGCGCACGCGGCACTAATACTGCGCTTCCTGAAGCGGGCCTGCGCCTCACTTCGTATGCCATACAATGTAAAGGTGACGAGCTATAAGCATGCCGCACGAATGGGGTTCACATGCCATTGTACTGCACGTTTTTTGCAGTTTAATACTGCGACAAATCACAACATACCACTATTGATCCTGTAAAAAATACACGTTTCGACTTGAGAACCTCCTCCTTTTTTTTTGTTGGTCAAAATCACGCTTCGTTATGGTATGTGACGTGTAATCTCATAATTATTATACTGCAAAAAAAAAAATGCCATGTGAATCCAGCCTTACTCGATCGCGTTAACGTAAATTATTTTTTTTTACTAAAACTGAATACGCTCCACCTGGTGATACTACAGTGAAATACTATGATTTGACACAAGGGATGTTTACGAATAAGACGATCGAGTAAGCATAAAACTCACACTATATTGCGTCCAGCTTTTTATCTAACTTTTGACAGATGCACGCCTATGAAATTTCATAATTATTTATTTATTTATTAATAGTTCATGCACAAAAACGTACAGAGGCGGACTTAATGCCTTAGGCATTAAGTTAATTAGTAACGACAACCATAGACAATAAAATGCAATACTGCATCGACGCTTACAGTAGTGAAGCGACGTGCTTTTTCGCTTCGTTATTCCGATTATTTAAAATTCACAGTTAAATCGAATTTACGTATCAGTAAATATCGCATTATAAATTGAATATTTGTTACATAATAATAATGTAATCATAAATAAGATTTGCAATCAAGGTTCACCCTTCCAATGAAGGTGAAATTTTGAAAAAAGTTGTTGTTAGTTATTGTTGTTGTTTCGATATATAAATATAGCGATTTTATATGATGGTTCGTTAGATTTTTCCCCATATAAACTGGCATCTTCACTTGAATAAAAACATGTGTTATCGTATGTTAAATCGATTAAAATTTCATCATTAATAAAGTCGATTGTTCTAAGAAATCGAATCGGTACCGCATTAGTTCATCACAAATTATGAATATTTGTGCTGTCAAAGGTAAATAACAGGCTGGACGGAGTGTAGGCACTCTTAAATCATAGGAGTATTTACATGGCACGGTATTTCATACATTTCAAGTCCCAAGATCTTGAAATTAATAAATAAATTTTGATTAACCTTTAAATAAAAGAGTAGTTCTACACACGCAATACATTCTTTCTCCCTAATATTTTTTTAATTTTTAGATCTGTGTATCTTGCGTAGGCCTATCTTGTTTCATTAAGGGTCTTCCACCGCTTTTGTGCCGTAAAACGGTTACTTTTTAAAGCATACTCGCAAGTAACGGCTAGGTTAAAAGGTTTGACAAAAAATAATATTATTTATTTATATACAGCCGACCCCAACATAATTGGGAAAAGGTTAGGCAGATTGATCAATGTACAGTCGGTAATAGCTGTTACCTAATCCGCCCTGCCGTTAGCCGACCTACTAAAAATTAGACGATTTTGAACCTACTGCCAATAGCAGTTGATGTGTGTTATTCGATACGTATGAGCTTATCGAAGTAGAACGACTTGTTCAAGGTATGCAAATATTATAGAATACAATTATACCATTTTGACATTTAGCGTTAGAGAAGGTAAGCGTTTAAATACTGTCTTGTCACCATGATGGACTTGTTAATTTCACCAATATTTGTTAAGTCGATTTGGTCTAGTGGTTGCATCAGTGAACCTATTTCAGCATGGTTGCGAGTTCCAAACTAACCTTCCTCTTCCTGTTGCTTTATGTTTACAATATTCAATTAAGGTTTTTGAATTGAAAGTATTATTTATATAAAATATCCTAATGCTAACGTTTTAAAGATCAAATTTGCGTATCTGTACTATAATTGTATTTGTTCATCTAGTTTGATAAACCCGAACGAATTAAATAATCCTTAATGTTACGGGTGGAGGGTTCAAATTCGTTCGTTTTTAGGGTGGCTCAGGTAACAGCTGTTACCGACTGTACATTATTTTTTCGTGTAACTAATAGTTTTGCTTTAAAAAAATAATTAACAATGCGATATTTTTTCGCTTCATTTGGGTAATGTATAATAAAAATATTTTTAAACATCCAAGTCGTTTTAGAGGAGTCTCCAAAACGACTTGGATTTTTATACAGAAAAATTGATGGCTAGAATTTCTTCATAACTGAATATGTAAATCAAAGAATATTTTGCAAAAAAAAAACTGTCCAAAAGGAGGTTCAAAATTGATATTCTGGCTCCGAGCCGGCGCACGGACAGTACTACGTAACATTGGGGAATATATACACCTAAGCTTGTACATATAATAACGAGTATGTATGTAATATCGTGTCCTGTAAACCCTCTTAAAGCGCTAGGTACTGTAGTTAGGTTAGTTGGATCCGTTGTTCTCTGTTATTCCAAAGCAACTGTTTCAGTTTTTTTTCTTTAATTAACTATAGAACTCACTTTAAAGGTTACCTAGCGCCTAAAAACAAAAAGTAACCCAGCATTTTGTGTATTTCTAGTATGTATGTCTGACTAAGAAGGTTTTTAAAGAACTAGTGATACTTCACAAACGTGATAGATAAATTATAATTTTCTGAGCCGGTTTTTTTCTCATCGTATGTGGTTCCACTTTTTGACAAAAGTCACCTTCATAGTCTGTCTTCTCGGTGTGTTTCTGTATGCGGCAAATCTTTCGTAAACGACTCCCTATATCGTCACCCCTATGTTCCCTAGACCTCCATCGCCACGACTCCGTATTTTGTCTCTCACTGTATAACGACTCTCAACCGGTCTGTCCTTATGCATCCAGGGATGTATAAGGACAGACCGGTTGAGAGTCTGCTATATGTTATAATAGCTGCCGCCCGCGTGGTATTAGTAAATCTCCCAATATCTTTATACATTACAGCCTTTGTGTTATTCTGATTTATAAGCTATATTTCTGTAAAATTTCCTCAAAAACCGTTTAGTAATTTTTGCGTGGATGTGTAACAAACATCCATCCTCACAAACCTTCACGTTTAAAATTTTAGTAAGATATAGCTTCCTCTCTCTCTCTCTCTCGCTCTGGACTCATGATGGCATTAAAACTAATAATTTGGCTACTGAACTCATCATTTCTAGTGGCCATGCAATATGATCCCAAAATCAACTTGAGTTACTTTTAAGTCATCATATTAATCGATCAAGAATTAAAAAAAAAAGTTTGTGAAGTTTTGCCAGTTAATTTAATTTGACCGTCGTCGTATTGTATTCAATTGGTTGTTAGTTTACGTTTGATGTTGTCAAATTGTGCTTTGAGAGTAATTATAATTATCTATGTATTGTGTATATGCTGTGCCCGTGTACTAATGTGTTTCTATCGCCGCTTTCTGTCTGCCTACCCGGCAAGTGGTCTGGCATGACGATATTTATGTATATTTGAAAGCTTTTATAACCTATAAGAGCTGGTTCCCATTGTGCAGTGAGTAGTGTAAATTTTATCAATGTCCTGTCTACATGCAAATTACCCAATTCAGCTTTTTATGTGATGAAAAAAAGGGTTTTGCTACGCGCAATCTGATATTTTCGAATGATCAATTCAAATTGCCAGAGAATAGTCATGTTGTCGTGGTTTTGTTTGTGTATCATATGAATTTAAATCTAAAAGACATTACACTTTGCACAAGACACATACCGTCACATCACAGTCGGAACCGAGTCTAGCACGCTTCAGAGTGGCTTTGCTTAGTTTATTATATATTTATTGCATACAAGTTAATAAAGAGATAAATGATAAAGTTTATATTTTAGTGATTTTATTTTCAATTTTTATATCACAGCTATAGAATAAAAAAACAATTCATCACTTTATCCAATACAGCTTTACATGTATTGGATAAAGTGTTGGATTGAATTGGATCACCAGATTGAAATATCTCTTAAAACTGTTGATAGAATTATCCGATTTGTCACCTCAAACTTCTCAAACATCACAAATCTTCCAATGATAGACACTATCTTCGAAGGCGAGATGCGGTCATTGTCTCACCGCGCATCAATTTCAATAGAAACCACATTAGTAAATCCCCACACGACGAAATCATCACGGAGAAAATTTGAAGGCACAGCGTGATTCTCTCTCCTGTAGAGACGTCGCCTTATTTTGAAGACCTTCACATTCAATCTTCTATTCCCTTAGCATCCCCCATATAAAACTTACCCTATTGTACCGATTAATTCTTGAGGTCTTAGGGTCCCCCGGCGAAGATGTGCGACAAGGACAGGTGCGCCATCATCGCCAAGCAACTGAACGACTTTCTGTACATGTACTACCGAGAGACAGACCTCTACACCGATAGCGAGGACAAGGACGGATGCGTCTCTAATATACACTTCGCGCAGTTCCTGTATTCAGCAAGGTGGGTACATGGCATAAGTTCTTTTGTTTTTATTTTATTTTGAGGTAAACACATTACCCTCCTTCGGCAGTCGGGTAAAAGGCAATCAATACAAAAATGATTAGACGGATTTCTACACTCTTATCACAGCAGTCAATTTTTGTCTCGATTTACATCTGTCTACACTACGTCATTAAATTTTTTTCTGAGTTATAACTGAAGCGTAATTGATTTAAAAATAAAGTGAAATTTTAACCATCCATATTTGATTGACCAGTTGGTTTCTTCTCGTTCTGGATGTGGCTTTAAGGAAGAATGTGAAGCTTTCGGTTTCGTTAAAGTTCTTTTCACACCACTCAGAGAGGACGTGTGCATCCCAGCAGTGGGAACATGCAGATGCGTAGAGAGACTAACGTTACACATCTTTTCCAGCGAGGCCGACCTAGAAGACGTGCTCCTCCTACAACTGAAGATGGAGAACTATCAGACCACATTCCTGGGCGACACTCGCAACAGTTTCTGCGTGGACCTTCCACCCGCCAAACTGTGTGTGGAACCCACCCGACACACGCTGCTCAAACATCTCGCATGCTTGTCGCCCAACAACACCAGAAAATACAGGTACTACACAAATGTAACAGTACTGACTACACAAATGTACAGTACTGATTTATTTCAACATCAAAAGAATTTTATTTCAACTGCAACAGAAGTGGATTTCAACTGCAACAGATCTATATTTCAAAGGTAAACTGCAACGGAACTGCATTTCATCGGCAACAGAACTGCATTTCAACTCTAAATGAGCGGTATTTCAGCCACAACAGATCTGTATTTCAACTCCAACAGAAAAGCATGAGGGTCAATCTGCATTTGTCAATTTAATCTCTAGACTCCATAACAGCCTTTCCGATGACAAATTTTGACCACTTATTTCAAAATGTACTGTTTCATACATAATAAGTCACTCAATCTTGTTAATGTATATGTTAAATGCATAAAGAAGATGTAAATCAAGAGTTACAATAATAATTTCATTTTATTGTCAAATATTTTCAGTCCTAGGAGTCGTTCGGTGTTAATAAATTCGATCTCTTTGATCCTCAGATCTGAATGGCTGACGTGGATCAACACAGCCGCTAAATTGGGGTATTCTAAATTTATATTCGCTTGGAATGCTTATTCTTTTCAATGTTCTTTCAATCTTTTCCCTAATTTTTATGTTTGACTATCTTTATGTCAGTGTGCTGCCTTTTATGACCATGATTCTATTTAGGACGATCAAACTAAATTAAAAATACTGCTGTCTTTTAGATGCAGATGCATTGACAAAGTAAAAAAAAATGATGGCAATATTTTAGTTTAGTCTGTGTTCTAAAGAATCTTTGAATGTCAAGATTGGCCTATCTTTGCTTTCAATGTTAGTTATTCTTTAACTAAGCTACAAAACGTTTTAGGGTTCCGTAGCTGAATGTTAGACAGTGATTTATCATGATGTAGAGTGAATACTTTTAAACTAAATGTATCTTAAAAGAAAGAAAAGAAACAACATTCCCTTAACCATTCACTTATCAGACTGAAAATATTGTTGAAATCCTGCCTGCTACCTTAAAATTGAACCTTCGGAACCCTAGGACAAAATTAGCTGCAACCGTACTTCTGATAAAGGCAGCTATTCGGCTTTTGGTGTTTAAACTATAATAAAGTAATGCCCCCTAGTTATCCGGTTGGGAACGGAGATCTTATTAGTCGGGGTCTCGACAAATCGGTCAAGCGGGGCAAGAAAATCGCAGTGTAACGACAAATTGTAAGACAAGTATCAAGAATGTGTAAGTCGCGGTATGATCCCTTCGTGTGACTTTAGAACTAACTGCAAGATAAGTGAGGTAGCAACTAACGGCGTGATTGCACGTAAATTTTGTATTTACAGGCTAGGTTAACCCAGCTTACCCCAGAATCGTTTAGCGTGATCACTGCTATTTCTTTGAAAACACACTACGTTGCTCACTTGTGTGACACACTTTTTCTTTACAAAGGCACTGAATCACCCACACCCGTTTGACAGTTTAGAAAATCTATTTTAATTGTGGTTACCAACATAGAAAATCTCCAACTTCAAATTTGTTTCAGACTGAACAAACGCTAGAATTAATAGCCAAATATCAGGGCTGTTCGCTTTTAGCAACTACGTCTTAGGCGATTTTATTCGAGTAATAAAATAGTTTGAGTTTGAAACATGTTGCCAGCAACACAAAATGATATTGTTTTAACATATATACAGTAAATACGGGGCTTTGTGAGATTTAACAAATTAGTACAAATGAAAAAACCATCTATCTAAAGAAATGTAGGCTTAACATAATTCCCCACTTAATTTCCAGGAGCTCGGAATCTCAAAGCCGTTCGGAGACGGACACGGAGAGCGATCAGCCTGTCGCTAATCTCACCAGTTCCGACCTGGTCCTCAAGGAGTCGCTGAAAGAGGAAAAGCCTCTCACCCAAGCCCTCAAGTACGCGCGGTCATAGCGCCGTTAGTTACCAAGTCTCTCCTCATACTGCCTAGAGATTTTGAAGAACGATTTTTAGTAGACCCTAGAAAAAAAACACTTATCGTCAATGAAGTTCTAACAGTGGATAAGTCAAAACCTTATCCTTTTTACCTGTATGGGAAGTACCCTAAAAAAATGTTTCCAGATTTTATTTTACAAATTTGTAGCATCAATAGTTTTTGAGATAAACCGCGGACGGACATGGCGAAACCCTCCTTGATGTTTTACTCCGGAACCCAAAAAATGCCTGCTTTAAAAGCGAGCAAAATAATTCTAAGAATGATAATAATCAACGTTAGAATATAATATATAATAGTCATTTTTGGAAGTAGTATTAGTTAAATGAGGGTTACTGATTCGATGAAACGAAGCACGCAATCTTTTTTAGTCCAATAGGAATCTTCTTCTAACCGCCAACTGGCACCAATGTTTAAACCGTCAAAAAGGACTTGCGCACTTTTAGAACTTCAAAATGTGTGTCACTGCACTGAATTCAGGAATCTTTCATAAGGAAAAAACGAAGCAAGCCAAAAGACAGATTCTGACCTCTTAAGTATATATAGTACATGTTTAGGTATACAATATTTTTTTAATTCATATTTGGAACATTACGTTGTGAGTGTAGATAAAAATCATAACAGTGCAACATTTTCCTTCGATTTTCAAACAACTGCATCATAAAAAAACTTTTAAATTTTTATAACACACTTTTACTTTTTAATTTATTGGCGCTTATGGGCTCATTGACCTAATGTAGAAAAGTAGTGTCATTGCCTATGGAGGCACGCGCTGCGCAGTCATGCGCAATGAGAATCTAAATTGCCCGCCATACCACACATTTTTTCCGTTTCCACTTTTGTTTTATTTCAACTGTATGAGTGAAGATAAAGAAGTGACACGCGAGTTTTTTAATACCTAATTATATGCCGTTGCGTGCATATAATTAGGTATTAAAAAACTCGCGTGTTATTATTATCACAGCCCCTTAGCCAAGTTAAAACCCACGCTCGTGTTTTAATAACCCCTATTATATGACCTTTGCATAAATTTTCCTAAACACTTATTAGTGTTCTTAATATTCAATGAAGTGGTTAAGACGTCCAAATACATTCGGTTTGAAGGATATGGGTAAATGTCTCATTACCCATCTATGCATTGCCATCATCATCAGAGATAATGAGACATCACAGAAAAACACCTCCCTATGATATTGATGAATAAAATGAACTGTGAGTATTATAGAGTTAAATATTGCACAAGCCCCAAGGATACTCGCTAGGAGAGATCGCTTGGCCAACAAGGCAGACATAAGTTTCATTATATTTATACTCAAATCCTTAAGTTATACCGAAATAGTGACCCGCCCTGGCTTTAATTTTATTTATTTATTAATTTCATGATTCCTTATTTGTTAGTAGAAACACCTTAGAACGTATAAATTAGTAAAAATATAAATAAATAGTGCAATAAAAATTAACATTACATGAAAAATTAACAACCAAATAATATAAATTTCGAATTAAATATTAAAAATGTCAAAAAGAATGTAAAAATGTCAAAAAAATCAAATATCAATAAAACATTAAAAATTAAATTATAATGTCAACAATTTTGAAAAAGTATTAATTAATTTAAATGCAAATATACAAATAACATTACACATTTAGTTAACATACAAATGCTTTGCCTTGGTCATAATAATTTATAGCCATAACCATCTAGAATTATGTACCTTTCAAATGGTGAAAGATTTTATGAAACAGGTGTAGTGATTCTAGAGATTACCCTACAAGTAGATACAAACTCACAAAATTCGGGCTCTCTATAAATATTTTTTAAGATACTGTTAGATAAAATTTCCTCAAGTTATATATTTTTCTTCAAAATCTCTAGTCAGTAAGGCGTAAACTTAATTCCTACTAGTCATTCCTTCCTAGATATGTCTCCTCGTGTTTCCCTGTCTTTGCTTCTAATCACTTCTTTCCACTTAAGATCCCACTGATATCAGACTCTGTATGTCCCAATGAATGTACAAATGATACCAAATCTAGATAAAATATTAATGTGCAAAATGCTATATAAAAGCTAACTATAGACCTTATGGCTAAATTCTTAAATACAACTCAACTTTTAATTCTTAAATCAGAAAACGTAAACGTTTAACGTTTTCTGCCGTACGCAAAATACGCGTCTGGACGTGGAATTTCGGATACCAGCCGGATACAATAACATATTTTTGAAACGAAAGACAACACAAAAGTTTGCTAACACATTGTTAAATTCATATCAACTTGGCAAATTCGTGGTGTTTCTTCCACAAAAACTTTTAATTAAGTAATTGGATGACTGAATTATCAACAGCCAATCAGATAGATACTATTGACTTCAGGTCTAGAAATCCGCAGCCGTATTGCGTAAGTGCGCAAAGAGTTTAAACTCTATCCAACCGAACAAATCGGCCAATCACACAAAACGGAAATCCACATCGCGTCATTCATCTCGCATGTGATTGACTGATTTGGTCGGTTGGATAGAGTTTAAACTCTTTGCGCACTTACGCAATACGGCTGCCGGTGTTTTGTAGTGTAAGGAAAGCTTTAAAGAACATTTTAAATAAGTGTTTAAGAATTTGACCTGAGATTTACCATCGGCAGCCTTATTACGTAATGAATTCGGCAAGGCAAAGGGCAAAGAGTTTGAACAATCGACCAATCACATGGCGAGATGAAAGATGCGATATGGATTTCCGTTTATGTGATTGGTCGATTGTTCATACTCTTTGCCCTTTGCCTTGCCGAATTCAATACACAATAAATATGGCTGTGGATCCTATGTGGAAATTATTGACATAAAATGTATACCTTCATGTGATCTGCAAGTTAAAAGAAAGAAAAAATGTATTATGATCTGACCTATTTTTAATATTACTATGGACGTCACAACAAACTTGGTCTATAGTTAGCTTTACAACTATCTTAATTTTTAATTAAATAAGATAGACATAGAACTTCCTTGTCATAATTTTCTCTTTTTATTGTAAGGGCGAAAATAATAATGCCTGTAACTTACTTATAAGTGTGCAAGAAGCTTGCATGCCTTTGTACAAATCAGAATGCATTATATTTTCGCCCGAAAGTTAGTGAATCAGTAGTGCGAAGTGTCATTCGCGCAATCCATCACATCTGCCTTCCTAAATAGTACAATCAAATGCACGATTTGCCTTCTAAATTTAGCAATAAATAATATAAACATGGTACGTTATTTAAGACATGTTCTATTTACCAAGCACTAGGTATAATGATCTGACGGTGCTATGTTTAACGAATCTCTTCGTAGTTTAGTGGCGATCGTTTGCGATGGGACTAGCAGAGTCATCATTTTTTGCCTATCCAACTATTTTGGGGCACGGGAACAAAACTCGAAGAATGAAAATTCGGTTCAAAAAAATGGCACTAGATGGCGTGATAAGCTTTAATTCGTTATTGAGTTTTGTGAAATGTTAAGAATTTCTAGAGACGGTCATAAAAAAATATGTTCTTGTTTAATTAACTCTCCTAAGCACAAAATTAAGAAATACTGGGCTCTTAATTCACATTTAAAAGATTATTTGAATGGATCATTTAAAATTGATTCCAATAGATGGCGCGGTTTAAATTTCTGAGGCATCCACTTGTTTTTTTTTTTATTTGTTTTGTAACACATTTTGGTACAATGAAACTGTAAAAACGTGTAAAAAAATACTATAAAACAAATCGTCGCTGTATTTAAAAAAGAAAGTATTCACGAACCGAGTAAACCCTTTTACTTGCTAGTCGCTGCTAACACCACCCGTGGAACGTAACCGAACGCGATCGATGTTCTTAGAAAAGTAATTAGATTATTCAGACGAAAAACGCTAGTTACGTCGGCACGGTTTCTTTGTATGGGATGAGGCATCTGTATGCTAGTATTTATCTGTGGTTGGGATCAGTTTAGCCGGATCCAACTGAATAGCAGTAGATTATATAGAGGGACTGTCTGGCAGTAGACAAAAAAAAAAACATTTCCAGGTAAACCTTTTCAATATTTTGTATATGATTTCATTCAGTCAAGCCCGCACTTCAGTAGTAATACTTGAACTCCGAAAAACACCCTAACTGCTACGTTATAAGGGCACTGTCAATGTCACCTTGGGTATACGCTTGAAATATCATTCCAAGATATGCATAGTATTTTGTGCTTGTAAAGGGATGTGTAACTTTTTGGATTACAATAAAATATAGTTTAGTCTACTAAAAATTGATTGCTAGTGCTCTACAAAATGACCCATATAAACACCCCTTCAAGAACACATTCTAACTTGAATTGATTATTTATCACTTAGCTCAATAGACTTTCGAATATTAAAAAGTGGAGCTTCTTTTTCTTTTTTAGATAAAAGAATTACTAATGCTAAATCGATGTCTCAAGTCTCTTACAAAGAATTAGAACTTCTCGTAGTGTTGAGCTAGGACATTACGTATTATGACTTTCCAAAAACTACCCCCATAGCTTACCATTCTTCTCCGAGTTCCTTCCTCAAACATACACGTTTTGGCAGAACGCTTGGCCAGCAAGACCATTTTCGTTTGGTGATAAAATTGAGTTTCGTCCATAATCTGCTAGTCGCATCGTCGTGATCGCCTATCAAGGATGCTAATAGACTGAAATAGCGATATGTACTTACAAACAGCTCGATATTGTGATTTTATTATTTTGTATGAGGTAGAAGTTTAGCTTGCTTGTTAATAAATTACCAGACGTTGGTCAGTATTGCTTGATGCTGTTGAGTTCGGAACGGTCTTCTTAGCTGTAAGACTTCACAGGTAGGGACTTAATACAAAGAAACTTGGAACCAAGAGTTACCATTCTCAAATCTTCTTTGAATTTGGGTGACTCAAGACATATTTCACTTTGGAAATTTGAGTGTCTGGGGGCGTACTACGAAGTGCCAATGCAATCATGATCCCGATAGCTCACGCACTGGAATCATGATGGTTTTAAGACGTCATAGTAAACCCCTGCTCTCATTCATCAGTAGTTTTACTATTTGGTATTTTAAATTAAAGAGTGCACAAGAGGTCTATACGCGGGCGAAATTTTATACAATGCCGAAATATGTGCTACCTCTTCTGAATCAAAGAAGTCTTAAATGAATTGCTGAATGTGTGAGAAAGGATGGGATAATACATCAATTTGAACATGTCATTAGAAATGTAATTAAATTTTTATTATTATCTGTTTTTATAATATAATTCCGCAAGTGTTTGTACGCAGCGCGTTTTCCTATCTATTTAATATTGTAAGTCGTTGTGATTTGACAACCTATGCTAGTCGACACGGTCACACAGTGCGCATACGCCAGTCTCGAACTATTTATTTTATTATTTAAATGAAGCTTTTTAAAATACTATTTAATTCAAATTCTTATCAAGTTCATGTGATTTAAGTCGTAGCTCTTTTAAAAACTTCAAAATCGTGACCTTCTACAAAAAAAATACGAAATTTTATGCAATAATATATATTGTATTTTCAACGATTTACCGTCCACTGCGCGTGATCGCATTTTATTTAAGAATCTCATGAAATTTTAATTTGTATGATATTTTTAACAAGTATTACTAGTTTTAAGCGAGCAGTGTTTAGATTAGTTGAGTTTGTTTGTGATATTTCAAAATTAAATTACAGTAAAGCTCAAAACACACTGACTGTTGTGGGGACTTTGCAGCTAGAGTGAAATTAGCATTTATGGGCAGCGTGACATAACCATAACGAGTAAATTCAGTTACAATAGTACCTAATGTGCATAGCATTGATACCATTGTAGCTGTAAGTACCGTCTATGAAGCCTCTAAATACCGATCTCTTATATTTTGTATTACTATAATAATATATTCGTGAAATTACTTTTATTTGCAGCTGAGCTGTTTTAGATATTCCCTTATTTATTGAGTATTCGAATCTTAAGTTATTAGCAACTACATATTAATGTTTTTATTTTTAATTTTATAAATGCCTGTTTGTAGAACTAGTGCCATATCCCAAAGATGTAAGTCGCAGTGATTCTTGTAATAAGTATTGCTGTCCTTGCCGGCTGACGAGTGAAGCTTAGCTTGAGTACAAACTGTGGAATAGTGAGATACATCGGCAAAGTTTTAATCTCATATAATTATATTACGTGAAAATATATTTTGAATATGCTAAATAAAAGTTGGAAGCAAGTTTGTTGGTTTTATTTTGGAAAGTGTGGGTTTTCTTTTTAATCAAGTAAGTACCTACTCGTAGACCCTGTCACCCTCTGGCCGTATACGGCCAGGCATACTTCTGCCTGAATTATCTGTAATACAAAAAAAAAAATTGGTTGTTTGTAAAGTAGGTTTACGATCGAGATGTTTACGTGATAACGTCAAACATTCAACGAAAACTTAACCGCACGAGAAAATCTCCATTCGTTTGTATGCCGCTAGAGTGAGAGAGACGGAAGATCGGTCCACTCACTCGAACGCTATGCCAGCCTCCGCTCGTGAGGCTTCCGCGTGACAAGTTTCACGGAATGACTGGCAGCGCTCGAGATGAGACGAGAGATCGGTCCGTCTCTCTCTCGTTATACCTGCGATCGCGCTCGTGAGGTTTTGGTGTGACACAAGTTTCTGAACATGTCACCCGACTAAAACGATTTTAAAGACGTTATCACGTCAAAATCTATTTGATTTCTATAATTTGTTTTTAACATAATATTCAGGTAAAAAATACCAAGTGACACACAAAAAGGATTTTTGTTGACTACTGTAAAATTAAAACATAATAATATTAATTGAGTGTGCAAGTCACCATCTGCCATTTTATAGTCGTGTAGTTCGACAGTGGTCAGGCAGGGGCCAATAGTCCTATAGTTTTAGGCAATCGCTCCACTAAACCTACCAAACCCATAGCACAATACATTTTTCTCCATATTTTGCAATAGTCTGCAACAAACGGGGGAATGCCCTTGGGTGCACTTGCGTAGTGCATACAGGGTTAATCGTCGGTTGGTGTCACATTTCCTGATACAAGCCTAACCAGGCCGCTAATAATTGGCTTCGGCCCCTCGCACGCCTTCTAAAGGACCGGGACCCCAGGGTCCCGTGTCCTTTAGAAGGCGTGCGTTATCCGTTGTCCATTACTACGCGAATACGCTTTCTATGCAAACCGTACTTTTCAAGTGACATTTGACAGTTCGAGGTCATTGATGCGGACTTACTAATTTGAAACGCTTAAGTAGTACTGAACAATAAGCTCTTGACATACCTACCTAGAAGCTAAAGACATCTTAAGTGACCGCTAATACTGCTTCCACCATAATCGGTCGAATGGGGATCTTCTAGTATGCCATTCACATCTGGAGTGAGGCCATCGAGAGGCACTCGGCAAGCTTTTGATAAGGTCTGGCACTGCCACGAAAGCCATATTGGTAAGTTTCCTTCATTCGGTATGCCCAGTGCGACTGGATGACTGTCTGTGTGACTAGATTGCAGACTTTCAGAGAGATCGGTCCATCAGAGTGGTTATTGATTGTTGCTCTTCCGACCAACTGGAAATAGTTAAATGCCGGGGTCCGTACCCTCAGCAACATAACATTGTTCTTGCTGCACATAAACCTTTGGGTATGCAAACGACAGCATTCTTGCTGAAAGATACTTGTTCAACGCACGGGTCCCGGCGCCTCGGATCACCTTTCTTTGAAGGCACAGACAGTCTCCGAAGGGGGCGATGTCAATCTGACCGATTGAATGCCATAACTACCGAAACAATTAAAAAGCCATTGTGTCTCACGTGGATCCACGTTTCGGGCACCCAGGCGTGTCTTTTTCCCACTAAAAAGAGCTAAGTCCACCCGGTTCCTTCTTTCAGAGATGTGACCGTACCGATAACGGACCATCTTGAACTGCTTGGCGTTATGTTAACAGCAACCCTGAATTTTGGTCGATAATTTTTTTTAAATGATTTTTGATAGCACTTGACGTGATCTCATCTCATTAAGGCAAAGGCTCAGCTATCGTCCAAAAAGAAAGGGATCCTTGCAGAGCTACGACAGTACTTCGTCTGAACAACTCAACGTGTATCAAACACCAAATCGATCATGGATAGAGTAGGTACTGCTCTCATCCCCGAGACGGTTCTGCCTAATACCTGCACTGACGCACTTGAGTCAATCGAAAAGCGGGCCAGGAGGCTCATCGGCAACAAGGCAATGGTCGGGCCAAAATTCCAGAACTTAGAACAACGTCTCAGTTGCCAGCCTGTCGATTTTAATCGGTTACATTTCGGGTAGTGTTCAATACATGCCAGTGTCAGTACGTTTTGAGAATACTTTGGTACGTAGGTACAGGTAAGGAGTGGAATCCCCTGCCAAAAGTCCGTTCCGGTGACAGAATCTTCAAGTCTGGCCGCCCATTTTCATCCCAATCCGTTAAGGAGTGATTAATTAATAAACTTACAAGACTCACATGAATTTGAGTGTGTGTGGGTGTAAAGTGGAGTCTTTCTCACAAGAGAAGTCCCGCGCAATAACTGGAAATTAAACTAGAATAGAGGTTAGCATTCAGCCGCATAACTGCTAGCATTGCGCCTGCGACACTTCTTGCGTGAGACAGAGTATATCGATTGATTCTACTCATTGCCAGGATTGTGTGGTAAAATAAAAGGAAGATTTTAGCAAAAAATAACATTTATTTATTTCATCATCACATCATCACTGTGTGTACAATTTACCTATAGTGATCCTCAGTCTAACAGAGCGACAAGACATTCTTCCAGTTTGGTCACATTGTTCATTGCCTTGAGCATTTTCATCCAGGCGCCCAATCCCTGCGAAACATAGAATTAGTATGAGTATAATGTTACAAATCAATAAGTAGAATAACGTTAAAGTTACCATACATGTTTGACTGGATGTGAGGACATCCATGAAGTGACAAAGCTGTCAAGGTTTCAAAGATGTGCCTCTTAATCGTTCCGGCCGTCGTAGCAACCGATTTTGCCTTACACGGTATGGTAATGGCTCAGATCAGGCGGATCTGGTGAATTGACCATGTATGGTAGCCTTGACAGTTTACAGTTGAGCGTTAAACGTAACTTTACTGTAAATTGAAACGCCTGGCAGTCCTATTTAAAGGTATCGACGCCGGCCATATTCATGCGTACTGAAGATTTAAGCGCAATGATTGTTCCGTAACAAAACTCGAAATTTAGATCTAATGTGCAACGTTGTTGGATTATAAATAACGCACTGTACGCTCATTGATTTTGTATTTCGACTTGCGAGCTCGAGGCTCTAACGCACGCCTTTAACGTCTGCTTGTCTCAGCCGTACTTACGATTTGTAATTTTTCGCATTCCTGTGTCTTCTGTTGTTGTCGCCTAACGTATACAGCGTAACGCCGTTGCTTTAGCATCGACTACGCATCGCCGCCGTAAGCTCGTCATCATCATGCCGCATCTAACTATCTGAAAGGACTCGCACGCACTTTGTCGCCGTTCGACAACGTTATGAAATGTTAGCAGAGCCGGAATGTCGCCCTAAGCGTACTCGCTTTGGACTTGTCGGTTTGCTGTGGTCACGTATTGGGAGCCAGCACAGCAGTCAACCTGGGGTGCGTTCGCATGGAGTTACGTGGACGCAATTTTAAAGTATTTCTCTGGTTTATTATTTTGAGTGTAGGTTTAGTGGCGGGGTTTAAGTAGCCTAAAACGAATCGTATCGAGTTCTGAGTTTTAAAAGAGATTTTATATCTTTAAGAGACAAGAGATTAAGAAGATCGCAAGATGTCAATGAACGCACCCCTCTATGGATCACTGCCTGCAAACAGACATACATTTGCAACAACTAAGTGAGATATCGGTCTGTCCGCGCCGACCGCGAGACATAAAGGCATCCTGCAATAAAACCACAAAATATAAACAGAAGTACCGCAACCAAGGTGAAGCAGTATTCGAAGCCAAAGATCTGAAGGGTAACATGCATGAAGAGTTTAGTGCCGGTAGGAGAATAATCAAAGTAAAATATGTTTTCTAAGGAATTTAATCTAAAATGTAAATATACAACTTAAATAAAATGTACCTTAACATTTAGACTTATCAGTATCGAAATTAATCAAACAATTATATAAAACTAATTCGATCAAGTGTAACATGGAGCATATCTTCAATCAGCGGGTGAAATGAAACGTTCCGTTAATAAAAATCTCTCATTTTTACAATATAAAGATGATTCACATAATTTTTCACTCGTACTGGACTTACAAGCTACGTGTTTGCGACGCACGCACCGCGAGTGCGGCTAGTTCGACCGTCGCACGCACTAGGTGCTGATTTGTTCGTGTCACGTGGTACTACTACGACTAAGCCTAGAGAGGCGTCGCCGCTAGTACCGGCGCGGGCCGCCCATGCCGCTCAGCTCTCTACCGCGCGCCGCGCCGCCGCCGCTATGCAAACAACACGACACGTCACGACCGACCCTCAGGGAAACAGTGATCACCGCCTTAGTTCATAGTGAAACCGCACCTCGACTAGACCACGCGCTGTCGTTACTCTGTAGCATCAAATTATGCAACCGTCTAATGTTTAGCTTGTATAGTTTAATTCACTACAACCTAAGAGGCGTTACACAGTTATCTGGGAGCGAACGTCGAACACTGATATTATGACAGAAGAGCCCTCATCTTGTTCAGGCTTATATTACTTTAGCAGGATTAGAAGTATTTGTAATCGTGTTTTACGAGATATTTGCAGTTGAGTATGATTCATTATGGTGATGCCGTGACGCATGGAATGTAACAGTTAACAAGAAGTAGACAGATGATTAGCGAGTATTTTATATGAGACAGTCTCTCAGTATGATAATAATGTAAAGAAAAATGATTTTAGCCAGTTATGTAGGTTGAACAACCATAATAATTTGTTAGCATGTTTTCCTGTTTGTTCAAAATGAATGTTTACGTTTATGTGCTATTAATTTTCTGTATGTATCCTCCGTCTAATATTAAACAAATAATATAAAACCGCAGCTTATACACGATACAATTTTCATATCTCGCGTAGATCTACATTAAAGGCCTGTTTACTTGGAGTTGCCGTTAATATGTATCGTGACGTCAGACGTACTGTATTGTAGAATCGTTCAGTTTAAAATCGTCGAAAATCCTTTGCAACATAATTTAGTCAAAATCCTCTGCTGGTAGAAAGTTTCAGAATATCCTGGTGCGTTCAAGTGATTTAGGCTGTTTAAGTATTCATCATGAATAGATAGGAAAACATGTAACTACAATTATTTAGTGACTGTATACTCCATGCCAGCTGTTACAAGGGTAATCAAATGCAAAATCTTACCGTCCCATGGGTGGGTACTGTTGCGCGTAAGGATCTCTGTCATATCCACCGGCACTTGCACCGTGCCTGAAACATTAAAAGTAGAATTTTGAGTATAATGGTTTTATAAGACCAATAAAAAACGTGAATATTCCATTCAGGGCAAATTTTATTTTTTATACTTTTGTCAGATTATAGTTACCAAACAAATAGTATACCATATCAACATAAATATTAAAGTTATAAACCCCAGAAGTAAAATAGCATTTGGCTTTATATTATAGCTAAACTTTTTGTATCATTCATTTATAAAAAAATTATACAGAACATCATGATGGAAAATATTGAAAATGACAACGCTCAGCTTACAAAGGAAAAACAGTCTATTCAAATCAACATAAGATCAAGAATTTAATAAATCACTCTCTAACCTTAAGAGCTGAAGCTGTTGGAAAGCAATGCAACATGACAAGATGAACAATGCTGATGCGGTTCATTAGCAAAATTATTGTTTCACAATATTTTGATCTAAGAGCAATAACTATCAGCATTTAAAAGATATGTGTAATATACCAATAAGTGAGGGGCTGCTTAAGATTATTTAAGTTTAGTTTGCTTTAGCATTTAAGGTATATACAATATGAACAAAATGGTTTCAGTATTTGAGTAAGTGCAAACATAGAGTTGTAACTTTGCAATTTTGGGAATCATACCAAAAATAAATATGATGCACTACTAGCTTTTTTTTATCAAAGTATTTGGTGCTAAGTATTGACAACATTGCAAATAGTGTAAAGTTCTCGCCAAGCTTCCATTGCAAATTGTGTAAAGTTCTCGCCAAACTTCTGGGCTGCCCTGAAATTGGCTTTCCGATTTGCAAGGCATGGATCGGTAATGTTTATGTATGAGACTTACTAATGCGCAGCTATTGTAGCCAACTTAAGGGCAACCACGAAGTTTAGCAAAAACTATAGCAGCAATAGCAAGTGGGACAACTCACATAGGGGAGCGCCTGCTGTACATGTCACCATTGGACATCTGCTGCGGGCGCGGTGGCATCGAGCGCTCGTAGGGCATCTGTTGGGGTGCCGCGCGCATGGGAGCCCGGCGGTCCATCATGTCACGTTCATCAGCGTACATGGGCGCGCGCCGGTCATCCGCGTACATGGGGGGCATCTCGTCATAGCGCCGCTCCTCCGGGTACATGGGCGCAGCGCTGGCGTAAGGGTCCCGCGCGCCGCGGTCCATCAGCGCAAACCCGCGCCTGTCTTCAGCGCCGTACCCGTTGTACGGTAGGTCATCGTAACCCTGCGGCGCGCGGTCACCACGCTCATAGGGCAGCGGCCGCGGCGTCATCGGCGGACCGCCTAGAGGAGGGCCGCGCGGGTGCGACGGACGGTCGCGAGAGTACGGAGAGTCCCGGGGAGGGGGACCACCTCGCATGGGGCCGCCGCCGCGCCGGTCCATCCCTCCGCGCATGCCACCCCTCATGCCGCCACCGCGGCCTCCAGGTGGACCACTACGCTGGCCACGTTCCTTGATTCGCCCGCGCTCCACTGTGATGACGCCGCCGTTGAACGACGAATTATTGAGTGCATGAATAGCGGCGGAAGCTTGATCTTCTGTTTGCATGTGAACAAATCCGCACCGGTTCATTATATCGCACTCGGTGACAACGCCGAACCGCTCAAACAATTTCCGAAGCTCCTCCGGCTTCGAGCCCTGAGGCAGGCTGCCGACGAACACCTTTGTTTGCTGAAATGAGACGAAGTTTCATCAAGAAGAGTTCGAAAGATCGTTAAATTTGTTGTTCAAGCACATACACTTTAACTTACCGGCACCATTGTATATTTATTTCTTAATTTAACTTATTATCTTAAAAATTCACTACCGCTATTTTAGCGCAACACAGCGAACGAATAGCTTTCTGATCAAAATGGCGGACCGGAAATCGCAACAAAATGACGCTAACCTCACGATGCCATTGAGCAGGAAGAATATTATTGGCTACTTAGCACAGTGAAACAACGATTGTCATTGGTTGTAATTAACGTCACTTCAATTATAACCAATACAAATCAACCCTCAAACCACAGCCAAAGCCAAGCCAAGTCAAATTCAAAAGACAAAAGATCTATTTTTAATTTTTCGACGCAACAGAACATCATTTTTTGGGACTACACTACTACTACAGTAACTTTTATGTTACTTTTGGCGCACGGTTGGCGCAGTTGTTGAGCGATTTACTGCTGCGCTGCGTGTCGCGGGTTCGATTCTCGCACAGAACAAATATTTGTTTGACCTACAGATAGTTGTTCCGGATCTGGGTTTTTGTGTGAGTTTATAAACGCAGCCACGATACAGGGGAGAAGAAAACAAAACTTAATAAAAATATTGAAATAAATTCCAACAAAAAAAATTCGTGAAATGAACGCATCTAAGAAAGTTTTCGTTCGTCGTGTTGGCGCACCTGATTCTGTGTCACACAAATTGACGTATTGCATATTCACTCACTCACGTGTATTTCTAAATCTTCCATCCCGCTTATGTCGGTACACACTTATGTGTCGTGGCGCCTTCTGACGCAGTTGGTTGGCTTCAAAACTCGATGTGTTATGACAAGCTGAAACAGAGTCGTTTGATTGCGCCACGCCACGCCACGATACTTATGTGTGGTTCCGCCTTTACTCTAGCGAGCGAGTGGGCGCTAGTGTCGGTTTCCACATAAAATAAGATAATGTGACTTATCTCATGAAAATGTAACTTTTTGAGATGTCTCATGTAATATTTGAAAATCTGCCACTGGCAACACTGCACGTGTGTATTACATTTACAATCGTACGCTCACATGGCGCCGCACGCAAAAATGAGTTGAACTATCTATAGCGCTTATTACACTATACGGTATTCAGGGCTCTCCACCATTCAGAGTCGTTAAGGTCGAGATTTTGGGGACCCTAACAATTATTACACTACCCTAAATTAAGGTTTATGTCCTGAATACCGTGTAGTGTAATGAGCGCTTAAAGTAAGTTTCAGTTTCACAACACGTATGTTACTCCCGGGAATATTACTTTTTGTAGATAACCTACTATATTATAATTTATATTATTATATAAATAATATTATAAATGCGAAAGTTTGTAAGGATGGATGTATGTTTGTTACTCTTACACGCAAAAACTACTAAACGGATTTGGATGAAACTTCACAGTAATATAGGTTATACATCAGAATAACACAAAGGCTACAATTTAAAATGATTTTTTGTAATTTGGTCATAATATAACGATAAATATCAAGTAAGTCGGAAAAAAATCTGCACTCTGAGAGCTATTTTCGCGTGCGCTACCTAAACCGTTGGAGATACACAAATATAATGAACCATAGGATTGTTTGTCTTAGACAGTTCTAAATAAAAGTCCTTGTCAGCATATATCTACCTTTTATGTGGCAGCCACTATGACCAAAATTATTAGAGATTCTTATGAAAATTTCAATAGTGTAACACAAAGTCGCAAAATGTTGCATATAAAATTCGTTCTTTGGCGTGTGCCAAAAACTATTGATGATACATAAAAATATGTACTACATGATTAGGTAGGGTAGGGTAGGTAGGATAGGAAAATTAGGGTAGGGTAGGTAGGGTATGGAAGTTAGAGTAGGGTAGGTAGGGTAGGGTAGGGGGTAGGTGGGTAGTGTAGGTGGCTAGAGTAGGTACGGTAGGAGGGGTAGGTAGGTAGGTAGCCAATTGACGGGAGCGAAGCCCCGGGGGTCAGCTAGTTGATTAATAAAACAATTAAATCGACTCCACTTTATTCATTATTGTACTAACTATAATTTGTTTAAATAGCTTAGTATTTTAGAAACGGGAACAATAACATAAATCTTTTTATTAAATATTCACGCCTTGTCCCATGGGAATTGGCAGAAATTACATAGTCACATTCTATGATTTATCAACAATTAATTTAAAAACTAGTTCATAATCCAAAATTACATAAAGTACCTATTTAAATAAATTAAAATATATTTTATTGTGTTTTGGTTGGACACTAACATGTATACAAAGTATAACGGCAAGGTGTGGTCATATTTTAAAAACCTGCCAAGTGCGAGTCGGACTCCTCTCAATAACATTATCGCAAAAAACGGCAAAAATAATCACGTTTGTTGTATGGGAGCCCCACTTAAACTTTTATTGTATTCTGTTTTTAGTATTTTTTGTTATAGCGGCAACAGGAATACATCAACTGTGAAAATTTCAACTGTCTAGCTGTCACGATTCATGAGATACAGCCTGGTGACACAGATGGAAAATAGAGTCTTAGTAATAGAATCCCGTTTTTACCCTTTGGTACGGAACCCTAAAAACTGATTCTACCCCTAAATGAACTTTCTCCAAGGAATTTACACCCTTGTATAAAAATTGGGCTACACTGCGTTACACCAACTTAATCAGTCTGGAATACATAGACACTATACTCCATTTGTTTAGGTAGTTAACTAAATGTAAACAATCTTAACATGTCTTTTATCTAAAAAAATGTCTAAAAATTGAATCTAAAAATGTTTACAATTAGGTATTTACTTAAACCGATGTTAGGTAAGTAACTAAATTTAAATAATATTTGTTGGTCTTTTATACGATTTATTTTATATAAAAAGATATATCAAGATTGTTTACCTTTAGTTAACTACCTAAACAAATGGAGTATAGGCACGTACAAAATAAAATTTTTAAACTAATATTTCATACATTTTAATTCGGTTCTACAATTATTTTTTTTAGGGAACAGTAAAATTGACCACATCATCACTTGCTATTCTGAAAAGTGGTCAAACGTGGGCCTACAAAATTTATTGAAAAAATACAAACCATCAATAGAAAATAAAATACATATGACTTGCTAGAGTATCTTGTGCTAACTATTGATACCTTCTTATTTAATAATTACAATATTCTATTGCCCGTTTTACAAACGATGGGAAACACCTAAATGAACGTATAATCTACATTGTACTGTATGATTTTCAACCCTCGGCGCTGATACAAGCGTTGAAAATAAAACATGCGCTTTTATCTCGGCATACATTATGGTGTTACTGTGAACTCTGGCATTACAGGGATTTTTATGAACCTATAATACGATACGTTCTACATAAAGAGGGCTACCGGTGTATTGCTCACCAGTTGGCGCCACTGTTGAGTAAGGTCCTTAAATATAACGATTAGAGTTTGCCTATAATAGAGTCTGGCAAACGAAAGTGTGACAAGAAGTTTTTTTTAAGTTTATTAAAACCAAAGACCTTATACTTCTTACTACTAGACTGTGCACTATGGCGGAAAAACTGGTCCGCGCGAGAGGGCTCCCGTTGGTAGTGTGTCTCTTTCTAATGAGGTGACCATGACTAAACAGAACACGGGACAAATTGATTGTAAAAACGATAGTGTAATTATCCCGATATATTTATGTTACCTAACTACGCTACCTAAACCTACCTAATTTATTGTAAATGAAAAAAAATGTGTGTATATTTTTTGGAATGTACATCACTTACCATCCCATGTTTTCCGGTGGGTGTCCTAAGAAGTAACTAAGGGACAAACCAGAGAATGGGCAGCAGCGGTCTCTGTGCATTTGTAACAACCATACTGTGATCGCCAACCCGCCTGCAAAGCACTCCCCATGAATAGCACAAACAAAACATAGTCCCTAGTGCCCGGCAGCCTGCCTACCCTTGACTACTTTAGCGGGCCAGGTCACGGTATGGCAAGGGGTGCTAAGAATCCCGGACGAGATCGGGCTGCCCCAACAAATACCGACGACTGGAGCTGGCAACGTACAACACGCGCACACTCCGGACCGACGAAAAGATCACCGAACTCGAAGAGGAATAGAGCAGATTACGATGGAGTATTATAGGGTTATGTGAAGTTAATCGATAATCCTCAAATCCCAAGTCTCCTCAAGTCCCATCGTATAGATAGGAACAAAAAGCTCTCTGATCCTACTCTCAAGCTCATGAAGGAGAGGCGTGAGATGATCCTGCAGTCCTCAGACAATGCTTTGTAATACCGGCAGCTAAATATACCTCAAAGGGTCTTAGTGATTTCGCATACTGTCCAGTTGCGTAGACAGTTGAGAAACCAAACTACACCAATTTTATTCCACTAGGAATCAATTTGCAAATAATTTTAACAGCCGCTGAATTTTACTCGAACAAAGCCCGCCAAGAACTCCGCAAACCACCACCTTACATTTAGTATTACCAGGCCCAAACATTTAAAAGTACTACTCTTACTACTTATTAATGAATTGTTTTTTAAATACAACGAATTGATTAATTATAGGAACTGTAGAAATATTTAAATACGTTTCAAAGTCAATGTTATGTTTTATCAAAACGAACGATTCGTTTTGGTAAAACATAAAAAAGAAAACTTAAAATTTTACTACCATTTCTACCAAACCCAAAGATTAGTCGAGCTGGCAAGATGTCAGACAAGGACACACCACCAGCGGAAACCCTCTCGCCAAGACCACTTTTGGTTAGCTACCGTTTTTGAGGAAATAGCTAACCTAGGTGTATGATGATAGATTTCATTTTAGCTAAACAAAAATTTGTGGTACACAGTCTAGTAGTAAGAAATACGTATAAGGTCTTTGATTAAAACTTAAAAAGAAACTCAATAATGTTGGCATATTAATGCCAACATTATTAGGCTACCATAGGCACTTCAAAGATTAGGTTAGTATAAATTTGTAATCTTGATCCTTGTTGGCTGAATCATATATCGTTTCTTATATTTCTAGATAAGCTGGCAGATATTATAGGACTCTGTGAAATTAAAAACATTGTTGAAACGTTAAGGAATTGCCAAAAAAAGTCTCTAGTAGAAACTCAGCCTAAGTTCTTAGAAGAAATATCTTGACTGACTGATTAAACCTCGTTTGGCTGAATGACAGAAGAAGTATTGGAAAAATTCATAAAGTCGTCACAATCTAAGAAGTCCGTTGACGCGTCTCAGTTTACATGCCGCGATAACTTTCTACGTAAGAAATTGAAAAATAAAATTTATAATCCTAATTAATTACTGTGTTACCTATACAATATAACAACGAGTATCATTCGCAAGCATCAAGTTTAATTATTATTAAGTATTTTTATAGCTGTAAAAACGGGCCTATTATGTTTTGACAACTTTAATAAGTGTAGGCGATGATGACACCACTGATACAGAAGAATCATAAGAGGTTGAATTTTTGGGACTCTGATTTTGAATATGATGATTAATCAATTAATTCAGCCTGTACTCGATTATATTGTAGATTATTTTGTATGGGATTGACATAATTATTGGTGAAGCAATTTAATAAACTGAATGTTAAATTGGCAAATAATAAGTTACTTAGTAATGAATAATTTTACACCCTTGACCCTCTTTTTTTTACTCACATCCATGACAGTCAAGGCTCCGTCGCACCAAAAAGAGTCATTAAGAATAAAGAAAATAAATGATAATACGTACAAAAAAAAAACATTTAACTAGAGGTTCTCGCCGAACTTCTTGGCCACCCTGAAGTTGGCTTTCCGATGCGCAAGGCACGAATCGGTGTGGTTTTTGTATGATATTTACTACTGCGCAGCCATTGTCGCCAGCATTAGGGCGTCCAAGAAGTTTAGCGAGAACTATATAGTTAGTATTACCCTGGTATTTCCACATTTTCGATCAATTATACACTAGATGACCGGTAAGCGCTTCAAAAACAGGGCGTAAAATAAGAGCACAAATATGGTTGTGTTCCAGAGTTATGTTCCTATTTAAAATTAGTATGGTCCAATCCAATCGTAGCCAACATTAAGACGTCAAAATGCCGCATTGTGCGTTCAAAAATTGTGCACATAACCGACATTTTGGCATTAATAATTTTTTTTCGGTAAGTTTATATCAAGTTTTTCAAAAGTAAAAACCGAATTAAATAGTAAATATGAATCAATTACCAAATATTATGATTGTTTGACCAAGGTTTGCATCGACAACGCGCCAACTATTGAAACAAGCATCGACTGTTCTGGAACTTTGTAATTAAATTTAGACTTTAAACTATGTTAAGCAGCGAAGAAAGGTATTTTTTTATTACTTTTTGTACAAGCTTTGTGAGTGCAATTTTAAGCATTGCATTATAGGTTAAATTTGCATTAATGTTTATTTATTTCAACTGGAATTCTTAGAATTACGTAAACACAATTGGCGACAGTTTTAAAGAGAAGTTTTGTATGGGATTGTGTATCTAGTGTATTATTGATCGAAGTATTACATAAGAATTTTTCGAATTTGTCGCGTTTTCTCAGGTTACGCTTTCGTTTTGCAGGCTCTATGCAATATTTAAAAAAATGTGGGAAACCGGAAATTTAGGGCAGGTATTTCTAATGCCGTAGAAGTGCGATTAAATATGAAATCGAGCCGCAGTTTTGCGCAGGCCCTTTTTTTTGAAAAAAGAAGATAGGTATCATTTTCCGAAACATAAAACTCTATTAAAGCAGTGGTTGGAAATCCCATAACTATCTTAATCTGCCATAACTGGAATATATTCACAACAATAAAAAAACATGTAAATAAAGTCACGCTAAAAGCCAAAAAACTATGAAATTTGTAATTTTGAGGACCTAACTCTACCCCAGCGCCCCTAGCGGAAAATTCAAACGCGTTAGCCCTCAGAACGTGTCATCCTACTTAACCCTTTATAGGGCATAGGGAACTGGCAGAGTTAAAGTAATTCTGTCAGTGGTTTTACCTATCATTATATGTCAAAAATCAAAATATGTAAAGAAAAAAATATTATTATTATTATTTTTATGGTGGGAATTTTTTCCCCTCTGCCTACGGCGACACCTGTATGTTTGCTAAGGGATGGTTGTTAGAACTAGTTGTTCATGTAAAATATAATAAGGTATGTACTAATAGGACATAATATAAGAAAAAACAAATATATAATTAAACGTTTTATTTAAAAAGTACAAAAAAATTATAAGAAATAATATTACTTCCTATGATAAGCATAAAAACATGGCACTATACATAGAGGCACTTCACATTTCTCGCACATTATCTTCGACCTCTTGTCGTGTGTTTTAGTGCTGCAGAGACGGCAACGTTTATAGTTTGGTAATGAGCAAGGCATATGATCACCAACATTGGTATAACGTATCTCGTCGGCAATATTACCGACAACTTTTTGGCGAGTATCAGCCTGTGCAACTTTTTTGCGTATTATGTAATTTGCCATGGCTGAACGCCTTTTACGACTCGTAAATCCACTTATCAGTCCTCTAGCTAGAGCAACGCGAAATTCAAAGTGCGTGAGATTAACTTTGCAGCTCTGACTCAAAACAAAAGCGTTAGTAATGCTGGCATCTAGCAAGAAGTAAAAAATTCGTAGCCACCATCTCTTGCTCCTTCGTCCAACTGTGTAAGTAGATTTTAGACGATCAAACCGATCTACTCCACCCATTCTCTTTGTGTATTCCTTGATGATAAGGGGGCACCGAATATCTACTTTGGACCCATCTTTTTGTGTCCTTGCCACCGTGGTTATCCCGACCGTAGGATGGAAGACATTTGACATTAATAACACTTCCTTGTTGTCTTGCCAAACAACGAATGCTACGTTCTCTTTCACCCTCCACTTGAAACTTCCTTTGGGTAACTTCAGATTCTTTCCACCAGGCCCTTTTATGAGTTTAGGCAGGTCTGCTCTTAGCCTTCGTACCGTGCCGGTCGCGTGTATACCATTGTCGTACAAGTACGCCAAAATACTGTAGTCGCAAAAAAAGTTGTCAAAGGTTACGTGAACATTCTGCATATTTGCTGCTATGAGTTTCTCTGTTAGGCTTTTGACAACTTTTGCGCCTAACCCTTCTTCAACAGTATTATCGGTCTTACCGGTATATATTTGAAATTCAAATAGGTACCCACTTTGGCTATCACACCGACACCAAACTTTGTACCCACGCTTGATCGGCTTCATCGGCATGTACTGTTTCAATGATGATCTCCCCTTGAATAAAATCATAGACTCATCTATGCTCTGAGAACCTGAATCCGTGCAATTATTTTGGCAACTTTCGTTTATGAGATCAATCAAAGGACGAAGTTTATATAATTTGTCATATCCGGGCATATTTTTTGCTGGTTGATGTTCATTATCATTCAAATGTAGGCAGCGTAAAATTTTTTTGAATCTTTTTATGGGCATCACATTAGCCACCTCATCCAGTCTGAAACCGGGGTCAGAAGACCAGTATAGATCTATAGACGGCAGAACATGATAACCCATTATTATTAATATGCCCAAAAAAGCTTTTAGTTCTTGCTGAGTCAGTGGAGTCCATGTTTCAATATTTCGCTGCTCAGCATACAAATTGGTTTGCAGAACAATGAGCTCGTAAACTTTGTCACTGAAAAAGCTTTCAAAAAAACGAATTGGTTTTGTTTTATTCGTGAATCGACGCTTTGCCGATATAGGCTGCTCATCAAAAAATTGCGGTTGAGGCCGGGATGTCCACTTTTCTTTTTTCCAGACCATCTCATCAGCATCAGATTCAGAGTCGGAATCAGAGTTCGAGCTCAAGTTGTCAATCACAGGACTATCGGGAGATAAAGGTCTTGTACCAGAACACCTGGGTAATACCGGAGGTTGAGGGTCGGGATTAGTTTCGGTATTCCCAGAGATACTAGGACATGGGCTACAATTCTCATTTTGTGGTTTATCTTGTAGTGCAGCCGATTCTGGGTTGTTAGGTATTGTAACTTCATCATCTAATCCTTGCAATATACTTTCAAGTCTAGCAGTACTATATTGTTCTTCACCCTCCGATTCGTTGCCATCGTCTGATTCTTCTGGATTTTCTGGCAAGCCAAATATTTCATCTAAAGCTTCTTCAATCTCTAAATCTTTCAATATTTTTTGACTCATCTGCAATAAAAATGCAAAAAGCCATAACCCATGCAAAAATCCATAACCCATGCCAAAGCCCCTACACAAACATTTTAGTATTTTCGGTTGTACACCTTAGCACCCCTTTAGATAGATTATTTATTGTGAAATATGAAATAAACAAATCAAACCAAAAAACCAGTTACGACAACACCAAAGTAGCCGACGGGCAGAGGGAACATGCAACCCACCTTGAAAAAGTTACACTAGGAAAAAACGAAGCATAGAATTTGAAAAATAGCCAACACATTATGGTCACAAAACCCAAATAAAACGAATAAGTGAAAATAATACCTTCCGACAGTAGCAGATTCCGGAGATTTTCTTCGATTTCTTCCACCATTCAAAAATACTCCACTTTTCAGTTACGAATGCAATTCACAGAAAAAAATTCAAATAGCGGGCTGTCATTGTCTGATGTCAAATTATTGACACTTAACTATTAGTGTTCCCAATGTGCAAAAATAGACCGTTCGGAAACATTCACTGAACTTTTTACTCCAACAAACATGGTGGTAAAAATATTCCCTTTATCCCAAAAAGGGTTAAATGCCAACAGCCAAAGTCTGGCTGAGTATATTTATAAGTTTTACTGTGGTCTGGCAGGCAAAGATTACATATGCTGGCTTTTCAGGTAGAGTTTGACAAAACTCAACTTCAAATTCTTTGATTAATTCAAAAATCCTAGTATTTATTCTTTTATCCTGTTTGCGGAGTAAACAGCCTAAGAAATTTCATGAACGCGAAGGGTATCGAGATACCTATTCACCAAACAGAATGCATCTCAGATTGGTGAATGTCACAATGGCAACTTGCACTTTTGTGCCAGTTAAAGGCATGTGTATTTTCGCCCTAAGTAAGATAGAACCAAAATACTTGACATCAACAAAACTCATCGAAATAAGTTAAGTATATATATACTGCAAACTGTACAATGAATAATGATTATAATACCGAAGTATATTTCAAATTGGACCTTTTAATAGCTACCAACGTCAGCTAAGACTATCTAAATACACGGAGGCGTTATTAACAGCCCTCATTAATTTCGTCACTTGATAATTAATAGAATTCTTGACAAACTCCGCCAGGTTATATTTATTCAGCGCACCGCATGACTGTGTACAGTTGAATAGTTCTAACAATCGCAACTGAATTTTATCTGGGTCATTCTGGTGGACCAACTTCGGCGGAATCCTTTTGGCCTTCTTGAAAATACTGTCCGCTATGATTGTTAGGTTATAGGTCAGCAAGGACATGTTTTTTCTTGGTTCTGGACGGGCCACTCGTCCCAGTAGATAGCCTGAAAAATATCATGTATAGTATATTATATATCAACGATTCTAAGATAATTCGACTCGGACAACTCGGCAACGACCAGTGGCCACTCGACTCCAACATGTGAATAATCTTTAGTAGATATAGGCAGAGTCAACGAAACCTGGAACTCCGCTAGGTTTTTAGAAACTTATCACAAAATGAATACATATATTTCCGTGTCGGGGTACCCTGAGTTCTCAAGCTGGCTTCGCTCACTCTCCTCTCACTCTAGAACAAAATAATGCAAGTGAGGGACCTCGATTTATGGGTTCGAATGACAGGAGTCGAGTTGTCCAAGGGCCAAATTTTGAGTTGTCCCGAGTTGCAGTGTCAGGCAGTCAGGGTCGAGTTGTAATTCACTATACCATTCTGTCTGACACTTTGTCAAGTCAGGGTGCAGGGTAAGCTGAGACGCAGGTCAAGATTAATGAGTGAAAATATGCGCGAGTAGGTAGGTATGATCGAACACGCGTTTTAAGGTATCTTCAAGTGGGCGCTATTTCGTGTATTTGAGCTGTCATCGAGTTCGTTTATCAACGAAAAGCCGTTTGTTGCTCTCTACATTAATGTATTTGCCGCTCAAACCATTCTTATTGGTAAACGTTATAATTTATTTTCTGATATTATTTGGCAATCGCACTCTTCCACTTTCCAAATGACATTGAGCATTGGAAGAGTGTTGCTTGCTATTATTAATTTCATTCATAAACGTTCTACTTATATTTTCTCTTCGCTTCAAAAACAGCCGGTCGTCGTAAATAACTCACATTAGTAGGTATCACTTTTAATCATTTATCGTACGCTCACCAACACTCTTATTTTTATAATTTACGACTGACGTCCAACATATTATTTTGTTAGTAAATTGAAAGGCCTTACCTCCAAACATGCAAAGCAAGCCAGTTAACAGCACTATGATTGCTAGAAGGCGCTTGGTGACGTGTGGAGCCTGGCTCACGCAAGACCTGCGTTCGATGCTCATAATTTAAAAAAAAAAATGTAACTTTTTTAACAAAATATTCGCGGCACTCTGGTCGTTTCCCGCGCGAAATGGTAATAATTTGTGAGCAGCGGTGGACGGCCGTGATTCCTACTTTATTTTTAGCTAACTGTGCATGTTGTGTCTCCGTCGGTGAATGATCTGTCAGTCTTGATATTTTTTGAAGAATTCCTGAATGATTTCGTTTCCTTTTCAGTGTTGTGACGCTGGGTTTATTTTTGTTATGGTTTAGTTGCTTTTTGTGATGCGTCACTCGCTTGCTGTTTGTGGACATGTGGTGTTTGTATAACTCGGGCCGGATTCAGCGGCAATTTTGATAGATACATATAAACCATATGCCCAATGGTATTTTCCACCATCGTCAAAAATCGTGAAATCCTATGTTAACTTCTCTTTTGGGATTTTAACCCAATTGAGTGCTCGAAACTTGTATCAAAGCGAGACACAATGGCTTTTCTATTGTTTCGGTTACGGGCATTAAACAAGTAAAATTCTTTGCCAAGAAGTTACTTTCGATGACGTCTTCTGGATCCAGTTGTATAAGCTGTCTTGTCTGTCAGAGAACGAATGAATATGATTTTTTAAATCGAGGTTAAAAAAAACAGATTTCATAGATTACATAATTATTTATTGTAAACAATAATATAATCTATTAAATATTACAAGTATCAAAAATAATTCTTTTAACCTATATCTTACAACATCATTCTCATAATAACTATATAAATGTAGCGATAAAATAATGTCATTCTGAATTTAAATTATTTTTTGGTCCTGCCATTTGCCATAGTAAAATTATATTTGAATAAGGGCTGATTTTTCAATAGACTGATAGAGGGAATGCCACCCCACAAACGCGAAAGGTGAACTTGATCCCGCAAGAATGCAGGACCATACGGGATTGGATTCCATAACTATATAACTTTTATCTGAAGAATAAATATGGAGATTTGACAGCTCTCCACACATATCGCCATTTTTATTCCTCAGATCTTTTTGGCTGTACTGCAGCCTTTTTGCGTAATGAATTCGGAAAGGCAAAGGGCAAAGAGTATGAAAAATCGAACAATCTCATGCGAGATGAAAGACGCGATGTGGATTTCTATCAAGTGATTGGTCGAATTTTCATACTCTTTGCCCTGCCGAATCATTACGCAATAAGGCTGCTGGTCAATTCGGTAAACTGTCATTTGAACAAATTATGTAAAAGAGTTATGGTTTTTCATGTCATTAATTAATAATTCTAGAAAAAAGATTTAAAGTCAGATTTACTGATCAAGAATTTGATATACCCCCGATTTCTGAAAAGTATTTGGAGTTGAGAAGTTGTTAAAGTCTAGCCTGTAAACCTGTGAAGATTAGGCACTAAAGAAACCTTACACGATAAAAATCCCCAATACTCATTTCCCCATGAACTCTTAGAGCAAGGTTACTTCCACTGTGCGTAAGGCGGGTATGGCCCCAGAAATCGGCCCTTAGTCTTCAGTAGTAAGGCTAAGTATTTCCCCAATGTCGCAGACGCACCTATGCAGGTTGGTGTCGACGGAATGGTTTAACCGCTATCCTACCAACAACACCCGCTGAGTCGGCACGGCACCGCCGCGTTTTGTACATTATCATAAAACCTACAATAATTAAAAATGGCACATAATAATATTATTTTACGCATTTAGGAATGTCCTCAATTGATTAGCATTGACATGAATTCGAAAATGTCCCAATTATTTTATTTTTTAATCTGTAGTATATTTGAACTTGGTTACTTCAAATATTGGCGTACCTAACATCATCCTGTAGTATTTAAAGACGGAACCACACTTACGTAGCGTGGCGTGTCGTGGCGCCTGCCGACGCAGTTGTTTGGGTACAAAACCCGTTGCGTTATGACGTAGGCTGGAACAGAGTCGTTTGATTGGTGGAGCCCGCGCCACGACACGCCACGACACGTAAGTGTGGTTCCGACTTAACGAATAAACGCCCGCTTGCACCGCAAATGACTAAATTCGTTCAGTGTTTAATTTAAAACATCACTCTCGTCAAATTAAAACCGACGACAAAGTAAGAAAACGATTTTCCGTTTTTAGTGATTTGTGGTCCAACCTGGCTTGAGTACCCTTCCTTTTATGAATGTGAGCCATGGCTAAAAATCAGCACTGTCGTTCTATGTCGCACTCGAGTCCCGGCGAGTGATGGCCGTTTTACGCGGTTGTGACGCATACTGTCTCTATTTGTATTTATGTTTTCATTTATGCTACGCGTCCACCCTGGTGAAAATTAACGCCTTTTCATTCTTTCTACAGGCTTTGATCATCCAAAAATTACATCGGTTGACTGTTCTCTTCAAACGAGTGTGATAAATTACATTCAAACAGACCTTCATTAAATATCTACCCTAAAATCTACTGGCCCATATTGAACAGCACTTTGAGGTCTTCTATGGTAAGTTTGGAATTGTTTGTATTCTTGGCGCCGGTAAGTACGTTCTCTGCTAACTCCAGCTTGGCTTGCTGCAGCTTCCTGATGGATTGTTCCACTGTATCCACGCACATAAATCTAAAGGAGAAACAGCTTGATTAATATAACAAAATAAGATGAGTTACAGGTCGATTCAAACTTAATAGCGGCTCCGAACACTCCGCGAGTCGTTGCGCAGTAGCAAATGTAAGCTTCACAGGGTGGAGTAATGCGCAGCAAGTAGCACACTTTACAACCGCCAAAATGTTTGAATCGACCTGGTTGTGGAGGTTAAATACGCAGTGGGCCACGTAAAAAGAAAAAACCACTGGATTTCAGATGCATCCAGTTAGTTAGGTAAATGGTAAAATGAGAGCAGAAGGGTATGTAGAAGGTAAAAACACCCAACTAGGGCATTTAATATAGGAAGTATTTAAATTCCGATATTGATTTCAGATATTAATATCGGCATTGCAGCGTCATTTCAGCCGATAGATGTCCACTGCAGTGCATAAGCCTCACCTAAGTTTCGCCACATTGACCGATCCCGTGCGTCTCAAATCAAAGGGATTCCCGTAGGTATTCTAAGCATTAATCAATGAAAATACCATTGATACAACGGATTCTATAAAACTGTGTATTCACTTGTACTCTTAAAGGTAACATTTTTCGCAATCTCGGGACTTTAAATTCGGAATTCATCAAGGCACATATATATTTTTCATGAACTGAATTTTAAGTAAATAAGCGCCCAATTAGTAAACAGATTATGCGACCACTGCTAATCATTTAGTCAACAGGCTTAACCGCGCATTCTCGCTCGACACATTAAAATGAGCTAAAATAAGGTATTTTTCTGATGCCGAGCTTTCGATATTGGATCACTCAGAATCGGAATTGAAATTTCAATAATTTCGTTCCGAGATTCCGATATGCATGTACTGTCTCTACTACTGTGTATCGTCAGTAAATGGCGTAGAGTTGAAAGTCCCATGTAGGAGGCGTACATTACCATTCGTCATCAATCTCTACTACTGACAAATAACACTTCGAAAACCATAATAAAAACACTGCCTAAACCGAGGAAGGCTCCATACTGAGCAGGTGTTATAATGGTGTTAAAATGCAAAAACATCAGTCAAAAATATCTTTTATCCAAATAACTACCATCTAATCTCTCAGTACAGCAATCCAACCGTCGTTTATTGTCATTAGGTAATTGGAGCAACAATTTAGTGACGTCACAGATTACTCAGCGGTGTAAATATCTGGCATGCACTCTCTTTGCAGGAAAGGAGCTATTTGGCAGATGTGAATACTTGGCAGCTGTCGGCGTCATGCAATCATAATGACTTTCAAACGAGTATCAGATAACACTGCGTTGCGATGCGCTGGGATTATTTTTTAGTGGATATTTATATTTTTTACATAACATACGCAAATCGTCGCCGAAAGAGGCCTAGAAAACGCCGGCGCGTTCTGATTGGTTAAGACCTCTGAGAAAATACCAATCAGAACGCTGTATTTGCATAAACTGAGTTTAGTTGAACTAATCGCGATTGGTTTCATTAGTGAAATCGCCCTTAAAAGCGTTTACGGGAGACTTGCCGGAGAAGGTAGATCATCGGGCAGAGTAGAAGCTTTCCACTCTTATAGGTAGGATATTTAGTTCTCCTTCATAGCCATGAAGGAGACCTTGTAACAGCATTGGGCCAATATAGGATTTAATAGTAAAAATGATTTTTCCGTGTTTTTTTTTAAACAATTTTATTTTCTTACCGTGCATTGTCGTCCAAACCAAACTTGTATGCAAAATTTCATCTAAATCGACATACGAATATACATTGCAAGTTCATAAAAAAGCTTGTAAAAACATAATATCTCGCCTGTTCCCCGAAGCGCTAGATAGAGGCGTATCTAGTATCTAAAATTTACAGATCCAAGTAACAGGGTGGCAAAATCAGCAGACTCCATGCTGCAACTGAGAAATTCCTGGTAGAAAACGCAATGCTTGACCTGAGAATCACATCTAAGACCAACGTTAAATTACCGACTGCGAGTTTTAGAAAGAGCTTTTTCAAGGTAGACCATCCAACTAGTGATAGTCGCAGGAATCGCTGGGTGAAGAAAGCTCTGGTCCTCGCACTAAACATTGGGCTTTCCCTGAATGACGCCTTTTAAAAACCGGCCACGTGCGTGTCGAACATTTAGGGTTCCGCAATTCCGTACCAAAGAAAAAATCTGATTTATCAATATATTGGTATATTTTAGTAAAATATACGTAATAATAAACATTATTACCAAATTTCAAGTTCATAGATCAATGGGAAGTTCAAAAAGTTTTCGGAACAAAATTGTGTGACAGACGACAGACAGATGGACACGTGAGCGACGACAATAGGGCTGCGTTTGGGCCCTTCGTGCACTAAACCCTAAAAATTGTCCAAATCGAATTCTTTAGATTAAGGAAAACCCAAATTCCTTCGTCAGATTTGTGCTTTGAAGCTGCAACCAATGAAATGAAAATGCACCGCCCTGCATGTTCAGTGTCCTTTTTGGGCAAAGAGAATATAACCACTAGAGAGCTTATAGGCCGATTTCTTCGAAGCACACGACTCACTACCGCGGGCCGGGAGACGAGGAAGAACGCGCGGCTACAATTGGTCAGTTCAAAGTAAGTTGCGTAGGTATGGCTATCGTTAGGGTTGATCAACTCGACTAAGGGAAATTTGTCGATATCGATAAAATGGATTTTAACATTATTAAAAATACTCAATTAAAATCATATAAATATTATTTAATAAAAATCAATCAATTACAAATATAAATATGTGTGTCGGGGACATAGAGAAACAAAAAGTATTTTTCCAAATCGGTCAAGCCGTCTACGAGTAATCCGGGAACATAATACATAAGAAAATTCGACGAACTGAGAACACCCTCCTTTTTTTAAGTCGTTTAAAAGTAGATAGATATTTTTTCATACATTTTTTATTAAGTTTAATTTTATTATTATCGATATCGACTTCAGCTATTAAAAGTAACAGCACAGATATTTACGATAAAAATACAAAGGGAGAGAAAGGGATAGAAGCATTAGAATTGTCTAGTGAAAGAGCGAGACTTTTCCAAAAGACATCAACGCGGGACTCAAAATTGTGCTCGTTTATCCCATCCACCATTTTAACTAGATCCCTGCGGTGTCTCATAATCTGATTAAATTAAAAATAATTTTCGTACTGTTTACTTACCGATGAAAAGTTATGCCATCCTTTTTGTAACTAGATGTCTTGGCATGTTTCCAATACCCCTTTACGGCGCATGAGAGCATTTTTATGCGTTATAATTGCAATAAAAAGATAAAACAATTTGTATTTATTTAGCCTGCATACAGGTCTAATAACTGGACACAACTAAAATGGTTACTAGTACCGAAGCCTTTACATAGGCGACAAAATACTAATAGTTTTCGAGCGTCGGGGCACTGTATGCGCCGTCAAGTGGTTATATCGTCGTTGTTTTTGGGCATCTAAAAATCCTATCTGAGACTTTTCAGATATCAGTTCTTTGCAATCATACTTTTGTCCTGAATATGCTTGCATTTTCCCTTCTATTGGAAAGACTTCGAATCGTCTTTCAGATAAACGACGTTTACCTGTATATGTTGACGTCCTTGGTCTGTCCGACGCGGTAGATGCGGTCCTGTGCTTGTTCTTCGAGCTGCGGGTTCCAGTGAGGGTCCAGCAGTAGCAGGTGGTTGGCTCCACACAGGTTCAGACCTACGCCACCCGCGCATAGGGATAGTAGCATCACCTACGCATATTTACACATTATTATTGGTTTATGAGGAGTTCTAAATGATGAATGTCCATGTAAGACATAAGGTGAGACTCGTCAAGACATTTTTAATTTTTCTCGTAATGTGTAATACGTTTCAATATTTTGCCGCATAGTCGCGAAAGCTATTCATTTTAAATTAATAATAATTTATTTCTGGACACAGGAATCTTACTAATATTATAAATTATAAATGCGAAAGTTAGGATGTTTATTACTCAATCACTCCAGAACAGCTGAACAAATTTGGTACAGGTATAGATTATATATTTTTTATCCCGGTTTAATGTTCCCTTGGGATGATTAACACTTTTCACGCGGGTGAAGCCGCTGGCAGAAGCTAGTCATCATCATCAGGCTTTTAAGGGCCCACATCCGCTTTAGTGCCGTAAAACTGTAACTTTCTAAAGCATGCGCCTTAGTAACGGCTAGGTTAAAAGGTTTGAAAAAAAAATATTGTTTCATGTACATTATTTTTTAAACAAGTTTTTTTTCGTATTATAAATAGCTTTGATTTAAAAAAATAATTAGCAACACTATATTTTCCAAAGTTTTGTATACGCCTCCAAAAGGACTAGGATGTTTGAAAATATTTTTACACAGAAACATTGATGGCTAGAATTTCTTCATAACTCAAATAGCATTTATGTAAATCAAATAATATTTTGCAAACAAAACTGTTAAAAGGAGATTCAATATTGATATTTTGACTCCGGGCGGGCGCACGGCCATTACTGCGTTAACATTGGGGCGTATATATCGCCTTAATGTTCCCACTGTTGAGTCCCAAGCCTCCTCTCTGTGAGTGGAAATGGGCCGTAATCCACCACGCGGGCCCAGTGCAGGTTGGTGGATGTCGGATTCGAATTTTTGGTTCTAGAACATGCCGGTTTCCTCACGATGTTTTCCTTCACCAATTTGAGAGAGCAGAGGTGATGAAATAATTTACACAAAGTAAAGCGCCTGCCTGGGTTCGAACTCACGACCTGCGACTTGTAAGTCCTTAGTTTTTTTTTTTTATAGTTTATTTTTTAATTTTTACATTATATATATTTTTTTAATATTTCTATTTTTATTTTCTAATGATATTATTTATTATTATTTTTTCTTAATGATTTTGATTATTAACTTTGGATTTTGATTTGAATTTTGACTTTATGATTTTTAATAATTTTTTCAATGTTTTTGATATTGTATTTAATCATTTTTTTGACTTTGATTTTTGGCCTTATGATTTTGATCATTGAGTTTTTTTTTGAGGTTTTTTTTTAATTTTTGACTTTTGACATTCAGTTTTTTATTATTTTCATTTTGTATTTTATATTTTTCTTAATGAATTTGATTAATTTTAATTTTTGTATTTTGACTTTATAATTTTGATTATTGACATTATGATTTTGATTCTGGACAATTTTTTTTTGTTTTTTTATTGGTACTCAATTGATTATTGTACTGATTATGACCTGTATATGAAATTATTATCTATTAGATTTTTTTTTAATGAATTATATATTGAATTGTGAATATGTGGTTATTTGTTGGCGGCAATGTTATCATTATAAGTGCTATGTACGCCGTACTTGTCATGTGCATTGGCTCTGTAATTGTTCATTTCTTTCTCTGTCGGTGTGAAATGTATGTGATGTGGCTGTGCTATTTTAAATAAATAAGTCGGGGCCGCTTCCATTGGGCCACCACCGCTGCTCTGTATCAAAGTTAGTACAAAAAAAATATTAAAAAAAAATATTACAGAGTACCAATTTAAATAATGAAGCATAGGCGGAGCCAGGGGGCACGTGCCCCCGGGGAATATAAGTAAAACCCCTATAGAAGAAGGAATAGTGAATTCAGAAAAAAAAAATTGTATCTCCTATACAAATTTTGGTCAGCTGACGACAACTTTGTATGGAAAATCTTTTTTTTTTTTTGGGAATTGTCTTTGACTTCCTTGGAGAAAGTTGTTTATATACATGGGTAGAAGCATGAAATATATATTATATTTTGTATAAGTAGCCATGAGCCTGAAACTAGGCTCAGCTTGTATCTTGGTGGCCCAAAATGGCGAGGTAATGTGAATTGTTAGCCATTTTTTTTTCGCATATTTTACATAATCAGAATTTCGTGGCACCAAATCAAACCAAACACATTTTGTTTAAAAAAATACAAAATAACTGCTCAGATAAGGATGTCTTGCAATGGACAATCAGTCTTTAAGTTGTAAGTTACAAATAAAACATACCTTGACATCAGAATTAGGATCGTTGATCTTGTCCAACAGCGGCGGTCTTGCAGGCACAGGAACGTTGCCACTCAGCGTCACGGAGCGGATCTTAGCCTTGTTCAGCTGTTCCTCTACCAGGCGTAGCACTGACGTCCACTGGGATACTACCACAGCCTTGTCACCTGAGGGAATACATGTAATATCATGATTATATTCTTGAAGAGGTAGGTAGTGAGAGGTGGGTAGAGGTAGGTAGGGTCAGACCCGGCCCTAGTCGCGAAGGGGGCACCTTTTGTCACCAGCAGTAGCAGTGGCAACGTGCCACTACTGCTTATTGCTGGCGGCAAACTAATAAAGTTTATACTGCATTCTTTAAACATGGAAAACTAATATCTTTCATGTTTCAAGAAAGCTACACACTGTAGATAATGGCCAATTTAACTGATCATACAATCATCGGCACGGTTCTTGAGCGCTGAGCTTCACGAGCGCAAAAGTGAATTATTGGGTCCCTCTGGTGGTATGAAGTGAGGCGCGGGGGCGGAGAAAGTGCAGTGATTGGCCCGTAGCGTATCGCGTCATAGCCGTCAATCGTGATTCGTTCTTTACTCTTGTTGCACGTACCTCACGACGACGAGTACCATTCCGGCCAATTTAATTGCTACAAATTTTTAAACTGCATCATTTTAAATTATCTGGTAAGTTAGAACTCAAATATGTTATGTGATTTTTTTATTAATTAGACCTTTGCTATAATAATAAAAGGTGATATTTATCGAAAATATAGCAGGAAAAAAATTAATGTCAGTTTGTAATTATAGCAAAACTATTATTTTTCATTACTAACTATACTGCTATACTTACAAACTATATTGTTTTTCATTTCATTAATGAACAAATGAAATTAGAGGTCAAAAATGTTAACAAAAAAAAGTATGTAGGTACGTTGTAGATTTTTTAGTAATTTTTGACAAACTATAAGAACTAAGTTATAATTTTAAATTAGAAATACTTTTGTTAGTTACCTTTTTTTATCTCAATTTCCATTTCTCAATTTAATAAATCATTATTTAATCTTATAAGTAAGAATTTACGTAGACCGTAACTTAGAAAAAATAAATAATAAACGGGTGTGCGTTTTATTTGTCATAAGTGTACGATGCGCAAAGCGATCCCCACTCTTCCGCCGAGCGCTCAAGAACCGTGCCGGTATCTGTACTTATAATTGTCTAAAGAAAATGTAACTTATCCGAAACGAATGCTTGAATGTTAGAGCTCTCTTTGTATACAAAATACGTAATTTAAATACAAATACGTATTTTATATTTGTAATTCAATTACTTCTTAAATACGTTATTTGTGATTGGTATTTCAAAGTTAGTATTTCAAATACTTATGGCTTCAAAATACATTTGAATAATTATAAAATTAGCGATCTTATTAATAGGTGCATTCTGCAGAAAATAATGCTCGAAAGCTTTCCTAGACAAAATGTCAATATCAATCAATAAAGTTGGCAACATTGCACCTGTATAGTACGTCAAATTGTCAAGTATCTTGTCTTATCCACGGGGTGTCGGGGTCTCATTGCTAAGAAATAAAATTTGGTTCAAATAAATCTCACTAGATGGCGCGATATGCGCGGTATCTGTTATTGAATGTGTGTAAAACTAAAATTTTCTGGAATTTAACATAAAAATTTTATGTTCTTGTTTAATCAACTCTCCTAAGTACAAAATGATGGAATATTGGTCACTTAATTCACATTTCAAAGATTATTTGAACGAATTATTTAAAATTGATGCCAATAGATGGCGCATTTTTAAATTTCTGAGGCATTCCACTCGATCGTTCAAATTTGCATTGTAACACATTTTGGTGCAAAAAAACTGTACAAACGTGCAAAAATATACTATAAAACGAACCTTCACTGTATTTAAAGAAAACAATATTCACGAACCTAGTAAAACCTTTAACATGCAAGTAGCTGCTTACACCATCTATCTATCACCGTGAAACAGAACCGAACGCGTTCGATGTACAAAAAAATATCAGATTAATCAGACGAAAAACGCTAGTTACATCGGCACGGTTTTTTTGTATGGGATGAGGCATCTGTATGCTAGTATTATATTATCTGTGTCTTAACCTGACTGCATTTTGTATTTCGAATACAAGACTTGAAGATATTTTGTATTTGGTATTTTAAATACATGCGAGATAGTATTTTGTATTTTAATTAAAGCAAAGCACGTATTTTACCCAGTTCTGGCTTTAGTAGACACGAAATAAATAGCATTTCTTGATTACGTAACCCCAAAAACTCCATATTCGTACCTTTATTAGCGAACACCTCCTTGTTGAGGCAGTCCATCACCGCCGTGATCTTGGAGGAAGGGCGGCTGAGTTCGAACACCGGGTTGTTGGGCGACAGCACCGACCTGATGGCTTCTGCTGCCGTCGTGCCTTCTTGAGCTGGATCCTCATCTTCGTTCTCGACTTCTGACTTTCTACTGTTACTCTGTGATATAAATCATACAAGGTGTTATTGAAACAACTTTTACCATGGGACCAACCACTGGAATCGAGGAAAATGAAACAGCTGCGCCTTACAATTTGTTAAAATAATTATATAGGATTTAGAATGATGTCGCCCAAGCGGCACCGCAACCTAATTGTTAGCCGCTACGTCGACAGCTTGTCGGCAGGCGCCCTGACGAGCGGCCCCTCCTCGGGTTCCTCTTCGCTACATCGTGACCAAGCCACGGCTACTGCGCCGGGGAGGCACTAGGTGCTCTCAAGTGTTACGTTGCCGGAACTATGTGTTAGTATGTACGATTCGAATCTTACAACTGAATTTTAAAACAGTTAAGTTACAGTGATTTGCATGACAATGTACAGTGAGCTAAGTGACATCATTCTAATTCCAGTATGGCGAACCAAATATTTTTATGCACCCCCATGATATGTAATAGATGAGAAACACGAAAAAAGTTTGATATTTTAAGTTTTTTTAACAATGTTTTTTTTTGTCTTACCTTCCTCTTGTTGAGCTCTTCCAGCAGGTCCTGTTCCTCCTGCACATTTCCTCGTGCAGCTATCAGGTCACAATGCAGCACTCTTACCTTCCTCTTGTTGAGCTCTTCCAGCAGGTCCTGGTCCTCCTGCACGTTTCCTCGTGCAGCTATCAGGTCACAATGCAGCACTCTTACCTTCCTCTTGTTGAGCTCTTCCAGCAGGTCCTGTTCCTCCTGCACATTTCCTCGTGCAGCTATCAGGTCACAATGCAGCACTCTTACCTTCCTCTTGTTGAGCTCTTCCAGCAGGTCCTGGTCCTCCTGCACGTTTCCTCGTGCAGCTATCAGGTCACAATGCAGCACTCTTACCTTCCTCTTGTTGAGCTCTTCCAGCAGGTCCTGTTCCTCCTGCACGTTTCCTCGTGCAGCTATCAGGTCACAATGCAGCACTCTTACCTTCCTCTTGTTGAGCTCTTCCAGCAGGTCCTGTTCCTCCTGCACGTTTCCTCGTGCAGCTATCAGGTCACAATGCAGCACTCTTACCTTCCTCTTGTTGAGCTCTTCCAGCTGGTCCTGTTCCTCCTGCACGTTTTCTCGTGCAGCTATCAGGTCACAATGCAGCACTTTTACCTTCCTCTTGTTGAGCTCTTCCAGCAGGTCCTGTTCCTCCTGCACGTTTCCTCGTGCAGCTATCAGGTCACAATGCAGCACTCTTACATTCCTCTTGTTGAGCTCTTCCAGCAGGTCCTGTTCCTCCTGCACATTTCCTCGTGCAGCTATCAGGTCACAATGCAGCACTCTTACCTTCCTCTTGTTGAGCTCTTCCAGCAGGTCCTGTTCCTCCTGCACGTTTCCTCGTGCAGCTATCAGGTCACAATGCAGCACTCTTACCTTCCTCTTGTTGAGCTCTTCCAGCAGGTCCTGTTCCTCCTGCACGTTTCTCCTCGTGCAGTTATCTTGTCACAGTGCAGCACTCTTACCTTCCTGTTGCCTCTCTGCTCGTCCAGCGACAGCTTGTTCAGCTCTTCTAGCAGGTCCTGGCCGGCAGGGTCCTCCTGCACATCTCCCGCGCTCTCTTCATCCAGCATGGCGGCTATCAGGCCGCAGTGGCAACATACTTGCCGCAGACGCAGCAATAGCACCAAGATCTCGTGAGATTTCACTGGTTTTGCACCTGGAGAAGAAATACATTTATTAATTAATATTCAATATGGCGGACTCCCAAAGATGGCGGACCAATTATTTTTATGCATCTCCTTGATTTGGGTATCAAATGTACCATGATAAAGCCTTCTTCTTCAATTCGAGTCGATGGATAAGGATATGGACTGAAAGAGATAGAAAAAACTTGTTTAAAGAAGTTGTTTTTCAATTAATAATGTTATTCAGTTCTATAAAGTTACTGTTGTTGTCTGTGTTTCCTGTGCAAGGCACAAATAATAAAGACATTTCTTTCTCTTTTCCGCTCAGCTAACAACATACCTTGTAAAGCGATCATTTTCTTGTGCATCTTAGCATAGGCGCTGTCTTTGCCGGTGGCCATGAACCCTTGTGAATCGGCGTTCTTCTCCGCGCGTTGGTGCAGGAACTGGGCGAACAGCGTCTTGGAGAACACTAGCACCTACAATTAGAGAGAGAATTGCTTTTAATGGTGCCATGATTAATTTATTTTAAGATGTATTATTCAAACAATGGAGAAGGCTCCTGGTTAAATAATAACACCTTAACATATCGATCTTCCAGGTTAAGCAATGGTTGTAGAAGTCATTGCAACTCCGTACAAAATATGGATGATATTAGCCGAGTAGGAGGCTTTTGATGACCTGCCGGGCGAGCACGGCCTTTGTGATAGGCTTGAATCACACGATTTTTATCACGGTTTTTGCAAAACATGTGTTACTGTCACAGTAGGCCGTGCTCGCCCCGCAGCATGAGACTGAACTGATGATGATAAATGTTTACACCACCTTGTTGTACCGACCTACTGGTAGACGTTCGTTCCCTTGCTGCGAGAACGTGACAATGTTCACATGCGCCGTACGTTGTGGTAAGCAGTTGAACTGGCCGCGTTGTACCAGCTGCACCTTGGTACTGCTGTACTGTCTACACTACACACTGACCTTCTGGTAGACGTTCGTCTCTTGCTGAGAGCGTGACAGTGTTCACATGTGCCGTACGTTGTGGTAAGCAGGTGAACTGGCCGCTTTGTACCAGCTGCACCTTGGAACGTCGCAGCTGTACGTACTGCTGTACTGTCTACACTACACACTGACCTTCTGGTAGACGTTCATCTCTTGCTGAGAGAGCGTCACAGTGTTCACATGCGCCGTACGTTGGGGTAAGCAGGCGAGCTGGCCGCGTTGTACCAGCTGCACCTTGGTACGTCGCAGCAGTAGGCATTGCATGATGGTGTTCAGGCGTTCTTGACCCCCCATGCTCTTGTTGTCGATCCATTTCTTCCACATCTGGGGACGAAATCAGAATTATTTATAGCAATTCTTAAATTGTTTATAGCAGGTTTTGGTTAAATAGATTTACAACTGAAAATAAAGATCGCAAACAAATTAATCTGGAGGTATGTCTATCTCTAGTCCATCTCTCTAGCCTGGGTATGCAGCGCCGTGACCTCGACGCGATGTACAGTGCTGCGGATAACCCTTTACGGTTGCGGTCCAGTCCATGGTTGGAAGCGAGAGTGCATGTGTTGTGTACTCACAGTGAGGTCGTCGAAGGGAGAACAGCGCAGGAACTTGAGCAGCGCGAACAGGTCGAGGTCTTTGTTCTGGACTGGTGTTCCAGTCAGACACCAGCGCCTCTGGGAGTTTAGCGAGCTCACGGCTGCGCAGGTGGCCGACTTGTGGGTACGCACCACGTGGGCTTCGTCCAGGATCACGCGCCGCCAGTTTATGCGCATCAAGACTCCTTTCTGGAGGTTGCAAAGAAACTTTATTGGTAAGCATAAAAAAGAATAAATTTTTTCAATATTATTCTAAACCTTAGGGTGCAACTACACTGCTGCACACCTAATTTGCTTTAAAGTACAGGGTAATACTCTAAATTGAATAGTAGTGTGTTGTTTGAAGTCACCCTGTACTTTGGAGCAGTTTTATTTGTCCGAAGCGTAGATTGCAAATCGCCTCAAAATAATATGGCTCCTCAATATCATAGTTTTACATCCTAAGATATTGTAATAATAATTTTATTTTAGTGCAAGACTATAAGTACCTAATCCTAAAAAAAAGAAACAATATTTTTTGCGTACTAGATCTCAGTTTATTGTTGCCTTTTGGCCAAGGTATTCATTTTAACAATGTTATATTTGTGTTGTAAACAGTTATCATTGTAAACTGACCAGTGTCACTAACAAAAGTCGTCCATTTCGCGTATTATTTAGCTCAATATCTGGGCACCCGCCAAAAGATGCGTTTTCGATACCTAACAGTGTAATAACAATACACGTAGGTGGCGAATTGGCAATCTGGTTGAAATTCAATTACTCACTAATTGCTTTTAGTATTTTTTTAAAGATGGTCGAAAAGAATTCTTAAAAACTGTAATTAGACTGACAGAAAGGAAAAGAATAAGAGAAGAGAATTTAGGGAATGAGAATAGAAGTTTGGAATTAAGAAACAAAATAAGGGGCACTTGAAGAGAATTTAGGGAATAGAGAAAGAAATTGAAAATGGAAGAGAACTTAGAGAATTGCGAAAACAACAATAGGGAAAGAAAGAGAACTTAAGAGACATTAGGCAATCAAAAATAACATAAGAAATTGATAGGAAGGAGTACTTAGGCCCTAAGTACTCCTTCCTCTCAAAAGTACTCTTCCCCTTTCCCTAAGACTTAAAAAAGGGAAGGGAAAAGAACGTAGGGAACAGAGCAACGAACATACAAAATAGATTTAAATAATATTTTCACATACCTTCTCATTATCGCGCTGCATGATGTTATACGTGGTAAGTACCAAGTCATACGAGGCCAGGCGGTGCGGCAACGTCGCCCTGTTAGCTCCGTGGTGCAGGCAGACGGACAGCGCGTGCGATGTGCAGTGCTTCGTCACCTCGCCGCTCCACTGCTGCATGAGCGATGCTGGGCACACTACCAGAGTGCCGCCTTTGGCCACTGGTGGGACAAACATACGCTGTTAGAGGTAGTGGTGTAGGTTCAGAGACAAGCGTGTGACGACCAGTGGTTCGTCGCCTCACCGCTCCACTGCTGTATGAGCGACGCTGGGCACACTTATACCAAAGTGCCGCCTTTGGCCATTGATAGAAGAAACTGCTCTTAAAATCTTTTTCTTTCTTTCTTTTTGTTGCGACATCTATGTCGTCTTGATGTCGTACAAAAAGAATCACGAAATTCACAAACGAAGTAAAACGCTTCTTTGCTAGAACGTACGAACGTACTATTTCGAAAAATGCAATATTACAGGAAGCGAATTTGAAAGTGACAACGTGTGAACACAATGTACAGCAAAAGTTCTTTACAACATATAGCACGCGCCTCTGGGAAAAGAGGTGTATCGAAAGCTTATGTTATTTTATCTAATATCGATGAATTAATTGTAAAGGGAGTTAAATTGAAACTGCAATGGGTTCCATCGCATATTGGGCTACAGGGCAATGAAAAAGCTGACATTCTAGCTAAACATGCAGTTAAAAATGGAAAAGAAACTAATACAACGTTGGATTATACAGAAATTTTAAACTTAATTTAAAAATAAGTGTTACGATGATTGGAAAGAGTATTTTGATAAGCGTTCTTTAGAAAAAGGGATCTGGTATAATACTATACAGTGTCAGCCTTTTCATGTGCCCTGGTTTGTTAATACTACTTAAAGTAGAAAATTAGTTGTTACTGCTTGTAGACTCAGATCTGGACACATTCCATGTAATAAGTTTGCGTTCCTAATGAAAAAAGTTAAGTCGCCTAATTGTGTCGAGTGTGGAGGTGTCGTAGCACTTAATTATGGACTGTGTGCGATATGAGTCTATAAGGAACGATTTGTTTAGGGTCCTGAGGTTGAACAGACTTGACGTAGGCACGTCTCAACCAAATGGTGATGAAGCGAAGAGTCTGTTCTAGTTCATGACCCAAATCTGATAAATATTAGGTACATAGTGTGTTAGTTTAGGGTATAATGGGACCTGCGGGGGGTGGGGCCAGACCTGTCGGACGCCCAGTTTGGATTTCGACAGGGGCGTTCGGCGGTCGACGCCTTGGCCATGCTCAAGGGTCAGGTGCAGGAGGCGGTGGAGCCAGGGGACGGAGTGTTGGCGGTATCGTTCGACATCGCCAACGCCTTCAACTCCGTGCCCCACTCGACGATATTGGAGGCACTCCGGTACCCCAATAACGGAGTGCCCCAATACCTGCGGAACCTCCTGGCCAGTTACTTGGAGGACCGGGAGGTCCTCCTTGTAGACAGGACGGCGACGGTCAGGAGGTACGGCGCGGAGTCCGGTGTTCCACAGGGGTCAGTTCTAGGCCCCTCTGTGTAGAACACGAGTGTCATATGTTACGCGGATAACACTCTCCTCGTTGCCCGGGGGAGGGACTTCAGAGAGGCGGCCTGTCTGACCTCGGCTGACGGATCCCTGGTGGCAGGGAGGTTCCGCCGGCTTGGATTGAGGGTGGCGCTGAACAAGACCGAGGCCGTGTTCTTCCATGGGCCTCGGCAGCGCTGCCCTCCTGACGCCCAGATAGTTGTGGAGGGCGTCAGGATAGAGGTCGGGGCCCAGATGAAGTATCTGTACCTCACGCTGGACAGCAGGTGGCGCTTCGGCCCACATTTTAGTGGGCTGTCGACGCGGCTGCTGAAGGCCGCCAATGCCCTGTCGTGGCTCCTGCCGAACCTGGGGGCCCAAAGCGCGATGCCGGCGCCTTTATTCATTCTGCGGAGCATGGCCCTCTACGGGGCCCCTATCTGGGCGGATTCCCTCAGCAGGAGGGAGAACGAGACCGCCATCCGCAGGCCCCAAAGGGCCATTGCACAGCGGGTGGCGAGGACCTACCACTCTGTAGGTTTTGCGGCGGCGTGCGCTCTGGCGGGCACCCCTCCTTGGGAGTTAGAGGCTTGTGTGCTCGCCAGAGTGTACGAGTGGACGGCGCGGCGGAAGGCGCTCGGAGAGCGCCCCGCCACGGAGGAGCGGGAGGCCGTGCGGCGGGAGGCGAGGGACGCAATCGTCCTCCATTGGACGGAGGACCTCGTCACCGCCGCTTTTGGCCGCCGCACGCTGGACGCGCTCGGTCCAGTCCTGCGGGGCTGGCTCGAGCGGCCTCACGGTTTCCTCTCATTCCGTTTGGTGCAGGTGTTGTCCGGACATGGTTGTTTCGGAACGCATCTGCACCGGATCCGGAGGGAGGAAATCCTAGCGTGCCACCACTGCGGTGCGGCGGAGGACACGGCGCAGCACACACTTGAGGTGTGCTCAGCCTGGGCTGAGCTGCGCCGTGCCCTGAATCAAGGTGGTCGGGCAGGACCTCTCACTTCCCAGTGTGATCAACTCCATGCTGGGGAGTGAGGAGGCCTTGGCGGCGGTTTCCTCCTTTTTCGAGGACGTGATGTCGCAAAAGGCGGCGGCGGAGCGGGCGCGGGAGGACGATCCTCTCGCGCCGCCACACCGCAGGCGAAGAAGGGGTGGGAGAAGGCGGTTGTACGATCATCGCCTTCGCTCGCATTGCACAAGTCACCACCCTCGTCGGGCGGGAATGGTCGAGCACTCGCGATCATTCCCGGGCCCCTCCACTGAGGGAGGGGCGTGAAGGCCCCGCTGTAAAGGCGGGCAGTCGTCGGCGCAGGACTGGACGTAAAGGCTGTGCCAGTTTCCCAGTCCTCCTCCACTCGGACGATGCGGGAGTGCCGCTGGGTTGTTTTAGTGGGTATACCGGTTCATCCGGGGAGTCCCACATAACCCCCCATTCCCCCAATGGTGGATGGTATGATCGTAATGCATTTTTCCCAGCGAGAACAAAAAAAAAAAAAGTTGTATGATGGGACTGTCATATGCATGGCGATTATAAAAGACCCTAATCAAATAAAGAAAAAAAAAATACAGTCGGTAATAGCTGTTACCTGAACCACCCCGCCGTTAGCAGTAGATAAGTGTTATCCGATACGCGGATTTCGTTCATAGGAACTCCGTCTCTCACTTAAAAAATACTAAGTTTTTGTGGAACATAAAGTTGAACGCGGCGGTTATGATTATCGAATACAAATATAAAAAAATCTAAATGTCAAGTTATTCTTCTAAAGAAGCAAAATATCTCAAAATCCTGTATCGCGCAAGCAATGCTTTCGGCGCGATATGAACTTACAGGGCTACAGGTTGAGTCGACCTAGATCCTTTAAGTGGTTGTAGTTTCCATCATTCCTGACTGGAATGACTATGAAACACCGTAGGTACCACAAACTTAACCGTTTTCAAGATATTGGATATTTAATTTATTTTTTAAATTGGCGATCGTTTGCCTATTGGCCTACTTTTTTAGGTTTATTTGCTTTTTTATTCACAACACTAAAATTGCAGTAAACTGAACTAACCGGGTCATAGTAGATAATTAATAGTTATAAAATGAATTAAATTCGTAAAAAATATTTTTCTTTCAGAAAAAGATATTTATAAATAACCGGCCAAGTGCGAGTCGGACTCGCGCACGAAGGGTTCCGTACCATGATCGCAAAAAACGGCAAAAAATCACTTGTGGTGTATGGGAGCCCCGCTTAAATATTTATTTTATTCTGTTTTTAGTATTTGTTGTTATAGCGGCAATAGAAATACATCATCTGTGAACAACAGACAGACCGACTGACGGACCGAAGAGTCTTAGTAATAGGGTCCCGTTTTTACCCTTTGGTTACGGAACCCTAAAAAATGTCTATGACAGTCATGTTTCATTAGCTATCCAACAAAGTTTAACAAGCTAGAGTATTATCAGAAATCTTACTAAAAAACTTGGATGAAAGGATTATTTATTTATTTAAACTTCATGTACATTGGTGATACATAGGCGGACTTAATGCAGCAAGGCATTCTCTACCAGTCAACCTTTGGGTAAAAAAATCGGTTGTCTGTAAAGTCGGTTTACTGACGATAGTTGAACGTGACAACGTCATAAGAAAATACTGATGGAATGGTTGCATTTTATCGCCGCAATTATCGTTGCTATAAACAATTGACACGGTTTACTGACGATAGTTGAACGTGACAACGTCATAAGAAAATACTGATGGAATGGTTGCATTTTATCGCCGCAATTATCGTTGCTATAAACAATTGACACGGTTTACTGACGATAGTTGAACGTGACAACGTCATAAGAAAATACTGATGGAATGGTTGCATTTTATCGCCGCAATTATCGTTGCTATAAACAATTGACACCACATTCACTTTTCACTGCACTTCATACTTGACGAAAACATGTAAATGTATTATTGTATAGCAGCTGCCCACGCGGACGTATCGCTCACTCAAGTAGGAGAGAGACAGATGTCGAACGCTGCCGAACGCGGAGGCCGATTGTGCCTCTTTGTCGCTCGTTCCGCGCTCTCGCTTGCACTTCAAGCCTTAAATGGAACGCCTCAGAGCGAGCCAAGCGAGGTAACGCCGCATGAGTCATGTTTTTTCGTCTGTGCAGCCGGCTCCATCGAATTATAAGACGTTGTCACGTCAAAAAGGACACAAAAGTGGTAGGTGTACAAAATAAAAATTATATATAATAATTGTAGTCGGATTAATAAACTACCTAACTAATAAAATACATAAATAATTCCTATAGCAATAGACTAATAAATATTATAATAAATACAACATGAAACTGAAATTTAAATATAATAACTATGACGAAGACCGAGTTATGTATGAGAGGACAAATAATAGTTCCGGATTCTACGGTTGAAAGAAAAAAAAAAAATATCACTTGCGTCAGAAAACTCATACTTTTTTTTATTTCAGAAGGAAAATATATTTTGTACGATTTTATTTATTTATTATATGCTTTATTGTACACCTTAAAATACAATTATAAAAAGAAAATTAATACAAATACAATGGGCAGCCTTATCGCATTGCGCGATCTCTTCCAGGCAACCTGGTATGGACAGTAATTGTCTGGACTTGAAGTGGGGTTGTCATTGGTGTTACATTAACATTTTAAAAATACTACAATTATAATAGATACACAGATAAATACATATGCTATGTAATATATATGTTACGGCTAATACCCGAAGTGCGGCTACACCTAGTTTTAGCCGGTTAGAACTAGGTGTAGCCACGCAACATAGTCGACGGAGCCCCGCTGCGCGGGGCTCCTATTTCCGTCCGCAGGGTCTAAAGTAACCTAACACGAACGAGATGACGGGAGCTGAGTTCGCTCGCTTTGCTCGCTCACTTCAGCTCCCGTCATCTCGTTCGAACCTAACCTGTCCGTGTCGGGGTGCCCTAAGCTCCGGCTAATACTAGGTGTAGCCGCACTTCGGGTATTAGCCGTAACATATACATAAATACTAAATATAATGGCAATAAAAATAAATGATGAATGACTCTATTGATAATAACAATCACAAATCAACATGTTAAGACGAGGACAGTGACAGGAAATGTTCCTTTAACAGTCTTTTGAACACAAGCAATGATTAAGCACGTTTGATTGTATCTGGCAAAGCATTCCACAGACGAGTAGCCTGGACAGTAAAGGATTTATCCAAAAAAGTCGTGCAATGTATTGGAATTTGAGGCCATAAGTTGTCTGATGACCTAAGAAATTTTGTGTGGGAATCGCGGAGAAACTGAAAATGTTTCTTAGGATTTTATTTCAATTTATAACTATCGATCGTCTACAAATGCCCAGTTTGTTCAGTTTACTGCAATTTTAGGGTTAAGAATTATAAAACAACTTATCTGCTACACAAAAATCGCAAACGCAAATAGAGTAAAAAAAATAGGCCAATAGACAAAAATCGGCAATTTTAAAAAGAAACTTCGAAGCCCAATATCTTGAAAACGGTTAAGTGTTTCATAGTCAAATCAGTCAGGAATTACAGAGACTACAACCTCTTAAAGGATCTAGGTCGACTTAACCTGTAGCCCGTATATACAAAAAATAAGATTTTTATCTGGCTGGCTAACCCATAACAGTGATAAACGCCCAGCCCTGTGACATACAGACGAATAGAAAAACGGAGCGTAGCATTAGTTTAGAGTCCTGTTTTCATCCTCTGCGTCCGGAACCACAAAAATGAACTTTTAAGCTTTATAACATAAGAATTAAGGAACATTTCTTGTCAACATGACACATAAATATGTATGCATTTTAGATATATGTATGAATGATTATGCATTATGTGCTTTACACGTATTTGTGTAGTGTATTTAGTTAGTAAGAATTCAAATGTTTTTTAGTATTTTTTGCGCGCTTTTGTTAACGGTCCTAATTTTGTAAATATCTCTTTAGCACTGAGGTTTGCTGTCAGAGAACCCAATTTTGGGTTAAGCTCGCCTTCGTACATCAGTTTTCCTTTTGTATTTGTAATATTTATTTTTGTACAATAAAGAATATGAATATGAACGTAAACTTCAATTAAAAATCACATAAATAACTTAAAATTACTTACTCTTCCTAGTGGAGTGGTCACCATCGTCTTCATCATCATCGATATTGCCTTCCTTGTCACTCACGATCAGCGCTATCATGGTGATCGTCTTGCCCAGGCCCATATCGTCCGCTGAAATGGAGGCAGAATATTAAAAATACAGAAAGATAATCATACTAATATTATAAATGTAAATGTAAGTTTGTTACGCTTTCACGCAAAAACCACTGAACCGATCATCATGAAACTTTGTACATATATTCTTGGAGGTATTTGAAGTAACATAGGATAATTTATATATATAAAAAAAAAATGGCTTCACTGCGAGCGAAACCGCGGGTAAAAGCTAGTAAAGAATAAACATTATTTGACACAGTTAATCACACTAATATTGTAAAAGCCAGAGTTAGGGAGTGTGTGTGTGTTTGTATGTTTGTTACTTCTTCACGCTCAAACGGCTTGACGGATCTGGATGAAATTTGGTACAAAGATAGATTATAGTCTGGAACACATAGGAACTTTTTTATCCCGGGAATATGCTACATTTGGATAATTTTCGACATTACCGCGGGCGAACATCGTCCGCTGGCAGAAGCTAGTTGAGACATAAAGGCCAATTCTCTTATTAAAAAAAAACGAGTTTGCAACCCCTTGCACCTGTGAAAAAATTAAACTTCTAGATCAACGCAATCAAGAGATACAGCAGTTAATGACGCATATTTTACACTCGCAAAAGAATCAAAATCTATAGGCACGGGGTGGGACCCGTTGCTAAGAAAGAAAATTTGGTTCAAATAAATCTCACTAGATGGCCCGATATGCACTATCTGATATTGAATGTGTGAAAAATTAAATTTTTGTGGAATTGAACATAAAAATTGTATGTTCTTGTTTAATCAAGTCTCCTTAGTACAAAATTATGGAATATTGGGCTCTTAATTCACATTTCATAGATTTTTTGAACGGATCATTTAAAATTGATGCCAATAGATGGCGCATTTTTTAATTACTGAGGCATTCCATTCGATTGTTAAAATTTGCACTGTAACGCATTTTGGTGCAAAAAAAAACTGTAAAAACGTGCAAAAAAAATACTATAAAATGAACCTTCACTGTATTTAAAGAAAAAAAATATTCACGAACCTAGTAAACCCTTTTACTTGCAAGTCGCTGCTAACACCTTCTATCTATCACCGTGAAACAGAACCGAACGCGTTCGATGTACAAAAACTATCTGATTAATCAGACGAAAAACGCTAGTTACGTCAGCATGGTTTCTTTGTATGGGATGAGGCATGTGTTTGCTAGTATTATATTATCTGTGCTATAGGGTACTTCCCGTTGACCTAGAATCATGAAATTTGGCAAGAAGCAATGTTTTATAGCACAAGTAACGGTAAAAATCCAAAAACCGAAAATTTTTACATACATAAAAAAATATAATCATATTATTAACTTATCTGCAGTTGGTAAACTAACCGCGACTTATGTCGATATATGGGGACTACAGTTTTCCAACAGCAAAGTTAATTTTGTCCCTCAATTATGTTTATCACAGCAATTTTCGGTGCCCTCATAGTTTATGAACTTCAGTAATGTTATTTACATTCAGTCAAAAAAGTTTCGGGAATGGATGATTTGTTTATGGTTCCAAATCCAAATTTTTGTTTTATTTTTTGTTGTCGTTAGATTTGCACAACTGTTTTCCATTTTGGCGCGGAGCTTGAATTACATCTGTTATTTATATTAAATACATTGCTGGTTTTAGTTATATCGTATCTAGTGTGTATTGCGAATTTCATAATGGACAAAAACATCGAACAAAGAGCTTGTCTTAAATTTTGCATCGCCAATGGCATTTCGTGTTCGGAGTCTCTGAAAATATTACAACGGCTTACGGTGAATCGACTTTATCAAAAACACGTGCTTACGAGTGATTCAAAGCCTTCAAAAGCGGTCAAAATGTGATGGAAGATTTGCCTCGCTCTAGTAGGCCATCAACGTCTGCATCTGAAATTAATGGCAAAAGTGAAATACCATCGAGCAACCACCTTATTCACCAGATATGGCTCCAGCCGACTTCTTTCTTTTTCCTAAAATCAAATTACCACTGCGTGGCACCCGTTTTCATTCGGTAGAAGACATAACGGAGATTTCGCGGCGAGAACTGAACTCGATTCCGGCAAAAGCGTTTAAAAACTGTTTTGATGATTGGATTATTCGTTAGCGTAAGTGTATCGTTTCTGAAGGAGCATATTTTGAAGATGATCAAATAAATTTGGATGAATAACTAACATTTTGGATCTTTTCCCAGTACTTTCTTGACACAGTAGTTATTATTTTGGTGAATGTAGCTGTTTGTGCGGAACCCTCAGTGCGCGAGTCCGACTCGCACTTGGCCAGTTTTTTGTATGTATGTTTGCCGCTAGGGGCGCAATTTTGTTGCCTTTTAGCGCAAGTTTATTTACTACTTTTTGATTGTTGTGAATATTTTCCAAATATGGCAGATTAAAATAGGTACGGGTTCTACCAGTCACTGCATTAATAGTTTTGTTTCGGAAAATGTTATCCTCCTTTTTTATAAAAATGGGTCTGCGCGAAACTGCAGCAAACTCGATTTTATATTTAATCACACGGCATTAGAAATGATTTTAATACAAAATTTGCTTCCGTGCGTGTAATAACAACAGCAGTGGCGCCAGCTGGTGAGCACAAAAACGTAAGCCCTCATTAGACCGATGACCTGGTTAAGGCAGCGGGAAACCGGTGAATGCGAGACGCACAGGACCGGTCAATGTGGCGACACACACGAATTTGGGGGAGGCCTATGTTCAGCAGTAGACGTCTTTCGGCTGTGATGATGATGATGATGTTTGTACTGGGTATGCCTGGGTACGTATGGGTAGGCCCTGATCTCTGCGTCTCCATCCAGCGCAGCAGCGCCAGCGTGAGCAGCTGATGCGGCATAAGTTTGGACTTCACGGCCAAGAGCCGGGGCCTCCTGGCTCTAGCTGGACGAGAGCCCAGAGACTCATATGTTTGTGTGTCTGTACAGTGTACTCACCCAGTATGCCAGCCCTGGGTCTCTGCGTCTCCCTCCAGCGCAGCCAGGCCAGCGCGTGCAGCTGATGCGGCATGAGCTTGGACTTCATTGCTCTTGGAGCCGGTACCTCCTGGCTCTCAGCTGGACGAGATCCCAGAGACTTGTATGTATGTGTTTCTGTATAGTGTACTCACCCAGTATGCCAGCCCTGGGTCTCTGCGTCTCCCTCCAGCGCAGCCAGGCCAGCGCGTGCAGCTGATGCGGCATGAGCTTGGACTTCATTGCTCTTGGAGCCGGTACCTCCTGGCTCTCAGCTGGACGAGATCCCAGAGACTTGTATGTATGTGTTTCTGTATAGTGTACTCACCCAGTATGCCAGCCCTGGGTCTCTGCGTCTCCCTCCAGCGCAGCCAGGCCAGCGCGTGCAGCTGATGCGGCATGAGCTTGGACTTCATGGCTCTTGGAGCAGGTGCCTCCTGGCTCTCAGCCGGACGTGAGCCCAAAGACTCGTATAGGTCGCGCAGACGGTCCAGGATGAGGTTGCGTTCCGCCATATGGGTCGCCATGGCTGATCATGAAAATGAGTCTGTTACATCACGCTTGCGTAACCTAGTTTTGTGAAAGTATCACGTAATACTGGATTGTTAGGGGCACTAATGCACACTTCATTTGGGGGATTACTGAGAACGTTTTAATGTTTAAAATTATGAAACTGTCTGGCCTGAGGTTTGAACCCATTGAGATCATCTCCCGGGGTCGGAATGATAGCGGGAAATTACGAACTTTTGATTAAATTTTTAATACAGTGGTAACTTATTATTGTTTCGAAGTAAGTATTTATATATATTTGTACAGGGTTTCGTAGTAAAATTTAATAAAATGTTTAAATAAAAGTTACATTTTGATCATATTTTCATATAAATATAGTACTCAAATGGCTTTGACTATGAATATTTAGTTGAAAACATACTATACGCTGCTTCTACTGATACTAAATTGAAGGAAGTACTGACCCTGCTTGCCAAACATCCTTGGCTGGACAGCATTGCTGCCCTTCTGCAGCTCATCCCAAGTCATAGGCTTTTTGTCCTTCCCGAAGCCGTCTCTGGCAATTTCGGCAGCTGTAGGATTGTCTGAAAGAAAACAATAGAATGTTAAAATATTTTACAGCTAGTTATTGCCCGCGATTTTACCCGTATCGTATCCTGGAGGAATTTTTTTAATAATATAAATAATAAAGTTTAATTGTTAAAAAAGAACTGAATGTAGGACATTCAAGATCAAATAAACAAAGATTTAACAAGAGAAAAGAGATACTCCTAAAATCAACAAAAAAATACTCAATTTAATTACATAAAGACTATTTCAGAATGAACACAGCACGCAACAACAGTCATTCTAAAAAGTACTTCATCCCGTTGACTTATGATACAATTTCCCTCACCTGGTTCCACGACCATGTTGGCCACCTTATCTCCTTGACGCTGGACCTGCTCCTCCAAGTGCGTCAGACGCTCGATCAGCTTGCTGCCGCGGTCTGGCAGAGTGTTCACATCCATCTCTTCTAAGAGGTACTGGAAATTGAGGGCATAATGTGACTTAGAAGTATATATATTATTTAGTAACGATTGACAGTTTACAATCGTTTCCGGAAGTGAATTTTATATCGCAAATACGAAAGTGCTATTACATTTTGTTTGGTTCTTTTATGCAATGTAATATGCGCACTTTGCCCTTAGTATTGTATCTAAAGAATAAATAAAACAATTAAATCTACCAAAATTTAGACGAAAAGAAACATTTAATTAATTTTGTTTTTATTCCTCAGATATAAATATTATGGCAATTCTAAATTGATTTGTTGAAAAATGTGTCTTAAAGAAAAAGGTACACACGAATATTTTCGATTGCCCTGGCTAAGAGAACCCGCCCATAGGATGCTCTCTGCCCACTTACATTTTAACTATGATGGCATCTAATATCTAGTAAACTTAACAATAACACTTTCGAAAACTCACTCTAATATTCTTAAGGTCCTCCCTCAGCGCCTCCAACTTCATGAGTTCGTTCTCCCTCACTTGTTTCTTGACGTAAACCACCTGCTGGCTAGGATAGCTAGGCGGCGCCAGGTACTTCTTGATAGTCAGGGATTCTGGCTTCATGCTTATGGAGTCTTCTTGTGTAGGTACAGGAGATTTTGATTTTCTGGATTTTGGAGGCTTCTTCCTGGGTGACACCTGCGGGGTAATATGATAACATAAAAAATAATGGAATCGATCACAATCTCTTTCATTTTGACGATTCTTTTACCCTGTCGAGAATACAGATTTTTCAACAGAGCACACGCGCCGCGCGTTTTTGTTGTTAGCTGTTTGGCCGTTAGTTCATGACGCAACACCGCAAAATGTAGTCACGATTCAGAGCTCCATGTAGTTGTATGGACCGTTTATTCATTGCACGGCACCGCACCAAACGCGACACGATTTTCATATGGTTTTTCGGCTATGTCGTCCATGCCGCTAAGTCGTTGTGGGTTTTTTGTGGTGACGGTTTAGCGGCTGAACAAAACCGCTATGCGCTTGTTGACGACACGACACACCGCACGGCTCACGCGTGGTTCGTCAGTCACGCGCTTATAGAACAATACAAGTGCACTACAGTGTCGTTGCAGAATCGTGTCTAGTGAACAAACGAACGGACGACAGAAGTGTGTCGTGTGTTAAAAATCGTGACCGCAAATCGTGTCGTGCGGTGCCTCGTGAACACACGACCTCACGCTATTAGGGTGCTGGAGAGAGTAAAAAACTTATTGTACCTATTGTTTCTTTTTCATGAAATTATTATTTTGTTATGAGCTAGGTAGGCTGACCTAACTCAAAGTTAATATGGCCGGTAGAGTGTCAGCTTTATACAACAATTTACGATTTATTAAAGTATATTTCGCAGGTTTATTGGAGAAAATCTTAGGATTTGTGCACAAAAACTTGTTATTTCAATAAATAAGTATTCTAAATATTTCATTACGAAAATTGCGTTATTGAACTTTAGTCATGACACTGGTAATCACCATTCAAAATTGTGTTACTAAATTTCATTATGGTCGTATGGAATTTCATGCGTTCATACTAAAATTACTTCTCCAGTTTTTTAACTCTTCAAAACTTCAAAAAATTATCATCAGATGATATTTTTTTCCCATTATTAGATAAATACTCTTCAAACATTGAATGTAGTGTATCCTAACAACTTTATTAAAAAATTACTTACATCTGTAAAATTCACATGTTTCGGAGTCGGAGGCATCTTGACCTTGACCTTTCACAATTTACGACAATCATTAACGACAACTTTCACGCAATTATTATCAGTAAAAACTTTAAACAAAAATAAAGATCAATATAACCTAATTAACTACTAAAAATAAAATAAGCAACACGAAAAAAATTGGCTCGCATAAAAGTCCGTTGGAGAACTGAATTTGTCAAAAAATATTTCAATCTACCTCCACTTTTGGATAAAATTCATCTTATAGAACTAAAAAGTAAACAACTACCTACGTTTATGTACGAGGGCGGCACTGAAAATTTCGGGAATCAAGGAAGTGACACAACATTACTATTTAAAAATGTATTTATTGCTTTTCGAAGTATTCTCCGCGAAATTTGACACATTTTTCCATACGATGGAACCAATCATTGAAGCAACCATTCCATTCGGAAGTTGGGGTCTCCAAAATGGCCGTTTTGTAGGCGTCCACAGCTTCTTCAGGTGATGAAAATCTCTGACCACGCAATTTATTCTTTATTTTAGGGAAAATATAGAAATCATTAGGGCTTAGGTCGGGGCTGTACGGCGGATGGTCTAATAATTCTATTTTTTCTTGCTCTAAAAACTCTTTTATTCTGTGCGCGGTGTGAGAACTCGCATTGTCGTGATGGAGGATGATTCGGCGGTTGCAGTTCTCTTTACGGAGTTCAGAACGACCTGTGGCAAACAAATGCTAGCATACCATTCTGCATTAGCCGTTCTATGTCCCTCAAGAGGAATAGTCGCAACATGGCCGGTTTTGAAGACAAACGTGGCCACCATTTTTTTGGAACACTCCGTGAACGAACAATTTTTGTTAGCTTAAACTCATTTTCAAACACCCAAACTCGTGACTGGTTTTTTGTTTCGGGTTCGTACGCGTAGGTATATCCAGGATGACCTGATACGATGTTGCACCCAGGATCCTCCGTGGAATCTTTCGAGAGTTCTGACGCACCAAGTAACGCGAGCCGCTTTTTGCTCTTCACAGAGCGAATGCGGTATCCATCGGAAAAACAACTTTTTTACACCTAATTGTTCATGCAAGATTATGTGAAGACATAGGACCTCTATGCCTATAATGAACTCTATAGTCCTGCGGGTTACCTAGCTACGGTTGTTGTTGATTAGATGAAGGCTGTCAATGTATAGAAAAATATCCTTCCTTATAATTTTTAATAAAATATATTTAATTTGTTCTCGTCTGTTTGCGTTATATCTACGACAAATATCACGGCAAAGTTTTCCTGAAGAAAACTTCACATGGTAGCAGAGCGAAAAATGTAAGTTTTTATATTCGCAAACAAAAATTCAAATTACGAAAATGTCAAGCATAAAAATTCAAGCCTTGGGAAAAGATAATTACGACACATGGTGCATACACGCCAAAGCGTACCTAGTAAAAAATAAACTATGGAAACATGTGACTAAATACCCCAAGGAAAATGCTTCACAAGACGAGGTCGACGAAGATGAGCTGGCCAAATCAGAACTGATGCTGCTCATCGCACCTTCAGAGCTAAAACAAGTTAAAAAATGTAAATATGCCAGAGACGTATGGATTACGCTGGAAGCAACTTATGCTAGTAAAGGTCCTGCCAGAAAGGCTACCCTACTCAAGCAGTTGATCTTAGCCAAACTTGAGGAAGGCGAAGATGTCCGTGCACACTTAATGAAATTCATGGATACCGTTGATAAACTAAAAGACATGGATATTGACATTAACAATGATTTGCTGTCAATAATGATGCTCTACAGCCTTTCGAAAGAATTTGATACCTTCAGAACTGCAATTGAGTCTCAAGACTCCCTACCAGATCCTGAAAAGCTAAAGATCAAAATAATTGAAGAGAGTGATGCCCGTCGTCGTGATACACAAAGTACCAGCGCGACACACAATAATGAAGATTGTTTTTACACTTTCTGCAAGATTTGCAAGAAGAAAGGCCACGATACCTCAAAATGCTGGTCAAAGAACAAAAATACTGGTAAGAAAGCAAAAAAACCTAAAAGCAACTTTAGCAAAATTGACAAAAATGATACAAACCTCTTCAGTTGTAATTTAGCAAATAAAAATTATGAAAAAAGCTGGATACTGGACAGTGGATGTACGTCTCACATGACGTATTCGGACAAGCCCTTCACCGAGATAAAACAAATTTCGAAAACACTCAAACTTGCGTCGAAGGACAAAACTGCTGAAATAAAAGGCACTGGCCCTGCTGAAATAGAAATTAAGGAAGGAAAATTCGGCATAACAAATGCACTGTATGTACCAAGCCTGTGTGCTAATCTTCTCTCAGTTGGAAAGATGACTGACCAAGGACTCACTATCCTATTCAATAAAAAGAAAGCAATAATTAAAGACCACAAGCGAGGTATACAAATGGAAGCAATAAGAAAAGATGATGGCCTGTACTATTTAGAAACCACAAATAATGATGGTAACAGAAACAAAGCCAATGCTGCAAAATGTAGTGATAATGATCGTACAAACTCTGAGTCGGATGATATTAAACAATGGCACTGTAAATTGGGACATATGAACGAAAGGGACTTGAAGCTCGCACTTAAGAACGAAAGCCTGATTGGACTAAACTTTAACAAAAATAGTTCTTTAGGAGAATGTGAAATATGCATACAAGGCAAACTAAGCAGAGTACCAAGTAAACCCAGCGACAAGAATACTTCACGTACGGCTCAACGGTTAGAGATCGTACACAGTGATGTCTGTGGTCCATTCAAACAACCCACACTTCATGGGAATAGATACATTGTCAGTTTCATCGACGACTACAGTAGATATTGTCGAGTATATTTCATTAAAAATAAAAATGAAGTACCTATTACAAAAATTCATGGACTACAAAGCAGAAGTGGAGAACTTCACAGGAAACAAAATCAAATGCTTACAAACCGACAACGGTACTGAATACCGAAATTTGAAGTTCGACTCATTTTTAAAACTAAACGGCATTACAAGAAGGTTAACAGCTCCGTACACGCCCCATCAAAATGGAATTGCCGAAAGAAAAAATAGAACCATTATGGAAAAAGCAAGATGCATGATTTTGGAATCAAACGCACCTTTGTATTTATGGGCAGAAGCGGTTTACACTGCAAACTATCTTTCAAATCGAAGTATTAATCACAGCATCGACTGTCAAACTCCATTTGAAAGATGGGTAGGAAGAAAGCCCAGTGTAAATCACCTTTATGTATTTGGCGCCAAGACATTCTTCCTAAAGAAAGGTAAACGTGAACACAAATTGTCTTCTAAAGCAATACCCGGGATGTTTGTCGGTTACTCAGAAGTTTCAAAAGCCTTCAGAATATACGAACCATCGAAGAAACAAATACTCATTTCCAAGGATGTTCGTATTTTAAATAAAATGTTCTACGAAGTTAGAGAAAATGGCACCTCTGTTCCGTTCCAAGAGTTGAATGATCACAAACAAACAAGTGATACAGAAACTGAAGATGAAGAATTGGAAATGTATTTTGAAGGTATCAGAAAGAAAAATGTCAGTAGACCACCAGCAGGTACAACCGTACGAAACGAAACGGAAAATAGCAACGAAGAATTTTATGACACCTTCGAAATTGATGAAAATAGAGGAATTAACGAAACTAATGAACCAAATGATAATGAAGCTAATGAGCCAATTCAAAACAATGAAACAGAAGTTGATGCTCCGGTCCATGTACCAGAAGAACGAAGGACATATAATCTTCGTGATAGATCCCGAATAGGTACACCAAAAGTATTTGAAGATTTTGTAATGGCCGCCATGGATATGGAAAATGAAATAGAACCTCAAACATTTAAAGATGCTATGAATAGCAAAGATAAATCCAAATGGTTAGATGCCATGCACAACGAAATGACATCTTTGATAGAAATGAAGACCTGGGAAATGGTTGACCCGCCCAAAAATCGTAAACCATTGCCATGCAAATGGGTCTATAAAATTAAGAAAAATCCAGATGGTACAATTGAACGTTATAAGGCCAGACTGGTAGTAAAAGGCTTTTCACAAAAACCAGGCGTTGACTATTTGAAGACATTCAGTCCAGTAGCACGTCTCAGTACTATAAGAGCTGTTCTAGGAATAGCTGCTGAAGAAAACCTGGTACTTACACAATTCGACGTATCAACTGCGTTCCTAAATGGTGCTGTAAAAGAAGAAATATTTATGAAGCAACCAGAAGGATTTAATGATGGCACCAAGAAAGTGTACAAACTTAAACGAAGCCTTTACGGTCTCAAGCAAGCCCCTTTATGCTGGAACACTTGCATATCAGATTATCTCATCAACTCAGGATTCAAGCAAAGCACAAAAGATCCTTGTCTATACCTGCGTGAGCAAGTGATAATTGCGCTATATGTTGATGATGGTTTAGTGGCTTCAACCAATGAAAATTCCGGAAGAAAATTCATTGAAGAGTTGAAAAATAAATTTAAAATAACCATAAAACCAGCTTCATATTTTCTTGGACTTGAGATCAATAAAACAAAAGACGGCAGTATCACATTAAGCCAAAAGTCTTACACTAAGAAAGTACTCGCAAAATTTGGAATGGCTGACTGCAAAGCAGCTCCAACGCCAGCAGTAAAAGTCAGCAACGACGAAAATGAAGATGACGGAAATCCGAATTTTCCATATCGTCAAGCTGTGGGAGCTTTAGCATACCTAATGGTCGCTACAAGGCCAGATATAAGTTATGCTGTGAGCGTTGTCTCGAGGAATCTAGAGACTCCATCTAAGCAAGATGTCATGAAAGTCAAGCGAATTTTTAGATACCTCAAAGGTACTACAGACAAAGGACTCGTCTTCGCAAAAAGCCGAGACAAGAAGCTGATATGCTTTAGTGACGCTGATTTCGGAGGCGACGCAACGACAGGCCATTCAACTTCAGGGATGGTTTTCCTATTCTCCGGCCCGATAATGTGGAAGAGCCAAAAACAGCCAACAATAGCGATCTCTTCAACAGAGGCAGAACTCATAGCCCTGACAGAAACAGCCAGAGAAGCTTTGTGGCTAAAAGAGCTCCTAGGAGAATTAACGGACTTAACAGAGTTGAATGAAAAACCAACGATTTATGTTGATAACGAGTCGACTATTAAATTGTCCGAGAACCCTCCTTACCAGTTCCATAGGAGAACTAAACACATTAAGCTTAAGCATTTCTTCATCAGAGAATGCATACAGAATGGGGACTTCACTGTGAAACAAGTTTCAACAGAACTTCAATTAGCAGATATGTTCACCAAACCGTTGTTCGGACCCAGACTAATCGAGTTGAGCTCTAGAATTGGATTGAAAGATTTGTCCAAATTCTAAAAAAGTATCGTGGATGTGAAGACATAGGACCTCTATGCCTATAATGAACTCTATAGTCCTGCAGGTTACCTAGCTACGGTTGTTGTTGATTAGATGAAGGCTGTCAATGTATAGAAAAATATCCTTCCTTATAATTTTAATAAAATATATTTAATTTGTTCTCGTCTGTTTGCGTTATATCTACGACAAATATCACGGCAAAGTTTTCCTGAAGAAAACTTCACAGATTATTTGTATTTGACTCATGCCAATGTCTAAAGTTGCTTGAATTTCGCGGTATGTCACATGTCGATCTTCCTCAATCAGCTTACGCACAGCATCAACGTTTTCTTGGGTGACTGCAGTTTTTGGACGACCTTGACGGGGATCATCACTGAGCTTGACACGTCCACGTTGAAATTCAGCAAACCAGCGATAAATTGTGGTTTTGGATGGGGCTTCATCACCAAATGCAGAAATCATCCGGTCAACATACTGTTTTTGTGTTAAACCACTTCGAAAGTCATAATAAATCATCGCTCTTGAATTTTCTCGAGTCAATTCCATTTTCTCAACGACTAAACAAGTTTGACAAAACCTTGTGTCAAGACCGAGAATGTTTTTTTAAATAAATAAATGGTATTCAATTTTTAAAACCAAGGAGTTTTCAATTAAAAAGATTTTAATATGACAGGAACAGTGGAAATATTCCATTCCCGATACTTTTAGTGCAGCCCTCGTATTTAGGTATATCTATTAGTTATTAATTTAGCTTTGCTCTAAAAATGGTGAAGAAAACATTTTAAGAATACGGCATGTCCTAGAACTAAAAAATTCCTCGGGGGAGGCTGGATTGACCCAACGCGAACGTATACGTATAACTTGCGTACGTGGTAGGGCGACCCGGACTGTCAGGCACTCCTTCTCATGCAACCGAGCGGGTGGGCAGGTTGCGGATAGCCCAACTCCGGCTGCGGGACCGACCGCTGGTGGCTCCATCACTGCCAGTGGGTGATCCCGCGGTCGGGGCATCTCCAAATGACAGGCTTAGGGTAACCATCCTCCTATGTGCCCATCACCTAACGAAGCCATCCCTATCCACACAGACCCCGTCGATCGTTGAATCCCTAGGTCCACTCCCAAGGAACCCACACCTACATCCATCAAATTCCTTTCCTCGTATCCCTCAGTCCCGTCGTTCCCAGAGGAAGGGTAACCTCCATTCTAAAAAAGTCCACCCCCCGACAACATAAACATGGTCCCGGCCAAGCCGGGGAATCCCAAACCGCTTCGGCGGTTAGCGCCCATCGAATTATGGGGGGAGCATCATACTGCAACATCGAATCACTAATGCCGCGCTTTTCTGCGCGGCCGGCTGCTGACTTAGCGCCCAAACCACAGGCTGCGAATAACGAGCTCATAAACCCGACCCTGGTTGCGACTAGCGCGCCCTTAAACCCGACTCCGGCTGCGACTCACGCGCCAATTCCCACTACACGTGGCATGTCCCCCGCGAACCTCTGGCAACAGAGCGTCGTACGGAGCAGCTCCACCTACGTAGATAGTGACCCAGACCGACACAGTAAGACAAGCACGGGGAAGGATAACAGACCTGGCAGCTCTACCACTCTCCCGGCTGAAGTCGATGAAGTACGCCTGAAAACGCGCGGAAGAAGAGAAGTAGGCGAACGAAAGCGTAATACACGCGAAGGAAACAGCCAGCGCGAAGCGCGATCGGACGCTGAAGGGAAGGTACGCGACAAGCCACGAGTATGCGCAGGGGCAACCCAGAGTGGAAAGGGCCCGGACGCGAGGCCACGCGACCAGCCGCAAGTACGTGCAGGGGAAACCCAGAATGAAAAGCGGCCGGATGCAGCCCCAAGCGAGTGGGGGAAAGTACGCGAAGGGGCAACGGCCTGCCAGGCACCTCAAAACCGAAGCCTGTACCAAGAGGGACGGGGCCGGGGACGCCCCAACGACACGGCCTCACCTAGTACGCTCCAGGGGGACGCCAAGCATGTAAGGGTGCACTCCGCACAGGAGGGGCAGAGGACCTACGCGCGGGTCACGAAGGACATTCTTGCGCGGCTGGCGGTAGCAATCTGCCTTCCCCACCCCTGTAGGGAGCTTACTAGGGAAAAGGCCAAGCGAATTAAGAACGCCCTGGAGGACACGCTGATGGACTCGGACCCGTCGACGGCACTCCCGGCCTTCCGCGGATACCCACGGGTAGCGGAAGGCACGGTGAAGATATTGTGTGAAGACGATATTGCCCTAACCTCCGACACCCATACCGACAGTACGGATACATAGACGACAAAACCGACGACGACACAGACGAGTGACACGGACAGTGTCCAACTCGAGGAGGAGATGGCCCGAGCGGCATTGGCCGATGACATTGACACCATACCGCCCGCATCACCCGGCTGGAACGACCAATTCCTTGCCTCGTCGCCAGGAGATACACACGACGATGACAAACACCGGGAGGTGGAGACGGAAGGATTATCCGATGGATCCGGCTCCGTTTAACTCCACTCCACCTCCACCAGCGCCCCTCAACATCATCCAAACAAACCTCCAGCATAGCCAGACTGCCACGGCTAGCTTACGCAGGGCACTGGAGGTCAAGCACAGAACCATCGCACTGATCCAAGAGCCATGTATCAGGAACAACAGAATATGTGGCCTCGGTAACATCGGAGGTAAGAAAATTCTCGACACACACGGCTCAGATAAGCCAAGAACCTGCATCTACATACCCAAAGAAATTCCCTTTACGCCACTGACTCAATTCTGTTCCAGAGACCTGACAGTTGTCAGGCTCCATACCGAAGATAGCGCTCCGGATGTTGTACTGGCCTCGGCATACATGCCAGGCGAGGACACAGACTGTCCGCTAAAGGAGTTGACTGACCTGGTGCAGCACTGTGAGCGCGCCAGTTTGGACCTGATCATGTGCACCGATTCGAACACCCCCCACCCGCTCTGGGGCAGTGTCATACGGAACTCCAGAGGAGAGGTACCATCCACATTTTTATTCTCTACTAATCTTAGCATTGTTAACTGCGGCTCAGAACCCACAAAACCCAAACTTGGGTCACGGTCCGTGGACGAACGATCATAGATTTAACACTCGCTACAGAAAACGTGACAAACCTTATCACAAACTGGCAAGATACGTGCCAGTTTGTGTTAAGGTTGTGATAAGGACGAGCCTTCTTGCTCAGACCACAGAAGGATCCGCTTTACACTAACTACAAACACTAAAAAACCCGCACCAAGGCGAAACCCGAGGCGTACCAACGTTCCCGGGTATAAAAGCCTTCTGGCCTCACTATTAGCTGGACATCTAGAACTGGTAACCGTAAGGGACCAAGCACAATTAGAACACACCGTAACAAAATTATCCAAATACCTAACCGAAGTTTACCACGCATGCTATAAATCAAGAGCGCCACAAAGCAGGAACGAGAGGAACCCCAGGTGGAACGCTGAACTTGGTACGCTAAGAGATACGCTGCGTAAGCATTTTAACAGAGCAAAATACACGAGACTTCCGGAAGAATGGGAGATATACAAAGAGACCCAATATGTATTCAAAAAACAGATTAGAACCGCCAGGAGGACGGCATGGCGGAATGTGAATCCATTGAAACAAATAATGAGGACAAGGGAATGGCAGATCCTATCAACTGATCAGGACCAAATCCTCGGCGCGCTGAAAAACCCGACAACTCATACACACAAACTGACTATGAAACCAGCAAGGTCCTCCTTGAAACTCATATCCCTGACTGTCAAGTCCTGGAGGACAGGACGTGGGAGGCTGAACCGGAATGGACTCCAACTGAACAAGACTGGTCAAGAGCCCACAATATAGTAACAGTAGACCGGATAAAATGGGCTATCAACATCTTTCAGCCAAACAAGTCGGCGAGGCTGGATGGCATCTTCCCAGCCCTGCTGCAGTGGTGGGGTAGATTATCTAACGCCATGGCTGTTGGAGATCTATCGGGCCTGCATAGCACTTAGATACATACCTCTCGCATGGCGCGAGGTGAAAGTCATCTTCATACCCAAACCTGGAAAACTGATTACACACAACCCAAGGCGTATAGACCTATAAGCCTCACATACTTTTTACTGAAAACCCTCGAAAGACTCTGTGATGGGCCCCTCCGGGTAAAACCACTGCATAAACACTAGCATGTGTACTCCACAGGCAAATCAACAGAATCCACGTTGCACAACGTGGTTTCTAAAATTGAATGCGACCACAAATGCTCAGCACTGGCTGCCTTCATTGACATCGAGGGCGCCTTCGATAAGACCATGTTCAACAGCATAAACACGGCCCTCGACAGACACAGACCCGACCCTAGGGGGCTGAATCACCAACATGCTCAATCTGAGAGCGGTTCATGTTACTGTTAACGATACTACAAGGGCCGTCGTCGCGAAGGGCTGTCCACAGGGGGGCGTCCTTTCGCCACTTCTGTGGAGTAGTAGCTGACAGCCTCATCAAAGATCCGATCTCGATTTCAGAACCGGCCAAGTGCGAGTCGTACTCGCGCACGAAGGGTTCCGTACCATTATCGCAAAAAACGGCCAAAAATAATCACGTTTGTTGTATGGGAGCCCCACTTAAATATAAATTTTATTCTGTTTTTAGTATTTCATGTTATAACGGCAACAGAAATGCATCATCTGTGAAAAATTCCCGGTAACCCGTTTTTACCCTTTGAGTATGGAACCCTAAAAAGACGAAATTTCCAACCGAAAAATCCGGACAAATTAGAATGCTGGATAAAGTCCGAATAGTAGGCCAAATGTCCGGACATGTCTGGACGAATGGTAAACCTTTTTTCTTTTTTTTTCCAATGACTTAGCCCGCTCTGGGTGGAGCGGGAGGGCGTGTCAGACTTTTACTGACTAAAACCCACCCGTGTTCCTCCAGTTGCTTGTGCCAGGGCCGCTGTAACTCTCTTTCAAATTTATCCGCGACCCAGACAGGCATCGGCCCTAGCGGACCCCATCAATTTTTGCTGACATCTCTTAGAGGCGCGCGTGGAACACTACGCGCCGTCGACTCGGGCCTGGTCCTTATCAGACGGCAAACTACCCATTATTCGCCGTCCGCAAGCCCGCGCCTACAGTGGCCGGGAATCGGCTTGCGACTCCCGACACCCGGGACGTCTCCTGCGGTGGCTAGGGGCGTGACTGTTGTGTTTCCCTCACGCGTCCCGCCTCCTCTTTCGCGAGCATTACTGCTTCGCTGAAGGAGGTGACAGCTTCCCATACCCTCTCGCTCCGTACCATGGCCTGAACCAGGGCTGGACGCGAGAAGTCGCCACCGCTGATCGCCTCCACGAGGACACGGCGGTGCTCCGCCCAGGCGGGGCAGACTTCCACCGTATGCTCCACCGCGTCCTCCGGGCGATCCACACAATGGTGACAACCGGGCGTTTCCTCCCGCCTTATCCTGAAGAGGAACCTCCCGAAGCAGCCGTATCCGGTGAGGACCTGCGTCAGGCGGAAGGTGAGGGCGCCGTGACGCCTCTCAAGCCACTCCTGAAAGAGGGGCCTTACCGCCCTAATTATGGCGTGCCCAACGATTGGTAACCCTTCATGAGTCATCCACCAACCCGCACTGAGCCCGCGTATCCCATCTGATAAAGAAGAGGCCTGAGAGCAGTTGAAATTTGAAAAGGAAAGAAGGCTTCTGCAGGCTTCTTCTGCTAATGGAACAAAGAAGGATAGCAAAAAGCTGAAAAATGTTCTTACCTCATCATCATCACTGCTCAGCGCAATAATCTCAGGCTCCTTATCAATAATAGTGACGTCATCGTCATACTGTATAAAATTCTCCCTTTCCTGCTTTGCTATCAAGTGATTCAGCACCGTATTCTTAAGGCTTTTAGAAGGATTCTTCTCTGTATCGTTTATTATGATACATTCGTCCTTATTTGCTAAAGAGGTCCTAGCGTGTCCTGATTCGTTGGTTATGTCTTGAAGAGGACTTGAGAATGGGGAACAGGTTATTCTTGAGGAGTTCTGGTCTGCTGCTGCCTTTTCTGGAGACTTGGGTGGAGGTGGAAGACCGGTTTCTGGCAAGTCTGTAAGGCTCACTGTAGAGCCGTTCTCTGGTAAGCCTGTCAAGCTAAGTGTGGAGCCTTGGTTTGAGTTCCGGGTGCTCTGAAAGAGATAAAATTATGTGGGTTATGAGCGTAAGTACCGGCCAGAGTGAGGAACTTGTGTGGGTTCTAAGGCGGATGCGAAGCGTACGAGGTTAAAAACAAATCGCGTGTCTACCGCTACTCGCGCATTCTCGAGTAGTTCACTGAAAATTAGTTTTTTGTCTGTCAGATAGACTAATAAAAAATATTGGACACATATTTTTTTACTTTTAACACGTTAACATAAAGTGACAACGTAACAATGCGTTGAAATATCGTGAATCGTCATGCCGCTAGCACACTTAATGCTGCCTTAGTGACGTCACAAGCCCCCACTCCTGAACCAATGGCTTTATGGCGGTTTACTAATGATAAGCATAAAATATACTAAATTACATTAATTATTATTATTATTAATAAATTTACATTGGCATAACGAAATTTAGCATAATGATCATTACGCATAATGTTATTAGGCATATACTGTTGGAATAATTATAATGATGCATAATCTTATAAACGCATAATGATATTTACTTAAAATGTTCTTTGGAATAAAACAAACACCAAATAAAACAAACAAACACCATTGACCCGCGCAATTCGGGTTCTTAATGAGCTTCACGTCAAGATCGATGTTTTTACATGCCATTTGAGTGAATTCGCAAAAATACTGTTATTTATTTTATACTATAATGAGGATTAGAGTAGGATATAAATGTTTTTGTTTTATATTATAAATATTGTGTTTTTATATTTAGGGAACTTAGTTTATAAGTTATTATTATTAGATGTTATTGTATAGTACTATGTTTTTTTCATTTTTTTTTAATTTTCATAATTTTATATAAAATAAGTTATTTTTAAGTCCGCGCTATCACATTAGGTAAACCTGTAATGATAGGGCGATTTTAATAAATAAATAAATGTTTGCGGCTCAAGGGTGGCCCAAGGGCCAGCCTGCCGCATCTTAACCTAATAAATTTGTCCTCATATGAAATATATATATTTGAAGCTTAGGTAAAACAGTTTTCAACTGATTCAAATCAATATTAAAATTATTGATATTTTGATAATTGACAAAATCAAAATATGGGTAAACCCATATTTTGATTTTCGACATTCAAATATGCACCCATAAAATTATTATGACGAATAAATATTGTGCCTTAAATATTTAAGCAGTTCCAAATGATGTCAAAACAAATTAGACTTAATGACAGTTATGCTAACCTTTGTATTATGCCAAAGTATAATAATGTCGCAGTATTATTATGCTGATAAAGGTTATGCGAAAACGCGTACGTATGCCAAACAAAATTATACCTATAAAAATTATGCCGAAGAGAGGGATTCTCGTTTATGGCACATTGCAGCAAAAAGGCATACTTACTTCATCAGACTGAATAAAGTCAGACTCATCACTTTCATTGTCCTTCGGTATCGCTCCCATGATACTCATACGAGTAGCTCTGGACATCACCATCTGGTCCTCATCCGGGCCTTCATCGTCACTTTGATCATCATCTACATCTGTACCTTCGCTATCATCAGTAATATCATACTTTAATGGTATGGTTCTATCAGCACTTTCATCTATTTTTTCATCATCGTCAGTATCAATACTTTCAGAGTGATTATCTTGCATCATACTAGATTCAAGTACTTTGTTGTCTTTTCCGCTGTCAATTTTCAACGGAGTGTCTTTTATACATTGTAATTTCTTATGTTTGTCATGTTCTATGATTATTGAGTTTTCAGTGTCCGAGTCAATGAGTATCATACGTTTCTTTTTACGTCCGATGATGGACTCGTTAGGGTTTAGAGATTTCTTCCTCATTACTGGTCTGCGTTTTGGTACCATTTCTGGTGATACTGCTTCTGATTAGGAAAATATGGGAATTGTTTTAGTAATTTTCAATCTTCAGATTTTATATCATTACTATTTTACTAAGGATGCTCAGCTAGATCGAAACTATTATCGGCTTGGACTGCTAGTCGGTTGACTGTTTAACCTCTTTACAACTGACTAATCAGCTAGAAAGCCAAATCATAGTCTGCACATCTCTAATCATTACTGCTTTATTAGCTTCTTGAAAAGAACATTTACTTGAAATTTATAAGGATTATTAATATAATACGGAATGAATGCTTATTTTAAAGCAAATTCCGTTTTTGTTTGCAAAAATTCTACATTCATTCTAAAACTCAAAAAATATAAATTACGTTCATAGCTTTGCTAGGGATAAAAGCACTTGCGATGGCATAGGCACAACAAATAAACTAATTTGGTAATTCATACCTTCATCTGAAGTACTTAAAACTACTTTATTAGAGGACTCTGACTGTTTTCTGATGCTGCGCCTGCTGCTCGCATCTATAAAATACAATTTATATTATTATTATGAGGCAAATCACTTTATCCCAAGGAGACATTGGTAAAATAATACTCAGTGAAACTTTACAAGCATTTATTCAATAGAAGGAAGTTATCTGGAGTTCAAGTATGGACATTTAATGGAGGCTTATAGACTAATAACATATCATAAGGTAACAACCATATGGTAAGATTGCTAGACTACAAGTTTTTGGAAGAAGTTGGGGAACGCCTTTGCCAAACTTTGGTGGAGTATAATTATAAAGGTATATTCCATCTATAAAATCACCCTGGACTTAATCATAGACTTGTCCCATAGGCATTCATATAAGAAATAGATTAAATTTAAATCTATTTTAATACAAACTACACTTACCATCATCACTACTAGAAATTACATGGCTGTAGGCCGCACTGCTTTGTCTAACCACTGATTTTGACACATTATTTGGCCCATTCTCCTCCGTTTCATTTTCATCTAAAACATAATACAGTGAGAATTAATACAAATTTGGTCTAGTTGAGTCTCTTGTAGCATTCATGGTGAAAATTTGCTAAATATCACACTGTTACGGTTATTTGCACCTAGTCTTATGTGCAGGTATTAATTACTGATTATTTTGAATCAATTTAGAAATATCTTCCATTACAATGATGCTTAGAATTCTATTGTAGATGAAACAAAACTTCTATGCATGAAGGTACATTTGTTCAGAAAACACTAGGAGAAACCAGTTGAGATTTCTACTGCGCGCTATTTACAATGTTGTACATACCGTCTGTAATAGATTCTTCAGATTCTGGTACAAAAACCGTACGATTATTCTTCTTCACTCCAATCGATTCGTCAGCGAAACTATTCTCAATAAATTCCGTTTCGGAACCGCTATCGGCGGCTGTCTCATCACGATATTCAAAGAATGAATTCTCCATTGTAATCACAAGATAACAATTATTATTTCAAAATAATGAAGATAAAATTAATGACTACAAAACAATTTTTGAAAGTAAATTGTCGTTTTCATTTTCAACGTTTTGTTTTTGCTTATTGTTGAACAATAAACAGGAAGACCCTTGGAGCGTTAAAGAGTAAACCGTAAGGGAAGTCATGGAAAATATGTAGAAATTAAATTATAATTATAGTTCATATTCTGAATATTCTACATAAATCGTCAGCTTGGAAAAATAATAATTGTAGCGATTTTTAAATCAGTAAATCACGTTTCGATCCACTTTACCATAAAGTCACGGACCTTTTTTTATATTTGTTCCTGACGGAACAGGCTAAGGTCTGAGACTATACTGCCTAGTCATCAGTATTTTTCTCTTCTTGACTTCTTTAGTATGCATTAGAATGCGGATGTAAAAGATTCTGATGCTTTTTTGGAGTATTTGGCAGCAAATTGTATTGAGACAGCCTTCCCAGTACTCTTTGCGGAGGTAGTCAATCTATACATATAAATAAAATTGGAGTGTCTGTTTGTAATATTGAAATAACCGTTTTTTACTACATGTATATGAATATATATACGGTACGTACACCAAAAAATAGTCTTTTTTAATTTTTGTCTGTCTGTCTGTTTGTTCCGGCTAATCTCTGAAATGGCTGGACCTATTTTGACGGGACTTTTATTGGCAGGTAGCTGATGTAATAAGGAGTAACTTAGGCTACGTTTATTTAAGAAAAATAAAGTAATGTTGCAATGTCCGTTTACTAGGCGGAACGAAGTTCGCCGGGTCAGCTAGTACTACATCTATACTAATATTATAAAAAGGAAAGGTTTGATTGTTTGTTTGCATTGAATAGGCTCCGAAACTACTGAACCGATTTAAAAAATTCTTTCACTGTTGGGAAGCTACACTATCTCCGGGTGACATAGGCTATATTATAATTTCAAAAAAATTAGGGATCTTTACTCAAACTCCAATAATGTAACCCAAGGTGTAAAAAATTACCTAAAATATTCTTAAAATCGCGTGTGCTGCGAAAACTATTGATGATAGAATAAAATAATGTACTATGACTTTGCAGAACTCATCATTATTTACAATAAGTGTTGCGACAGCATATGTCTAACTAATATAGTTATGCCACTATGTGTTTTTTTTTTCATTGAAAATGTCGTCGCTAGAAAAGGCTCTTTATTTGTATCTTGGTATTTAATCCTTCAAAAAAATTAATCCTTATCAAAATAAATTACTTCATATTCAAGTCTGCTTCAATACCTTTATAATTTAAGCATTTATTGGTTTTTGGAAATTCTACCTCTAAAGGGGTAAAAAAGGGTTCAAAGTTTGTAAGAAATTTTTATAGTTTGTAAATAGGACACATGATATTTTTTATTTACGCTCTTGGTTGATGAAAAGAATTCATGAGTTTATTGGATTTTGGAAATTCTACCCCTAAAGGGATAAAATAGGGGTTGAAACTTTATGTGAAATTTCTTCGGTTTGGAAGGTAAAACAGCTGAAATTGTTGTTTTACGCTCTTGGTTAATAAAACAACAATGAGTTTTTTGACGAATTTTACTGCACAGGTCTTCTTTTTATAACGTAGCACCAAGAAGGGATTTTTGGAAATTCAACCTTTAAGGGGGTGAAAGTAAAAAGTCATCTATAGGATATAACACGGATCACGCGAACGAAGTCGCGGGCGAAGTGCTAGTACTACAATAAAATACTCCGCTCCACAATCCCGAGATCGCTTCTGTCAATGATTTCATATATTGTCCCATTGCATAGACAGTTGAGACACAAAATTACACAAATTTTATATCACAATATCCACTAGGAATCAATTTGCAAATAAAATTAACAGCCGCTGAACTACACTCGAAAAAATGCCGCCAAAAACTCCCCAAAGTCACGGACCATCACGAATGTCACAAAATATCTCTTGTAGTAGTGATGGGCAAGTTAAAATATTATGTAGAAATTTATAAACAGTATCGATAATTATGGAATGAAAAATATCGATATATAGTCAGTTCAGATATGTAGTCAGTTTTCGCATGATTATTACATATTCCCAAAACATTCAAATTCGTATAACATGAAGAAAATGGTATTTTTTATTAATGCTCGAGCTATATGGCGGAGACACACTTGCGTGGCGTGTCGCGCCAGAAGCCTATCGGTTTCATATATTTAGTATGGTTAAAGGCACATTTGAGTGTCGTGGCGCGTTCTGGCGTGGAGCGGACTGCTTGCAACCGATTGTGCCAGAGTGGTGGTGGGGTTTATGGCGCGACACGACACGCCAGGCAAAAGTGTTTCTACACCGCGTGGTTCGAGGCGCGCCATTCAACGACGCAATCTCCTAGATGACGCTTGTGTGCTGCGTGTTGGGAATGACCGACGAGCTTATTGATTTTGTACGACAACGTACAGGTTTTTAGTATGACACAAAATGTAGAGAGTATAAAGATCATTTGATAAGCACCCTAATTGAGTTAGTTCAAAGAATAGCGCAAGGTACACTTTGTTTGCATTAATTGCCGTATATATTAAAAAATCCGTCTACTCGACGGCGTAAAACATGCAATAAATACTGTTGAGTTGTAAAAATGGAAGGGAAGGAGTGTGCCTCGTGATGTTAAATCAGATACGCAATTAGGGTGCTAAAATGCTGCGAGGGAAGAAATTGCCTTGTCTTCTTTTTTTGATTTTGCTGTCAATAAGTTTCATTGCTAGGACAAAATTATTTATTTACTAACATTTCATGCACCATAAAGGTTCATAGGCAGACTTGAAAGCCTAAGGCATTCTCTACCAGTCGACCAAGGTGGGGCAAGGGTGGCGGAAATATAAAATGGCAGGCGCATAAAAATAGATTGAAGGTTTTCATCGAGATCATCATCCGAATCCGAAGTAAATATTATGTACGTCCACACGTTCCAAAGGTTCGGTGTATACTAATTCAGAAATAGAGCCAGAGCGTGCCACGACACGCCAGCATAGTTTGCACACTCAGCGCAACGCCAGTATCTGCCACGACACGTAAATGTGGTCCCGCCTATAGAGTTAACGATGCGTGAGGAGCATGCAAGAAGTATCTAGTAACATTAAACACGAAATCAAAATTGCGTTACTAAAAACGAAATTGATACGAATTCGATACTCTAAAATAAATATCAAACATATATCGTGATTGAAAATATGGACGATATATATCGATAATTGTATGGAAAAATATCGCTATTTTGATATATCGATATTTTTTGCCTATACTTTGTAGTGGAAGACATATGGCTGTTCCAAACAACGGTCATCATTATTTAGAGCATGATTTCCAGATTTAGTGCTAACAGATTTGCCAATTTGTAAGGATCTCTCCAAAATGTGGGGAATATCATTCCGATTGGGTAATCTGTGAGAAAAGCATTAAAACTTAGAAAATTTATTTATTTATTTATTTATTATACGCTTTATTGTACACCATAAAATACATTAATAAAAAGAAACTTAAGTCTAATACACATACAATGGGCGGCCTTATCGCATACCGCGATCTCTTCCAGGCAACCTGGTATGGACAGTAATTGCTTGGACATGAAATGGGGCGGTCATTGGTGTAACAATAACAGTGCTAAAATGATATACTGCAATAGATACACAGATAAATACATAAGCTATGTAATAGATACATAAATACATACATACCCACTTAATATAAAGGCAAATAAAAATAAATACAAAAAAAAAAAATGACGACAATCTGTTGATAATGACAGTTCTGTTTGAAATTGACAAACTAAGAAGACAGCGACAGATAATGTTCCTTTACAAGTCTTTTGAACACAGGCAATGATTGAGCACGTTTGATTGGATCTGGCAATGCATTCCATAGACGAGTAGCCTGTACAGTAAATGATTTATCCAAAAAAGTCGTGCAATGCGCTGGCATTTGAAGTCGTAAGTAAGTAAAATGAAAGATGTAACCCAGGAATTATCAATAATTTAATGTTTAATCAGTTTAATCATTGTTTAGAAATGATCTAAAAATCTCCCCATGTCAATCTTATGTTTTTGTCCACCAAGCTCCCCCCAGAGCGCGGGGTTTGTTGCAGTTTCGATGAACCTTACGTAGGTTATTTGGCCCTGATCAATGACATACAATAACTATTCAAATATTAGGCAGGTAGGTTTCAAATAGTAAAATGTGGGTGTACTATAGTTGAATTCTACCCAACCCTTCGGAAAACACAGGCGTGATAGGTATTTGTACATAAAAAGAAACAAATGTTATCAATACGATATAGTAGAGTCTCTCTGGATCGGCCTTTGACTCAAGATTTCGCATGTTCAAATAATTAATGCGAAATCATTATAATAAATAAATTCTTAACTACTTATCATAATTTGACAAACTAGCTGTCGCGCTCTGTCTTAATTCTTATCATGCTTTAGAGCGCGATTACGGATTTTAATTAAGGTTTTTTTGTTAATTTTGAATATAGATGTTGGCAACACTGAAAGCTAAACATCAAAATATTTTGCTTGTTGATGTGAAACCAAAGACCATAAATACTTCTTCATAGTAAGAAGAAGTATAAAGTCGGAACCACACTTACGTGTCGTGGCTTGGCGCGTGATTAACCAATCAAACGACTCTGTTCCAGCCTAACGCAGTAGTCATAACGCAACGAGTTTTGTAGCCAATCAACTGCGTCGGAAGGCGCCACGACACGCCACGCCACGAAAGTGTGGCTTGTCTTAAGACGGAACCACACTTACGTGTTGTGGCGTGGCGTAGCGCGGGATCCAACAATCAAACGACTCTGTTTCAGCCTACGTCATAACACAACGAGTTTTGTAGCCAATCAACTGCTTCAGAAGGCGCCACGCCACGCCACGACACGTAAGTGTGGTTCCGCCTTTAAGGCCTTTGTGTGAAACTGCACGTCGCACAAATGAACTGAAACGTAATATACGCAAAATATACGTATGAAACTGAAACCTGAAACGCTTCGCAGTCGTACTAGTCTCGAATGTATATTGTGTATAGTCTATGGTCGTACCTAACTAGTATATACAATAGTTATCTGTGGGTCGTCGTATGTCATGTCGTGTTTTGCAAATCTGTTTGCTGCTAAATCAAGGAATTGAAAATAATTTCAAAGACTGAAGTGGGATATCTGAAAAGTTCTTTGATTTAAAACCCTTACGTATTTAAATTAGTTAGTAAAATGACGGAAGTGCAACTACAAGAGTTCAAACTAGACCCCGATTCCGAGCTAAGGTTTGAAGTTGAATCAAAGAACGAAAAAGTGGTTTTAGAGGTAAAACATAGATACATCCGTGGTGATTTTCATACAATATGGCTCACTTTACAACAATTCTAATATCTGAACAGATTTCGTAAGTGTAGAAGTGTTTATTAGGTTAAAATGTCGTTGTAGGTCAAGAGTGGCTATGCGGAGCTGTTTGGCACAGAGCTAGTCAAAGGGAAGCCTTATGAGTTCCACACGGGTGCGAAGGTGGCTGTCTTCACGTGGCACGGCTGCACGGTGGAGTTGAGGGGCCGCACTGAAGTCAGCTATATGGCTAAGGAGACTCCTATGGTAAGTTGTGTCTGTGTAAACTGTCACGTCCACTAAAGTCACCATGCCGCTTGAGCAAGCGTGGTGATTAATGCAATCGTGCCTTCTCAGTATGAAAAGAGGCCTTAATCTTGCAGTGGAATAGTAAGTGTGGTGTTATTATTTTTATATCCACAGTAGCTGTCTTTTATTTTTTTATCTGCACTGTCCCACTGCAAGGTAAAAGTCTCGCCAATAATCTTTGAAACTATAATGTAGTTAATTTGAAGATGTAAATACATATAATATAAGTACATGGAAACATTGACAAATAACATTTGTACAAGTATTCAGTGCTGTTTAACTAACCAATAAATAAAATTAAAATTAAGTCTTAGGATTTTACATACATAAGCTTGCCTCCTTGTTCCACTGGTGATAGAAACTACAGATCTCTGCCTGCTATGACCCTTAGATAATCCTTTTGTATTGCTTACACACAAACATCTTGTTTCTATCATCAGTAATTCTAAGAGTTTCCAAAAGTTTTGTTAATCAATACTATATACTTAAACCTTTCATAATAATCTATACTTATAATATTATAAAGTGATAAAGCTTGTGAGGTTGTAGGGGGTAATCTCTGGATTTACTAAACTGACTTAGATGGAATTTAGCATGGAGATAGTTCGAGACCCTGGGAAGGACATAGGATAGGTTGTATTCTCTTGGGATGGTAAAACACTTCTTACGCAGATGAAGCCGCGGGCAGAAGCTAGTACAATATAAGATGAGCTACTACATGAATGGCTAACTGCTCTAATCCACACAATTCAATCCATATTTATTAAAGTAAAAGTAACTCTTGAGTCATTTTGGTATAGAGAAAAATTGGACCTTATCTTGCCTTGACAAGTGTTAATTTCCTAACTTGCATGAAAACTCGCTGGCAGAAGTTATTAATAATATGTAAGAAAGAAACAAGAAAACATTTATTTGTTTTATTAGTAATCCATCTAAATTTACATTTCACAGTAAATTAACACACAATATTCTTCTCTTTTCAGGTTGTATACCTCAACGTCCACGCAGCTCTTGAACAACAGCGAGTGGCTGCCGAGCAGGAGTCCACACGTGGACCTGTGACCATGGTTGTGGGACCCGGGGACGTTGGCAAATCAACGCTGACCAGGATACTGTTGAACTATGCTGTGAGGATGGGACGAAGGCCTATTTATGTGGACTTGGATGTAGGACAGGGACATATCAGTGTACCTGGCACCATTGGTAAGCAACCCAAAATTTTTTTTTTTGCTCTTGTGTTTCGTTATATTTCACAATGGAATTGTATTAATTTATTTTAAATTGGATGTCACAGTCTAAAATAGTCTCATTTTATTTATTTGTTAGCCTGTTACTGTGTTCCATATCCCGTGTTGCAGGCCAAAAGTCTGTGATTTAGGTTCCTAGGTTCTGTAACCATTTCTTAATCTATTTTAACTAGCTAGGCATATTTGTTTGTAATCTGAATTATGGTTACAAAAATTCTTTAAATGTGTCACACAAAACGAAAAGCACTGGGGCTCCAACTAAGGAAAATGTACTGGATGCTCAGCAAAGAAGTTCAGCTGTTGATGGGAAACAAACTGCTATTATACAAAAGCATTCTGAAGCCAATTTTGGACTTATGGCATTCCACTCTGGGGCATGGCCTCCAACTCAAATCAAGAAATTCTCCAGAGATTCCAGTACAAAATGCTGAGGATAATTTCCAATGCTCCTCGGTTCATAACAAACCAACAATTACACCACGACCCACAATTAAATCATACAGGAACAGACCTAGCTACACATTTAATGAATAATGATGCAACATTCAAAAGACTAAAAAGAAAGTCCCCTAGAGATTTGTAGGGTATATATTATAAATAAAGGGCCCAAGCCACTGGACTGACTGCCCTCCAAGACAAATGTTATATTCCTAACATTATGCTGAGTTCGCAAAAGGCGGAACAGATTGGAAGAAAACAAAAAAATAAAATATATAATGTTAGAAAAAAAGAAAGGACCAATATTTATTTTTGACTCGCACATGAGACACGGGATAAGTAAAAACAAATAAAAAAACAATAATAGAAAATAAAAATCCCGTGCGATACCAAAAAGCCTCCTATCTCAGCATGTTAGAATGCTACTCTCTGATTATCATAGACTTTCCCTGCCATAAAATACACAGTTAATGTGGATTGGCCATTGGGGTGAAGCTATGAGAATAAGCTAATATTTCACAATATATTGTAAAATATTATGTTTTTGATGACAGTCTCAAATAATCAAGCATTATTTATTTTTAGCCTCTTTCTATGACCCACACTGCCATTCTCTTTTCAAACCTCTTTGTAGTTGCGATTATCCTGCTTTTTAATACTCGCTTCTTGCCATTCAAAAAACCCTTAATTAAATATGTACTTGCCCATAGATCCTGGCATACATAAAAACCCAGTATCCCTTGTTTATCTTCTTATTAATCCAAAAATTCCATAAACAGGAGCACTTCTGGTGGAAAGACCAGCATCGATCGAGGAAGGCTTCAGTCAGCAAGCACCATTGGTGTACCACTTCGGTCACAATTCTCCGGGAGAGAACCTGGAGCTGTACAACACAATAGTTACCAGGCTGGCTGAGGTCATTGCTGAACGATGTGACAATAATAAAAAAGGTACCTAACTACAGTTATTTATTTAAGATTTCGAATGCCGTCTTAACAGCTGTAATGCACCAATCCGATACTATTTAATAATAGCTTTTATTTTTTACTTTAACTGCCCTGGTGTCTGTAATCAAATCTTGCAAGTTAAATTTAACCAACTTCCGATTGAGCTGAAATTTTACACACACGTTTATTGCGAATGATAATGATTTTTTTTAATACAAAACATAATTTTACGCTTATATTCCTTAAGGGCTAGGCAGAGACACTAACGCCACCTTTTTTGATATATAAAATAGATGTTTTTTTATACTATTTTAATTACTTTGCAGCGTCAACATCAGGAGTGATCATCAACACTTGCGGCTGGATCAAGGGTGCAGGATACAAGGTGCTCACAAACGCCGCACAAGCATTTGAGGTAAGCAGCGTTACCAAAGAACGAATAAAAAATTATAGACAGACAAATGATTGTTAAAAACCGGCCAAGTGCGAGTCGGACTCGCGCACGAAGGGTCACCATTATCCCAAAAAACGGGAAGAAAATCACGTTTGTTGTATGGGAGCCCCACTTGAATATTTATTTTATTCTGTTTTTAGTATTTGTTGTTATAGCGGCAACAGCAATACATCATCTGTGAAAATTTCAACTGTCTAGCTGTCACGGTTCATGAGATACGGCCCGTGGAGTCATTAATGTTTTAACACCCGACGAAAAAAGTGGATCCCCACGCGATTTCGAGGATTATTTTTAAGATTTTTTTTGTTGTGGGTTTTTTTAATTTTTATTTAAAGCTATACCTCTTATAAATTGAGGACTTTCTTATTTAATATACAGGTGGACGTAATCTTGGTGTTGGATAACGAGAGGCTATATAATGAGCTCAAGAGGGACATGCCAAAGTTCGTCAAAGTAGTGTACCTGCCGAAAAGTGGAGGCGTAAGTATTTTGTGTTTTATCTGTTTGCTTTATTGTCTGCCACATTGGCATAGTGGTTACAAGCTGTGGACGGCTGATCTAGACGTCCTCGGTTCGAATTCAGGTCAATGAATATGTACGAGTATGTGTTGGTTTTCTATCAAGAATGCCTCGGTAGCAACTGGCAGATAAGTGACATATCTCCGTATTACAGTCTGTCCCCCCCCCCCCCTCCCCGCAGGTGGTGGAGCGCTCGTCGACGCAGCGCGCAGAGTCCCGCGACGCGCGCATCCGCGAGTACTTCTACGGAAAGCGCACGCCATACTACCCGCACTCCTTCGACGTCAAGTTCCAAGACCTTAAGATTTATAAGGTCAGTCGATACATATGTTTTTTTACAATATTCATTTAACTTGCCTTGATAGTTAGTTTGTATGTGTGGGCTAAATCTTGAAACTGAATTTTAAAACAGTTATGCCCGACCAATTGTGACGATTTTTTTATTATCACCCGTGAATCGTGATACGGGTATCAAATGAAAGGGTTTGCTGACAGGAATAGTTTGTTTTTTTTTTAAATTAATTATTGCTGTGAGGTTCCCAGAAGTGGTTTAATTAACTCTTGACACCAGAGGTGGACTCACACCAAAAGAAGAAGAACTAATTTGAAACCCTAAAATTCAATTGTGCATCTGAAATAACATGAATATTCACATTTCAAAAGTAAAATAGTGTAAAAAAAACATTTTAGTCTTTTAATGTTTGAATACGAGTAGCTATTACTAGAAGCAAACCAAAAGATTTATTTTGTGTGTTTGTGTTGAAAAGTAGAAAAAATAGAACTGCACTAATATTCCATCTAAATTAGGATACTGGCAGGAGGTTGATGTCTGACAAGTTTCCAGTTTGAGCATGATATTCCGTTCAGGTAGGCGCCCCCTCGCTGCCCGACTCGTGCATGCCGCTGGGCATGCGCGCCGAGGATGCGCTCACCAAGCTGGTGAGTGTGTGGCCGTCGCCCGCGCTGCATCACAGGATCCTGGCCGTGTCCTTCGCGGCGGGACCCGACGATGATGTACTGCACTCCAACTTGGCTGGTTTTGTTTGTGTGTAAGTATTAGATCACTATTTCTTATTCTATTTGGGTATTGTTCTTCAAATTTGCCAGAGAAAGCACTTTTTGAACTTCAAAAATTATATCAGATAGTCTCCAAAACGGCTATACTTCACCTGATGCAAGATATGGCCCACCTCATTGTCTGCCCTTCATGCCCGACCACCTGCACCTTGCGGGATTTGAACGTAGCAAATGACAAAGCTGTCCGAGTAGCTACATACTGGTCGGACAAAATCTGAATAGTTGAGACTATGGTTTGAGTTTATTGACACGAAAAAATTAGAAGACCTGTTCCTAATGATAAGAAAAAGACTGGTGTACTATTATATATTATACTAGCGGACCCCCGCGGTTTCGTCCGCAGCTCCTCCTCCTACATATATATAATCTGAATCTCGGAAACGGCTCCAATGATTCTCATGAAATTTAGTAAGCAGAGGGTTTCGGGGGCGAAAAATCAATCTAGGGTTTCATTGTTAGAAAAAGTCGTTTTCTCTATTGTCACCCGAGCAGAGCTCGGTCGTCCAGGTACTACCTATATAAAAATTAATATACTAATAATTAATTTTTTCCACCACAGCACAGCCGTGGACATGGACCGCCAGACGCTAACGATCCTGTCCCCGCAGCCGCGGCCGCTGCCGAACACGGTGTTGCTGCTGTCGGAGCTGCAGTACATGGACAACCACTAGTGTGTGCTGTTTGGCCGCCGGGTGCGTCGCGTTTACTCTAACATCTCGCTGTTACATTGAGTGGGAATGTCTGTTGGGGTGTGCTCTTTTCTTTTGGACTGAATTGTAATTTGTGAATAGGGAAGATAAAAAGCAAGGCTTGGAAACCGGTTTTTATGTTCGAACCGGTTAACGCCTAAGTACATAGAGATTTTTTTCTTTCCATTTTGTTCTACCTTTAAACACAATTAAACGATTTTAGGCAAACAAATTTCGTTAATAGGATTTTTGGTATTAATCGTTTATGAACGGTTTTTGTCGCCTACCTTCAACGCGCAACCGTGCTGAGGTACAAAAACCATTCAGTCGTAGCCTAGTTCTTACAGTTTTCTTAATTTCAAGTGTTGCCAATGATTTGCATTTGCGAATACTTTAATTTTTCCTTCTTCATTTTCTTAGTTGCTTATTACGATTTGGCAACTTGAATAGCCTAAAATTTTCCCTTGTCATCACGTTACCTAAACCTTATCTCTTCTCTTTCCTATTAGTATCCCTAAACCAAACGTATGACTAAATATTAAATTAAAAGAACTCGAATCAATTGTATACGTTAAAAATATGTACTTAATTTTAATTAAAACATTATAAAAATTACATCAAACAAAGAAAAGGGCACATAGACAAGATTGTTATAAAACGTTACGCAGCCGGTAGTCAAATTCACTTACTTTAAGTTATGTTTATTTATGTTTACGGAAACTAAAGTATTTATTTTGGAGTACCACGACTATTTTCGAACTTCAAAGTAGCCTTAAAAACTCTGCGTAATCCAGTGTCTTGAAGGAAAATTATCGCATAACTTTGTGACAGATTTTTAAATACAACTATGATTAGTTGAATGCATATTTATTTATTTAATACTTCATGCACGCAAACGAACAGAGGAGGACTTAATACCCTAGAATTTTTTTTACTAGTCAGTCTAGTTAAAGCCAGCATCACTTGACTTGAGTCCTCCTGTCCTGCCCTCTGTGCCCAAAAACAAGCATCCCAAAAAGGCCTGGAGGTGGAAAACCTTTGGGCCAAAGATATTTGAACGATGGTCGTGCAAATACGAAGTAGAGAAAGAAGAATTTGGGTCGATAATTTCTTTCAACAGTGTTCCAGATGGATTATAGTTCGAAATACTCGTTATAAATACTTGAGTAAAACCGTAAAAATGTTAAACATAAAAAAATCTCACAAAAGTTATGAAGTAAAAACTTATAGTGATGTGATGAGTGATATGATCCGATGTGGATCTCAAAATGACTGTAAATATATTTAATTAGATTGTAACTAAATAATAAAAAGGATTTTTTAATAAAATTTGTATGTTATTTGGCAGTGTTTGCCGTTTTGTCTTGAATAAGAATAAATAATGTGAATCGAGGAGTCTTGTCAATTCTATTATTTTTTGGTTTGCCCGTATCATCGACTTTTATGGGTCAAAGCACACTGATGGAGTCGAAGTGTCGAAGTTTCCTTTGTAAATGTTACTTATGGTGTACAATAAAGTATATAATAATAATAATAATAAGTGCGTTTGCGAGTAGACAGAGCGAATTTATACGAATCAAAGCGACAAACCACAAACTTCCAACTGCAAATCCTTCACTATTACTACATGCGCTCGAACGCAGCTCGGAGAGTACGCAGCACGAAGAGATTTTTATCTACTAATACCTACCTATCTATACATACATATAAATAAAATAGGAGTGTCTGTTTGTAATATTGAAATAACCGTTTTTTACAACATGTATAAATGAATATATATATGCGGTACGTACACCACCAACATTTTTTTAAATTTTTGTCTGTCTGTCTGTTTGTTCCGGCTAATCTCTGAAATGGCTGGACCAATTTTGACGGGACTTTTATTGGTAGGTAGCTGATGTAATAAGGAGGAACTTAGGCTACGTAAGTATTTTAGAAAAAATCTTTTATTTCTATATATTTGATCAATTCGAAGTATGGTTATTAAATATGTAGATACCTAAGTATTCGGTCCGCAAGAAAAATCTGCGAAAAAGGTATTTTCACAGCAAAATTATATTCAGCATACGCAATCGGTTAGCATTAATTAGTATTTCTGCCGCTCATTTAGTGTAGTAATTATTTACATACTCTATTCTCAAAAAAAAAAAATGTCCAAGAGCAAGCGAAGCGAGCTCGGGAACCTAGGGCATCCCGACACGGATAAGTTAGGTTCGAAGGGGATGATTGGAGCTGAAGTGAGCGAGCGAACTAATTGCCCGTCATCTCCTTCATGTTAGGTTAGGTTAGGTTCGAAGGGGATGATTGGAGCTGAAGTGAGCGAGCGAACTAAATTCCCGTCATCTCCTTCATGTTAGGTTACCTATTTTAGACCCTGCAGTTAGTTGATAGAAACAGGAGCCCCGCTCAAAATAGGTAGGTACCTACGATTACTGTTTAAGCTACAAAGTCGACGGAGTCCAAAGCCTAAGCTTATGCCTACGATACTGATTTTTTATAATAAAAATCAATGTCAAAAATAATTTAATAAAACACATCTTAGGTTTAGGTACCCTGCCCAATAAATGAGGACATTATTCAGAAAGCCCAGTCAATTTAATTATTTCAATAGTTTTTAGCTTATTGCCTCCTCCTATTGGACATTTACAAATTGTCTGGGCATTATGAATAATACCGTATTAAGAACTTGATATATAACATAATATACAGCTATTTGTAAGACTGCACTGCGGCTAACCGCGCGCGGTTCCTGATGTTCATACCTAAATCAATAAATAATAACTATATTAAGACAAGCGAACGCACTGCATTGGCGATCTTTTTCCCGCTACTGATTATAAAACCACAACTAAGTAAAGTACCTAGTTATAAATAGCGCGCGGGCGAAAACCGTATTATAGTTTGTAACGAATTGAACAGTGCTGTAGAAATTAGCAGGCTCGCCCGCAGCGCGGCCCCGCATGGCGCATGTGGCGGTTACCGCTTGCGGTTTTTTGGTCAGTGACCCTCAGTGTTCGCCCGACCGTCGTAAAGAGTAGTCTGTGTTTCCGTTCCGGCCGGCGCGCATTTGCAGCTATGTCGTCATCTGATTCGGAGCCAATTTCCAACAATAATTATGAAAATTTGTCACAAAAAATTATTATTGAAGTCCAAAAAAGGCCAGCTTTATATGATCCGACGCTTCGTCGATACAGTAACAAAATACAGAAAGCCAAGATGTGGACTGAAGTTTTTAAAAGTATAGACAATAATTGGATTCATTTGACGGAGGCCGAAAAAAAAGCCAAAGGTCAGTTTAAGTTGTATTTTTTTTTTTACATAATATTTAGTAGAAGATAAAACCATTAAGTAATTATCGTGAGTTTAATTTAAAAAAAAAATCATATTGCCAACTTAACGCACCAGCGAGTGGCGGGAGATTTAAAGTATCTATATAATTGTTATTATAAAATTAACAATTTTGCTTGGTAAACTCGCGTTTCAAAGTAAGACTACGTCAATGACCACGAACTGTCAACTATCACTTGAAAAGCACGGTTTGCAACTTGAACAGCTAATTAAAATTTGTTTTCGAGTCTTACATTTTTGTGTGTCACATGATATTCTTTTTACTGAATATGTTTAAAACAAGGTTATGTATCATAAAAATGAAATTGAAGTTATTTAGAGGCACGTACAGGTTTCAGTCATTTTTATTGTTGTAAAAATCTTTTTTTTTAATTTGTAGTATGAAATTGTTTAAATCATAGTATTACAATAAAATTGTCAACCGATCATAATATGTAGGTACCTATTTATTATTTAAAAAAAATGTTTTTTGCTCACCCTACCTAAATCGCTAACCCCCGGTTTTTCAACACTCAATTAACGTAAACGTAATCGATGAATCCATCTGAAACTCCCGATTATCTGCTGTGATTGCTTGTTGAAAATTCATTCAACCAATCACAACTGATAACGCGTACTTGACAATTAGTCACATTAATTCTGCGATAAATTTTAGCAGTGAGAAACCCCATAGGTTTGACAGCTTTGACTATGACGTAACAGTATAGCGCGGCATCGGAGTCATCTTACGTGTTTAATACATGTAGTAGGTAGGTACCTATTGCCTTGTACTGTCGCTACAGACAGACCACAAATTAACTGTTCTATGATATTATTATCTTCTACACTATTAAGCACTAATATACAGAGTTGATATGACAGAGGGGCATTAAATTACACTCGTATACTATACGTGTTTAGTATTAATTCGATAAGGTATAAAAATCAAAAGCACCATAAATGAGAATTTTTTTTTTTCAAACAGACTATGTAGCTTACAAATCAGAATAAAACGCAACCACCCTATGTAAACAAATTTAACTGACCTTAGATACCTAGGCGGTAACAAAGCGACAAGCCGGCAACAACGCGTCGTAGGTTTTACTCACATTTATCGTTTTATGGTGCATGACCTATGCGTATAGACATAATCAGCTGTTAGGAAAGATACATCGTGTTCAAACGGAGCAAAAACTTAAAAAATCATTTGCGACTAAACTACTGCTCCTATTTAATTGATTTTTGGTACAGAGCTTGAGAATGGTACCTAGTATAGGCAGTATCAAGGAAAGCCCCTCTGTCGTATCAAAGGCCTTTAAAAATAATATACCCTGACCTACGTTTCCTCAGCGGTTTGTCTTAGTGTAGGTATCTGTGAAAAATATAGTGGGTAGTATATATTTGGTAAGTCATTATGTATAAGACATTTTGTATATGTTAGTATATTACTGTTTGTTTTCCATATAAAATAAATAAAATATATATTACACATTTTGATGATGTATTTTTTCTTGTGGCAGGTAATATGATACGAAAAAAATGGAAAAATCTGCGTGACAGTTTTGCTAAAGAATTAGCTTTGCAACGAAGCAAATCTGGTCGAGGTGCCATTAAAAAGAGAAAATATATGCATTTTGATTCTCTGTTGTTCTTGGTACCAACATTACAAAAAAGAGAGACTAGCAGCAACATATCATCTCCTCCACATTATGATGAGCATAGTATTGGCAACACTTTTCCACAAAGCGATAATCTTACTTCGGAACGCAAAATCAAAAAGACTTCACAGAGCCACAGTATGTACTCTGTGGAGGAAGACGATTATGAACAAAAATTGTTAAATATTTTGACTACAGAGCAAAATACCTGTGAATATGATGAAGATATAAACTTTTCTAAAATGATTGTACCCATGTTACGTAAACTTAATGATGAGCAAAAACATTTTGCTAAAATAGAAATTTTGAATGTCTTGAAAAATGCCAAGGTTTACGATCCTAATGCACCAACAAATTAGGCCCAGGGACCAAGATCATACGGGCTTTCTCCGCAGTCATCATGTTATCAGACATATTCTCCTACTATATTGATTCATCGCTAGTAAGCAGCAAGCCACTGATCATCCGTCAAGAAATATTAACTACTGGGAAACAGACTCGAGCGCAGTTTCGTAAAGGGCCATCAAGAACAAAATATTTGCCAACATTTCGAACTACCATTGAGTCTCTCGAAAAACTTGACCAGTCAGAATCTATACAATAGGTACACACAAATAAAAATGAATCCACAGCTGCTGATTATTTATCGCAATTTCAAGAAAATTTAATCTCAATCAATGATTAGATAAAGGACGCACTTAAAAACTCTAGAAATATAACGTTAGTTACCTACCTACTACGTAGATAGAACAGAAGAATTGCAAAAGACCGAAAGGAAAGCAATGGAAGTCTTTAGAGGAGGCCTTTGCCAAGAGGCACATTGTTACCTTAAAGAACAACAACAAAATTAGCACAAGAGAACAGATTCAAGATGAAGGGCCTATTGAAATTAAAATTTGAAACAACAAAAACATCTTGTTAAATATAAATAATTAAGGACACATCCTATCGTTGTTATTATCTAACCTCAAAGAAATTGCTAACAGGCGCTCCTCTGGTGGTATAACTACATAATACATTAGCGAAATATTGTGTCGTCGTTGAAAGTAATATTTGATCGCACTATTAGAAATTATCGGCTATATATTGTGAATGACGGCATGGTTGACATGTCACCGTCCGGCAGAATCAATCTAGGTATATAAAAATATGTACTCTGTGCATCTGCCACATTATAGTAGTCACAGCAGATCTTTGTGTCTCTGCCAACCATTGCGCAAGAAACGGTTTGTCATCGAGTATACTACTGCATAGATTTGGCGAGATAGGACGATGCGACAAACGTAAGCGATTGAAAGATACAGCTGTTATACAATGCTATCTTCACCTTCAACATTGACAAAAAACAGCTACTGCGCAGGAGGGTCTTGCAGCCAATTCAGAGACACAAAGATCTTGCATAGGCACAATTGTAGCCACGGTTATCCACCAGTAACTTGCTCTGTAAAACAATCTTGCTGAGGCAGAAGTGCCGTAATATTCATATAGGTACTTGTTGGTAATAAAAAAGCACTTAGTTTTCAACCATTTTTATTTACAAAAATAGAGTTACGCTATTATTTATTTACAGGAAGACTTTCAACAATGCATTTATGGTCAAGACACATTGACGTAGAGTCGTAGCGTTAATGAATAACTGGAGGCATTATGGATTATGAATAATGTTTTTTCATTTGGTAAATGAAATACTTATTAACTATAGTAAACAAATATGAAAGATTTTTTTAAATATCTCAATCATAGACGAAGTTATAAAGCTTCAAAGTTGAAAAGGAGAGAAAATTAGACAAAGAATTACGACGTGCCACATGACATCGCATGGCACGACGCCTTACAGCTGCCGTAGAATTTCATTTTCGTAGAGAAAGACAGATATATTTCTTTAAATTGTTATATCTCTTTCTTTTTCAATCAATTTTGATTCTGTTTTCACTTTTAGTATTTTTAGTTTTTAAATCGATAAACTGGATAAATTTCAAATATTTTATTCATGCATATTCCCAATTGGTCATGCATGAGCCTTTTTCATCTTTATAGTAATATGTGCAGTTCGTTATGGACATAGGTGTCAATCAATCAATCTGCCTAGCCTTTCCCAAACATGTTGGGGCAACTTCCAGTCTTACTGGATGCAGCTGGGTTCCAGTATTATACATAAAGTGACTGCCTGTCTAATCCCCGGCTTATAACTTTGCAATATTTTGGCGTAATGGGGGTAAGTTCACGCACTATGCTCGAACTTACCACCACTACGCTTACCAACCACCATAGAGAGCAAACGTGACGCGACGCGGTTGGTCAGTCGATCGTCGTGTCAACAGACCAACCAATCGCGCGCTAGGAACGGTGCTAAACATTCCCCGCATCTCGATTGGTAACCAAAGAGTGCCAGCAATTCGGCATGTAAAGTAAAAATTAACCCATGTCGATTCCAAAACCATTTCGAAATTTTAGGTTTGTGAGCCTTATTTTTCTAGTTTTAGGTCTTTTTAAGACCGTATTTATTTTCACAAAAATACTTTTACTTTACCTCAAAATTACGTCATAACTTTCAGTGCCTCTTGTAATGAAATAATTAAAGCCCACTTGCACGAAAATCCCAACCCAGAGCTAGTCGCCAACACGTGGTTAAAATGACAGTTCGTCATACAATATTGTCAATTTAACCTCGCGTTAGCAACCAACTTCGAGACCAAAGACATAAGTTGGAAATAAATTATCGGACGCGGCTGACGGACGCGACTGACAGCCGCCACTTATAGTGTATCTGGGTACATTGCATTGTGCAAACTATCAGGCATAAGTTGCGGACGTGCCCTTGGGCGTTCGGACGTCCGATAGAGATCTGGCTCGCTGGATGTTTGTGTCAGCCCAAAACGTCCGCGGACGGTGTGCACGGGGTGCGGAACACATCCCGGCGTCAAAACAACTCAGACTACGCGATATCTCGCACGTGCGTGCGAGGTTATAAATAAAACTGAAATAAAACTTATCGAATGTGTCCGTAGCAGAGAATTGCGTCCTCACTTACACTAATCGACATGTTTCTACGTAAACATAATCTTCGTTGAATAAGCTATATTGTCTATGGAATAAGCGCTCGGACGCGTCCGGGAGCCGCGTCCCAAACGACTGTGCACACCAAAGAGAATATAACCACTAGAGAGCTTATAGGCCCATTTCTTCGAAGCACACGACTCACTACCGCGGGCCGGGAGACGAGGAAGAACGCGCGGCTGCAATTGGTCAGTTCAAAGTAAGTTGCGTAGGTATGGCTATCGTTAGGGTTGATCAACTCGATTAAGGGAAAATTGTCGATATCGATAAAATGGATTTTAACATTATTAAAAATACTCAATTAAAATCATATAAATATTATTTAATAAAAATCAATCAATTACAAATATAAATATGTGTGTCGGGGACATAGAGAAACAAAAAGTATTTTTCCAAATCGGTCAAGCCGTCTACGAGTAATCCGGGAACATAATACATAAGAAAATTCGACGAACTGAGAACACCCTCCTTTTTTTAAGTCGGTTAAAAGTAGATAGATATTTTTTCATACATTTTTTATTAAGTTTAATTTTATTATTATCGATATCGACTTCAGCTATTAAAAGTAACAGCACAGATATTTACGATAAAAATACAAAGGGAGAGAAAGGGATAGAAGCATTAGAATTGTCTAGTGAAAGAGCGAGACTTTTCTAAAAGACATCAACGCGGGACTCAAAATTGTGCTCGTTTACCCCATCCACCATTTTAACTAGATCCCTGCGGTGTCTCATAATCTGATTAAATTAAAAATAATTTTCGTACTGTTTACTTACCGATGAAAAGTTATGCCATCCTTTTTGTAACTAGATGTCTTGGCATGTTTCCCATACCCCTTTACGGCGCATGAGGGCATTTTTATGCGTTATAATTGCAATAAAAAGATAAAACAATTTGTATTTATTTAGCGTGCATACAGGTCTAATAACTGGACACAACTAAAATGGTTACTAGTACCGAAGCCTTTACATAGGCGACAAAATACTAATAGTTTTCGAGCGTCGGGGCACTGTATGCGCCGTCAAGTGGTTATATCGTCGTTGGTGCACACATATCAGTCGCGTCCGTCAGCCGCGTCCGATAATTTGATCCCAGCTTTACTTTCGTGCAAGTGAACCGTTGTTTTGTACGTGTCAAGCATCAATTGCAACGTCAAGTCCTATACCATTCAGGCTACTAGAAGTCAGCACGACCAGAACTTATAAAATTAGTTGCTTAAAATACCTGAAAAATACTTCACATACCGAATTATAACTAGGTTACACGATACACTATGGCAAGATTTTGTTGTTTCCGACTACCATAACGAGTGTCAAAGATTTATAAATGACAGCCGGGACTAACGGCTTTAAGGTGCTTGGTATAGGGTCAATATGCTTTGGAAATTTTTAGATTGACGGGACTCTACGTAAATGTTCCTTAACTTTTAGAATTTCATTCAAACTTCACTAACATTATGGCAGTACACACATTGAGCAATACGGCTCCATCCTTTGGCTGTACCACCTTATTGTTTTTGCCTAAACCTTAGAAATTAAAATGCATTACATACCTACAAAATAATAAATAAATACCGTTTCCAAAAGGCACTTCCTTTTTCTTCTCATATAAATAATATTTAAAAATAATTAATTAAAATAATTATTAAATTATTGAAACTTTTCAAAAACATCATCGAGATATAAGTACTAACGTACTAGAGAAGCTACGTCAAATAACTGAATTGTCCTATTCTTCGTAATTTGAATCTTTAGTTCGCTGCAGCGCTAAAATAATATCCATTCGTCTAAACCGTAACTAATTTACCACAGCGCTAGATTTGCTGCGGGAGTGTATTTATTGTCGGCAAAAAGGTCTTAAACGCCATGTAAATCACGGCACTTACGTTTTTTCTTCAACAAAGTGCAACAACATGTCTTCCCTATAGACTATGACAGGAGTAATACAGAATGGACAACGTAGGTATTTTACCTACAGGGTTTATTTCATAAATAGACAATTTTTTTTTTATACAGGGTGTTTGGAAGGGAGCTGTACATACGCCTAGGGTAGAAACTAGGGATAGTCTGCTACCTACCCCCGCCCATTATATTGACCTTGGCCTCAAGGTTTTTTTTTAATTTATTTTTATTTTTTATTTGACTTTTTTGTGATTTTTTGACTAAAACTACCTGTAGCTCAAAATCTATCCATGGGACCGGTCGGCTAATGGTCTTGTTTTAATCGTTAGAGTCTTAGGGTCCTGCAAAAAATTATTTTACACCAGAAAATTGTGGAGAAGAAAAGTTATGGGGCCTGAAGTACCATAGTAAGGTAAAGAAATAATTTTAAGGGCAACTTTCTATGGGGTTTAAAAAAAACTAACAGGGTTGGAGTTCTTCTGATTTTTTTAAAACATCCTCAGTCCATGCCCTTTCTAACGATATGCTAAAAGTGTAATTATCACTTTTATATAATATAATAATAAATAATTTTTTGCAGGACCCTAAGACTCTAACGATTAAAACAAGACCATTAGCCGACCGGTCCCATGGATAGATTTTGAGCTACAGGTAGTTTTAGTCAAAAAATCATAAAAAAGTCAAATAAAAAATAATAATAAATTAAAAAAAAACCTTGAGGCCAAGGTCAATATAATGGGCGGGGGTAGGTAGCAGACTATCCCTAGTTTCTACCCTAGGCGTATGTACAGCTCCCTTCCAAACACCCTGTATATTTTATTTAGTTACCCTTAAATAATATGAGTTTAGTCATCTTTTGCCTTTTTGTTTAATAATCAACGCTTTGATCTGTTTTTGCTTCATGTTTTAAACGAATAGTAGTATATTTATTAATAATAGCCCGAATCAAATGAATTCTATGATTCAGTGTACTTGGTTGGCAAAATGAATGCGATATTTTCACCGTAATGTCAGTCTAATCTACCTACATTGCACCCTGTTTGATTAGTCTATGACAAACAATACAATATGGCGCGTGGTAGTTATTTAATTTGTAAAACAAGGAAATTGGTTTACTTACCGATGAAAAGTAATTCCTTTGCACTTTGCCGTGTTCCTTGAATTATTAGTACAATATCTCAACACACACCAAGGCATTTTTCGTCGATTTTTTCTATAATTTAATTTATTATTGTCGGAAGTACTAGGCGCGAAAGAGCTAAAGAGCGACTGAGTGAGGTGCGGCGCGATCGCCGCAGTTGAACGAGACAAAGTAGGAATTTACGGTGTCTTCTCTAGTACGTTAGTACTTATATCTCGATGAAAAACATCCATATTTTTCAAAACAATATCATTGGGAATCTGGGCTGCTGAAACTAGTAAATATAAATAAATATTATGCTGTTATCCCCTCAACTGTGATGAAAAAACAGGTGTTTAACAATAGAAAATCAATTGTTTCCAATTACCACATACCACAGTCTACGAAAACGTTTAGTTTGAAGCTTTTTTTTTTCTGATTTAAACCAGGTATTACTTATGGTTAGAGATAAGCAATTAACCCAGGATTACACTCAACGATTGGGTTTGACCCATGTCTGGCTCATCTACACAGATGGCCAGTCAACCGGATATAAACTCATCTCTAGTCACGGTCCACAGCTGTTTCGTTGCATAGTAGTATTAGTAATGATCATCATTCAAGAACAGTTACAATATGCAGTTCAACAAAGCGGCCGTCGATCGACGTCAACCAGGTGATATTAAACGTCTTAAAACATTTATCGTCGATTAATGAACGTATTCTGGCTGCCTTGCATATCATCATCGTCATCACAGCCGAAAGACGTCCACTGCTAAACATAATACTTTACCCAGGTCATCGCTCCACCTAGAGAAGCCTCCCTGCTTGGATATAACATCAAATTATTGCAAGTAAAGTCGAGTTTATAATAATTTTCGCGAGATTGTAAACTCTCGATAAATTATTAATGAACAGTGAAAACAAAACGGGCATTTTTTAAAGTTGCTTCCAATCAGTGCTTGATCTATGTTTCGTAAAATGCTATATCAGAATCTGACGGCACACAGATAGATTGGACTATTTTATATTTTGACGCGTTTTATTACAAAATGTTTTGTTCACAATTTATCGAGAGTTTATTATCCAGGTAACACATAAAATGGTTTGTAGTGAATGCTTGATGTCATCGATCGACCGCAGTCTAGGTTTACCATAGACAAGAGTATGAGCAATAGACAAGCAGGTTACTAAATAATACTAATCATTAGATAAGGAAACACTTATTGAAGCCAGCTCTAAGAGTAAACGAGAAAGTATAAAACTACATAAGATAGTATCAGTGGCCTTAGTGCGAGTTTTTATACTTAGGGTAAAACCATGATAGTAGCCCCACGGGGGTGACCATAAGCTCTTAGAGTAACGTTATTTTGATATCGCATAAGTGACAGATAAATAAATATACAAGTCATATAAATCTGTCCCTTACACACACTCAAAATAACCTTACTCTAAGAGCTTATGGTCACCCCTCTGGGGTATAGTTGCCCCGATTGTAATTACTCTAGTTTCATGGCTGAATCGCATGCTATTTTATTAATCTATGGAAAAATTCTCCAACTACCACTAAGTTGACCTTGTCTCATGTCTCGGTGCGATTAAATGAGAAGGCAAAATGTGATCAAAGTTTTTGCGGGCTAGATGTCCAGTTTCTCGCCGGGGCGTCTATCCTGAACGTAATTTACATGGATTAGGCAACTATCCCCTATGAGGGATAGATGTACCAAAATGTAGAGCCGGTAAAGTCTATTTATTCTCTTCTGTGCTATACGTATGATTAGTTCAGTTCTGTTGTCTATTTTGATTACTTCTAGAGTCTTCTGTGTTTTCCTTGATGTGCGACTGCGCGAATTTGATGGCGACGCGCATCGCGTCTTGGACTAGTTGCTCGCAGTTTATTAGGCTCACCTGCAAAAATAAAATATTTTCATATACAGTAAAACTATTTTCTTAATGTCCTTCGGCAAACTTCGTGTTTCGTCAGTCGTCGTCGTCTATCAGTTGCTCTTTGAACTTGATGCAAACCGGACGCTGTCAATCAACTTGGCAGAATAAGGAGTTGTTAATACTCTTTTAACTTAATTTAATTTATGGTACAGTATAGTTGTTCCGGCTCTGGGTGTTGTGTATGTGAGTTTATATGTTAGTAAACGCACCCACGATGTTATGTTATGTTACCCCTAACATCGTCGTTTGGTTTCCGCACTTAGTCCCTTAAGTGGACCATTGTGCGTGGGCCATGGCGGCCGTTTGGTGGTCATTCCAACCAGCCCACCTCCCTCCAGAAGTCGATTAGAGCTCCTGGTTTCGTCAAAACATCCGTGTAAGATCTGGGTGACCCGAGGGTTTGTGTTCTTATCTGGGTTACACCTGTGCATTCAAAGAGAACGTGCGTAACGGTTTCCTCGGCCTCCATGCATGCCCTGCACAGAGGACTGTCCGTTATGCCTATTGTGTGGAAATGTTTGTTGAGTGAGCAGTGCCCCGTGATGGTCCCCGTCACCAGGCGCAGGCCATTTCTGTCCAGGCGTAGAAGACGCCTGGTAAGCCTACTGTCCAAAGATGGCAGAGCTTCTTTGGATTGCCTACAGCCCGGTGCCGAAGTCCACCAGTCCTCCGCCTGTGTCTGGGTGAATTCTTGTAGCCATCTGCGTATTTGGTTGAAGGGGATGGGTACAATAGGCTCGGGTCCGTAGACCACCGAGCTGGATCCGCGTCTCGCAAGCTCGTCAGCTGCGTCGTTGCCCAGTGATCCGCTGTGTCCCTTTATCCATTGTAGTGTTACCGTGTTACGGCTGGGTACTGTTATCTGTTCTAGTGCTTTGTGACATTCTAGTATTAGTTTTGATGTAATATAATCCTTCCGTAGGGATTGGAGGACTGATGCGCTGTCGGAGAGTATCCGTATGTGGGTGTCCGTAACCCTCCTGGCTTCTAGGGCATGGACCGCTTGTATGATGCCCACACACTCCGCCTGATAGACGGTATTGAAACCTCCTAGCGGTCTGGATATATTTATATTGAAATCGTGTGAGAAGACTCCGACTCCGGTACCGGAGTCAGTCTTCGATCCGTCGGTGTATACTCTCATCTCTTTCGGGCCTGAGTAGTCACCTTGTTCTTCTGTGAGAATTATGTTGTAGTGCCTATTAAAGTGGTGTGTTTTTGGGGCTTTATCGCATGGTGATGCTAAAAACGGTTTACGCTTGATCACATCTTCCTTTATGCGTGTGTGCTTAATTCTGGAGTCTTTATTTAGGGTACCTGATAGGTGGAGTCTAAAAGTGGCCAGGGCTGCCTCCTCACGTACAATAAGGTGCAAAGGTGACAGTCCCAGCATTGCCTGTAGGGCAGCAGTGGGTGTGGTTCTCATACTGCTAGTAATTGCAACGCAAGCGAACCGTTGCAGTTTTTCGAGATCCTTTTGGGCTGTGCTGAGGTCTGTTCTGGGCCACCAGACCAACGAGCCGTATGTGATGATTGGTCGGATAACTGTGGTGTATAGCCAGTGGGTAATCATGGGGCTAATCCCCCAATTCCTGCCTAGCAGTCGCTTGCACTGCCACAGTGATATGCTGGCCTTTGTGATGATATAATTCACGTGTTTTGCCCAGTTCAGTTGTTTGTCCAAGTAGATGCCCAGGTACTTGGTTTCGGTTGAAAGGCTTAGGGTTGCTCCGAAGAAACGCGGTAGTTGCATTGTCTTCGGTTTCCTCTTCTTTGTGAAGAGAATTAGTTCAGTTTTTGTGGGGTTCACTGAGAGTTGGTGCTCGCTGCACCATTCCTCTACTATTTTCAGGACGCACCCACGATACAGGAAGAAATTCCTAGTGTGGGGCAATGTTTAAAAAAAAATGGAAGGAAAGATGCTTAAGGAAAATAGTTTTACAGATCTATATAGTTCACACGGAAATCAAAACAACTACTTAGTTCTGATTTCAAATTATTATATACGATAAATCTAATAATTGATGGACAGGGAAATTAGTGTTTGTATTCGGCAATGCGGAAATACGATGATCGCCGAGGGACATTAGTTTTACTGTAAGATTTCTAAAAAGTTATTATTGATTTACTAGTGTGGCAGGTACTAATATCTGTTTTTAGGGTTCCGTAGCCGAAGGGTCCAAATGGAGCTCTATTGCTGTCACTCACGTTTGCGTCTGTCCATCGTTTGTACCACAGGTTTTTCAACCAAATGATTGGAGCTACGGTCTTTAAATTTTCACAGTATAAGCATTTTGTTGACCCAAAGTAATACAAATTGTCAAAAAATATTTTAATGTTTTTAAAGAGGGCAAAAAATATTTTAATTTTTTGAGTAGATAAATACTGTATATTTTGTTTTAATAATATTGGAAAACAAAGTAATGAGAAGCCACCAAAGTCAGTTTTTCTTACAAAATTTTGTTTCGAAAATTTTTTTAACTTGCCATTAACCTATGAACTTGAAATTTGGTGATAATTTTTATTATTACGTATTTTTTGCCAACAATTACCAGTATATTGTATAAATCAGATTTTTCATTGAAATTCACTAATTTTTCCTATTACAACCAACTTGATTTTGCGGTTTGGTACGGAACCCTCAATGTGCAGAGAACGACACGCACTTGGTCGTTTTTTTTATAAAGCATAATTGATCCCAAAGTAAAACTTGTTTATTCAATATTCAAGCCAAAATTTAAAACAATTATGGTTATGGTGGGGACAAATATTTGCTTAAAATCGCTTATACTTATTCACTTTATTTCAATTAACATGGGGTACATTTTGTATCAACAGTCAATGCAAATATTGTATAAATACACCAGGTAAGTAGATGTTACAATAGGCCTCACCTTAGAAGGTGTCATCTCAGCCATCGTGACATCTTCGCGCGGCTGCAGCGCGGCGCCAAAGACTCGCGCCGCGCAACCCAGCCAGTCACGTGCTGAGAACGACGGGGTCACCATATCCTAAACACACATAATATATAAATAATACGGCAATAACCCTTCAAATCTAAACATCACAACCAACTGCTTAACGGCAGAAATAGGTATATACCACCCATATTATACACAATGTAACAGACAGGTGTGATCATATTTTAAAACTGCGTCTGCCCATACAAATGAACAACTTTCTCTAAGGCATAATAGAAAAAATAGGATTTTCTTTTTTGTACATGAGAAACATTTTTGTTTTGAGAATTGACTATGATTCCCTTGGCGTAAGTTGTTCATAATCATGGCCAAATTCGGTTATTAAAATATGATTACACTTTTCCGTTGTTATACCGTATTATATAATACTAGCTTTTACCCACGGCTTCGCTCGCAGTGAAGCCATATTTTTTTTTTAATAATAAGTATCCTATGTTACTTCTAATACCTCCAAGAATATATGTACAAAGTTTTATGATGATCGGTTCAGTAGTTTTTGCGTGAAAGCGTAACAAACAAACTTACATTCATATTTATAATATTAGTAAGGATGTTGTATTCCTCTTTACAGAGTCTTAATAAATGGGTAAAGAGAAAAAAGATAAACTCATTTTAAATAAATGTATGTACAGTTTATACTGACGGTTATTTGCCTTTGTATGTCAAGCTGTCAAAAAATAAAAGGACCGTTTTGACAGCTATAAAAACACTTAATATTAATTAAACTGGATGCTTGCGAATCATACTCGTTGTTGTAATGTATGGGTAACACAGTAATTAATTAGGATTATGAATTTGAGTTTTCAATTTATTACATAGAAAGTTATCGCGGCATATAAACTGAGAAACGTCAAACGGCTTCTTAGATTGTGACGACTTTAGTGTAGTTGTGAAAACTTGAATTTTTACTATTTATTAGGTCGTCGTCATTACTTTATTATCTGAGCCCGTTTTAACTGATTCATTAGGGAATCTAGTACTTTCTAGCAGCAGTGAGGGCCATGCTGTCAGAGACATAAAACGGGCAAAGGGCTTTCTTCTGTGAGATCGTGAAGGTCCAGAACGAAGCTACCGAGCGGAATCGTGAGAGAGCCGATCGCGCTGGGAGAAGAATGCATTGGGGCGGCAACCTAAACGCCTAAAACACCAAAACCCCGCCAGGCAGGCGGCACTCCGGGTTCGCGGGCGTTCAGATTAGGGACTCTGTCCACCCACCAACTCACCCCAGGAAATACGGTGGCACAGGAGAGACTCAGGGGACACCCTTTATATGTCTCTCCAGGGATGTGCCCTAACAGGCGTTGCACAGATGGGATTCCAAGATGGTCTTTTGAGAAGTCACTTTCTTTGTGCTGATGGTGATCACTGGGGTGATGATACTCACCTTTGGCACAGTGCAGGCAGCTATAAGCACTCCGCCGGCACAGCCCAGAACCATAGTGGGCATGCTGTGTTTTTCAGTCAGCACGGACTTCACGCCTTCGCTCTGCATCAGGTATGAACAGCGGAGGAAGTGTACAACGAAGCGCCGACCATCTTGGGCGGCTTGGGATACTGCTTCGCGTACTTCTGTTTCCGCTATCGAGCTGAAAGTTACACATAAAATAAGTTGTCAGAAATAGTGAGAATATATAAAACAAGTTGCTTAAGCCCTAGACGTTGCCCAATGTGATGATTGTAGAGGAAATGTAACAAATATCGGAACGACCAAACCTTAAAAAAAATTTCTAAAGAAAACTAAAAATTTCAGAAGACACATTTTTCGAATGTAGGATTTGTCGGTTTCCAGTCTCCCTAGACCCAGATCTATATACTACTAAGACACTCACTTCAGCGCCAGATCATTCTAATGCACCTCCCTCTACTCGAAGCTGTCATCAGCGTCAAGCACTTGGCGTATTCTGCATAGGGGGCGCCACTAGTGCTGTACAGCTCCGTGCTGCCAACTGCTGCTTGATGTTAGACACTTCTTTCTTCCTTACCAGGTTTATATGATCTTTATCTGCCCAGCATTTTGCCAAGTATTTTAAGGTCAGCTTCTATTCTAACCAGATGCAGCTGAATACCAGTTTTACATGAAGCAACTGCCTATCTAACCTCCAAAAACCGCAAAATAGACCCAGAACGTGGGTCACACGATAACCTTAAAATTTATTTTATTTATTAAAATGATAGCTGGAACTAGTAGTTTAAAGTGCTTTCCGAGACACGGTGAAGTCTCAGTAAGAAGTGGCACGTCATCCATCCACCTACCGACCTCGGGAAGCGTTGCTTACCCTTTGAGAGGCAAAAAGATCTACATATTTTTAAGATACTCACTTCAAAGCTAGATCATTCTGATGCACCTCCCTCTTTTCGAAGCTGTCTATGAGCGCCAAGCACTTGGCGTACTCCGCATAGGGAGCGCCACTAGAGCCGCATAGTTCTGTCAACTGCTGCTTGATAAGGGATACTTCTTCTCTCTTCCTTTCTGGGTCTATCAGGTCTATAACTTGGTTCAGTTTTTCTGCTCGGCAGAATAGTTCACGCGCCTGGGAAGAGAATTAGATTTTGTAGTTTTAATGGTAATAAAATTTCTAATGTGCAGATTTTATCGTATGTTATTCTCGTAAAAGTGCAGCTTGAGTTTATCTTTACTATATACTATTAATAAATTATTCATTTTAATTAATAATATTATAAAGCGGAAAGATTTTATTGTTTGTTTGTACCAAATAGGCTCCGAAACTACTGGATCGATTTAAAAAAATATTTTACCTATTGAAAGCTACATTATTATAACATAGGCCATAATTAATTGTCAAAAAAATTATAGATCCTTATGAATATTGCAATAATGTAACCCAAAGTAGCTAAATTTTGCCTATAAAATTCATTATTTGGCGTGCGCTAAGAAAACTATTGATGATACATAAAAATTATGTACGATTGATTACGGTGTGTTGTGTATGATTAAAGTTCTCATTATTACCTACAAAAAAGTCTGCGAGAGCATAATAATATATCTAACTATCATAGTTAAGTCACAATAGTGGCTTTTGTGTTCCAAAACTAAAGTATTGTAGTATTAATTCTTATTCAAATAATAGAATAACAAATTGGTACGTAGGTAGGGTAGGTAGATAAGATAGGGTAGGTAGGTAGGTAGGGTAGGTAGTTAAGATAGGGTAGGTAGGTAGGGTAGGTAGGTAGGGTAGGTAGCCAGTTGACGGGAGCTAAGCCGCGGGGGTCAGCTAGTGTTTTTAAAAAGCACAAAACAATTACAATTAGACATTTTTGAAAGAAGAATATAGAATGAAAGGGCTGCGGAGATGACAGTTGATAGTGATATATAAAAGAAGAAATGAAGATGATGTAAACTTTTTTCATGAGGTGATGGGTAGTACCTGCTTAGCCCGCTCCCCCGTGAGTGCATGCACGGTGGGGTGCTGTCCCCCCGCGCCCTTCACCAGTGTCACGCAGAAATCGCCCAGTAGGCCTGTTGAAGGCACGTGGGTTCCACAGCACAGCTCCCTAACACAACACATTATCATATGAATAAAACACAGGTTTAATGTCTGTCACACGTCTGTATTTTAGTGTCCATTTTTCATTGCGTTTTATTGTGAAAAACCGGCTAAGTGCGTGTCGGTCTTCGCACATTTAAGGTTCCGTACCAAATGTGTTTGTATATGTATTTGGCATTTGTTAGTAAAATATACGTAATTATAAACATTATCACCAAATTTCAAATTCATAGGACAATGGGCAGTTAAAAAATTCTTCGGAAAATGCTGACTTTGATGGCTACTCATTCTTTTGTTTTCCAATATTTTTTAATTCAAAAAATGCAGTATTTGTCTGCTCAACGAGCTCTAAACTAAGTGAACACAGACAGTGATTCATGATGATGATGATGATGATAGGGTCTCCCTTTTCCGCACTTAGACTCTCATTTGGCCCTTTGTGCGTAGTAACCCATTGGACACAGACAGTAACTCGGCGGACACAGGCAGTAACTCAGTGGACACAGGCAGTAACTCACTTGGAAAGGAGCGGCGGCGCGGCGGTGACGAGTCGCAGCCCCTGTTCAGGGTAGGTCTCCCCCGGCACGGTCAGCACCGAGGACTCAAGAGACAGCTGTATGCTGTCCATCACGCGGGTTTCTATGGGCGCGTCGCAGCTTATTGATTCCCTGCACAGAAAAGAAACAATGCGTATTTATTCTGGCTATTCATAGGAAATAAACAAGAGGCATTAAGAAAACCGAAATAAAAGCAAAGGCTCAAATTCAGCATATTGACAGAAAATGTATAAATCAGCATTAAGCCAATAAGATCTACAACGTGTTCAGCTATATCAATTGCAGACTTTTTGTTATATCATAATTATATATTTTTTATATTATAACGCACACTTGATTTCCCAATTAACTTTACACATTTGCAGAATAGTTGACATCGACTTTGATTGTTATATAGAATGAAATAATTAAATTCAGAAATACATAAAAGGAACAAACATGCAACTATGTTAGTGTCCAACTGCAAGCCAAAGGTCAAACATAGACCGTGGGGCACTGCTTCATATAATTTTTTTTCGATGTTATTAAAATCAAACTCACCTAATAAGATTCTGTACATCAATCATAACATCTTGGGAAAGCTTCTCTCCATAAATCGACAGATTTAGACTCAAGCCCTTATCAGTGACACTGGACCCTGTGGGACACACAGCACTATAGGGCAAAACACGTCTCACTGCCGCATTCAACAGATGCACAGCGGTATGATTCTGCATTATCTTCAACCTTCTATCTTCATCAATCTCAAGTTCTACCTCCATGTCACGATGCACACAAGTCCTATCCCCTGATACGGAAAAATAACCCTTATGGAAGACGAAGTCTTGGATCTTGAAGGCACTTCTCACATCCAAAGCGACATTTTCATTGATATATATCATGCCATCATCAGCTGCTTGTCCCCCTTCCTCGCAATAGAAATTTGTGTCTTTTGTCACTATGTAAAAAGGGCGGTTTTCGCATGAGTCTAAATAGTCTAGCCAGAAACAGTCTTGGTTTAAAATGCCTATTATTTTTGTTTTTAACGGTTTGGTTTCTAAATTCTTTCCGTTGAATTTGTAGTCATATTTAGGTAGATCGTTTGTATTGACGTGGCCATTTTTCTTTAAATTTTTTATGGCTTCTTGGAATAACAATCCTTTGGCTTTGTCCTTTTCCTGTTCTTTAGAAGCAGTCTTGTGCCTGGTCTTGTGTTTGGACAGAAGCTTCCAGAAGCCTGTGTTGTCTATGGTCAAGTTGTTGAGTTCTGCGATGCGATTTATCACGTTTTCTTGGAAGCCGTGGGTGTCATACAGTTTGAAGACTAGTTCCCCTGGTATTTCGGTCGCTTTTTGTTTGGCCATTGTCTGTGAAAGTTTGAATAGAGGTCCTAAATTAATTCTTCTAGAATATAATTAGTAGATAAGAGTAATTTTAATATCATCATCATCAGCAGCCTATTAATGTGCCCACTGCTGGGACACAGGCCTCCTCTCTGTGAGAGGGAATGGGCCGTAATCCACCACGCGGGCCCAGTGCTGTTTGATGGATGTCACATGTTTAAGATTTTTTGGTTCTAGGACATGCCGGTTTCATCACAATGTTTTCTTTCACAGTTTTGAAAGCAGTGGTGATGAAATAATTTACACAAAGTAAAGCACCTACTTGTGTTCGAACCCACGACCTACACTTATAAGTCGCGGCCGATACCACTGGGCTACCACTGCTCTCAATTATTATATTAGTAAAGTTATAAATTTTGGGTTTTGGGAGTGGTAAAAAAAAAACTAAAAGTGACACGTTGTATGTCATATTTCATAATTTCAACCGAACGATGTCCACTGCTGTATATAGGCCTAAGCCATATTTAATCCCGTAAATATTATAATTTAATCCCGTAATCACCCACTGTTTGGTAAATGTCACCGGTATGTTTTATGTTAGGGGGTTTGTTTGCCGCACTTAGTCCTTCAGGTGGACCATTGCGCGTGGCTGCAAAGGCCTCCCAAAGAGGAGCCCTTACCCAAGTTTAAGCTTCTTAAAATTTTTCGTCGGTACACTCTTGGCTCAGCGGTTACAGTGAGACTTCGGGCTGACATTCTTCGGGCTTCACTTAACGATACGAGCTTAACAATACCTTACATAAAATAAAAATGATGTACCTCTTTAAACTCTTTATACCCGAGTGCAAACGATGGCAGTTCTATATCACTCAATTCCTCGACCTCAGGGTAAAGCCGCGACAGTTCCTTCCACTTCTTTTTCAGCCCCAACCTCAACTTGGAAGAAAAGAAAGAATTTATTTGTTAACACAGCGTCACAGAAAACGTGTCCATATAACAAGCTGCTTTTGTACATAAATTATGTTAGTAAACATATGGTACTCGCATAGCATTTTTCCAACTATATTGGGTTCGGCTTAAAATCTAATGAGGGCTTCCGTTTTTGTGCTCACCAGCTAGCGCCACTGGCGATTAAGGTCCTTTAATACGGGGTAGCAAAAAATCGTGGATCAAACGAAACAGGGCGATAGTTGGGGTTATTTGCAGCACGATTCGCCAGTGGCGCCACTGGCGATTAAGGTCCTTCAATACGGGGTGGCAAAAAATCGTGGATCAAACGAAACAGGGCGATAGTTGGGGTTATTTGCAGCACGATTCGCCAGTGGCGCCACTGGCGATTAAGGTCCTTCAATACGGGGTGGCAAAAAATCGTGGATCAAACGAAACAGGGCGATAGTTGGGGTTATTTGCAGCACGATTCGCCAGTGGCGCCACTGGCGATTAAGGTCCTTCAATACGGGGTGGCAAAAAATCGTGGATCAAACGAAACAGGGCGATAGTTGGGGTTATTTGCAGCACGATTCGCCAGTGGCGCCACTGGCGATTAAGGTCCTTCAATACGGGGTGGCAAAAAATCGTGGATCAAACGAAACAGGGCGATAGTTGGGGTTATTTGCAGCACGATTCGCCAGTGGCGCCACTGGCGATTAAGGTCCTTCAATACGGGGTGGCAAAAAATTGTGGATCAAACGAAACGGCGATAGTTGGGGTTATTTGCAGTACGATTCGCCAGTGGCGCCAGTGGCGATTAAGGTCCTTGAATACGAGGTGGCAAAAAATCGTGGATCAAACGAAACAGGGCGATAGCTGGGGTTATTTGCAGTACGACCGAAAAGAAACAAATTCTTTTTTTTTAGTAATTTTGTTATTTTTTCCTCCTTATAACCCCAACTATCGCCTTGTTTCGTTTGATCCACGATTTTTTGCCCACCTGTATGTTTTTTTTTACTTTTTTAGGGTTCCGTATCCAAAGCGTAAAAAAGAAATCCTATTACTAAGACTCCGCGGTCCGTATTTCTGTCTCTCTGTCTGATGATATATTTCTGTTGCCGCTATAACAACCAATACTAAATATAGAATAAAATAAATATTTATTTCCCACATAAGAAACGTGATTTTTTTGCCGTTTTTGCGATGGTGGTACGGAACTCTTCGTGCGCGAGTCCGAATCGCACTTGGCCGGTTTTTTATTTCCATACAGGGCTAGATCACGTTGAGACAAAATGATATCATTTTTTATTTTGAACATACACAGTCAAACAGTGTTGTAATCGCCATACTACGTTTGTATGGAAGAACGACCGACTAGCGCACCCTTAACCTTGTAAACCGACCCATTCGGTTATTAATATTTACTCTGACTGAAACTCCTTCAAAAATTTGTTAGTAACAACTTAACAAAAACCAATATACCTTAGCATAAGCCACTTCCTCATGGTCCATGATCAGCTTGGCATCAGCCTCCTTAGCTGCCAGCTCAGGGTACGTTGAGCCGAGGGTAGCCACCACTTCGTTGTACAGGATCTTCAATAGTTGAGGGTTTTGGAAGACGTCCGTGGAAATTTTGAAGGATTTCCTCATTATCTGTTTTAAGTTTAGGCTGGAACAAGAGTTGGTTATTAGAACTGCTCTCACGTGAAGTGATTCCCATTATTTTGGCCAGGCTAAACGTTGGCATTCCGACGCGCATGGCTTGGCGCGTTGCTGTTTTAGTCCAAGATTTACTATTGCGCAGCCATTGTAGCCAACTTCACACCGGTCAAAAAGATTGGGGATTACTGTAAAAGCTGAAAACGTACTGCCTTGCTTAGCCTTAGGGTCTAAAGAGATTCCTGGCGAGTAGGGTAGTATAACAATCTAAAATGTTCCTATCATCCTAATTACGCTTTTATGAAATTTAAAAAAATCATGTTATTTTAAACATAGCAATAATTGTAACTTTAAAGTTGTGTAATTTTAAAGTTGGGAGTTTGTGCCTTAGTTTTTTTATTATTATTATAACCGGCCGAACTGCGTGCTTGGCGCCTTCGCAAGTCGCCTAGCGCTAGGCGCCAAACGTGCAGTGCGGATGTTTATGAACACTTTCTTCATTCTTTTTATATTTTACTTTAATACTATCAGTCGAAACTCGAAATGGTCTTAAATTTTCTATTGCTCGGTGTGATTTTTCTGGCTAAAATAAAATCTCATCAAAATAACATGCAAAAAACACAAGTCTCGCAAAGCAGCTCGATCACAAAAAAACGTGAGATCGAATGTAAAACCAAGTCGGATAATTTATTTAGTAAGTACCTTAATAATTAGGTAACATACAAACAAATTAACTGACTTGGTTTTACATAAGGGGTCGACATTTTTGTATTCTTCTAATGTAAAGCCAAGTCGAGTAATTTGTTTGAATTATTAAGGTACCTACAAAAAATTGTTTTTTGTAAGATAAATGAATAATAAAATCTTACTTAGAAGCCGGAAAAACTCCATCAGCCAGACAGACGCTGATCATTCTGGCGTGGTCTGCGAGCCTGCGGTAGGCCGCGTCCACCACAGCAGCGGGCTCGTAGCTACCGCCGTATGGCGACGCTCCTTTACTGTTCTGGACAATTACAACATTATATGACGCCTGTACTTCTAGATGACATAGGCGGAGGTAAAAATCTATTATCGGTTGGTACCAGGAGTGGGGAGAGGGGGTGGAAGGGGTAGGTTTGGATGCCCCCTGACTACTGGCACTACTCCCATGAAAAGGTAACGCACTGTTCTTGAGAAAAATAAATTATTGTAACCTAACCTCAAAACACTTTAAAGTTGCTTCTGCATCGTCCCTGGCGCTGCGGGAAGTGCAACCCCTTTTCCCTTACATAACAAAGGATAAACACCCACGCTTACCTCCGCAGCTTCGGCTTGGGTACCAATTCCTACCAGCTCTAGCCACTTTTACCCCACTCCGACACGACAATATTAGAATTTCCTCCTTAATTAATAAACAGAGAGTGACGCCAAACATAAGCTTTGAAAAATGTGTGTGGTTAGACCGTATTTAATACGGATTACCAATGAAATTCCTGTATCGCAAACTTGTGTTATGCTAATTAAATAATTAGACTTTTAGATGTGCGTATGTTTCTTAATTGTTAAAATCGAGCCGTACCCAACGAGCACTAAACTGCATGCTCAAGAAAATTCTCTGCAATTAAGTTTTGCAGAATCGCGAAATACTGAAACCTGCATGCTACTACCAACTGTAGTGTGTGTGTGTGTAGTCGTGATTTGATTCATTATCAAATTATTTATTAAAAATATTTTGAATTATAATAGTAAGTATAGTGAAAACCCTGTGCCCTATTAAGTGACATCACTATTGAATAACAGTGCTTTTTTTTTTTAATCACGAATACGCGTCACCTAACTTTTATTTACAAAGAAATAAGGTTTAAATTACAACAACTACTGGTGATACATGCCTTCTCAATCGCCCTGATGATCGGCTGGAACAGATCCGTGTCGTAGTTGGATGGCACGCCCTGGAGGATGGTGGCCATGCGCTCCAGTCCCATGCCGGTGTCGACGTGACGCTTGGTCAAACCCTTTACTTTACCGTTAACATCTCTACAGACAAAAAATAGTAATTTAATCATTATATAGCTGAAAGACGTCCTGGGCTGCTGGGCAATTGCCTCTCCTAAGCACAGTCTTAAGACTATGCATTAACTTCACAGTTCGTGTCATATTTGTTTATTTTCAGTCTGTTCTGTCTCACTGTAAACTGTTACAAGACTCGTGAAAGAAAATACCTGTAGCTGTGATTGTCTTTAGTCAACATTAACTTTCAGTGCCTATACATACATATTGCATTTTTTATCTACAAACTATCCTATGTCCTTCAAAGGGTCTCAAACTATATCCATGCCAAATTTCATCTAAATCGGTTCAGTAGATCCACAGATTACCCCCTACAACCTCACAAATTCTTGATAATATTACTAGCTGACCCCCGCGACTTCGCTCCGGTCAACTGGCTATCTATCTACCTACCACTGCCTACCTACCCTACAAACAAACAAACTCTTCAGCTTTTTAATATTAGTATAGATATTGATAAAACTCCTTCGCAAATGAACAAATTTGATTACCATAAACAAAGGTTATAGTGAGTCAATCTTAAAAGATAGACATATGCTGTCGCGAACTTTTTTTTAGAACTTTTAATGAGGAACATTTGCATCATACATGATATTTGCGTAACATAAACCGTTTACGCAGCGCACGCAACGGAAGCTCTCAAAAAGGAATTAATTTTCCCGTTTTAGCAACATTTTTCATTTATGCGCCGCTCCTATTGGTCGTAGCGTGATGTTATATAGCCTATAACCCTCCTCGATAAATGGACTATCCAACAAAAATAACTTTTCAATGCCAACCTTTTCCTGAGATTAGCGCGTTCAAACAAACAAACTCTTCAGCTTTATAATATAAGTATGGATAGTATTGATGTGTGTATTTGTGTATATATTATAATATTATTGTATATTTAAAGTAAATATTCGTAATGTGTTACACCAATGTCAACCCTCATTTCATGTCCAGGCTGTCCATTCCAGGTTGCCTGAAAAAGATCGTGGTATCCGATAAGGCCGTCCGTTGTATTTTGAGAAAATCCTACCGCACTATTCCCAAACCAACTCCTGAAAGCCAGAATCAACAGTGGCGACAACCAGAAAAGCGCCGAGGCTATGAAGCTCGAAGAAGTCCCGGAGAATGAATATAACGGTCAAGCGCGAGCCTATAACAAATAAAAAAAAAAAAAAAAAAATGTCTTGGATCCCGCAACGAAATTAATCAGAAAAGAATAACCACCCGTTGTGTGTATTTTAGTTTCCTTTTTTGTTTTAATCAGGTGTACAATAAAGTATATTATATAAATAAATAAACAGTAGGGCAACTGCCGGGAGGAATGTAAAAATCCTTCCGATAGACGTCGAGCTCTTTCCGCCGTCTTCGGTTTGCGTCGATGTCGCCGGACATTTTTAGGAACCCACATTGTGGCTTACTTATTCGTTGAACCGTTCGAGATACGGCAGACGTGTCAGGCCCAGTTCTATTTTTAACCGACTGCCCAAAAAGGAGGAGGTTCTATGTTCGACATTATGAGCTTTTTTGACGTGACAACGTCTTATAATTCGATGGAGCCGGCTGCACGCACGAAAAAACATGACTCATGCGGCGTTACCTCGCTCTGAGGTGTTCCATTTAAGGCTTGAAGTGCAAGCGAGAGCGCGGAACGAGTGACAAAGAGGCACAATCGGCCTCCGCGTTCGGCAGCGTTCGACATCTGTCTCTCCTACTTGAGTGAGCGATGCGTCCGCGTGGACAGCTGCTATACAATAATACATTTACATGTTTTCGTCAAGTATGAAGTGCAGTGAAAAGTGAATGTGGTGTCAATTGTTTATGGCAACGATAATTGCGGCGATAAAGGTAATGATTCTTTCGATATTAAATATAATTATGTTCAGTGATATATTGTTCAGTGATACTTGTAAAAACTATGTAAGTACATTGTAAAAAAAATGACATAATTGTATTTATGCGTACAAATAAATGTAACTTGATCAATTCAATTGTGATTTCCATTTACCTCCTTCTCTATATTCATACAAATTAAAATTTTCTTTTAAAAAATGCAACCCCCCATCAGTATTTTCTTATGACGTTGTCACGTTCAACTATCGTCAGTAAACCGACTTTACAGACAACCGATTTTTCAGTTTTTTTATCTATTTTTGTTTGAAAGAGTATGTTCCGAAATTGGTCCCATTTTAATTTGGTGAATATCTAATGAAGAACTTCGAAGATATACAACAGAACTCTTCAATAAATAACGGCAAATCTCTCGGAATTGCTGCAATCGCATGTCTGTTTATTGTTTATACCATTTCATAACATAAAATCACGCCAGTACGCTCTTAAGGGGTACGCAGATCTCCCATTTTACCGGTTAAGTTCAAATTTCATGATATTTTTCAAAAAGAAAGTTATTTTTCACTTTGCCAACTTTTTTAGCTTGGCTGCTTTTTAGGTGACGTCGGCGATTTGTGTTTTGGAGTGCAGCACAGTGTTCTAAGGCGGTCTATTAATGTGAGTCCAAGAATGCTGCGCTCCATTACTCGCAATGCATGAGTTCATGCCATACTATCATAAAACTATTAAAAAACTAAAAACCCACCTAAAGCAATGTATAAAGACTAGATTCCATATCTCGGTGAGCGAGCCATCAGGATTGACGTAGTGTATCTCAGTGCATGGACCGCATGGACCAGTGGTGCCCATCTCCCAGAAGTTATCCTTGGCTCCTTTAGCCAGGATTCTGCTTTCTGGAACACTGGAAAATACACGATGAATTACAGCCTGCCATTTCTCATGGCACTGAAATTATATTTCGAAAAAGAAAAATATTTTTGAATATAGTAATCGACCTAAGGTCGGTTTCCGTCCCAAGCCGAAGCCAGCTATGGCCACACTTATCTTTGTAAGCACAGTTCTATAAATTTTATCGTTATCTAAAAACCTACGCACAGCGTCGCGTCGCATCAAATCCCGTGCGACACGGTAGTGAAATTTATACCTTTGAGGGTGAAGGAATTATTTTAATAATAAAAACCGACTAAGTGCGAGTCGAACTCGAGCACGATGTGTTCCGTAACATTATCGCAAAAAAGACCTAAAAATCACGTTTATTATATAGTAGCCCGACTAAAATATTTAGTTTATTCTGTTTTTAGTATTTGTTTTTATAGCGGCAACAGAAATACATCATCTGTGAAAATTTCAACTGTCTAGCTATCACGGTTCATGAAATACAGCCTGGTCACAGACAGACAGATGGACTGTGGAGTCTTAGTAATAGGGTCCCATTTTACCCTTTGGGTAGGGCAACCTAAAAAGGATTATGCAAGCATTGGTTGCAGAGTACTGGAGGTGACAATACTGCCCAATTTCACTAACACTATTCAACACCTAAATGACAAAAAAGACTGTTGGATTTGCAACTTTCGGCGCCGAGTCGAGCGTCGATAATCCAACTGAGCGCGTTTGTATTTAGGCATCTATTTAGGAGTCTAATAGTGTCAGTCGAAACGAGCAAAAGCAACTAGTGCTCAGTCAGTACTTTTTGGGATTTTTACCCAATAGCCTTCCAGATATCCCTGCAATCAGTATCAGCCTTCAGTCCAATGACAGCATCGCCTGAGAAGTACGTCACCACCAAGTTCTCCGGTTTCAGTCGGTAAGGACCGAGGAGCAGATCCCATGCCATCCTACATGCGTCTTTCTGTGAATAAATAATTAGAAGAACTGTTATTATTAGCAAATAAAAAAAGTTAATTAAAAAATGTGCAGTCTTTTCTTCTTGTTTACGTCATTTTAGATCGCTTTTTAAGCAGTCGGGTTTTTTGTTTTATTTTTTAATAACTTTTTTATTTATAACTTTTAGTTAATTATTTTTTAGAATTAGGTACATTTAAACATATAAATGTTATATATTTTTGAAATCACAACTTAAAACCATTTATTTTGATACCCCACACGATGGGTCTGGAAGAAAAAAAAAATTGGTGCCCCACATTATGGCGGCCAAAATCTGCCATTTTTTTATTTTCCAATTTTAATGTAGCCAGTGACATTCTCAGGGTTAAGACGAATCATTTTAAATTGTTGTTTATCTTAAAGTAGTACTTGGGAATCTTCTTGACAAATAAGATTTGTATATGTACCCTACATGTGGAATAATATCACGTCAGAGTAAGGCTACCTCAAGTGCTAATGCTATCCACGAAATATAACAGTGAATTACGTAATTCGTAATTTACTGAACATAATATTAAAAAAAAACGGTCAAGTGTGAGTCGAACTCGTGCGTCGAGGGTTCCGTACCTAGCCATTATACCGCCATAATAAAATTGTTATTTTTATTGGTGGCTCAGTTTTAAGTGTATGTGTGTGTGCTGTAATGGTTGAGAAATTATAACAATCAAGGTCCTGAGTCAACACGGTAAAAAGATAGGGCCAAATTTAGATTTTCGCGAAAACTTGTATCAATATTTACCTTAATTTTCAACATTTTTTATTTTTTTAAATTTTTCGTTATTTGTGCTTAAAGCCCTTACTTTTTGCCAAATTTCAGGATGGGTTTCATATAGGTTTTTGACCAAAAACCTATAGGGTACTTCCGGTTGACCTAGAATTGTCAATTTTGGTTAAAAGCAAGGTCTTACAGCACAAGTAAAGGGAAAATTCCGAAACATAAAAAAATTTAAAATTAACGTAAAATTCGGTACTTACAAGTTTTCGCGAAAATCTAAATATGCCCATATCTTTTTATTATGTTGACTCAAAACCTCGGCTTTTATACAACTAATAGGGACTAGACCTCAGTATCTGGTATAAATTTCAACTTGCTAGGTCCACCGTTCCTGAGAAAATCGGTGGTGACACACGGACAGGAGAGTGATCTTATAAGGGTTCCTTTTTTTAACTTTTGAGGTACAGAACCCTAAAAAGGCCACTCTTTAGCTGATTATAAGAAAATGTTTAGAGTTTGAATGAAAGGTGAGTTGACGAACGAAAGGTTTACAAAGGTGAGTGAGAGGGAATCATCATTTCAGCCGAAAGACATCCAATGCCAGTCATAGGCCTCCCCCAGGCATCGCCACATTGCCCGATTCTATGCGTCTCGCATCCAGGGCATTCCCGCAACTTTAACCAGGTCATCAGTACACCTAGTGGGAGGCCTTCCAACGCATCGTCCTCCAGTTTGCGGTTGCCATTCCATAACTTTTCAGCTTCATCTGCCATCCATTCTGTGAGCAATGTGCCCTGCCCACTGTATGTTTCACAATTCTTTTTTGTCTCGAGCTTTATATTGTCACAATTACTAAAGCTATGATGTAATATGTATCACGCAATATGGCCATTTCAGACACAATGTAATATTTACCTTGTAATAGTCTCCAAAAGACCAATTGCCAAGCATCTCAAAGAAAGTATGATGGGTTCCATCAGTGCCGACCACATCCAAGTCATTGTGCTTGCCGCCAACTCTCACACATTTCTGAGAGTTCACTGCTCTTGCACAAGGGGCTGCCACTTTGCCAAGGAATACACCTTTAAACTGAATCAAAATAATTAAAATATTGGTGGTGGAAGAAAAAAGAGAGAACTTTGATCTTGATGGAGGCATCAATTGCCTATTCTTGTATCAAACTTAAAAAAAAGTTTTTATTCCAATAAGAAAAACAATCTCTGGTTGGCATTCTGCCACTACAAATTGAGATTTTAGCTATCTTGGCTTTCTCTATTCAAATCGAACAAGATTTAACTGCCCAAGGATCATAATAGAGCGTAAAATTAGGAGTGTTAGTGGTAGAGGGGAGAGGGGTAGTGTTGTGTAAATAAAAAAAAATATTTGCAACTTACCTGGTTCATGCCAGCATTTACAAAAGGTACACTGGGGTCGTACAGAGGCACCACAGAGCTCGATTTGACGTATTTGTGATCATGATTAGTCTCAAAATATTCTATAAAAGTGCTCCTTATAAAATTGCTCGAGGACTTATACCGAGCCAAAAGTTGGCGCAAGACGATACCACTTCTAACCGGTGCCCGAAGCATTTTAGGTTATGGAGCAGCTTCAGCCACTCTAATAACAGATTTAATGGTTTCAACACGTTTTACATTCGTTTTCACCATAAGTGAAAGTAAACATAGCGTTTTACAATTGCAAATTCTCGTAAAATTCGGCAAACTCGATCAGTTTTCGCTGTCATTATTTTGCAGCAAATGTCAATAGTGTCATCATTAGTGTCAATATTGTCAAACAGCGAGCGTCAACTGTAAATTTAAGAAAAAGAAAAATATTTGAAAAAACAGGCACCCTATTTGCACAACCAATAGTTGATGTTTTGAAAATAAATAAATCATTCATTTTCTGGGTTTTTTTGGCGGATTAGGTAGGGTAGGTAGGGTAGGGTTGGTAGGATAGGTAGGGTATAGGTAGGGTAGGTAGGGTAGGTAGGGCAGGTAGGGTGGGTAGGGCAAATAGGGTAGGTAGGGCTGGTAGGGTAGGTATGTTTGTGTTAGGTAGATAGGTGGCCAGTTGACGGTTTAGATGAACCAAGCGATTAATCAGGACATTATGTATAATGCCCGGGCATTTATTTATTTATTTATTTATTATATGCTTTATTGTACACCTTAAAATACAATTATAAGAAGAAACTTAAAATTAATACATATACAATGGGCGGCCTTATCGCAATCCGCGATCTCTTCCAGGCAACCTGTTATGGACAGTAATAGTCTGGACATGAAGTGGGGTTGACATCGGTGTGACAATAATTTTTTCAAAATACTATATTTTAATAGATACACAGATAAATATATATGCTATGTAATATATATGTTACGGCTAATTGAAGTGCGGCTACACCTAGTTTTAGCCGGTTAGAACTAGGTGTAGCCACGCAACATAGTCGACGGAGCCCCGCTGCGCGGGGTCTAAAGTAACCTAACACGAACGAGATGACGTCATCTCGTTCGAACCTAACCTGTCCGTGTCGGGGTGCCCTAAGCTCCGGCTAATACTAGGTGTAGCCGCACTTCGGGTATTAGCCGTAACATATACATAAATACATACATACTAAATATATTGGCAATAAAAATAAATTATGAATGACTCTATTGATAACGACAATCACAGTGTCAGCTTGAAATCAACACGCTAAGACGAAGACAGCGAAAGGTAATGTTCCTTTACAAGTCTTTTGAACACAGGCAATGATTGAGCACGTTTGATTGGAACTGGCAAAGCATTCCACAGACGAGTAGCCTGGACAGTAAAGGATTTATCCAAAAAAGTCGTGCAATGTGTTGGAATTTGAAGTCGCAAGTTATCTGATGACCTAAGCAATTTTGTGTGGGAATCGCGGAGAAACTGAAAACGTTTCTTAAGGTAAAAAGGGGCGGAATGAGTAAAGAGCACATTATTTTATAAAATGGAAAGAATATGAGCATTCCGGCGAAGGCGAATTGGCAACCACTTGAGCTTCACACGAAATTCAGAAACATGGTCATATTTGCGCAACCCGAATATAAACCTTATACAAACATTTTGATGCCGCTCAAGTTTATCGAGTTGTTCTTGAGTAAGGTCAAGATAGCTGGCATCAGCATAATCGAGTATGGGTAAAAGAAGAGATTGTGCAAGCACAATCCTGGTGGCAGTCGGAAGAAAATTACGCAGTCTCCTCAAAGATGCAGCAGATGCAAATAGCTTGCGGCCAACCTCCTGCTGTTGGGCAGTCCAAGAAAAGTTGCTTTGCTATCAATGAATATCCCCAAGTTCAGAACGGAATAACTGAGTTATCGAAAAAAACCTGGGGAATAGTAGTCCAGTCGATTTTTGATCCCATCCTAGAACTGCCCACCACTATAACCTGTGTCTTTGTGGGGAATCTAGTCAAGTCAAATCAGGCAATGTAATTAATACTCATTTAATCTTTTATATTTATCACATTGTCTGATCGTAATGAATATTGCTACGTAGAATAACGGCTACGCAATTCTATAATTAGCCAATTAGTCAAGAGCGAGCGAAGTGAGCTCGGGAGCTTAGGGCACCCCAATACGATTAGTTTGAGATAACTCGCGTTTCCTCGCTCACGACAGCTCCCGTCATCCCCTTCATGTTGGTTTACTTTAGACCCTGCAGACCGAAACAGAGAAATCGTAATTGCCTATTCGATACTAAAACATTTGCCCGAACCGATCAATTTAATTTTTTCAATAGTTTTTATCATATTGCCTACTAATATTGGGCATTTTTAAAATTGCCCGGGCGTTATGAATAATGTCATATTAATCACTTGGTCCATAACATAAACACACGCTCAGTCAAAAGCCATTTGACTTGACAATTTGATTGACACTATTGACAAATGTAGTAGAGTTTGGTTGACAGACGATGCTTGTGAAAATGCAATTGTTCGAGCAAAATTGAAAAATAAATAAGTTTGATAGCAAATTATTTAACTTAATACCGCTTTGAAGTATTCGAGGACACGTGTACGTTCGCTAGAGGTGATAATTGTTTGCTCTCTTTCATCATATAAATAAAATTCTTATTAGAAAAAGTGTTGGGTTTAGGGACACGTAAGTCTTTCGGGCCGATGCGTGATAATAATTGAAAAAATGAAGCGTTTGGAATTATATGTGTTGTATATGTGCGTTGTTTTGTCGGCCGGTGAGTTATTAGGACCCGACTCTCGTAAGAAAACTGACAATAATGAAGAAGAAGATGAAGGGAACGAAGGAAGTGATGACACGGAGAAAATCAAATTTAAGCCGGATGTCGACTACTTCAAAGAGTTAAAAGATGCTATGAATAAGGAGATAGTGACGCTGCAGGAATATGCGGACGCTCTGAGAAATACCAAAGATGCGCCTAAGGATGAAGAACCCAATAAAGGTAAAGTTCTGTTCATCATTATATTATAATGCTTTTAATAGGTACTTATTAGTGTTGTACTGTTATTTTTAGTACCTACCTCATACATGCAGCCATTCAGCTGCAGTTCATCATCACTATCCCAGCCGAAATATGTCCACTTGTATAGTATAGGCCATAAACCTGCTGTAGGTTTCAAGATATAAACAAGAAAATTATTCAGGAATAATGGAACATAATTCCCATTAAATTCACCCATTTCTTCAAAACACAAATATTGAAAATATTATTGTCTTGCAGATAGTCATCTAGACCAAATGGAGTACACTCTTAAGATGTTAAAGAAGAGTCTTTTGAGGCACTCAGAGACAGCTTGGATGCATGACCCCAAGGCTTCAGAAAATTCTATCCATGAAATTGAAGTAAGCATTATTGCACTTGTGTCAATTTTGTATTTAATTTTTGTGTATGTACATGATTTCTCTTTATTTTCTGTAAAGTTAAAAACTTGCAACAAATTCACTGTGTTAAATTATAGTACCTACCAGGAAGTAACCCATTTTCCCTTGATATGTTAATGTATAAAATATTGTCCTTCTATCTTTTACCGATGTGATGGCTTCAACCCCATGCTCAAACCTACAGAAATATTAAAAAGTTGCCTATGGTAATCAGCATGTAGATTTCTTTCTGTGAAAAAAAAAATCTAATTGTATCCTTCCAGAGATAACAGCCAACAAGCAATTGTACACCTTTTAGTATTAGCTTAGATAACAATAAACTTCTAAAGTAAGTTTACTAATTTCAATCATTTCAGAAGTTCGATGAGAACCCACAAGATATCCTGGACACACTGCCCCCATTGCCCGTGGAGGAAGAACCTGAGTTGTCGCCGGAACTAAGAGAAGGTAATGCCAGCTCAGATTCTTATTGGAAGATAAGATTGATTTAAAAATTAATATTTACGAAACATCAATAAATACATTGTAATGATGAAATCTGACAGGGAAGACTGGAAATAAATGAAACATTGTTTTGTCTAGATGTAGTCCATGACTTGGGCTATACCGTAATAGCACAGAAACATAGACTCATGCATTTTTGTGCCTGTGTGGGTAGGCAGGAATTATAGAATGTTACCTGCTTCAATCCTTATATGCTCCTTTTACTAGAAGATTCATCTATCTATATATATAAAAGCTAAAGGTCACTCACTCACTCATCACGAAATATTGAAAACTGCTTGATTTATAAAGATGAAATTTGGCAGGGAGGTTCCTCAAGTGACATAAGTGCGCATTAAGAGTTGATTTTTGGAAATTCATTTGAAAGATAAAAATAATTCATTTGAATTTATTTGAAAGATATGCGCGTAAATGATACCTCAAAAAAAAGACTGATAGTCAAGCATGTTTTCTTTTTATGATGTAGGGCATCGCTACAAAAGGCTTTTTGGAAATTCAACCTTTAAGGGGGTGAAACAAAAAATTCATCTGTAGTTTAAAATACGGATCACGCGAACGAAGTCGCGGCCGAAGTGCTAGTTATTAATATTTATTAATATTTGGCCATAGACTTTAAAATGATTGATAAGTACTCAATCATTTTAAAGTGATTGTTGAAAACCTTGATCGTCATTATCATTTTGATTTTATCACTTAAGGCACTTATTATTAATAGTTGATCGCTTGCTGTTCACACTGCCGGTGAGTACTCTCTCACCCCAAGTTCTTCACAGCAACAAGAACTATCAAAGATAATACTTGCTCAGCGATACTCGACGATGCTCGCTTGGCGGTCAGAACTCTCGCCGACTGACCCGCCCGTCGCTCAAAAACACTCGCTCATAGACGACCGGTTAAACTATCGGCACTACACTCTCGCTTCTCGCTAACTCGCATCTAGGTTCTAGCTCTACTCGCTTATCGTCGTGGGACAAGTGCCTTAAGTAGTTATGTCTCTGTTATGATATCTAAATAGTTTTGCATGCACTCTGGAATTACAATGATTTATTTCTTTGCTTTATGTTGCACTGCTTGCCAATACAGTTGGAATGGACATTATTTTCAATATAATGTGTGAAATTCAAAACATTCTAAAATACATACTGTATTTAAAATAAACTATGTATTTTATAATGTACTAGCTGACTTCCGCGGCTTCGCTCCCGTCAACTGGCTATCTACCTACCTATCTACCCTACCTACCTACCCACCTACATACCCACCAACCTTGCCACTACCAAATAATGAATTTTATAGGCAAAACTTTGCTACTTTGGGTTACATTATTGTAATTTTCATAAGGATCTCAATTTTTTTAAATAATTTATAGTCTATGTTACTTGGGAATAATGTAGCTTTCCATAGGTGAAAGAAATTTTAAAATCGGTCCAGTAGTTTCGGAGTCTATTCGGTACAAACAAACAAACAAACACACACACAAACAAACAAAAAAAAATTTCCTCTTTGTAATATTGGAATAAATAAATTACAGTATTTTAATACAGTGTATGTTAAGTTGGCTATGCCATGTAGTAAATATGGACTCGTACTTAATAATACAAAAACCAAAGCTTATGAATCGATAAATGTTTAATTTCATTAATAAAAACCTTGTAAACTAGTGTAATTTTTGAACAATATAACTGACTTCTAAGATTAAAATCTTCAAGAATTTCTGTGCATCACATGTCTCAGTCTCGCCCTACAGTACACCAGCGGAGACCGAGATTTCTGTCGCAAGTCTCGCATCACGGTCTCGTGGCGCTAACTCGCATCTAAACAAAGATCTATCTGCACCAATTCGCATTTTTCACGATACTGGCGCTCAAAAAAGAACTTCCTAGTGCCTGCACTCTTCTGCCTTTACGTATGTTTCAATTCATAACATAACATTATCTTTATAGCCAAAGAACTCTACGACGTGGCAATGGCGAAGCTAAACCGTCGTTCGCCCGACCTTCGTGGCGCCATCCTCCAAATCAAGCAGGCGGCCGACATTGGATACATTCCCGCTAAGATCAAGCTCGCCTGGTCGTATCTCTTCGGGGAGGGGGTCGAACTCGACCTGGATAAGGCTAAGAAGATATTTGAGGAGTTATCTGAAGAGGGGAATGCTGATGCGCATGCTGTAAGTTTTTAACTCAATAATACTAGATTCTCCTAGATTATGGGAATTTAGGTTAAGTCGGCCCAGAAGTTGGTAGATAGAAAAATGGAAATAGAGCTTGATTTTTTTAGGTTCAGTCAATTTTGATTTGTATCTGTATTTGATGTCATTTAAATGACTCATTGAAAAGTACAATTTTAATAATATTGGTGCAATTCTATCATTTTACGTTACTTAGTAAACTCAGTGGAGCCACAAATCATCTAATACTCAAAATTTTCTAGGGCATGGGTTTCCTCTACGCGACCGGCATCGCAGTCCCAGTATCCCAGGCTAAAGCTCTGGTTCACTACACAATGGGAGCCCTAGGTGACAGCGACTACGCCCAGATGGCGCTGGCGTACCGGTACTGGAGCGGCAACACAGTGCCTAGCTCGTGTCCTAAGGCCATGGACTTGTATATGAAGGTGGCTTCCAAAGGTAAATTCAGATGAATGAAAATGGATAAATGAGATAAATGAGGCCTGTCATGACATTTAACGACACGGTTGGTGCAGTGGTTGAGCGATTGGCTGCTGCGCTGCGTGTCGCGGGTTCGATGCCCGGACGGAACATATTTTATGTATGTGAGTGTGTATATTTGTTAACACAACCACGATACATGTGAAATTCTTAGTGTGATGAAAAGTAAAAAAAAAAAATATCAGCCCCTAAGTAGATCCATCTAAGTAGGGCCAGGTATAGCTAGCTCTACTTAGATGTTCCTGCAACTGAATTTTAAAACAATAATCTCCAACCGATTGAATTGAAATTTTGCATATACATTTGATTCCGATGACAATGTAGTTAGCAAGTGACGTTTTCATCATCTCTTTCTAAATTCAATATGGCGGACTCCCAAAGATGGCGGACTAATTAATTTTTTATGCACCCCCACGATATGAATATCAAATGAAACTGTTTGCTGAGAGGAATACGAAAAAGTTTTTAGGTGCGTTTTTATTTAATTTTAAGTCGCTTTAAATGGAATATCACTCTTTCAGTGGCCAGCCAAGTAACGTTCAGCGGCGGCCCCGCCATCCAGCGCACGCGGCTCATCGACGAGGCGGAGGGCGGCGGGCCCGGCACGCTGGACACCGACCTCATCGAGTACTACCAGCTGCTGGCCGAGAAGGGCGACGTGCAGGCGCAGGTACTAATATTAACTTAGCTTTACAAATATTTACTGCAAAGACCGCTGTGAAAAGGTGAGCATAATATAGCGTCAGAAGTTGCATAAAGGTATGCGAAACAGGGTTAAAAGTCTCAAAACCTCCACTGTAACGGGTAGATTCTCTGATCAGATGAGCGTTGTATCTGGTTTGGGCAACTGCCCGTCTGTAGTTGTTGGACTGTTGTATATGTTCAAATAGTGCCGAAAACTTTGCTTGCGCGATGCAGAATAATTAGTGAGTGGCGTTATAGATGTCGCTACATAGCGTCAAGTCATTAGTTCGTATGCTGTGACATCACAGATATAAATCTAACTAGATGACGCGATTGTATGTACTTTACGTGCCAAAAAACGGAGTAAAATTACGATCAATGACCGTAATTTGAGCTTTTCATTTAGCATTATCGGCACCGGAATCCACCGAAATCTAGAAAAAATCCTTTTATGCTATATTGAGCTGTACAGACTATAGAAAAAGTAGGCCGAGGCATTGGAAATGTTTTCTTTCAATGGTAAGTAAATTTGTTTTTAAATTGTGTGTGAAAAAGTGGCACGCTTGGTTTTCATACAGATGTAGGGACTTGCGTTATCTAGTTAGATTTAGTCTAGTGACATAGATGCCGCTACTAGCTAGCTTAAGCAGCGGACTAAAAGACCTAAAAAAAAAGTTAATAAAATCAAAAGACCCAAGTAAATAAGAAGTTACATCTTTGCCGTCGGGTTTTTTTATTTTATTAACTTTTTTTAAGGCCCTCACAATATGGCGCCCAAAAGCCGCCACTTTTCTATTTTCCAATTTTAATGTCAGTATTTTAAGCCAGTGACACTCGCAAGGTTAAGACGAATCGATTGACATAAGAATCATAAAAATCGGACAACGTGTTTGGTATCTAGAACGCCACATAGAAACAAACATATCTGCATACATACATATAAACACATTACCATCCTTCGGCCGTCGGGTAAAAAAATTACTGTCAACACGCCTGGCCTATAAGTAAATAAAGACTATACTTTTGCTCATTTCCCACTTATTGCATTTTTCGAGTTAGGTCACTTTAACTTTAAGGGTGCGACTTATGTACAATGTTCATTAATACAATCACTACATTCAGGTCGGGCTGGGCCAATTGCACTTCCAAGGCGGGCGCGGCGTGACGCTGGACATCAACAAGGCGTTGCACTACTTCCAACAGGCCGCCAAGACCGGCAACGCTGTCGCCAACGCTTTCTTAGGAAAGGTATGTATGAAATAATGAGTCAAAGATCTGGACAAACTGAGGCTAATCCTAAACGAGATCCGGGTCGAAATTCACTGGCGCCGATTGTGTCAACTAACTAGAATGGTTCCTAACAATCAACGCTCCATTCTGCGCGGGATTCGCCTCAAAATCAAAAATCAAAATAGTTTATTTCAAATAAACCTTAAAGGTACTTTTGAATTGTCAAACAAAAAAAAATATGACTCTAGTTGCAAATTCGCAAACGTCAGTAGATCTCAATGGAGAAGAATTTGCAAGAAACTCCACGGACACTCTTTTCCATCAGTTTCAATTACAAGTTTTTGGTTACATCATTCTTGTTAAGAAATAAATACATATATGTGAGAACGATGCAAAAAGACGTGCACGTAAAAGCGTCTAGAGTAACAAACAATTTCAACATAAAAATGCAATAACAGGCCGAGGCAGCTAAGTTATGACCAATCCCAACTGATGGCGCCCGTTCACGAACATGACGTATGGATCGGTACCACTCAGCTCAACCATTATGGAGGGAACCGAATGATCCAACACATGTGCCACCATCAGAGAGAAATTAGAGAGAGCACGACACACTCAAATGCCAGGGCACACAGAAGTCAACCAACGACACATAGGTAGATTTACAGTCGGAACATAGTACTCACACATATGCTGGGCAGTTATATAATACTAAAAGAAATTGAGTTTATACAATACAAATATATTCATACAGTCTTCAGCAGCTCCAACAATACTTCAAAAGTTTTTTGCCCATCACTAATTGTTCTTGCGCCCTAATGGCTGCGGAGCGGGACCAGCATTTAGCCAAGCATTTTTATCAGCGACGTAATCCCCCAACTTATAATATGCTTGCCTGCATAGTGTGCGTTTTATACAAGTTTTAAATTTCGTCTCATTCAGTTCTAGAATGTGGGGAGGTATTTTATTGTAATATTTTATACAGTACCCCATAAAAGATGATGCTACTTTAGCCAGCCTTAAACCTGGTTGGATTAATTGGTCCCTATTTCTAGTAACATAATTATGTCTGTCACCGTTTTTACTGAAAAGATGTAATTTTTTTCTAACGTACATGATGTTTTCATAAATATATTGACAAGGTACCGTCATGATGTTAATGTCCTTAAACAGTTCCCTTAGAGAATCGCGCCGGCGAAGATTGTATATCGCTCTGATGGCTCGTTTTTGCAGAATAAAAATTGAATCAATGTCTGCAGCCCTTCCCCATAGTAAGATACCGTAAGACATTATACTATGAAAGTAACTAAAATAGACTAGCCTCGCGGTCTCACATCAGTAAACTGACGAATTTTCTAACAGCATAAGCTGCCGAACTTAGCCGCCCTGCAAGTGATATTAAATGAGGACCCCATTGCAACCTTGAGTCTAGCGTGATCCCCAGGAATACCGTTTTATTGAAAAATTCTAGCTTCTCCCTACCCAAGATAATGTCACAATCAGTACTTTTGACATTCGGCAAGGCAAATTTTACGCACTTAGTCTTTTTAGCATTTAAAACTAAATTATTAGCCGTGAACCAATTTTGAACCTGTCGCAAGACGTCATTTACGTCGTCAACGTTACTCGTACGTCTATTTATCTTAAAAATCAAAGAAGTGTCATCAGCAAATAACACCATGTTTAAATTGTTATTCAATAGATGGGGTAAATCGTTAATGTAGACTAGGAATAAGAAAGGACCCAAAATTGAACCCTGGGGTACCCCCATTTTCACGGTTAACCCGGACGAATTGACACCGTTTATTTGAACTAATTGCTGTCTATCATTTAAATAAGATTTTACTAAACTCAACGCTGATTGGCCTAGCCCGTAATGCTCAAGTTTCAAAAGTAATTTTTCATGATTAACGCAATCAAACGCTTTCGACAGGTCGCAGAAAACACCTATAGCATCTTGTGCCTCTTCCCACGCATCAAAGATGTGTTTTAATAAGGTGACACCAGCGTCGGTCGTACAACGTCCTTTGGTAAAACCATACTGTTTATCGTGTAGGATGTTATTCGTATTAAAATGAATGAGCATTTGATTTAGCATTATCTTTTCAAATATCTTGCTGAAAACCGGCAGCACCGATACTGGTCTATAATTATTCGTGTCTTTACTGTCCCCGGATTTAAAAAGTGGTATAACCTTATTATGTTTCATTAGATCCGGGAAGACTCCTTGATCTACACACAAATTAAAAATTAAAGCTAAGTACGGCGCTATAGTCTGAATAATGGAGGTACAAACTTTGATGGACATCCCCCATAGGTCTTCGGTCAGTTTGATCTTGATTTGCTTAAAAGCTTTTATTACTGATATTGGGTTTATATGTGAAAAGTTAAATTCAGTCGGGCAGGCTGAAACGTTAGCGTTTAATAAACCAGAAGCAAGCGAGGGCGAAGAATTTAAGGTTTCAGTAGTTTTAATTGGGATACTGGTAAAGAAATTTACAAATTCCTGAGCAACTTTTTTGTTATCTCTAATAAGTCCATGTGTAGTTTCAAGCGTGTAATCAGTATTATTTCTTTTGTTCCTATTCGTTTCATTGTTTATAATTTTCCAAACTGTCTTGATTTTATTTTCTGCGGTATTAACCTTATTGCCAATGTATAAAGCCTTAGCTACTTTACACGTATTTCTAAAAATTCTTGAATATGTAGCAACATACTTATTAAAAGTTTCAGTGTTAATATAAGGCTTAAGGCCATACAGCTCGTAAAGTCTTTTCCTACTTTTCCTGAGTCCTTTAGTCGCCCAGTCACTGAATAAAAACTTAGGGCTTATAGTTTTAGTTTTCTTCTTAAAAGTATTATTGAACTCTGTTTGAACTACTGAGAAAACTTTTTTATATAAAATATTACCATCATTCACTGTGAGGTCTTGATTATTTAACTTACTAATTAAAGTGCTGTTAAATTTATTTAATTTACCAGATGTTATTGGTCTGGATTGAATCTGCACTTGTTGTATTGATATGTTGGCCTCAAAGGTTACCAGTAGCCCACTATGATCCGAAGGCAGACAATTTATAATGGCTTTGTCTAAGTAGTCGCAACAACAAAAAACATTATCAATACATGTAGCAGTAGTCACAGTTGTTCGGGTTGGTTCCATAAACACATGTGACAAATTAAATGATTTGAAGAGATTTAATAATCTACTGCTCTCTGAATTATTTTCTAAAATATTTATATTAAAGTCACCACAGATTATGACTAGTTTATTACCAGTTGCAAGTTTTGCCAAAACATCTTCCATCACTGATTCAAATATTGAGTAGTTTCCATAATTGGGGGGTCTGTAAACGCACACTATAACATGCTTATCCAGCTCAACGCAGGACAGTTCAACATTATGTTCGACTGATAGATCTACAATATCTTTACGAGGTTTTGATTTAATACCATTTTTAATTAATATGAGTGAACCTCCACGCAACATCATATTTCGGTTAAAACAACTGCCAATGGTATAATTTTCATAGTTAATTAGCATTGCATGATATTTCAGCCAATGCTCAGTAAAACAAACAATTTCAAACATTGTTTTTTTCTAAAAACAGTTCTATTTCCAATTGCTTCGCAGAAAAACCTTGAATATTTTGATGGAATAATTTCAAGGAATTCTGCTTAGCCCCTTTTTTTAAATTAACTAAGTGTGAGCAAGAAGGTACCTTCTTGACGGTGGATGTACTCTTAACTATTTCGTTGTTGGTACCCTCCCTTGTCCTACAAACTAGTTTAAACTATAAATATTAATAGCAGAAGTGCTAACGTTATTAAACTTATTGACCACCTGTAATTTAGTATTACTACTAATATCAACTACAGTACATGCCTTCGACATACTATTTATGTCTGACTCTATAGTAAAAGATAATAGCCTCGCTATTTGAACAATCCATAAAATGATCAGGGCTTTAATATTACACACGAACTTCACCAAAGTTACATTTATTCTAAATCTGTAATTGCGCAAGTAAAATGAAATTCTTTAAATGGTTTCATTCTAAAAGTCAACAACTTACGCTGCATAATTTTTCCTGTCGAAATGTCGAAGTTATCAAAAAAACTGTTAGAATCTGAGTGTACAATAACGGTACAGCCGATAAATTCTGTAAAAAATCTTGTGAAAAATTAGTTGAAGTGAGCATTCGTACCAATTAATGCTAGTGTTTGACAGCTACATTGAGCTCGGTTCACCTAAGGCATCGACCACACAGCCACTAGACGCCTAATGCTGGATCTAATACATGAAAACAATTCTGTCAACTAGCTGAGGTATGAGCCTACAAAGTTGCCAAATTCATTACGCCTCGGATGGGACAGGTTTAAATAAAACCAGGACGGCATCAATTTCTTTTTAAATATTAATTGTATCTACTTATTTCTTTTATTAATAATTATACTTCAACTAATAACATAAACTTAAAACGAAAAGCAAAATATCAAAATTCTAAAGGTAACTTACATTTTTCAGGGGTTGGTTCTTATGTAGTAACTAGCTGTCCCACGCGGCTTCACTCCCGTCAACTGACTACCTACCTACCCATTTACCCTACCTACCCTACCCTACCTACCTACCCACCCATTTACCCTACCTACCCTACCCTACCTACCCTACCCTGCCTACCTACCCATTTACCCTACCTACCCTACCTACACTACATACATGATTGTTGCGTAACTTTAAGCGTTTTGCGCTTACGCAGCGCACGCAACGGAAGCTCTCAAAAAGGAATAATTTCACCCGTTTTTTTTTTTAAATCGGTCCAGCAGGTTTTAAGTTTATTAGATACATACAAAAATACAAATTTTTCCTCCTTATAATATTAGTATAGATATCAGAAAACAAATCTAATTATGTTTATGTAACTATTAACTAATCAATGAAAGGTTATGCCATTTTTCCGGAAATTAGAAGTCCGGCTGTTGTTACCACACCAACGTATTGTACAAGGCGCCTTTATAACATTTATTTTATATTTTTTTTATTGACTGATGCGTATGTGTTTACGGCTCACAGAAGTGAACACTCCCTCTTCTAATCCACTCTCGCTACTAATTCGGAATTGTCGACCTATATAAGATCTTTAAGTCAGATGTGTTGACAGACTTCGCTCGCCTGTTTTAGTCGTCTAGGGGCTGTGTGGTCGCTAACCTAAAGGCGGATACAGACATTGCGAGGCATGCGCCGCGCACGCCTCGCAACGCACGCCTTTTGCTCGCAACGCTGGCCTTTTGTTTTGCTTTGAGTGTCGTAGCACATGCCTCAACAAGAATATGAACGTCCATACATTGCGAAGCATGCGATGAGTGCCGTGCGCTGCACATGCCTCGCAATGTCTGTATCCGCCTTAAGGTATCACGGTAAGATATCAACAGAATAGCACTGAAGGTTATGTTTATTTAACCATGTTTTACCGCTCTTATGCAGATATATTTGGAAGGCGGAGACGGCATCAAAGCAGACAACGACACAGCCCTGCGGTACTTCAGGAAAGCTGCCGAACTCAACAACCCCGTTGGTCAGAGTGGACTGGGCTTCATGTATTTACAGGTGAATAATTAATGTAAACTGTATATAATATTAAAACATGGGGAATACATACAGGTGTATTATTCCCCGTGATAATAAAGACACCTGTAGCCAATTACAAATGCCAAGTGGGAAGCCAATTACTGCAAACCCGATATATGCCTCTTAACTGCCTCTTAACTGATTGCTGCAAATTTTGACTGTAAACTGATTGTGCAGATTTTGACTATAAACTGATTGCTGAAATTTTGACTGTAAACTGATTGCTGCAAGTTTTAACTGTAAACTTATTGCTACTAATTTTGGATCTTAACTGTTTACTGCAGATTTGGATTGTAAACTGATTGCTGCAGTTTTTGTCTGTAAACTGATTGCAGCAGCTTTTGACTGGTAACTGATTGCTAAGGATTTTGAGTATAAGCTGATTGCTGCAGATTTTGATTGTAAATTGATTTTGACTGTAAACTGATTGCTGCAGATTTTGATTCTACACTGACTGGTCCAGATTTTAACTGCACAATTTATTGCTGTTAATATAAAATGTATTTTTGACTGTTGAAGATTAGACATTCAATAATTAATCCATTCATAGGGTCGTGGCGTACCAAAAGACACGACGGCGGCGTTTAAATACTTCACGATGGCTGCCAACCAGGGCTGGGTAGAGGGACAGCTGCATCTGGGATTCATGTACTTCGGTAAGCCTTTCATTACCAGAAATTAATTGTATGTTCGCAATTACGCTCCTCGAAGACAAATTAAAGTGTGCAAAACAAGTAATGGACATGACCGATGAAGAAAAAAAATAGGTAGTCTTGGAGAGTACCAACCAACAGAAGTAAATCTTAAAACTTTGGAATGACTGTGATTTTTTGTGACAGACTGGCCAAACGCAGCGTTACACGTTACATTAGCATGTCGATGACGCTGTCACATTAGTATGTCGCTGACGCGAACCCATAAGTTTTGCTCCTAACAAAAATCACTCAACGCGGTTTATTTAATTTTATTTACTTTAAATATCAGTATTCATAACATCCTTAGCAGTCTTGTAAAAACCCACTCTTCTTCGCTTATGGGTTTTGGGGACGCGCCAGGGTCATCCGTAGCGCAAAGGCACTAAATAACTAACGTTACGAAACAAATGAACACGATAGGTATATTTATACGGGAAAATATTTCTTCCTAACCCTACTGTAAAAGTCTGTAATTTTGTTAATTTTCTACGCCCCAACGGCTGCACGGATTTCTATAAAACTTAGCACTCGGGCCTGGATTAGCGTAGAGGATAAATAGATAGATGGACTCCCTGTTCCGCACTTAGACTCCTATTAGGTCCGTTGTGCGTATTAGCGTAAAGGATATTTTTTACCTTAATAGTCCGACCCCTTGGGGTTTTTTTTCCGATTTTAATTTCCAGCGGGGACATCCACTGGCAAAATTTAGTATTATTGAATTTTCTCGTATCACAGGTGGTATCGGAGTTCGACGAGACTTCAAGCAAGCCAACAAGTACTTCTCTCTAGCATCACAAACAGGCCATGTGCTAGCACTATATCACCTAGGACAGATGCATGCGCAAGGTCTTGGGGTGATGCGCTCCTGTACCACAGCTGTGGAGGTAAGTCCAGGGAGATTTTGACCACATTTTCGGCATTAGCACTCCCGAAACCCTTGAAAATGACACCCATTACGAAAAATGAAAATTAATTTTCATACCGCCATCTTGACTTTCGTTTTTGACCTCATTATTGTCATCAGCAGTCCTGAACATTTAAGAATGATATCTTTGGCAAATCTGCAATATTTCATATCTTCCATCTTGGATTTTTATTTTGACTACATTTTCGGCATTATCACCCCCCAGCAATCGTAAAAATAACACCTATGTCTAACATTTCTCTATGCCACGTTGCCTCGTTGTTCTTGTGTTCGGAAGTGCTATTGCTGAGCTTGAAATCCAGGGTTCGATTCCTGGCAAAATAACACTTTGGCAGACGCCAAAGTGTTATTTTGCATCTGGAACTGCTCAGTAGCAGCCATTTGTGTTTGCTTGATGGCAATAGGCTTACCAGGTTATTACATGGGACTTAAACATAACTGGTGAAATATAGGTGTAACTAATAAATAGTGCTCTTTCACTATGGCTGCTATCTGGGATCTCCAAAATCCGCGTTTCAGCAAATAAGTCCTTATTGTTGACTGTTTTAATTTGACCTTAATTTTGTTGTTGTGGACAGCTATTCAAGAACGTATGTGAACGAGGATCGTGGGGCTCACGTCTGATGCTGGCGCATGCGGCGTGGCGCGCGCGGGACTCTGACTCAGCGCTACTGCAGTACCTCGCGTTGGCTGAGCGAGGCTATGAACTGGCGCAAACTAATGCCGCCTTCTTACTTGATACTGGTGAGTATACACCGTCACTTTGTATCAGTATTGGCTCATGTTGGCCCATGTTGACTCACACTTCCCTATTCAGGTGAATGTTGGCCCACACTGGCTGATTGATTTTGGCCCATCCTAGCTCATTAAAGCATGGGCTGTCCAATGGACCAGACATAGACCAGCAGCAGCCAACATGGTCTAGCATGGGCTAGACCATGTTGGCTGCTGTTGGTTTGTCTTATGTTGCTCATTTTGGCCAATACTGGCACGCGCTGGTCCCAGATTATTTAGCAGCATTAGGTGCAGTAATCCCCAAGGTCTGAAATTGGCTGCGCAGTGGTAGATCTCACTAAAACAGTAACGCACCATGCCATGCGCATCGGAAAGCCTACGTTCAACCCAGCCCAAAAAGATTGGGGAATACTGTACCTCGTACTGGACACCTCTTAAGGTTAAGGCTGTATAAGTACGATACAAAAATGTTGGTCATCAACTCTTCCGCTACTAGTTCTTGTGTTATTCAATAAAATATGATGCTTCTCCCAGGTGAAGTCCGTTTGTTCAGCGAGTCGGAGCGCTGGTCGCGAGCGCTGCAGCTGTGGGCGCGCGGGGCTGCGCAGGGCTGCGGGGCTGCCAGGGTCAAGCTGGGGGACTACCACTACTATGGGCTGGGCACCACGCAGGACCTGGAGACCGCTGCTTACCACTACAGGTATGATAAAAAAGAGTTTTGGGTATACATTCATTTTGCGTACAGCTAAGGAGTTGAACACGAACGTGAAATGTATTTGTTTTGTATTATATAATGAAATATAAAAATTGAGAATATTATGTAACAGGAGAAGTGGTAAGTGGTCGTATCCGCGGTGTGTGTTTTCGACCGCTAACGTAAAAACATTTAAGGATCCCGTCTAGTCAAAACAAAACTGTTTAAGTAAGTACAAGTATTTTACTATTTGTCTTTAAAACTATGAAAAAAAAACTAAACGTTGAATATTTTCTTTTTAAATACATAAACTCACACCATTTTCCGCATGGAGGTAAGCAGAAACTATAGAACACCAACTGCTATGATCCTTTTGCTTTAAGCGCTGCGCATCTGGCCTTTCTGAAGTACATCACCAATAAGATCCGTGTACCGACGTTTTCACTTACGCCTTGTATATTTACATTTTGTTAAAGTTCGGCCGTTCAGAGAATGCGTTCCTGACACCTATCAGTTAGTCACGACTAGTGATGGGCACAACATAACACTGAGTTCCTTACCGTTCCTCCAAAATGAACCGCCGCATTATTTTTAAGATTATTTTCGTTTTAAATTGGCGGAATCATTTAAAATTTATATTTTAGTTATTTAAGTGGAAACCAAAAAAAGGTTATATTAATATAATAAAATTGTTTTATTTATTTTTTGTTACAAAGTTACAATCTGTATTTCTATGCAATAAAGTACATTGAATTGAATGTGCGTACAGAATATTAATCAGACTCCGATTCGCTTGAGGAGGTGGTGTCTTCATCATCATCTTCGCCTACATATATAATTATATTATTATCAATAACAGAATCAATCCTGATATCTCGGTCAAAATGTTCCAAAATCAGGTTTTTAGTCTTCTCAACCATAGATATAGTATGTACAAGATAGACTGAGTCAGATGAAAAGCGAAACCAAAAAATAAAATCTATGTGTGAGGGAAATTGTCCATGTGTTAGTTAAAAAAGTGTTGTTAAAAAGTCCATGTTCAGTATCGATATCGATACTTGGTGAACACAATAAGAAACACGATTAGAGGGTTGTTGCCGTTGTTGGTTATATTGAACCGTAATAAAAACTGGGCAAAAACCATGTTTTGTTTTTATTTAAGTACAAATTACAAAATACTACCTCGCATGTATTTCAAATACGAAATACAAAATATTTGTAAGTCGTGTATTTGAAATATAAAATACAAAATAAATTAACCTAACTAAATTAATACACAGAAGTTTCGTGAAAATAACCTTTTGAAATGAAAATGACAATTGACGTTCTCCTTATGAAAGCTATCGAGCGCTATTTTCTGCAGAACGCACCTATTAACAACTATTTGAAGCCAAAAGATACGGTTGGCGTAGTGGTTCAGCGACCGGCTGCTGCGCTGCATGTTGCAGTTTCGATTCCCGCACGGAACACATATTTGTATGGCCTACAGATAGTTGTACCGAATCTGGGTGTCTTGTGTATGTGAGTTTAAATGTTTGTAAACGCACCTAAGATACAGGAAGAAATTCCTAGTGTGGGCAAAGTTTAATAAAAAAAAATGTATTAATTGTTTCACTCTAAGCCCACATGCCCACACAAAATGAAGTTCTCCAAAATAATCTGTTTATATATGAAAATATTTTTTTATTTTTGTGAAAAAATTAAAAATATTTTTTCATAAAATAATTTTTGTATTTATTGTCCTCTAAATAGTACAGTCTTATTTAATTGACTTCTTAAAGTTTGTCGATTAAACTTCAACAACTTGCTTTCATGCTTCAATCGTAGAAGAAAATAAGTTTCAATTACACTTTTCATTAGCAAATACCTGTGATCGCTTAATGGGTTTTGATCCAACACATGATACTTTAAATTTTCAAATAAAAACCGATTATTTTGGAGAACTTCCAACACATTTTTGGCATATATGCGGTCGTCCATTATTTTCCTTTTCATGTTTTCTCTAAAAAGTTTCTCAGCACTACAGCATAATGCGACAACATCATTAGATGGATACATCAAGTAGCCGTCCTCTGTTTTAGAATAGTCCCTCTTAACAATTAAGGAATTGTGACAGAGAGCTGTTGGTTTTGATAATAAACTATGTACACAGTCCTCACATTTAACTCTTTTTATAATCTTCTTTACAACATACCATAGGTAACGATCATCATAGATAGTTGCGACAAACTAGCAGTATGATCAAATAACACGTCATTGCCAAAACTAGTTTCATCTTCGCTTTGGAGAATGTCATAACCGTTTTCAAATAATTCGTTAAAATTTTTATTATAATTTGAAGAACTATTGATTTTATCAATGGAAGTGGTAGACGTATTACCAGTAGACAAGATTGCAATTTTTTCGAGTTCTAAACAGTTACTGCTATCGCTAATTTTGATTTCTGAATGGCAAAGTAATCGTTTATATGCAGCTATAAAGTTTTTTACTGTTGGGTTATTGTTGAATCCCCCCTTAGATCTGATAGCGCCGAAAAACGTCTCCAGGTGATCCTGTGACAATTTATATGTAGGTAAAAATTTTAAGTATTTTTTTTCTAAGTAACTGACATACAACCATTTTAATGAAATTATATTGTCTATAAATCCCAAGAACCCCAAGCGCCTCTGAGTATTGATAACAAGTCTTCCATTTTCAGTTTTCAATGATTTAAAATATTCATGGATTTCATCAATTCTCTCAAATATACTTTCTTTGTTGCTCGAACACAAGGGCTTTTTAAAACCAAAGTTATTTAAATTCCTGGAGTTAAATATATCGAAAATATCATTTACATATAAAAGAAACTCTACTGTAGCTTCTGAATTCTCAAATTCAGTTATTTTAAGGTCTTTATTACAAACATCAATAGCCACTCCTACCGACCGACTGAGTAATTGTGCGGCCAACCGAACTTTCATCTTTTGGGTTTTAAAGTCAATGTGTCGTGCAGATAACTTATTTGCCAGATGTAGACCTTCACTTTGCTGTAAAGTTTGTAATTGTTCAATGTATTTGAATTCGATTTTACGACCGAGATTATCATACAACACTTTGTAATCGGAAAAACAATTCCTAATAAGTTTTAATAGATGACACGGGTCAAACAAAATATAATATCTTTTGCCGTTATAGACAAAGTATGGTTTATATGGCTCCGAAGTTAAGGAGGCGCCTAATATTTGTACCATATTTAAATTAGATGTAATTCCATCAAAAGTAATAGAGAGCACGTCACAATTCGTGTCTTTCAAAAGATCGAGGCATATTTTTAATAACCTAGATTTTTCAGACGCTGTAAAGCTTTTAGCTGGGAAAAACCCAACTGGCAGTTTCCAAAATCCGTTGACTGCCACTACCATGAATACTAGGATTTCTTTGGCGATTTCAACTTCATCACCATGTAAATCATTTGCTACATTAACGTATCCATAATGTTTTTTGCCAACTATTTCTGATTCTTCCCTTATTTTTATTTCATCCAGCATTAGGCTTACATAGACAGGTCCACACTTTGAAAGTGCCGCAATTGTATTAAAAGATTCCGAAGTAAAACCTGGTTCGCAGTCTAACCGTGAATACCATTTGCGTAATGTGTTCACATGTGGTAAACAGAGATCGAATTTGTCTCTTATGTAGGTATAGCACCTTGGGCTGTAGAAATGAACAGTGAGAGCGAATTTTCTGAGTTCTTCACCATACTCCGTCGTGTGACTAATTTCACCCGTAGTTTTTCCATTAACTCGATCAATTAATTTTTGCAACAAATCATTCCTACAAGCGATTTGTACATCATTTCTATGATCTTTGAGTTCTGGCCTGTTATGTAGTTCTTTGACGACTGCTTGTAAGTTTAGCAATCGCTTTGTCATTCGTTTTGTTTTGGCTTTTATGTTTCTCAATGCTTTATTTTTGACCGATATTTTCCTCTGTAGCATTGAACATTTATTGATAAGTTTTTTTTTTCTTGGGGACAATTGTTGACTAGAAGGGCCAGGTAATGGCTCCACTGAAGGCAATGAAATATCTCGATTCACATAAGAGCAGGGTCTTCTGATTTTTAATTGAATCTGTAAACAAACATCATCTAGTTTGTATGTATCTTTAAACAAATTTAGGTGTGACCAGTATATAGATAGGTTTTGAACTTTTTGACAGTCGTTCTGCTATGGAAGAGGTATCTAGATGGTTTAAAAACTAACACTAGGTGGGCCACTAACTAACCATACGATAGGAAGTGTCATTCTTACAGGCACAAATAAAGTAGGTATAGATTCTTTCATTAGGAGTCGTCGATGTTTTCTTTGTATGCAGTATTTCAATTCGAAATGTTTACTACATATTGTAGAGTATTTATTTGGAGACCATCCATCTCTGTTTAAAATTCGAATCCATTTTTCTCTTAATACAGAATTATTTGGAAATCTGTAGGTACATAAATATTACAAATTATTATTTACATAACAGAAAAATTTGCTGGTGAGCAGAGCACTGATGTATTTGTCGCATCATGGCTGGCCGAAAGATGCAAACCATTGGGAAGTCAGGATGTATTCCCTTAGGTTAAGACATCGTGTATGGGCAGGTCGGCGGGTACAGTCGTGCAAATGAAATAACACAACTTATTCGATACACTGGGTTTATTTAAATAGTTCACAGTTACAATCTTGCTCACTAATATTACGGATCGATACTGATTCTACAACGTCTTAGCTCTAGGGCGGTCAGTACTCAACTCCTACATTCTGTGTCCCCACCACGCAGGTCGTTAGACAAAGCGCGCCACAGCGTAGTTGTTCTTGATTTGCCGACAGGTAGCATGCTCGTGATTTGTTTTGACGTCCGTACTATTGACTAAACCCGACATATTCTAGACAATGTAAAACTAATGAATGAAAACAATATAATGACATTCCTAAACCTACTCAAAGTAAAAAAACATCAAAACTCTCCGAAACATTTTGAAAAACAAAGGCTAATATAATAAACATGCAACTTAAAGTACAGTTTAGATGAAATCTATTTTAACAAAACTTCACTAAATAAGTTTGTATTCATACCATGATATCACTATAAAACGATTAAGTTTTTATCGATACTCATGACGTCACCGCTTTGTCAAGCCCTAGCGTAAACAAACAGTTTTCTCTTTTACATATTATTTAACAAATTCTGTTTAAATATACGAAATATACTTTTATAAGACAATGGAAATCAATATACTATTGCAAGAATCTTTTTCTGAGCCGATTACTAGCAGAAATTTGTCAAAATATGGTTCGAAACAATCCAAGGACAAAATTGTATTTACCTATGAAACGTGTATTTATTGGGGTTATTTCGTCTTGTAACGTCACATTCACTCACAGAACAAGCCACCATAGTTGCATAATCAATATTATCAATTTAAATCTAAAGATTATTATTTAAATGCAAGAAATTCAGCGCGGCGTAAAACAGATGGTACGCTATGGACTATTTGTCGCGAAAAAAGTGACATATTGGTACTTCATTCACTCTCTCTTTTTCTCTTGGGCGGTTAATACTTGATTAGGATTTCTCGCTCGCACGCTTCGTGTATCTTTTTGCGTAGCAAAAAAATTCTAAATCTATGTTCTCAACAACCTTTGCCCAGTCATCTCTTGTGACTTCCCCGCAGGCTTCCTTTAATAGGGTCATCATCTTTTTCGTGCTGAATGGCGGGGAAGTATTGTGGCGGGCGGCGTAACCTTTTATTTGAGCCCAGATTAGCTCGATCGCGTTATATTGGCAATGATACGGTGGAATTCTTAGAACGCGATGACCGTACTCCAGAGCCAGTTCATCGATTTCGTATCGCACATTTGCCGCTTTATTTTCTTTAACTCTCTGCTTTTAGCATCTGCATATTTGCGTCAATGCCTTTTGCTTGTAACCAAGCCACCATTTCTTCTTTTTTATTAGCTTGGATAGGTGGTTTCTGTATTTTAACCGAGTGATAAGAGGCATTATCCATGAATATTACAGAAGGCTCTGGTAGGCTGGGCAAAAGCACGTTTTGGAACCACTCTTTAAATGTAGTGGCATTCATTTCCTCGTGGTAGTCATTTGTGGTTTTTGATTGAAATGCCGTTCTCCACAAAGCCGTATTTTGCAGAACCTGCGTGGCATATTATCAGACGGGCCCCCTTACCCATTGGTACTTTCGACGTCGACGCTTGTGTATCATCCGTCCAAGTACGGGAAACCGTGTGATTGGCGTTTAGCCATGTCTCGTCAATGAACACGACATTATCCCAGTTATCAATTTTTTTTGCTTCTCTCAAAAAACTTATCCGTTTTAAAATTATGTCGTATCGTTCTAATAAATTTTTTCTTTTGTCTGTTTTTTTTATACGAAAAACCAATATCTTTTAAGATTTTGGTTAAAGCTGTTTTACCCCCGCTAAACAGTCCAGCTTCTCTTAACGATGCCAAAAGCTTCTTCCTGTTGAGATATTCATTTCTGGAATAGTAACCATATGTATGATTTCTGATTGCATCGGCGTCAATGGTGTCAATATCTGTCACGGGTTTAGTTCTACGTTTCTTCTTCGGAGTACGTAAAATATTATCTTCCGTGCCAATAGAGCCGAACTTTTCTTTATTAATATTTGTTATCGTTCGTTTGCTAACTCCAAGCGCCTGAGAGACGCGTTCTTGTACTTGTTCGACAGGTACCAGGGGTCCGCAATTTTGCCACTCCCGCTCAAAGTAATCTTGCAGCTTGATGATTAACTCACGGGCTCCACTTTTCAATGTTTGTCCACGTTTAGGCATTATTATGCACCAAAAGTAAAAAGAACGCAATACAAAACACAATCGAAGTCCGATTTAGCACCGATGTCAGTTTGAAAAGCACAAACAGTCCATTAAACGAAAGCCGTAAATAAATAAAAACCAAATAAAAACAGATCGAAAACACTTGAAGAACGTGGTCTATGCGCACGAAACGACAACAGACGACTGTTTTAGCGTCTCAAAAAGGCGGCCCATAACGCCATTTGGGGTTAACATTTTTAATCTAAGAATAAAAATGCTAGTAACGCCATTTGGGGTTACCATTTTCAACCTAAATATAAAAATGCTACTTTCTTTCGCGCGTTCGGTTTGGTCGTAGTTTTATTTTTATATTTCATAAAAGTTATCTTATAGTCCATTATTTTCAAATTCTTAAAAAGAAAAACAAAACGTATTATTGTTTAAAGTATAACTGTATAAGAACAGATTACGATACTATTATTGCCTGTTATTGTTAGCACAGCACTACAAATATAAAGCGCTGACATAACCTTGTAATAGCGCAGTATAGATTTAGAAAAATATTGTTTACCAAGTTATTTGACACTCAGTTTGGCACAAAATTATAACATTCATTGATTATTGATATAATAATGTTGTTTTAATGCTCATCAATTGTTAAAACGGTAAACAACCAGCAAAAATATTTTTATCGTAACTGCAACGCCATTACAAAGTTACGTCGTCAGTTCAATCGCGACGTGTCAGGAACGCATTCTCTGAACGGCCGATCTTTAGTGGCCTTTCATTCATTTGTTTCTTGTAATAAGAGTACATTAATGCAAAGGCCGTGAAAAAGGCAATTGCAGTTCGAGTATGAGTTTGAAGGCCGAGGCGTAGCCGAGGACCGCCTCGGCCTTCACTAATACGAGACAGGCAATTGTCATTTCCGCCGAGGCATATAAATACATTGCCGCTTAACCATTATCTAAGTTTATTGCTGTCATTGGACAAATAATGTGAAAATCACAATACGTTAGACGGAACGTCCCGTAGTAACTCCGCTGCCGCTGTGTCATGCCACGATAGTGATGTCTTTAATTGTAGATTTACTGATATTTTGATTGCCGAATGAATGTATTGCTATTATAGTTTACTAGCTTCTGCCAGCGGCTTCACCTGCGTGAATGTCGAAAATTATCCCAAGGGAACATATTAACGGGATAAAAATCCTATGATAATTTATCCTATGTGCTATTCCAGACTACAATCTATCTCTGTGCCAAATTTCATCCAGATCCGGCCAGCCGTTTGAGCGTGAAGAAGTAACACACACACACTCACAAACTTTTGCCTTTATAATATTATTGTGATTGTTCAATGTTTCAACCATTCTAACCCGTTAGAAGTTGATCAGAAATGTTCTTTTTTAATCATTTTGATTTTACCGATTTCAAAAAAGGAGGTAATCAATTCGACACGTATGTATGTAATATTGTTGAAATTTCCCAATATTCACATATGTTATTCTAATTGGGCTTCTAAACATGTGTGCGAAATTTCATAAGTGTATGTTTGTTTGTATGTTGTCCATGCATTTCACCGAAACTACTTATCGGATCGTGACCATTCTGTTTTCATTGAATTAACTCAACTTAGGGAAAAATGCAAGTTTCATCCAAACCGGATCAGCAGTTTTCAAGATATGGAAGATACAACCGAACTCCTTAGCGACAAACAGCACGAATGTGTAAATTTAGGTATTTTGTCAATCCTTTAGATATCCCTTATTATATAACTTGCTCAATTTTTAGTGACGGTGTAATAAAACTAAAAAGAGAGAAATTATTTTATTTTTCACAAAAATATAAACGAACTTCAAAAGCAAAACTAAAAAGTGCAAAATAACTTTCGTTTCGGAACTCGGTGTCGAAAAACAATAAAAAAGAAGTACTACAGACTTTTTCTTGTTCTTCTTCTTCACTGTTACTTTGACGTTGTATTGTGTCGGTGTCGTGTAAAGGTGAACGCGCACCTATACGCGCCGCAGGAGACGCACGCGCCGCAGTCATCGTATTTTATAAATCTTTATATGAAATCATATGCAGCCTCGCGCACCTATCCGCGCCGCACGACCCGCATTTCAGCAAAATGCTGTAGGTATACGGATTCCACCAGCGCGTGCGGATGACGTCATCAGATTCGGCGCGTTCAATACTTGCGGTGAGTGCGAGGCGGAGACGTTATCTGTATCCGTATAGAAAATGCGATGACTGCGGCGCGTGCGGATCCTGCGGCGTGGATAGGTGCGCGTTCCCCTTAAATGTTTTCTATTTTATTTTTATTCATTTTGATTATTTTACAGCTTTGTAGAGAGATGGGTACCCAAAGATCCTAAAGTAAGTTCATAAAAGTTTAGGCTAGTAGTCTATGGAATATTTTGGGTTTGAATTATCATAGGGTATGCATTATTATGGTTTTAGTATTTTACTACAGTTAAAGTCTTCAATAATGCTGCAAATATTCGAACAATACTAGTCTAGTATTATATTATCTGTTACAATACGATTTCAATATGCAATGACAAGCTAAATCAACACAAACGAACTTTTTTACTTTATTATTTTTTTATTTATATAATAAATATTTTGTGCTATATATTTTTTATTTACATAATTTTACGTTACAATCGTTTTTTATTTGTTTAATTTTCAGGACTCCCCACAAAAATTTAATTTTACAAAAATAAATGGAGGAATCGATAAGTTTCCGATTTAGTCAAATCCCTAGCGTAAATGTAACATAAATGGCTTTTCCACAGAACACCGATAGAAACAGATGTTTTAGTGTGAGTGAGTTGTACGGTGCATGGTATATTGCGCGCTGTGTTTTATGGGATTAGGTTTATATTTGATTGCGTAGTACGTTCTGCTTTATGAATGCGAGTGTGTTTATTGCTTTTATTAAACTGCATATATGTAGGTGTAATATAGGTGCATATCTCCCCAACCCTTGGGGGAACCGTTATGTTATATTATGGTATATGTAGCTGGGGCGAGTAGTAGGGGCGTGTAGTGACACCGGATCCCGATATTTTCAACTATAGGACAATCTCCTTCTTTTTTATACCTTTTATTTGAAAAATACCATAATTATACTTTACTTTCAAGTCAAAGGGCAGGACTTTGAACCCGATTTTGAACCTACATCATCAACATAACATACCCACCTAGTTGGAGGCTTAACAACGCAGTGTCTTCCGGCACTAGGTCGTCAGTCCAGAACTTTTCGGCCCCGACCAACCATTCTGCGAGCAATGTGCCCAGCCCATTTTGAACCAACTTCGAATAAATTTGAACCTTGATTTCGGCTTACAGGATAGCATCGGAACAACTCCACAACGCTCAAGCCACGTTCAATCTGGGCTACATGCATGAGCGCGGCCTCGGGCTGGCTCAAGACGCTCACCTCGCCAAGCGCTGCTACGACCTGGCCTCCGACACGTCGCCCGACGCACGTCTGCCCGCCGCGCTAGCGCTAGCGAGACTGAACGCCGCCACCGCTATACAACAAATACTTGATGTAAGTATGCACTGCTTTGTCTGATCTGGCCGTTTGTTCACGACACGACAACCCATCATCGTCATTTCAGTCGAAAGACGTCCACTGCTGGACATAGGCCTCCCCCAAGCGTCTTCAACCAGTCGGCTGATCGGCCCTGTGCGTCTCGCATCGCTCCCATACAGCTACAATATTATCGCGTAATATTGTCGAGTGCGCAATACAACTGAAAGTCACAAATTACAGGTGGGAGGCAAGGGTCACCAATTACTTTCATTAGGGATGCGATTTTTTTTTAAATATGACCGTCGTGGTGCGTAAAGTTTAAAGCCCTCACCCCTCTCGGCCTTTAAGCGCCCTGTAAACGATCTATGTTTGAAAAATTATTTCATAGTGTGCAGCTGTGTTTGTCAAAGTCTACATATTTGTCGTGTTTGACGAAAATCTTGATTGATGACGTATTTGACAAACAAGTTTGAAATTGAACGGCCATGTTTGTCAAACAAGAGCTCCAGATGCAGATGTTTGTCAAACCGAATGTACGGTCAAGTTAACAAATTTGTTTGATCTTTGGTTTGATTGTTTAAGCTATTGTTTGATGAAAACGTAAAGTTTGACCAAATAATTTGTCAAGCAAATTTGATCGTTTACAGGGCGCTTTACATCGTCTCTTTTACTTTTTAAAAATTAAAATGTTTGTTAAACTTAATTATGTAATTATAGATACAATATCAATGAAGATTTTGATGTGACGATTCGTCCGTTGTCGAATGGACGCCAGTAATGACAAAGCGCGGAATAAATTTGTAAATTACGTACTCAAGTAACACAAATAAATTATTTTGTACACACAGAGACAGGGCTTGGACGGGACGCGAAGATAAGTGAGACGACACTGCATTTCTCACATTTAGCATTGCATTTAAGCGTCTGCTTTTGAGACGAAAACATGTATTCATCAGAAGACAAGGATGTTCTGGTTTTGGTTCAACTTGCTAACATTCAAAGGGTACAAAGTAACCCTCCGCGCACATCTTTCTGCCGCGTCTTGTCTGCGCCTTGTCTCTTCTCTATGTTTTCGAATAGGGCGCAGTCGTCGAAGCGTTGTGTCCGCGTCTCGTCCGAGCCCTGTCTTTTCTGTTTATTTTGTTTCGCGACGCTTCTAAAATATTTTGTATGAAAATTTATTGAAGGGGCGCCGCGTCTGCAACGCGTCCTCGTCTTACGTCTTTTCTGTTTGTCCCGCCCCTTAAATTTTACAGCGCAATATTTTTTCATTGCAGAGCGTGTTGAGCTAATATTGCGCAATATTTTCAGTTTTAGAGCAGTTGGGATCAAGGTCAAGGTCCGTCTTGTCAATTTTATTAGCTAAATATTATTGAACATGTGGGTTCAGGAGGGTAATCAATATTATTGCACAATAATATTGTAGGTTTATGGGACGCCTTACAGATGCAAGTAAAGTAAGTTGTGTCTTTGCCTAAAATGTTTACAACTTGGACAGAGACGCAATTAAGGCCCGTTTGTACAAATCACTTAACATGTGCAGCGCTAAACGAAATTCGACATCGTTCTATTTCTGTCAATGATTCGAAGATTATCGAGACTGATAGTTGTATTCCTTTCGGTCTTATTACAAAACGAATCTTCGTCCACCATTAAATCTACGGGGCATTTTTTTTTGTATTTCGAACTCTGTAACGGATACGATAAAGTTCTTAATTCAAAACTTATTAAACCGGGTTTTTAAATTATGAATTTATATTAAATACTTCGATTCGTGTTTTTAAATTTATTTTGTATCCACTGCAAAACACACTAAAGTCGATACTTATCAGTCATTCTTTCAGAGTCCGTTAGCAGTCCTCTTCCTGGCGGATTCGACGTTGCTGTCGAACTGGGACCTCTACCTCATCACGGCACTCCTGGGAGCTTTGGGAGTGGTGGTCTACCTGAGGAGGCCGCCCCAGCAACCAGCAGCTTAATAGAAAATGGGATAAGGTCCTTAGCAGAAGTGTTACAGACAGATTGATACAGCAACTGTCAAAAACGCTTTCGATCAATTTGATACCGCGCTTAGATGCAATCGCCAAGATTTCTTTGATAAAATCGGTAATGAACAGAATGAAAACTTCAATAGAGTTTTGGCATAACAACTATTAATTATCTCTTTGATTTTCAACTCTATTTCAGTTGTCATTTAGTTTATTGTCAAACAAACAGCAGTTTACAGTAGCCGAATTGCGCAAGTGAATTCGCCAAGGCAAGGTTTGACCGCTATCAAATCGACCAATCACATGCAAGATGAATGACGCGATGTGGAATTCCGTCTGTGTGATTGGTCGATTTGATAGCGGTCAAACCTTACGCCTTGCCGAATTCTCTTGCGCATTTCGGCTGCGGGTGTCTGTGCGCTTATCTTAGGCATCATCAAAAGCAAGTTTTTCCCGTTTTAAAACTATGCGATCAAACTCATTGTCACCAAAACGCAATATTTATTAATGTGAAGTTGCAAAAGTCGATGCTAAAAGTAGCATGTCTGCTGAGGCCCAAAGACTCCTGGTTTAACATTTATATTGTGAAGTGTAGTGTGTGTGATCCTCGTGATGTGAAATCAGTTATTTGTACATAAGAGTGAATATGATTATGTAAATAAAATGTGAAGTGTTTTAATTAAAGTTGAGTGTTTTATTCAGTTGTATGTGTGTCGTGTTTTTTTTCAAACCTGCACCTAAACGGCGTAACTTTATTGAATACTCAAAGCACGCGTGCACTCGCTATAATATCATTAATTGCTTCATATTATTATGTTTAAAACGATTTTAATATTAACCTATTAGAAAATAACTCTAACAGTATCAGGTTATTGGGTCTTTTTAAATCGTTTAATCTAGCAAATGTTTTTATGGAGCCTACTAGAGTGACAGCTTCTTCTGCGACTTGCATAGATAACATTTTTTGTAATTGTGATTTCCTAAATAAAGAAATTGTAAATAAATTAACATCTGATCACAGTGGACAAACAATAACGTTTAGCACCTACATACCTTTGCAAAAGATGCAAATAAAGTTTAGACCAATTACATGTAAAAATTTAGAAAAATTTAATAAAACCTTGACTAGTAAATTATGTGTTCAAAACTTTATAAATATAGATGACCCAAATGATTTCTATGCCGAGTTTTTTAAAGTACTCAACACGCAATTTAATGACACTTTTCCACTGAAAGCGAAGAGTATTTACACCAAGTTCCTATTTAGCGATTGGGCGACTCCAGGCATTCGTAAAAGCAGGGAAAAGCTATATGAACTTTATGGCCTAAAGCAACATATGAATAATACTAGTTTTGATAAATATGTTGCGAAATATTCAAAAACCTTTAAGATTACATGCAAAATAGCTAAAGCGCTGTATATTAGCAATAAAATAAAATCAGCAGACGATAAAATAAAAACTACCTGGAAAATAATAAATAATGAAACAGGTAGGAAAAAACTGCGTAATACTGAATTTAATTTAGCGACTGCACATGGCCCCATATACTCAGATATAGAGGTAGCTCAGGAATTTGAAAACTTTTTTGTTAATATTCCTCTTAAAACTACAGCGGCCTTAAACTCCTCACCCGCACTCTCTGCTGCCTTACTTAGAAATAACGTAAATGCGTGCCCTTCAGAGTTCAAGTTTCAACATACAAACCCCCGGGCTATTTTAAAAGCTTTTAAAGATCTAAAAATTAAATCAACAGAAGATCTTTGGGGACTATCTGTAAAAGTGTGTAAACCAATCATTGAAACTATTGCACCCTATTTAGCTTTCATATTTAACACCAGTATCGATCAAGGAATTTTTCCGGACCTCATGAAACACAGTAAAGTGGTTCCATTGTTTAAATCCGGGGATAGCAAAGAAGCCAACAATTATAGGCCAGTGTCAATTTTGCCGGTTCTCAGTAAGGTCTTCGAAAAGTTAATGCTCAATCAATTGCTGCGTCATTTTAACAAACATTCCATCTTTTATGATCAACAATTCGGTTTTACCAAAGGGCGTTGCACAACTGACGCCGGAGTCACCCTAATAAAGAACATCTTTAACGCCTGGGAGGAAGCACAGGACGCCATTGGAATCTTTTGCGACCTCTCGAAGGCGTTCGATTGCGTTAACCATGAAACACTATTGTTGAAGCTCGAGCACTACGGAATTAGACATACAGCCCTTGATTTACTTAGATCATATTTAAAAGGCAGACAAGTTAAAGTTCAGGTAAATGGCGTTAACTCACTAGGGTCTGAAATGACAATGGGTGTTCCTCAAGGCTCGATATTGGGTCCATTCCTCTTTTTAGTTTATATTAACGATTTACCCCAAGTACTACAATATCAACCGAAGATGGTATTGTTTGCTGATGACACATCTTTGATATTTAAAATAGATCGGCGGTCACAAAATCTTTTTGATGTGAATAACTCTATTCTTCAGGTCCAAAATTGGTTCACAGCAAACAATTTGGTACTAAATGAAAAAAAAACCAAATGTATTAGATTCACATTACCGAATGTTAGAAGTACCGAATGCGACATCATATTGAATGGCGAGAAGCTGGACTTTGTAAATCAAACAGTTTTCCTGGGAATCACTCTAGACGACAAACTGCAATGGGGTCCTCACATAACATCTCTTGCGGGTCGGCTAAGCTCAGCCGCTTATGCTGTTAGAAAGATAAGACAGTTAACGGATGTAGAAACCGCGCGTTTGGTCTATTTTAGTTACTTTCACAGCATTATGTCATACGGTATTTTACTGTGGGGTCGAGCGGCTGACATTGAATCCATATTTATATTGCAAAAGAGAGCTGTCAGAGCAATATATAAGTTAAGTCATCGAGAATCTCTTAGGGAACTATTTAAAAATATTAATATTATGACAGTGTCTTGCCAATTCATTTATGAAAATATTATGTATGTAAGGAAAAATATACATCTCTTTAGTAAAGTCAGTGATAGACACAAATGTAATACGAGAAATAAAGATAAGTTAGATCAACCATCTTATAGACTAGCTAAAGTAAACTCATCTTTCATGGGGTACTGTGTTAAATTCTATAACAAAATACCTTGTGATATATTAAAACTAAATGAAGGTAAATTTAAAACTTTAATTAAAAGCACACTTTGTAAACAAGCATATTACAAATTAGATGATTATATTCAAGATAAGAATGCTTGGAAACATGCTGGTCCTGCTCCATAGGGCAATCTTTAGGGTGGACAAAATCAAATTTGTTAATTTATATTCCTATTCATAGTTATTGCTTTTTATTTTATTTTTTTAGAATTTGACTCACACACTGTTCCGTTGGTGTTGAATTAGGTATTTTACCTATGTTTGCAATATTTGTAAGTATGTGAGAACCATGTTCCTATTTATCACATTCATAAATTTACCTGTTAATGCTTTTAATACTTTATACCTGTACGTAGTATAGTGTATAGTGCTATTCTGGGTGCATCGTCCTCACATATATGAATTTATTAATGTATGTACTTATGTAAATATTGTAAAACACTTTTTTTTTAAAAGAGTAAGTATGGAGTTTCTTGTGCATTCTTCTCCATAACAAGCTACTTTTCCGAATGCACGGTAGAATCAATTTTTATTTTATGATTAATTATGACGTTCAAAAGTGCCGCTTTTTGGCCCAGTTGAATAAATATATTTGACTTTGACTTTGACTTTGAAAAATCTGTCTACTCGACAAGGTAAAACACGCAATGGATACCGTTAAATTGTCAAAATAAAAGCGTGCGCGCGTGATTAGTGCTTTCAACAAAGTTACGCGATTAGGTGCTAGACTAAGCATTCCGTACCTGACTGTCAAATGAATACGGTTAAAAAAGTGTGACAGAGACAAAGTGATCATGCGACTAGTTGTTGTCTTTTTCTAGAATATTTTTTTTTAATAAAAAATTGTTGCCCCACACTAGGAATTTCTTCCTGTATCGTGAGTGCGTTTACAAACATATAAACTCACATACACAACACCCAGAGCCGGAACAACTATCTGTAGGTCATGCGAATATTTGTTCCGTGCGGGAATCGAAACCGCGACACGCAGCGCAGCAGTCAATCGCTCAACCACTGCGCCAACCAACTAACTAACTAACTTTGATTAACCACTTCACTGGCTGACAGTGTCGTGTGACCATAATCATTACCTACGACCTACAAAAAGCGACGAGTATTGGTCGTACATTCTCTTTGTCTCATTCTAAAGGTTAATAATGGTAATGCTCAGTCTGTGTCTATGAACGTGTGTGTATGTGTGCTATGTATTTTGTAGTATCTGAATCACAGAGCACGGAATCGGCACGCTAGAAGCGACTACACTCTCCATTATTCATACCCGCGCAATGTGTGCACGTTTTTGGCAGTTACAAGAGTTGTTAAATAGGGAGTATCCATTTATTATTTATATTTACTTATTAACTATAATAGTTAACACTAAACAAATGTTTTTTTTTTTAGTATAATATCTTGATTATAGAATAAAGCGACAAAGTTGAGAATTAAAAAAAAAACGGCGATTTCGTAGAGGGACCGTTTTTGATTAATTTTGATTATTTTCACGATTAGTATGCTATTTTAGTATTTTTATCGATAAACTGATAAAATAACAAATATCTCTGTCGTGCATATTCCCTACTAGCTGCCCGCCCCGGCTTCGCTCGGGTTAATATAGATTTTGTGACTTTCGATCTACTTCTTCATGATTCTGATTTCCTAGAAGATCTATAGTTTTTACTACACATGATTCCTCTCCAGATATTCATTTTTCTTTCTCATCACTCATGATTCCAGCCCCGGTTATTTCTTTACTTCAGGATTCTGGTCTCCTGGTCAGTTGTGGCAAATCTAACGAAACTGCCAAACAGTCTTAAGTTGAGTATAGACTAGATCATTTACTTGTAATAGAACATCGGCATTACCTGTTTTTAAATTTACTCGAACCACGCTTCGAACCTGACGCTCAATATTTTATTATAACCAGATTTTAAATAATAACGAACGTTTTGGTGTAACATTTTATCGAGCAAAGGCACGAGCTCGGGTGACGTGGAGTGAGGTCAATAATGAAAGCGAGGTAATAGAAAAATGAGTGATTTTCAAAGAAAAATTCTGATTTGTCAATATATTGGTATTTCTTAGTAAAATATACGTATAATAATAAACATTACAAACAAATTTGAAATTCATAGGTTAATCGGAAGTTATAAAATTCTTCGCAACAAAATTTTGTAAAGAAACTGAGTGGTGGTTTCTCATTCCTTTGTTTTCCAATATTTTTTTTAAACTATCTACTCAACGAACTCCAAACAACTATACCCAACTCAATGGGATAGATCAAATTATTTTCGCTTCCCGTTTGGGAGCCCCTCTTAACATATAAAATATTTTTTGACAATTTGAATGGCTTTGGGTCAAGAAGATGCATATACTGTGAAAATTTGAAGACTGTAGCTCCAACCGTTCGGCTGTAAGACCTGTGTGACAGACAGACAGACTCATGGGCAGACAGACAGACACGTGAGTGATAACAATAGGGCTCCGTTTGGACATTTCGGGTGCGAAACCCTAAAAAACCGGCCAAGTGCTAGTCGGACTCGCGCACGAAGGATTCCTTACCATTATCGCAAAAACGTCAAAAACACGTTTGTTGTATGGAAGCCCCACTTAAATATTTATTTTATTCTGTTTTTAGTATTTGTTGTTATAGCGGCAACAGAAATACATAATCAGTGAAAATTTCAATTGTCTAGCTATCACGGTTCATGAGATACAGCCTGGTGACAGAGAGACGGACCACGGAGTCTTAGTAATAGGGTCCTGTTTTAACCCTTTGGGTACGAAACTCTAAAAAACTACGCTCAGAAATCTCTGTCTTAATGTGCTTTAAGCCTTACTCTATCACAACGGCAAATAGTTTATTATAAGATTGTGCTCCATTGGTGTAATTGCTGCAAGGCATTCCAGTGCGACGATAAACTAATAAATAAATAAATAACAAGTCAGTAAATCATGTTGATTTATTCTGTTTACAAGTATCTAATCACATCATGCCCCTTTCCAACTGTTCAATCTTTCTTGAGATGTCATCAGCAGAGAAAGCGTAGTCCTCCAACCCTTCTTGTTTCGTGTCCGTATCTCTTGTTGTTTTCTGTAGGAAAATAACGATTACTTTATTATAAATATTGCGTTTTAAAATATTAAACTTGTGGATGAACTTAGTAGATGATATTTGGGACAGTAGAACTAAGAATATAAACCTTATCTCAATGAGATAAAATTGATGATGTTATATTAGTTTTGTTTTGTGTTCATTCTGAAACAACTCTTGTGTCCTTGAGATATAACTAGTTTATTTACGTTGTCATATCAATAATAATATGTCATATAAAATAATCATAATAATACCTATTTATGATTATGGTTGTTCTATACAGACTGTATGTATTTAGAGAGACGAACAGACTATAAAAAAGTTAATAAAAAAAATAAAAAAAACCCGACTGCTTATGAAGCGAACTAAAAAGACATAAACAAGATGAAAATCATGTTGTGCAGTCGGAGGATACATATGCGCGAGCCGGTTGACCAAAACCAGATATATCCTCTGACTGCACAGCATAATTTTAGTCGGGTTTTTTTATTTATAACTTTTTAGTTGATTATTTTTCAAATTAGGTACATTTGAACATATGTGTCATATTTTTTTGAAATAACCTCTTAAAACCCTTTATTTTGATATCCCACACGATGGATTTGGAAGAAAAAAATAATTGGGCCCCCACAATATGGCGCCCAAAATCCGCCATTTTTCTGTTTCCCAATTTTGATGTAGCCAGTGACACTCGCAAGGTTTAAGGCCTATTCAAACCTGAGCGATATTCGCTGCCGCTGTGGGTAGAGGTACATACCGCGCGGGTTTCGCTCAGGTATTTAGTATCAAGTACCGCGGCTAGAGCGACCTGAGCGATATTCGCTGCCGCTGTGGGTAGAGGTACATACCGCACGGGTTTCGATCAGGTATTTAGTATCAAGTACCGCGGCTAGAGCAACCTGAGCGATATTCGCTGCCGCTGTGGGTAGAGGTACATACCGCGCGGGAGCAGCGGCATGCATCCCGCCCCTCACTCCGCAAGCGGGGTTAACATGACAACAGTTACGCACGATATTCCTTAGCGAAAGGACGCGTTTGCAACATGGCGTCATCGAAACGAACGAATAACGATTCATTTATTGAGATGGTGAAGTGCAATCCAGTTTTATATGATATGTCACTTACGGATTATAAAAATATATTTTTGAAAAATAAAATATGGGATGAGATAGGAGAAAAATGTAACATAAGTGGTAAGTTTTTAATATATTATTATATTATCTTTCAATTGGGTACTAAATACGACTACCGCCATTAAAGAAGTTGACAAATTGTGTACGTACCCTATCGCCTGAAAGTTGCAAAGTTTCAAAATTTTGATATTCATTGTTCATTGCATTATTTTGTTGAGTAGTAAAATACATATTTTGCAAGTACGGGGTATTGCAATTTTTAGAGCGTAAATAATTATGGAGTACGCATGTTGCTTTTATCACTTTTTTAGCTGTAGACACTTTTAGGTGCATGGGTTTGAAATATATTCGCCATTTTTGAGCCAGTAATCCAAATGCATTTTCAACAACGCGTCTAGCTCGGCATAGGCGCTTATTGTATTTTTCCTTTCTTCTATCAACCCTAGAAACTCTTTGATTGAATGGTTTCATTACATGTGCTTGCAATCGGAATGCCTCATCTCCTATTAACACATGAGGTGTGACGTCATTAGTTCTCGGCAATAGTTTAGGCCTTGGAACATTCATAGTCCCATTATTAAACCTCCTTCCCATGACAGAGTTTTCGAAAATTCCACCGTCGCTATTTTTTCCAAAACCTCCAACATCGATACATAAAAAATTGTATTGTGGTCCTACTATTGCCATAAGGACGACAGAAAATTTTTTGAGGTAGCAAAAATAATTGCTGCCTGAATTAGGCGGACAAACTATAGTGACATGTTTTCCATCAATACTGCCGAGGCAATTGGGGAATTGCCACATATTATAAAACTCTTCAGATGTTAAGTTCCACATTTCTTCTGTAGGAGGCTTCATGTATATGGGTTGTAATGTAGTCCAAATAACATCACAAACTTCATCAACAATTTCTGCGACAGTTGAGCAACCCACTCTATAACTGTTTGCAATACAGCGAAATGAATCTCCACTTGCTAAAAATCTGCAAAAAAAAAAATTAATAAGCTTTTTTACTCAAGGTCTAAGCCATTTTTACTATAAATTTGGTTTCTAAGATTCCTTAGTATTTATCACCTTACTTACCTTAACAAATTCAGGGTTTTAAACTAGTCTAAGTATAACTAATGAATAAAAGTAATTGAATAGATTATAAATAAAATATATTTTTTACAGGCGATGAAGCCAAAGTGAAATGGAAAAATCTACGTGACACTTATGGTAAATATTTAAAAACTACAAAAACCACTACAGGCCAAAGTGCGTTTAAATCTTACAGTCGTTACAGCAAATGGCAGTGGGCATCTTCAATGGAATTTTTAAAAGATCACATAGGATTTGCTCCAACTGATACTAATGTGGCAAGAGAAGAAGAAAGCGTATCTGATACCCAAAATATTACTGAACCCGAATCTAATAATGAAAATTCAACACAACGGTCAAGTTCAGTAGCATCATCCGAACGTTATACTTCACGTTCGGGTTCCAGAAAAAGGACTTCTGTTAACGAACATCCTGTCGATAAAGTGATTACGTACTTGAATACAAAAGCAGATAAATTATCGTCGATTGAACATGTTATGCTTGGATATGCAAAAACAATTGACAGTTTTTCGGAGCGACGTAAAATTATAACAAAAATGAAAATAGCTCAAGTTATGATGGAAGCGGAATTGGAAGAAGAGCAAGAACGTAGTCTACAACGAGAAACAACACTGCGATCTTACTACACCACCGAGCCTAACACAAGCCAAAATGATCGTTGTATGTCTCAACAATCATGTTATTCTCGTAGTGAGCCTAACACAAGCCAAAATGATCGTTGTATGTCTCAACAATCATGTTATTCTCGTAGTGAGCCTAACACAAGCCAAAATGATCGTTGTATGTCTCAACAATCATGTTATTCTCGTAGTCCCCAGTCTACTAATGATTCTGAACTGCAGTCTGCTCTGCGTTGTATTCAAGATAATGCTCTATCACCTCTAGCACCTTCACTGACTGGAGAAGGTCTCGATTACGAACACGAAATAGATTACGACCAACAGAAACACTCAGAAATCTAATAAGAAGGTTTAGGTTAAGATAAAAGTTGTGTTAGTATTGTAAAAGACCAAAGTTCCTTCCTAGTTATCTAAAATAAAGATTTTCGTCAATTAATATTCAAATTTGTTTTCCTTACCTCAACGTTATTGCTAAGCGTTCTTCAGGGCATATGGGTTCTCGATATTTAGTGAATGATTTGCTGATATTTTCCTTTATCATATTTAATATTTCATCGAAGTTCTCAGTCGTCATTCTGAATGCATTAAAAAACCGATCTTCATCCAATCTTAATCTTGGATATAAAGTGTGGAATTCCCCATGAATTCGGTGTTGTCTGTTGATGTCATGGATCCAAATTCTTTTCTTAACTGGTGAGTCAATTAAAGCTAATAAAAGTAAAACTTCCTCTTCATCACTATCCATCACTAAAATCAGATGCTCTGCAGAAATTACAAAGTGACTGACGTGTATATTCTTTGGCGACTCAGAAATGACTAACTAACGAAAATTTCTTACCTCTCTGAGCGAAACTCGACTACCGCGCGTTATTCTACCCACAAGGATAGCGAAATCCGTTTTGGTGTGAACAGTAATATTACCGCATACCCACTGGGTTTTCTCTGCCGCAGACGGTAGCGAATACCGCTTAGGTCTGAACAGTAATATTACCGCATACCCACTGGGTTTTCTCTGCCGCAGACGGTAGCGAATACCGCTTAGGTCTGAATAGGCCTTTAGGCGAATCGATTAACGTAAGAATCATCAAAATCAGACAACGCGTTTGGTCTCTGGAACGCCACATAGGAACCACCGCCATATATACATACATAGACTGATAAACACATTACCCTCCTTCGGCAGTCGGTTAAAAAGTCTGTTCTCGTGTCTCGTCTCTGTATTTTTGACACTCATGCCCGTTTTCACTTACACTAGTCGACGCCTAAACGAAATTCCAAAATAAATTTCACTGTTGGATTATCAACTTTCGGTGCTGAGCAGAGCTTTGAAAAACCAATGATACTTCTCGCTTGGCCACTGCAGAACAGCCAAATAATCAATAAAGAAAACGTACCCAAAACTGCGCATATTCGGGCGACACAGCTTGCAGGTCGGCGATCTTATCCTCCATATCTTTCAGTCGTTTGTATATGTCTTTAGGCACGGGGCCGATGTTGAGATACTTCTCGATGGCCACCACTCGCTCGGCTATGGACGACGGGAGGCCACAGTTGTCTCTCTGTTCGGGATACATGTCTGCCGCTGTTACGGTCTGAGGACCCCATTCGTTGTGAACTTTTCGAACTGGGAAGAAAAATATTGGTTAATTAGGTCACAGATATTATAATACTAGCATACAGATGCCTCATCCCATACAAAGATATCGAGCCGACGTAACTAGCGTTTTTCGTCTGATTAAACCGATTATTTTTTGTACATCAATCCCGTTTGGTTCCGTTACACGGCGATAGATAGATGGTGTTAGCAGCAACTTGCAAGTAAAAGGGTTTACTCGGTTTTTTTCTTTAAATACAGTGAAGGTTTGTTTTATAGTATTATTTTGCACGTTTTTATAGTTTCTTTGCACCAAAATGGTACAATGCAAATTTAAACAATAGTGGAATGCCTCAGAAATTTAAAACCGTGCCAACCGTGAAAATAATAATTTTACACACATTCAATAACAGATCGGTGCCGCGCCATCTAGTGAGATTTATTTTTGCACTGCGTCTGACTTAACTCGACTTTGCTTGCGTCTGGTAACAAGCGCCACAGATGTTTTATTCTGAAATCGTCCAAAGTATGACTGGGTTTTTGCATTCGGCATTTCTCAGAAGTAGCTTGGAATATTTATAATTACTAATATAGATTTGTGTTCGGTTTATGGCATAAACCTAAATTTTTTTTATACCTCAACCTTAGACCGAGTTTATTGGTAATTTTTACCCTATATTGTAAAACTGAAGGCCGAATTGTAGATGTAAACTCTGACTTAGCCAAACCCCTCGGGAAAAAGAGGCCTCAGTTAATCTTTAATTTATCATCGACTTGCTTCTGCCAGCGGCTTCGCCCGCGTGTATTATACACAAACCTTCCTCTTGAATCACTCTATCTATTAAAAAAAACCGCATCAAAATCCGTTGCGTAGTTTTAAAGACCTAAGGGCCATAGGCCAGACAGACAGCGGAAAAAAAAAAAAAATATTAACTTCAATTTGTACAAGGAAACACTTATCTAAACACGTTGCGTTACAACTAGGGAAAAGAGTGTTTACGATGAACTCTGGCACCCAATGTAAGATTTTGTTTTTTACTATGTAAGGATACCAAACCAATGCCACGCCGGCTTCTACTAGAACCAGTTGAATCCAAACATTTTACACATAGCGACTCCCGATTTGGCTAAATCGGGAGTCGCTATGTTCTCAATTCAAATTCGTCTAACACAAAAAACCATACTCACTTTTCAAATGTCCCTTAGAGTCGCTCCTCCTGACAAACTGGGTCCTCACTCTAGCACACGTTTCTGTCTCCATATCATCCTGCTTATTAGGTATGAAGTCATGGATATTGCTGATGTTCACTTGCTCTCTCTTCCTCTCTATAAAGTTGTTGATCCTCTGCTCCAGTTCTTCGCAAGAGACGTTGATTTGGACCAGGGTTTTGTCCACGGGCGGGGCTGGGTTTGGCGCTGGTGTGGGAAGTGGTGTCGAGTCTGGTACTGTGCCTGTAAAGTTTTGTAGATTTTAGGAGTCTGACTATGTGGTTGTGTAGTTTTAGTTAGTGTAGCCATGATATCTCTCTGTCTAGACATCAAAGTCAAATAAAATTAACTAGTGAAACTCCGGAGTCGTGACTGTTAACACCGTTCAAGACGGCTCTCGATGGAGTACTATTATGGACGCCCTCTACCCCAGCTAGGTCGCATAGGATCCATGAAATAATCATGTCTTCGGAGTTTCGCTGATTGATTAACTTGTAACTGTATAGGTATGTGTAGGTATTCTGTGGACAAGTGGTTTTTATTGTGTGGTCCTTGGCACTCCTTGGAATAGTGTATCTAAATATGATGTTTCAGTGACTCTATGCCTTGATCAGCTAATTTCAACGATTCAACTGCTAGCACCCTCTCTTATCAAGTTTATCGACTTTTGTGGGGGATCTGCAGCCGTATTGCGTGAGTGAATACGGCAACGCAAAGAGTTTGAGCGCTATCCAATCGAGAGAATGACGCGATGTGGATTTCCTTCTGTGTGATTAGTCGATTTAGTATATTGGATAGCGGTCAAACTCTTTGCGTTGCTATATTCATTTACGCAATACGGTAGCTGGAATCATGTATTTTGAATATCATTCTATTCGCATAAGCTTTTTTAAGGTCGCTCGTGTTCTAATTATTTATTATTGTCACAAACTCTTCAAGATCGTCTGTGTTCTTCCTAAGTTGTAATTTTGAATCAATTTGCCGAGATTTGTTCAACCACGTTAAGGTCTGCTACCAGTCTAAACAGACCTAAGATTTACTCTAATCCTAAGATCTAGCTTAGGAGGCAGATTAATATGTATTTTGAAATAGTTCAAGGCTCTTTTTAAAAAGGATTTTTTTCAAAAAGAAGAGTTATGATTTTAGAAGTCTATGTATGTTTGTATTCACGTATGTTCCTCCGTAGCGTCTAAACTATTCATCCGATTTTGATGAATAAGGTGTCAATCGATTCGTTATTATGGCCCGGGAACAAAGTCTAAACCGTAGTCTGGCAACAGTTTTTTATTTCAGTACTTAGCTTTAGTTAAAAGCAAATCTAGTCTACTATATACCTATTACAGCTAATATAGTCGCCTAAAATTAAAATGTGCACATGCCATGCACACACTCTTATCAATCTGCTAAATCAATGTTTTCCAGTTGAATTTTTCTACATAACCAATAATAACGTTTAGAATAATGCCAACAAAGTTTTATGGAAAAGAAAAGGTATAAAATGGCTGTATATTTCAAATTGATCAAAAGAAATTAAAAGCATACAAATCACAGACATAAATCAAACTAGATAACGCAAGTCCCTCCATCTGTATGATAAATAATCGTGCCACTTTTTCACAAACAATGTAAAAACAAATTTACTTTTCAATGAAAGAAAACATTTCCAATGCCTAGGCCAACTTTTTATATACATTATTTACAGCGCAATATGGCATAAAAAGGCATTTTTCTAGATTTCGGTGGATTTCCGGTGCCAATAATGCTAACTGAAAATCTCAGATTACGATCATTTGTCGTAACTTTTGTCCGTTTTTTGGCACGCGAAGTACATACAATCGCGTCATCTACTTAGATTTATGTCTGTGATACAAATGCTTTTCATTTAATAACTTAACCTGATGTTCAGGCAATGTCAATGGATGTCCCACATAACTATTATTAACTGCGCAGCACATTAGAAACGAACCTATGATCTTATAAGAACCTTATCACCAAGGCGGATCACTCGGTTATAATTTATCAATGAAAACTACTTGAAACAATATTAAACTTTATTTTTGTTTACTGCATTGATCACTTAAAAACTAATTCAATCAAATTTGGAATATGAAGCCAATTGCCTTCAAAAACAAAAAATATACAAAAAAATTGTTGTAGCCCAAACTTTTAACAGTAAACATCGAAAAAAGAAAGTTTGGCTTCAAATGTTATTTTTGTAAAAAAGAAAGAGATCTACTTATCCTACTTAAATAAAATAAAAAATATAGACCCACTCACGAAAAAAAATGTTTGAAAAAGTGAGACGAAACTATAAAAAATATGCATTTCATGCTGTGTATAATTATAAAAACATTTATGATTGATATAAAACATTACTTATGTATGTGTAATTATAATTCTTTTTGAGTTGAAGTGATTCGTGTTCTTCAAACATTTCTTTTAGTTCACATTTCTCCATCGTGAGTATAATCACGAAATCTATATAAAAACTTTATAAGTACATCCACAATCACTACATAAAGTAAGTTTTACATCAACGATAAAATTAAATAAATATATATAAATAATATTTTAAATTAAAATAAAACTGAGCAGCCAATCCCACAACAAGGGAGCAGTTACAAGACCGCAGATTTGCCTAATTTATTTTATCTAAATTACTCGAGACAAACCAACACTTAGTATACAATTTTCCGATCTTGTAAACACTCTTAGAACTTAGCATTGTACGACATTCATACAAGTTCAAGATAGTTTTTGAACAGCTCCTTATAAAAGATCCTAACTCCTAATAAATAAATTGCACCGTAATGGTTTCCTAAACTATTTTGGTATATCAGATTTCGAAACAACCAGCTAGACAGACAAAAAAGCTTCAAAAGAGGATGACAGTATAATTGTTCAAATATTAATTTGATTATCACTTTCAACCTTTCTATTTTCACGATGTGCTATGCGTTAACAGAACAGAACAGCATAATAAGCCTTTTGTTTGGGACAATCCCACCGCACTATTCCCAAACCACTGCAACACCTGAAAGCCAGAACCAACAGTGGCGACCACCTGAAAAACGCTGAGGTAATGAAGCTCTATGAAATCCCGAGGCATGAATTTAACTGTCTTGGATCCCGCAACGAAATTAACCAGTAAAGAATAAAGGAGGAATATGAAAACAAAAACATAATTTCCACTTCCCTCAAGCAGGAGACAGAACAAACAAGGCCAATAGGCACAAAGGGCCGTTTACAACTGGGACAAGCCCAGTTGCCTAGCACCACGGATAAAAATTAGCATTAATATGAATGGGTTCTAACATTATCCAAATATTTGATTCCAATAATAGGTATGGTAAAAACGCTTGAACGCACGAAAATTTGTTCTAGAAACTAGAACAGATTTCCATGCGTTCAAGGTCCGTATAGGAAACATCTCTAGATGCAGCTTGTACATTACAATATAATATTGCGTTCACTCTGCCAAAGAATACACTCCCTTATGATATGATGTGCAGATTGTACATATTCGCAGTCAGATGTAGAACACTGACATAAAGGCGAGGCAACGAGCTTGAAGGAAAATAATTTAAAAGTAAATTGTTTTAGCACAATAAGCCTACCATGTTCCCACTGCTGGGATCCAGCAGGCCTTCTTTGAGAGCGATGCCGCAATACGAATATTACAAAAGAATTTTCAAAGTGCCAGGCGCGTTTTCGACTCTTGGAGAAGATTTTGATCAACGCTTGGCGCGTTGTCTGCAGTAAATGTAAATAGAATACTATAATACCTACCTACTATACAACTATAACCCCTAATTGCATTGCATTTATTTGCAAAATTTGGCAGCCTGACAAGTGGACTAATATTGGCAACATCTGAAGACAACATTTATAGAAGTTATTGTGTCGGCATTGTCCTTGGAAAAGGTATCATTCATACTGAATTTTGACGCGTTTCCATGTCTTTTTTATGCCATAGATTATGCAAACAAGTAGCCGGCCGACCTGATGGTATGTGGTCATCGCTTAAGGCCAATACTCCTCTTTAGTGCTGTAAAACGGTTACTTTCTAAAGGCTTACTCCACATTAACGGGTAGGTTTGATAAATAATAAGTACAGATTCATGTACACCTAATGTAAACATGATTTTTTCGTGAAAGTAATGTTTTTGCTTTTAAAAAATTATCAACAATACGATATGTTTTTGCTACTTTTGCGTACTCCTCCAAAAGCATCCAAGACGGATGTTTAAAATATTTTTACACTGAAAAAATTATGGTTAGAATATCTATTAAAAAATGTTTTGCAAACAAAACTGCCCAAGCGGAGGTCAAGCGGGCGCACGGCCAGTACCGCGTTAGCATTCGAGAATAGTATACGCCCTAAAGGACATCTACAATACAAGACCCAGGGGTACCACAGAAGCGTTGACTTTTTCACAGACGTTTTAGCTTTGCGTATTTGACGGCAAAAGAACGGCTCCATTTTTCATACACCATACATGTAAATTGTGTGAAAACACACATTTCATTCAATTCTCATTTGCTCAAAGCCTTACTCATCAACATTCTTAATAAACATTTTAAGGCCCAAAAAGCACCTGCGATAGCACTAATCAACGATATTTCATAATATTCAAAGCCTTAATAAAGACCCTTAAACCACTAACAATAAGAGCTCTAAAAATTACATCCTAAGGCATAATGTTGCAAATCGATAAAGCTCTATGAGCTCTAACTAATCAAAAACATAACGTAACCTAATTAGTTGCAAATTGATCTAAAAGCGAATAAACCAAAATCAACCTCGCGTAACAACTAGCAACAAGCGAAATTGCCGAATGCCTAAATAAAAGTGTGCTGTTGGATTTTCAACGTTCGGCCTAGGTCCGAAATATGAAATTTGAAAAAAACTTAAGAAATTTAATTGCATTCGAGAATCCGCAGTAAGCTGGTGCACTAATTAACGCTCTTACTAATTTAAGTCGTAGGTAATTGGTGCTCAATTAATTGCAGTCTGTAATGCCCTTAGAGCGAATACACTCAAACAACCGAACAAAAAGACCCTCAATATGAATATGCATTTTTAAACTGCGCTGCGTTACAACTGCTAATCCGCGCATTCTCAAAGAGACTTCTAACTTACGAACTAAAAAAACTCTTTCCATCGCTACGTTAAAGTAACAGAGACTATAAGAAACAGCGACATAAAAATCAAGCTACACTCCAGAGTTCTACCGTAAGATCTTCAAAAAAATATCTGCCAAGGAGCTGCCCAAACCCTCATCCAACGGTCTGCCCGTTGCACCCTCTACGTTTGGTAGACCACGCACATTCGATGTTCTCCTTCCACACGGGCGCGTCGCCCTCGTACACCTCCTTCTTCCAGATGGGCACGTTGGCTTTCAGTGTCTCGATGCAATGGGAGACAGCGTCGAGGGAGTCCCGTCGGTGAGGGCTGCTTACTGCTATGACGACTGAGGATTCCCGGCAGGGGACGAAGCCAAGTCTGTGGAAGAATAGAATGGGTTAATGAAACTGTCTAAGCTTTTACTAAGTTTGTTGGAACCAACTTCAGTGAATCTGAGTACCAGTTTAAAAAGAGTCTGTCAAATAAATTGAATGAGACAGTGACACGTGGCTTCAGTAGACTATGAAAGAGACGGCGACACGACTTGGAAGTTTGCCTTAAGAATTCGCAATAATAAGTGTAGAATCCTGAACTGAAGAATGGAGGAAAACTGAGACCGCCACCGTACCTTTGTAATAAATCGGTTGTTATGCTTGTAATACAAGTAGAAACAACACTAGACTAAACAACATTTTTATATCTGAACTTTCAAACGCTCATTTACCTATTAGGGACTGTTTACTCATTTATTTGTTTTTTATTCATAAATAAAACTGTTCGCTCTGTTACTTGCCACTAAGGTTTCATTGGTTCGGAGTCACCCAGTCGTCACCGGCTATCGCTGAAAACCAGCGCTGTGGCTCTGTCTCGCACACGAGCCCCAGCATTATGCTGAGCGATGACCGTTTTGCGTAGTTGTGACGCATACTTTGTAATGATTGTATTTAAGATTGTTTGTTCTTTTTATGGTATGCGTCGTGCCTGGCGCAAATAAACATTTTTTCTTTGTTTCTAATAATAGTATAATAATTGATTATTAATTAATTAATTTATGTTTTATTTTAATTGATTCCTGCTATAGTATTAGGCAATCGATCCACTAAAACGACCAAACCCATAGCCCAATACATTTTTCTCCGTATTTTGCAAGAGTCCTGCACCAACCGAGAATTGCACTTGGGTGCACTTGCGCAGTGTATACAGGGATAATCATCGGTTGGTGTCACATTGCCTGATACATGCCTAACAAGGCCTCTACGAATTGGCTTCGGTACCTCGCACACATTTCAAAGAACCGGGACCCCAGGGTCCCGAGATTGTCAAAGACATAAATCAAATAATTGTAATTGTAGCATCACGACCCTATTTCCCAAGGATGCAAGTGTTATTTAGTTTTCTTTTTACCCGACTACGACGGAATCAAAAGGAGAGTTATTGCTAAGGATTTTAATAGTCCAATAACACTGCCCTACTTGGCCATCATGCTTAGCAATCGCTCGTATCACCGAGCATTTCACTTAGCCTTTTTTATTGACTTATAATAAACTAATAAAAAACATCTTTTTATACACAACAAAAACGTAGGATCGAGGCCACACATCACAGCACATACTGCATTCATACATAATTAAAATTCTAGTAACGTCTATAGCCAAGTCGTTCAACTATGGACCTTGTGCGAAGGGGATAGAATTCAAAATGTAAACACTAGGAAAGTTAAAGAGGATGTTGGCAATTTTCTATTGATCACTAATAATACTGTTTCTCTGGCCCTGACATCGTGCGGAGGAGTTAATAAAAGCATGTATTTTCTGAGCGGGGTTCTTAAACAGAAATTGTCTACATTATTTAACACTAGCTGCTTCCCGCGGCTTCGCCCCCGAAAAAGTGTTTTGTCATCCCCAGGGAACACAACGGGATAATAAAACAATATTTAAAAATAACAAATAGCCCGGCTGCTTAAAAAGCGAACTATAAAACATATACGCGAGCTGGCTTACCAAAAGCAGATGTATCCTCCGACTGCACAGCATGATTTCCTTCTTGTTTACGTCTTTTTAGTTCGCTTTTTAAGAAGTCGGGTTTTTTGTTATTTTTAAATATTTTTTTATTTACAACTTTCTTGTTAATTTTTTTTTAGAATTAGGTACATATAAGTGTTATATGTTTTTGTAATCACCTCTTAAAACCCTTTATTTTGATACCCCAAACGATAGGTTTGGAAGAAAAAAAAAAAATTGGCCCCCACAATATGGCGCCATTTTTCCTATTTTCCAATTTTAATGTAGCCAGTGACACTCGCAGGGTTAAGACGAATCGATTGACGTAAGAATCAAAATCGGCCAACGCGTCACATAGACTGATAAACACATTACCTTCATCCTTCGGCAGTCGGGTAAAAACTATCGTATGTCCTTCCCAGTCTCAAATTATACCATGTAAATAGGTTCAGCGGTTAAGGCGTAAAAAGTTAACAGACAAACAGAATTACTTTCGTATCTTACTAATATTATAAATGCGAAGTTTGGATGGATGTATGTTTGTTACTCAATCTCGCCAGAACGGCGGCACAGATCTGGATGTTTGGCACAGAGATAGATGAGTCGTGAATAGCACATAGGCTACTTTTCATCCCGGTATAATGTTCCCTTGGGATAAAAAATAAAACAGCAAAAGCTAATTTATAATAATTAGTAGCTTCTGTCAGCGGCTTCGCCCGCGTGTATGTCAAGAATTATCCCGAGGGAACATATTTCCGGGATAATAAGTATCCTATGTGCTATTCACGACTATAATCTATTTCTGTGCCAAATTTCATTCAGATCCGTTTAGCCGTTCTGGGATGATTGAGTAACATACATAAATCCATTCAAACTTTCACATTTATAATACTAGCTTCTGCCAGCGGCTTCGGCCGCGTGATGTCAAAAATTATCCCGAGGGAAAATATTTCTAAGAGCTATTATGGACTATAATCTATCTCTGTGCCAAAGTTCATCCAGTTCCATTCAGTAGTTTTTGAAAGAGTAACAAACACACTTACAAACTTTCGCCTTCATAATATTAGTAGGACTAGCGACCCGCCCCGGCTGCGCTTGTGACAAATTATGCACAAAAACCTTCCTCGTTTCTCAATCTATCGATTGGTGAAAACCGCATGAAAATCCGTTCAGTAGTTTTTGAGTTTATAGAGAACATACTGTTTTATTCCATAAAAGGTTTAGTGCGAGTCGGACTCGCGCCCGAAGAGTTCTGTACCATTATCACAAAAAACGGCAAAAATAATCACGTTAGTTATATGGGAGCTCCACTTAAATATTTATTCTGTTTTTAGTATTTATTGTTATAGCGGCAACAGAAATACATCATCTGTGAAAATTTCAACTGTCTAGCTATCACGAATCATGAGATACAGCCTGGTGACAGACAGACAGACGGACCGTGGAGTATTTGTAATTGGTTACCGTATTTACCCTTTGGGTACGGAACCCTAAAAAACCAAGCACTGGAAAGGAAAAAATCACACAACAACTTCTGAGTTTCTGGGTTTTTTTCGTGTTAAATAAAGAATCATAAAAACCAATTCCTCATCAAATGTTCATTAAAACGTGAACAGCATTTTTATTAATGATCATCAGGAAATTTGCTTTCTCATTTGCTCGAGTATTACACATCGATTTTACTTCCACACAAAACGTTATCAAGTGCCACAACTCCACAAGTTATTGCACAAGTGTTCAATTTGTAAATTACTTGTTATACCAAATTATAAAAGGGATAATAAGAATACATCTTTCACTATATATTTTATTCTTTTCCTTTCTCTGTGATTAGTAGTATATTATGTAGTTTTTGTATGTATGTATTTTATGTTATTATGTCTAAGTAATATTATTTATATATTTTGTACAGCCCTAAGTTCTTCTCGTCTCGTTCAGTCCATCCAAAAGTTGTCTGTAGGAGATTGCCCTGTGCGATAAGACCGCTCATTGTACACTTGTTTTTGTAAATGTTGTCCTTTATTTTATTTTTTATGATGAACCATGAAGTATATAATAATAACACAGTAAATACGAACAAATAAACTACGGTACCCATAAATTAGATACAAATGCAAATATATTTAACTAGTTGTTGCCCACGACATCTAATTATTTTTCAATAATACAAAAACTAGCCTTAGTTACTTCTTATAACATCGGCTATCTGCTAGTGAAAGTCCTGTCAAAACTGGCCCAGCCGTTACGGAGATAAGCCGGTACAAACAGACAAAAACTTAAAATATTTTTTTTTGTTGTTCATCTAGTAAAAAGCTGTTGTTTTGACTTCGAAAGAGGTCAAGACAACAGCTTTTTACTAGAAGAGGTCAACCGTCGAATCCGACTCGGCTGGGCAGCGTTCGAGAAGTTGCGCGGTGTCTTCTGGTCCAACTTACAAGTGTCTCAAGACGCAAGTCTATGACCAGTGTGTGTTGCCAGTGATGACATATGGCTCTGAGACGTGGTCGCTTACAACGGGCCTCATCAGAAAGCTTACAGTCGCCCAAAGAGCAATGGAGAGGGCAATGCTCGGAGTTTCCTTGCATGATCGCATCAGAAGTATAGAGACCCGCAAGAGAACCAGGGTTACTGACATAGCCCGAATAATTGCCAAACTTAAGTGGCACATTGCTCGCAGAACGGATGGCCGATGGGGCAGAAAGGTTCTGGAGTGGCGACCGCGAACCGGAAGACGTTGCGTTGGAAGGCCTCCCACCAGGTGGACCGATGACCTGGTGATGGTTGCGGGGATCCGCTGCATGCGAGACGCACGGGATCGATCAATGTGTCGACGCTTGGAGAGGCCTATGACCAGCAGCGGACGTCTTTCGGCTGATATGATGATGATATTATTTTGACAATACAAACAGACAGTTCAATTTTACTTATTTGTACAGATTATAAAAGAGATAATTAATAAGGACACCGAAGATATGCTATGACGCAAGTATAATAATTAGATGCAAATGTATTTGTTGTAAACAATGCGATTAGAATTGAAACGAAAGAAATAAACTGCAAAATGGAACTCTGTATTTTTTTATGTAATTCCTGTTGCAGGTATGATTCGGTAGAAAATGTAACGTCACCTAAGATTTTTGTGTTATACCCCCTAATTCACTTCGAATTACATTCGGCGTTTAAAAAATGTGTGAGGGATTCCCCTAACCGCAAACTACTTTTTTTTTTAATTTGCATTATACACGGCAACTCTTCAATAACTCGCATATATTTTCAATAGCTAGAAATAGACTCGCCCCCTAACTACATAATTATTATCTGGGAATGAGACTCTAATAGGGTAGTTTACTGACAATTTGTTTTTTGTCCGTCAGGTAGATTAAAAAAATATTGGACACGTATTTTGTCTTTTGACACGTAAACATAAAGTGACGACGACAAAATGCGTAGTCTTTTTTTTTCTAATGGGCGTCTCGCAGTTCAATCAGAGTAATCGGCTCCAGCCAGGAACAAAAATCTAAACCAAAGCGAAGCCGCTGAGGGCTATCCCCTATGGGATACGAACCTCGGCTCAGGGCGTCGCTGGGAGGACAACGTGACAGACAAACTACCTACTTGGAGAAGAACGGATAAGATGTGTAATGTCACGCTGCTAGTACACTTTATACTGCCTTAGTGACGTCACAAACCCTACTCCAAAACTTTGATGCGCTTTATTTTTATATTTTTTATTGATTTGGTAAAGCAAAAAATACTCGTCCAATATTACATATTTGATAATCTCACTGACGGACCAAATATAATTATCATTTTGCTACCCAGGAAACGTCCGTATTGCTAACGAAATATTACTTATAATATTTACTAAGGAATACACGCTTGATGCAATATTATATTGAAGTGTCTTCTTATCTACATACATTAATTAATACAACTGGACCCGAAGCTCATCAGTAAACATATCAACCACAGACATAAATCTAACTAGATAACGCAAGTACCTCCATCTGTACGAAAAATAAATAAATAAAAAGGCATTTTTCTAGATTTATTTATTTATTTAAACTTCATGTATAATGGTGATACATAGGCGGACTTAATGCAGCAAGGCATTCTCTACCAGTCAACCTTCCAATCAAACGTCGTCTTTCAATTTCGGTGGATTTCCGGTGCCGATAATGCTAAATGAAAAAGCTCAGATTACGATCATTGATCCTAACTTTACTCAGTTTTTTGGCACGGGAAATACATACAATCGCGTCATCTAGTTAAATGTAAATCTGTGGTATCAACTGTTATTTATTTTGTATTCAAGGAGTTATCTCGACGAGCCAGACAATGACGTTATTTCTATATACTAATAAATAATATTGAAGTATTTATGTAATATCAAAATAATAGCATTTTAGCATATGAAGGTATATATATATATATATAGATAAAGTAATTATAACAAAAAAATACAATTACTAAAATTTTCATCTGCCTGTTTGTTCCGGCAAATCTACGAAATGGCTGGACCGATTTTGACAGACCTAACTGGCAGCTGAAGTTATAAGGAGTAAGTAACTTATGTACTTTAATCTTAGAAAAAGAATACGGGTTCCGCGATAATAAATCTAAAATCCAAGTTATTTTTTTGGGTTCCGTACCCAAAGGGTAAAAACGGTAACCTAAGACTAAGACTCCGCGGTCCGTCCGTCTGTCTGTCCGTCTGTCACCAGGCAATATCTCATGAACCGTGATAGCTAGACAGTTGAAATTTTCACAGACGATGTATTTCTGTTGCCGCTATAACAATAAATACTAAAAACAGAATGAAATAAATATTTAAGTAGGGCTCCCATACAACAAACTTGTTTTTTCGCGATAATGGTACGGAATCCTTCGTGCGCGAGTCCGACTTGCACTTGACCGGTTTTTTAGTTTAACGAGTTATACGCGGACGAAGTCGCGGGCAAGCTAGTATATTGTAGCTACAGTATTTTTATTTTTTATTTCTGGCCTTATCTCAACGAGTCAGGCAATGAAGTTGTATTTATCAATAAGTATGTCATTTGTAATCGTTGCGACATTGGGACCAAGTTCATTTACACTGATTCCCTAGTCAACATCAACAATGTGACTTGAGTTGTGACCTTTTTACCTTGTTAAGATACCTTAGGCTTAGCACGCACTACGGTTTTTAGGCGCGCGATTCTGCGACATATAGAATTGTATGAAGCTGCACGGACTTGCGGTAAAAAACGGCGCGCTAAAAAGTCCGCAACAAATCAGTGCCTTGCCACAGAATCCACCGCATCGCAGCGCGGTTTAAATTCAAGCGAATATTTTGAGCTCTCATAGAGCTAGTATGTACCTCACAGGTAGAAAGAGACAAAAATCGCGCAGAATTTTATCTACCGTACGTGTTAGGATAATTCAATTCGCGGATTAAAAACCGACAATTTTTTTAAAGCCAAAGTATTTGTTACACGAAAAATACTTTGGCTTGCGATGTTTGTGTTATGTAACTTATTATTGTGTCATCTTTGTATTTGTTATCAATCTGCCTAGCCTTCTCTCAACTATGTTGAGGTTGGCTTCCAATATAATTGGATGCTAGTAGTAAAGCTGAACAATAGTATTTTATATTTACTGCCTATCTGACCTGCACAACCCAGTAACTGGGTAACGCGAGGCAGGACCACGTCCTTCACCAGATCGTCGGCCTTCATTATGAGAGGCCTACCAAGGCGTGGCTTTAGTATAAGCACTAGCAGAAATTAACAGGCCATGCTATAATCCCTACATCCCGAATCACTTAGAAAATAAGATGGAAGAAGTAGAACCTGGCGGCACATTCTATAAGCTTCTCACCGGGAAAACTAAGCTGGAGTGAGCTCGAAGTAAACAGCTCATTTCATGTTCACTCCACCTATGTTTTTACGGTGAAATGTATACAGAACAGATAGGCTGTCATTCCAACCGATGTTAAACCGGCTTTACAAGCTTTTCAAGCCTCGACAAACGTCCACAAGGCCCAAGACTATACAAACGTCCACAAGGCCTAAGACTATACAAACGTCCACAAGGCCTAAGACTATACAAACGTCCACAAGGCCCAAGACTATACAAACGTCCACAAGGCCCAAGACTATACAAACGTCCACAAGGCCCAAGACTATACAAACGTCCCCAAGGCCCAAGACCATACAAAAGTCCAGAAACCCCAAGACCATACAATCCATATCTAACGTTTTAATTGATCCTATACATAGATAATGATGTTGTTAACTGTCATGCTAATTTATTAATGAGTGCGAGCGTCTCATGAATAATTATGATCATGAACTTGAAACACTAAACGAGCTACGCGTTTTACATAACAACAAAACGCTAAAATTTCCTGTCATCTGTACCAATAATGACGATCCAATTTTCAACTTGTTTATCCAGGTGTTTATCAAGGCCTGTATAATAATGCTAATTGTTTCTTGTTCAATTCGTATTCAAATACTCGTCATGAAAACAAAATGAAATGAAATCTGCTTTTCTTAAGGTGAATTTTGATCGGAGATGGCAGAAAAGCACCTTCCCCAATCCCCTTCGAGTGCCTGAAACGTAGATCCACGCGAAACACAATGGCTTTTTAGGGTTCCCAAAGGGTAAAAACGGGATCCTATTACTAAGACTCCACGATCTGTCTGTCACCAGGCTGTATCTCATGAACCGTGATATCTAGACAGTTGAAATTATTACATATGATGTATTTCTGTTGCCGCTATAAAAACAAATACTAAAAACAGAATAAAGTAAATATTTAAGTGGGGCTCCTATACAACAAACGTGACATTTTTGCCGTTTTTTGCGATAATAGTACGGGACCCTTCGGGCGCGAGTCCGACTTGCACTTGGCCAGTTTTTTATTATTTTGGTAATTACAGCACACAACCGGTTAAACGTGTTTTAAATCATTTGCCCATAACTAGCAGTCCATTGCTGAACATAGGCTTCTTAAAAAGTCCGTTGATTTTCGACTAAAGTCACCGCCAGATAACAAAATAATAAAAGTCGTTAACACCTGTCTACTAATGTATTCCAATATTTCAAAACGATACGAAGAAAATGTAAAGGAAGTGTCGCTAACAAGATCAAAACAAACGCATCGCGGTAAGGGGCGACCGTGATTCTTATACTTGGCATTCAATAATGAGTGTATTTCATAGACGCGTGCACCGATTTAAATGATTTAAACGGATAAAATGGTTCTACGCCTATTAGGCTAAAACGGGCTGGTTTCCGCAACTCTACGACCAAGCACGTATTTTGCGTGCCTATTATATATACGACCGAGTCCAAAATTATCAAAATATTTCAATAAGTTGTTTTCTGGCGGAGACCTTACTAACATTGACCCATATCCAGCCACAGAAATTAAACCTTCAGCTTTCAAAAACAGAGTGGACAGGCATTTTCTGGGCTCGCTCCTACCATACTCGTAGTAGACTTCAACTTCATCCATCGCTCTTTATCAAAAATTTAAATCAAGAGCTGGCACAACACGAAGTTTTTCTTGTTTTGTTTGTTTAATTCTGAGGTCGAACAGTTAATTTGACTTGGGTATTCAGATCTTATGGGTTCAGTGACTATAAAGATAAAACGAGGTAACCCAACATAGAACTCATATCTGTTGGATGACCTCGCTCCCTTATATGATTTTAGACTACCGTTTGGCGTGCGGCGTAGCGTGCAGCGTGGCGTCTCGCGGCACGTCACTTCTACGTAGTAAACACTCTCATTGTCTTTCATACAACGCCATTTACAGTACAACTATTTTCTTAATGTCCCTCGGCAAACTTCGTGTTTCGTCAGTCGTCGGCTTTCTATCAGTTACCTTTTGCAGGTGTAGACGGGACGCTCTCAATTAACTTGGAAGTATAAAGAGTAAAAACTGAGAGAAATAGGTGGAAAGCTGCTATTTTACAGCTCCATCTATATATTTCACACGGAAATCAAAACAACAATAAAGTACTTAGTTCTGAATTCAAATTATTATACACGATAAATAGAATCATTTATGGACATGGAAAAGTGCATCCGTTTGTATTCGGAAATGCGATGATTGCCGAGGGACATAAAGAAAATAGTTGTACTGTAAATGGCGTTGTATGAAAGACTTACTGTATGTTTGGATTTAGTGCGGTCCGCACCGCCCAACGCGACGCGCAATGCCCCGAGTCTGCAGAAACAAGGCCTTATTTTTCTAAAAATTGTTTGAGCCCACCTAGCATACTCGTATGAGTTAAAGTACATAAAGAACACAAACCTATGGTATATAGCTATGCTATGGATGGCGGGCCACTTGTCCCGGGCCTCTTCGCAGATCGCCTTCATTGCCTTCAGGGCCATGGGCTCGTAGGCCTCATACTCCAGTCTTAATACCTGCACAAGCAAAAACCGTAGATTAGGAATTACATCTTGGATCTTTTTTAGCAAATACTATTTGTAATATTTGAGCAAGGGTGATCCAATATATCACTGTCGGAGTTTAAGTTTCTTTGATCACACTTTGACTATGCCTTTGCTATACATACTCGTAGCAAATTAAAAGAAAGTACATAAGAATCATGTTCATGTTTTTGTATAAACCCCTTTTTAAGGAACCGTTTTCTCGAATATAAGCTTTCAAAGCTTATGATTGATGAAACGCTAATTTTATGTAGCAAGGTCGAGTCGATCTATGAATCTTGCCTTGAATGAGAGTCAAGGCATAAAAATTCTTTGAAAATCAATTGTGATGGTAAAGATGCCGTATGGATAGTGGCTACTTTTAAGGTTCCCCTAGTCGACAACACGAACTATTTTGTGCGCGAGGTAAAAATGCATGCTATCTCATCCGACAACACGTGCGAAAGAGATAGATGCTGTGATGAGCAGTAAGAAGCTAGTTCGCGTACGAATTAGTACTTTTGCAAATTTGTATCGAAATGAATGATGATTTAGGACGAAAACGAGCGCGCGAAATTTTATAAACAGACCTTTGGGAGTCTAGATATCATGAAAAAACGACTTAATGTATATTTTCAAAATAAAATAATTTGCATTGTTGAATTACTAATCTATCCCTGTATGGAGGCCGTTTTGCAATTTTCCTTTCCTTATGGTATTTATTTCCGCCCAAAGATGCGTTAAAATTAGTGTTGAAATATGGAACTTTCGACGCTCATAACTTTCAAATATTTTATTTTTTTACTTTTTTGTTTCCATACAGGGACAAATTGATATAATTTTTATTTTGAACGTACACCGTCAAACAGTGGAGTAATCGCTAGACTACGTTTGTATGGAAGAATGATTGACTAGTGTAACCTTAATAGCCTATTCATACACGTCATGTGGATCGAAAAGTGAAAGCCAAGGAAAACTACGTACCTAAACAACCAAGCGAAAAACATTTTCATAAAAGTGTTCAAAAACCTGTTTAATTTGGAACTAAATTAACTTGCTACGTTTTATTTGTACAAGTGATAAATAAATGATAACACCCGTGTTTTTCCAAGGTTTAGCGCCAAAGTCAAACATTCAATGCGATGGCAAGCCCCGCTATATCGCGGACTATGTACCTACTTTCTAGCCCTACATATTTCTTAATTGGTTTGGAAATCATCCAATGACTTCTGCCGCTCTTGGTGAAGCGGGAGGGCGTGTCAAACTTTTACTGACTTTTACTGGTACAAGCAACTGAAGGAACACGGGTGAGTTTACTGACTAAAACTCACCCGTGTTCCTTCAGTTGCTTGTGCCAGGAACGCGGTAACTCTCTTTCAAATTTATCTGCGACCCAGACAGGCATCGGTCCTAGTGGACCCGTCAGTTTTGCTGACAATTGACATCTCTTTGAGGCACGCGCGAAACACGCACCGTCGGCTCGAGCCTGGTCCTTATCGGACGGCGAGCTACCCATTAGGTACTCGCCGTCCGCGAACCCGCGGCCGGGAATCAGCTTGCGACTCCCGACGCCCTCGACGTCTCATACGGTGGCTAGAGGCGTGAAGGCGTCTCCCTCACGCGTTCCGCTTCCTCCTCCGCGATCACTATTGCTTCGCAGGAGGTGACAGCTTCCCATGCCCCCGCGCTCTGTACCATTACCTTTAACTAGGGCCGGACGCGAGAGGTCGCCACCGCCGATCGCCTCCACGAAGACACGGCGTGCTTCGCCCAAGCGGGGCAGACTTCCACCGTATGGTCCACCGTGTCCTCCGGGCGATCCACACAATGGTGACACACCCGGGCGTTTCTTACCGCTTTATCCTGAATAGGAATCTCCCAAAACAGTCGTGTCTGGTGAGGATCTGCTTCAGGCGGAAGGTAAGGACGCCGGTGCGTCTCTCAAGCCAATCCTCAAAGAGGGGACTTATTGCCGCAATTGTGGCGTGCCTGCCCTCTGTGTCCTAAAACCTGCAGTTCCACTGACAATGCCGTGAAATTGGCCAATTAAAATGTCAACCAAATTTAATTGTACCATAGACACCTAGAAGATGGTCAAAGGCATGTCAGTCGTAACATTGCACCAGCCCAGCCTTTTGCCAACTATTCCAGAGTCGGTAGGACAATATATCTGGATGATGCAGCTGAATAGATACCAGTATTTTGCATGCCGCGAATGTCCATCGAGCTCGTTCACACAGAGGTCCGTTTTAAAGGTAAGCTTTATCGTCAACGTTTTATTCGGCGCTGACGTATGTAGTTGTATGAGCGAGTTCACACATATGACAGTATTCCAGATCCAGTAAAAAATACCGACCCGACAAAATATACAGCAGTCCGATTTACAGGTCCGCTTTATCGTAAACATTTTTATTCGGCAATGGCGTAGCTAGTTGTATGAGCGAATTCACACACACAACAGTATTAAAATACCGTTTTTATGAGGACCAACGGCATAATGTGCTATCCGACACACGAGGTTTCTTATTTATAACTTTCCTCAAGAATTGGCCTATCAAATGCTAAAAGAATTATCTAACCCGACTGACGGTTCTGAGATAAGCGCGTTCAAACAGAAAAACAAGCTCATCAGCTTTATTATATCTATTTGTTAGATAGTATAGATAGGTGGTCGGATATCAATTATTTTCCGGACACTTGAAAAAGATAATAAAAACGTGTGCGATCAGGAGACCACTGTCAGCAACGTGGTCAGCAACGAATTCACTCACGACTAAAGTTACCATCTGTCCGGATTTTTCCGCACACGTCCGGACATAAGGCGTCCTGCCCGGACTTTACCCGACCTTCTAATTTGTCTGGATTATTCGCTTGGAAATTCAATTTCTTTTCATACGATCACGGGTATTCTAGAATATTTTCTTATTTCATACTATTCAGATCGTGATTTTTTGTAGACGGTATTACTTTGTAAATTTATATTTTTTTTGTAACTGATGTGTACGTACTTTTATTTTAAAGTCCGGTTTTTTGTTAATTTTCGAAATGGTAACCCTACTCACAACACTCTAGAAAGAGAAAGAAAAAGAGAGCGTAAGGTTTGCGTATGATGAAAGCTGCTCATAGAAAAGATGAAGCCTGTCATAGAAAGATACAGTACTCACAGCGAATCTATGTGTCTCTGAAGATGGCTGCAAGACCCTGCGCAGTAGTTGTTTTTGTGTCCCTGTTGAAGGTGAAGATAGCATTGTATAACTGCCTCTTTCACTCGCTAACGTTTGTCGCATCGTCCTATCTCGTTTACTGTATGCAGTATACTCGATGACAAACTGTTTCTTTGCGCAATGGTTCGCAGACCCTAACTTCAGAGACACAAAGATACACTGTGACTATTGTATATCGAGAAAAAGAGAAAGACGTATGGAGGGGTATAACGCAAAAGTCTTACGTGACGTTACATTTTCGCCCGAATTAAAACCAACGATAATATGACTGAATCACAGAGCCACCTAAATACTTATTTACGTCTTTAAATACCTATCTCACGTTATCTTACTGTAAATTACACAATGTTATTGTTTGCTCAATTTCCTCACGTCCATTATCACTACTTATCACGTTTTCACTCAGTTACTATGTTATGATCGAATTTGTCTTGCCAATGACTTGCAATTTGCAATAACACATGGTTGTTTTGTCATATATTTTTCTGCTAGATACCTACTATATATACAGCATGAGTTTTTTAAGTAGGCGTGGATGGCCAAATCCGAAACTATGAGGAATGGCGGCAAACACTCAAAGGAGTCACGAGGCCGATTTTCATCAAAATTAAAACAGACTCATTGTATTTTTGAAAAATCATTATTCCTAGTCAGGAATCAAATGGAAAAAAACACATGCTATATTATTACACCTTCGATAGTTTCGCTAATAAGGATCAAATTCTGGGAAGTAATGGCATATGGATAACTTAAGGTTCCTCTAGTCGACGGCACGAACTATTTTGTGCGCGAGGTTAAAATGCATGCTATATCATCCGACAACATCTGCGAAAGAGATAGATGCTGTGATGAGCATTAAGAAGCTAGTTCGCGTACGAATACTTTTGCAAATTTGTATCGAAATGGATGATGATTAAGGTCGAAAACGAGCGCACGAAATTTTATAAACAAACCTTTGGGAATCTAGATATCATGAAAAAACGACTGAATGTATATTTTCAAAATAAAATTATTGGCATTGTTGAATAACTAATCTATCCCTGTATGGAGGCCGTTTTGCAACTTTACTTCTTCTTATGGTATTTATTTCCGTCCAAAGATGCCTTAAAATTAGTGTTGAAATATCGAACTTTCGACGCTCATAACTTACAAATAATTTATTTTTTCTTTTTTGTTGCCATACAGGGCTAGATAATGATGAAACAAATTGATATCAATTTTTATTTTGAACGTACATCGTCAAACAGTGGAGTAATCGCCAGACTACGTTTGTATGGAAGAATGATCGACTAGTGTAACCTTAAGGAAAAGGATAAAATTATTTGGCCTACGTTATGTACCTCCCTGTGATGAAATGATGGCCATTATTTTCAATAAATAGCCGAATTCGACAACTCAAGCATTTTACTATATTCAGCATTACGACCATTTTGATTCCGTTTAGAATATTCTCCAAAGACTTTTTCATATCATCAATTGCATGATACGCCTCTTCGTAGATTTCATACAAAAGTATTTTGTTAAAAAATAGCCTTTTCTTTAAGTTTATCATATGCTCTTATTTCCCAGAATTTGATCCTTATTCGGGACACTATCGAAAGGTGTACACAGCATGTTTTTTTTTTTCAAAATCAGCGGGTTCGATTCCTGGCCAGGAATATAAAATTTTCAAAATTCCAATGAAGTCGTTTTATTTTTCATCATACTCGGTCTCGTGACTCCGCTGAGTGTTTGCCGCTATTCCCCATAGTTTCGGTTTTGGCCATCCAAGCCCACTTAAAAACTCGTCCTGTATACTTAGGTACTATTCCATTCCACGCCTTGTCAACCGACTTCAAAATGGAGGAGCTTCTCAATTCGACTGTATTTTTTTGTTTTTTACCCCAATACTTTTTACTAAGGTAACCGATTTTGATGATTCTTTTTTTATTTGATGATTCTTTTTTTTGGCATCTCGTGTGTTCCCATTTGATCAAGATATGATGAAGAACTTTGGAGATATACCTACAACAGAACTCATTAATAAACAACGTCAAATCTCTCGGGATTGCTGCAATCGCATGTCTGTTTATTGTTTACGCCATTTCATAACATAACATCACGCCGGTACGCTCTAAAGGGGTACGCAGATATGAACAGTTCACCCTGGTACACTCTCATTTCACCATTTGGCTTTGTGCTTGTTCTGCAAATACTGTCTCGTTACCTAGGTCTGTCCCAGTCCCTCCAGCCATCCACTGTACCTAATTAGACTAGGACCTGACCCTAACATAGTTTCGAAAGGTTAGACTAATGATAATAAAGATGATGAGCTGATAGGCCTATGCCACTAGCCTATGTATTAGCATTCAGTGTTTACAGTTTGTAATCATAACATATTCTATTGACGTCTAACTTACTAGTAATCAACGGATAAAACATGTTTTTTAGCTCATTCCTAGGTCCACTTTGCTCAGTTATAAATAAAAGTATGGCTGTTGTTTGTAATTTAGATGATGAAAAAATATATTTATACTAGCTTTTACCCGCGGCTTCGCTCGCAGTGAAGCCATTATTATTATTTATTTTTTTAATAAAAAGTATCCTATGTTACTTCTAATACCTCCAAGAATATATGTGCAAAGTTTCATGATGATCGGTTCAGTAGTTTTTGCTTGAAAGCGTAACAAACAAACTTACATTCACATTTATAATATTAGTATACCTAGTATAGCTTTTAGTTTCTACTAGAACATTTTACTATACCAGAAACATGTTCATTGCCACAGTAGAAATATAAAATAATAAGATAAAATGCTTTAAAAAATAGTACTGTACTTAAGAAAGATTATTAATGTGGGAAGATGTGTAGATTTTTAATAGGGACGTTTCCTGGGTAGAAAATTTGAATTCTATTTAGTCCATCAGTGAGAGTATCAATTATCAAATAATACTGGACCCATATTTTTTGCTTTAGCAAATAAATAAAAATTGACATAGTTCAGGAGTGGGGGCTAGTGACGTCACTTTGTCAGTATAAAGTGTAGCACACCGCGACGTCATCATCATCACGACGCGGCGATGTTTCAATGCACTGTATCGTTACATGAGTAAAGAAACGGAACAGAGACAAAGCTACATACGAATGCGCTGTGATAGGTACTTACATCACTACAAGTGCAACGCGTGTGTGTGCGTGTCCACTGACTGCTTGTCACGTATGAGCCGAAACCGCTTCAAACTAGATCAGCCAGTGGTCAATCTCAGGGCGTGCAGGCGTGACGCGACGCTCGAATGTCGTGCGTGTTTTGTTTTTGTTATCGAGTTTCTCACATAATACGTAGTAATATTTTTGTTTTAGTATTTAAAAAGTGTTGTAAATATGGTTGTACATTGTACTGTGTGCATGAATAATAATAGAAAGACTAAAAATATTTCTTATTTTAACTATCCCAAGGAGTTTATATAGGTAAGTTTGCACTTGAAACTTAATTTATATTTATAATTTTATAATGTGTTATGTAGAATGAAAGGTATACAACTCTATAATCATAACTACTCAATACTCATTATTATATATTTTACGGAAAATTTTACCAGATATTTCGGTAAAATTGTGTAAGTAATTCTGAATAGATACATACAATAACTTTTTTGGGAAATATAATGAATCGGAGCACAGGATTTCGCAAGTGGAAGAGGTGGGAGAGGGGGGAGAGGGGGCTTCCCTCTGGTATCATTCCCAAAGCGAGGGGACGCTTTTTTGACTCACCTGAATTTTTCGTGTCAGGTCATTGTAATCTATCTTGGTTAATTTGGTTATGTTTGCGAAGTTTTGTCGCAATCTCTAACCTAACCTAGTGTTAATCTTTTATATCTATTGTAGGCAAAAAAAACTAAGCGTTTCCTCGCTTCGAGAGTGGTACGAGAGAGTAGTATCTATTGTAGGCAAAAAAATCTAAGCGTTTCCTCGCTTCGAGAGTGGTACGAGAGAGTAGCCTTCCCCTCCCCCCTCCCCCACCCCACATTCCAGTCGTGAAATCTTGCGCCCCGATTCAATAGCCAACCCACTTTTTCTATGAAAGAGAGGAAAAAATGATTATGATTTAATATACGTTCGTCAACATTATGTTTTATTAATATTTCAGACGACATGAGTGCCAACCCTACCAAAATAGGTATAAATTTTGCTAGCTCTTTAGAAGCTTTGTCTCTGTTCCGTTTCTTTACTCATGTGGTATCGTCGTACTTATTTGTTTACGTGGCAAAAGAAAAATACGTGTCCAATATTTTTAGGTTATCTAACTGATGGACTAAATAGATATTTTTTGTCAACTACCCTATTTCTTATAAGACAATTTTGACTTAAAATTGCCACTTTTTTTAATCTAGCCTTAGACATACTGTGCGATGCTGGAACATGCTAACCATAGAAAAACATTGGATACTGTTTTTATGATAGACTAGCTGACCCCCGCGGCTTCGCTCCCGTCAACTGGCTTTCTACCTACCTATCACCTACCCAGCTACTCTACCTACCTATCCTACCAACATACCCAGCAACCTTGCCAATACCAAATAATGAATTTTATAGGCAAAATTTTGCTACTTTGGGTTACATTATTGCAATTTTCATAAGGATCTCCAATTTAAAAAAAAAATATTTTATAACCTATGTTACTCGGGTATAATGTAGCTTTCCATAGGTGAAAGAAATTTTAAAATCGGTCCAGTAGTTTGGGAGCCTATTCGATACAAACAAACAAACAAAAAAATCTTTCCTCTTTATAATGTTGGTGTAGACTGGTACACCAGCATGGCTATTACATTGAACATTGCTTTTAAAAAGTTAAAGATCACTCACCCTTTTCCCTTCAAAATTATCCCTAGTAGTGCCGATGAAGACAGATACAGCGCCACAGCTGTCAGCGGTAACCAGTTCCGTAATCTCATCTACTGACAGTTTATCCACAGTCAGCTTTAGGTGATCCATCTTAACTTTTGTTTTCTAGTAAGGTTTTAAGGAGGTTTTATTGCTAATAGCTATTGCATTAAATTAGGAAAAATACTGTAGGTTGGAGATTGAATTTGTTCAATATGGGTTCCGTGTTTTAACCACCGCTGATTGGAGGAATCACTGCAATATTGTCTCGTTCGTGAATCTCAATATCAACCTCTTCTTCACAAACCTCCTCGTTTTTAGCCAACAATATATTGTCCTTTATAGTTTGCAAATTGTAGTTATCACTAATAATGTTCAGGAGTTTCTTGTAGCTGATTTTAGTTGGGAGACGGATTGTGGACTCCCTGGTTCCCGCCAACTCCTTGGAACGTGCAAAAAATAATAGTTTCACAGATACGTCATGCTCTATTTCCATATTTTACACTGAAATAAAAAAAATGCTTCAAATATATTTTTTTTTTCTTATCATGAGTAAAGAAAATGAAGAATCGGATGAAAAATATATTAAAGATATTGTATAAATCAAAATAGTTTGTTTATTACATGTCTAAGTTGCTCTTTTTATAATGTCAGCGTTTATTATTTATCATGACAAGGCTGATATTAAATTACACTCAGGTTACAAATAATCATGATGACACACGCTATAATTATATTCCAATAATAATCAAGTCTATTTTATAACTGCATAGTTTAAAACCTCCTCTTCACACTCAGTCAAATTAAAATTGAAACAACATAAACCAAAACTTTATTGAATAAAAAGTTTTCCTTAACAGTCCATCAGTCATTGCAAACAAACACGCGAAAATAATGTCTTAGAATTCTATATGATGTTAACTTAATGTACCAATGACCAAGATAATTAATTAGATGTATAAAAAACTTTACTAGAGCATGGCTGGAAACTTTCATTAAGAAACCTTTCGTTGACCCATGTCACTCATGAAACAGTTATTAGAGGTAAAAAAAGTAAACATACTCTATTTCCTGCGCCCACGCACTAGTTTTCCAATATTTAAATTTGGAACTGGATAGTAAATAAAAACAAAGTAAGTAGGTGCTTATTGCGACAAATGAACTTCCGTAATTATTTTTATACGCACTGAGAAGTTGAAAACGTGTGTCGCATGACACTGTCGCACTTGTACTAACTAAGTAGTTGTAACGACTTCACGCAGGCGACTATTAAACAGCACAACTGGTTTTTGCGATCTTTGAACCATGACCACTATGAAGTAGCGAAAAAATATGCAATAGTCACCAAATAATTATCTTTAATGTTAGTGTTTGGTGTATAGAGCGTAAATCACATGAATTATGTAATAGTTATGAAGTTCTACAAACCTATATTATTATAGTCTCAAGTTTGATAACATCGATGAGGTTATAAACTTAACCTTGACATTCCGGTTAAATTAAAATTGCAAAGTGTAGGAATACTTACAATGTTCATTGTAATTGTAATTTTCATATACAATTTTTATTATGTTTGATTTTATTCATAAAACCTACCCTATAAAGTTCTAAAATATTTATTTTCGTTTTTCTGCTAACACCTGATAAACTGACAGTTCGTTAATTTCAGTTTACGACGTCAGCTGTTAGGTGGTAAGCATAGCATAGCAGCAATCTGCTTTAACTTCAAACAGAATATACATCGAAGTTGTTGCCATTTTTTTTTTATTATCCTAAGATATGATCAATTCTCAATTAAAATATTAACAAGTAAATTATTAAAATATTACTTATTGTTTTCTTTATCTAAAAAACATAAAACTCGCTTCGTTAACGCCCTTTCAACAAGTGTCATTAACAAAGTAAAGGTGGTTCCACGCTATTTTAAAGTTATTTTTTCAAATAGTGATATTTTATTTTATAACTAGCGCATTAATTTCTGCTACATTTGTACGTTGTTTATAATTTATAGTTCTCAATTGACAGGCCATACCGTGTGCCAGTATTAATTAAACAAAGAAGTCGTTTTTGATTACAGACTTTTTGCCAACTACGCAAAAAGACTTCATTTCAAGATACGATAAAATATAATTATGTACACATCTTCACTGGTTAACGTTACCTTTTTAAACTGACCTAAAACAATTTAAAATTACTTGTGTCTTTATTAAAGAACCATAACATTGTAATATAATATCAAGCCTGTATTCCCAGAAGGGTGAAGCGGAGGTGCACCTAAAGCACATCCAAATTTCGCCTTATGTTTAAGTTCCCTGTAATAGCGGGCGAGCTTATTGCCAGAACCATTATTTAAAACTTGTCTAAAACGCACACTATGCAGGCAAGCATATTATAAGTTGGGGGATTACATCGCTGATAAAAATGCTTGGCTAAATGCTGGTCCTGCTCCGCAGCCATTAGGGCGCAAGAACAATTAGTGATGGGCAGAAAAGTTTTGAAGTATTGTTGGACCTGCTGAAGACTGTATGAATATATTTGTATTGTATAAACTCAATTTCTTTTAGTATTATATAACTGCACAGCACATGTGTGATTACTATGTTCCGACTGTAAATCTACCATTCACTGTACCTATGTGTCGTTCGTTGACTTCTGTGTGGCCTGGCAGTTGAGTGTGTCATGCTCTCTCTAATTTATCTCTGATGGTGGCATGTGTTAGAAATGATCTAACACATGTGCCACCATCAGAGATAAATTCACGGTTCCCTTCATGATGGTTGAGCTGAGTGTTGCCGATCCATGCGTCATGTTCGTGAACGGGCGCCATCAGTTGGGATTGGTCATAACTTAGCTGCCTCGGCCTGTTATTGCATTTTTATGTTAAAATTGTTTGTTACTCTAGACGCTTTTACGTGCACGTCTTTTGGCATCGTTCTCACATTATGTATTTTTTTCAACAAGAATGATGTAACCAAAAACATGTAATTGAAACTGATTGAAAAGAGTGTCCGTGGAGTTTCTTGGAAATTCTTCTCCATTGAGATCTACTGACGCTTGCGAATTTGCAACTAGAGTCATTATTTTTTTTTGTTTGACAATACAAAAGCACCTCTAAGATTTATTTGAAATAAACTATTTTGATTTTGATTTTTTGATTTTGATTTTATAAAATTTAACACTAGCCTGAAACTTACTAAATGCGCCCTATCCCTTACTCTCGCTTTCACAAGAATGTAATTTTGCGCAGCCACTCGACTCATAATTCGAGCTGCCATTAAGTTTCATTCAATTGTATCTACTGTACTGAACTGAGGGTTTCCACCTCTCCCGGAATTCCGGCAGACGCCCGGATTTGAGCTCTGTAAAATTAAAATCTCCTGGCACCTGAAAGGAATTCATAATTATGTACAGTCTGTACGAATACATACGAATTGAAAATTCACACTAGTACTTCCTCGGATTCGAAATTTTGAACCCACCACCAAACCACCTTTGCCTTGCCTTCTTTTTTATGTTTTTGTTCTCAAGAAGTTTCATTACTAGGACATAAACATTTATTTATTAAAACTGCATGAAACATCATAGACGGACTTAAAACCTAAGGCATTCACTATCAGTCAACTAAGGTCGGTGGAGAGATAAGATGGCAGATGCATAAAATAAATTGAAGATCTTCATCGAAATCATTATCCGAATCCGAAGTAAACATTATGTACGTCTACATGTTGCAAAGGTTCGATAATCTGTTCAGCAATAGCGCGAGAGCGCGCCAGGACACGCCAGACTAGTGAGCATACTCACCGTCACGACACGCCACGCCACGTAACTTTTATGTTTCCGCCTATACGTAAGGTCTGTCAATGATCGAGGTGATCTTGCTGAAAAGGATTTCATATAAAACGTTTCCAAATTAAAGTGTTGAATGAACTGACTGACTTTTAGGAGGGTACTGAAGTCACAGCGGATCTTTGTATCTCTGAAGTTATCTTTGCGAACAGTTTGTCATCGAGTATACTGCTTATAGTTAGCGAGATAGCAAGATGCGACAAACGTATGCGAGTGAAAAAGGCAGTTATACAATGCTATCTTCTACTTCAACATCCTAGACACAAAGATCCGCTGTGACTACTAATTACACTATCAGATATGTAAGATCATACATAGTGTTACGAGCAGCGGTTCAGGGATAATTGATTGAAACAGCAGACTTCATTTAAACACACTTTATTACAAAAACACTTCTTCAACAATTACTTCGCAATATTTTCTTTTTCCGATCGCTCTGTGTCGTTTTTAAATCGAAACTGACCCACAACGAAACCGACCGCTCTTTATTTAGCACTGAAGATGTTTCTAGAACGTTCTATACTTTTCTAGACACTTCGAGAATCTTCCAGAACAATCGACTTTCGAATTCGTTGTTCCCGAAGCGACTAGAAAATTTCAAAAAATTCATTTCGTCACAAACTTCCGAGAAGATTAGTTCCGCTATTCGATACTAGATGGCGAGTGACAACTTTTTCCTCTCGTCACCAGATGGCGTTGCCCTATCTTGTAACAATATGATCTTATCTCTTATCCTAAATATATGATGTCTAGAATTATATCTGTGTTTTAAATTATCATAGTTCGTTGATCCTATTTTTAGTAATATTTGGTTGCAATGGAGCACAAGTCGGTTGTGCTTGTGTGTAGAATAGTATTCTACTACTATTACTTCGGCAGTGTGTACAGCAGTGTTTCCAACAATAATTTCAGAAATCCACATCCATTAAGCATAGTGTGAACTTACAACATAATTTCGTTGTACTTACTATATCCGTTAATAAAACCGTAACAATAATTAATTGCCTTAGAATTTAGAAAATGCCAGTATCAAATGAAAAGGCAAAGTCAAAGTCAAAGCCAATTATTTGCGTTAAATCACATACTTTTATGGTCAGATTTTGTATCAAGAAATTATGAAAATAAGAACAATGGCGAAATTTAACTGACTTAAATTGAGCGTCTGAATATGAGTTTTATACGAAAGAAATTCAATTAATTGATTACGTTTTTTCAAAGTATAACATTAACTGGTTCACCACGGATAAAAAAAGCATTATAAATGAAAGTTATTTATTTTTCGATAACTATCATTAGCTTAGTGTTGCCATTTTGCACTTATTCTGCAAAGTGACAAGTAGTGACTGTAGTAAATTTATCATTATTTTATTTGTTATTGTAATAAAAGGGAGTAAATGAATTAACAATACAGTTTATGTCTAAGTAGAAATGAATGAATTACTTTCAATTAGACCAGACCAGACCAGACCTTTTGATACACGTCAAGTCGGAACTTACGTGGCGTGGCGTGTCGTGGCGCATTTGATTGGCTACAAAACTCTTTGCATTATGACGTAGGCTGGAACAGAGTCGTTTGATTGGTGGATCCCGCGCCACGCCACGCCGTGCCACGAGAGGCCACGACACTTAAGTGTTGTTCCGATATTAGGTAATATAATTTATAGTGTAAAATAGCAACACTAAGCTAATTTGAATTGAAAAAAAAGTAAAAACTCAATTAACTTTCATTTATAATGTTTCTTTTTAACCGTGGTGAAGCAGTTAATGTTATACTTTGAAAAAACGTTGTCAATTAATAGAAATGCTTTCGTATATAACTCACTTTCAGGCGCTCAAATTTAAGTCAGCTAAGATTTCGCCATTGTTCTTTGATTCTTCTAATGAAAAGGGCACCAAAAAAAAATTGGCGTAATGAGTAATGAGAGTTGCAAAAAGTAGATTTACTTATGTAACGTCTTTTGAGTATTTATAAATACTTTTATATATTTGATAAAAAAACTGTGGGGCAAATATAGGCGATATTGATTTTATTTTCACCAAAATTGGGGATTTTCAGTCAGGTTTTTGGTTAATCCAGACGATGGACATCGGCAACACTGACGAGTCGTAGTTCGTACCAAAGAGTATGTAACACTACGACGCTTAGTTGGTACCAGCCGACAACCCTGCACACGTCCGGATTTGGTACGGAGCAGACCATAACCGATGTGAAAACAAGCGGACCGAGACGGACTCAATTAATAATAATAATGTCCAGCGGACCACTCTACACACGCTCGGATATGGTACAGCCGGACTAACTCCACCTACAAATCCGCGGTCCAGCCGGACCAAATCCGAACGTGTTACAACAAATGTCAAAAATCTTTTATAGGGCTTAGCACGCACTGCGATTTTTTGTCCGCGTACTGAATCTAACTAACACGCACTGCGGATAAATTTCTGCGCGGTTTTTGTATCTTTTTACCTGTTCATAGAGCTCAAAATATTCGTGCGAATTTAATCCGCGACGCGGTGCGGTGGATTATTTGTCAAAACACGGATTTCTTGCGGTATTATTTCCGCGCGAATTTTTTACCGCAATGCGCTTCATACAATTCCAAGGTCGGAGAATGGGCGGAATAAATTCACTTGAATAAAAATCGCAGTGCGTGCTAAGCCTAAAAGATGATATGATTAATATGTCTTTATTACATTATCATAAAAATTCTGATTCATAAATTTAAGATCCTAGATATATGATAGTGAAATCCCCCCCTTATCAATCGAGTAATTAGTTATCGATGTACATATTTTTTTATTTTCATTAATTAAAAAAAAGAACGTTACATTATTTCAGGTGACAGTTCATTTAAAAAGTAACCGACGTGCTATGGTGTGGACACATCTTTTTGTAAACTGACATTTCAAATTATAAAAAAGTTACCGGATTTCAAACGGTCTCGGAGTGGGCGACGGCGATGTATTTGTGTTTGGGTTCAACAACAGCTCTGCATCGCATTTTGGCAAGATTCCCTCGGGCGCGCGCGTTACATAAAATGAACGTCGCGTTTCGTGCCACACAAAAAGGATAAAAATAGATTTTCAGAGTGAGTTGCGTGTTCACATCACGGACATTTTTGTTTTTAAATGACATACATAGCGCGTCGCCGCTTGTACTACGACGTATTAGAAATCTCAGTGAAACTAACTGAAATCGGCTAACTGTAAACATTGGACTGATTTTTTCTTTGTATCTCGCTCCAGATTGACGCTTGGAGGATCGAGTGTCGAGTGCAGACAGCTTCTGTTGTGACTGAACTCCGTGTGGTGTGTGACGGGTGATAATCCAAGTGTGTGACTAGTGGATGTGCGAGATGGCTAACCACGCCGAGCCTATGGACATTGACAGTGACTTCGATAACAAAGAGAACAGTTTACATCACAACAATGTACTGCCTTTCACAGAAAAGGGGTACGAAGAGCTGGACGTCTCGGAACTTAACATGAAACTCAGGTATTCCGTCACTCCGGCCTCCTCGCCTATGTCCAAGAGCTACACCGCTAATTCTTTAGACAACAGGAGCTTCGAGTCAGGTGACGACAACCTAAATGTCACAATTAATGAGCATAGTAATTTAACTCGTTCACTTAATTCTAATATGACAAAAAATGACAGTGTAGTAAAATCTCTCAAAGCTTTACCGCTCCAAACAATCTCCACAGAGCAATTTTCTGACAGTAATAGAAGCACATTAGTACTTAGGCCTCTTGATACCACAGTTACAGAAGACAATGCAAATATAACTGTCACAGTTAGCGGACCAAATGATATTGATGAAAACTTGTCTTTACCGAGTTCATCATCATCTGTGGCCCAAACCCCTGAAGCTACAACACCAACGAAGAATAACCTTAAGAATGATGGAGGTAGTTCTCCAATTATGCGAGGAATCAAATCCGTCCTCAACATGTTTAGATCGTCACAGAGTCCCATACCAACAGCAGACAGTGACAGTATTATAAAACCTGACATACTTAGTCCAGCAGAGACTGCATTATCAGCAGAGGAGGCCAAGACACAGGCCATGTTGGCTTCAACACCTATTTCTGCTCATCGGAAGAAGGAAACAAGTCCAACAAAAAGAAACAGCCCTCAGAAAGAATCTATTGTTTTTAATGAAGATCTTGAGAAAGAGTTACAGTGGAAAGATGAGACAACCATCTTATTCAGTCAGGAGCGCATTCCGATACACAAACTATTTTTTCAACATTCTCAGGCTGAAGTTAGACACACCAACCAAGATGTGGAATTACCTCCTACACAAAATGTCCAAGATGACATGAACTCTACTGTAGAATATATGGATATTTCATACAATGATTCTATTAGAGATAGAACTATGACTGATGCACATGATAAGACCGACTGTACATTTACTGGTGAATCAGATGCAGAATTTGTTGATTGTGAAACAACATTTACTAAGAATGATTCTCTGCTAGAAGATAATGATAGGACTCCCATAAATCAAGAGTTAGACTTAACAAAAGAAATAGAAAGTACAAAAGAAAATACAAGTGCTTCGAGGCTTAAACAAATAATTCTGAATACTACACAAGATATACTAGATGCAACCCTGTCAATTACACCTGAGGATTTAATACCTGAAGCATTACTCAAAACTCAATATAAATCAGGCCTAGACTTACTAGATCAAAAGCTTCATTCTGAAGTCAGAGAAGTAATTACACCAAGTGAGATTGAACTTGAAAAAGCTAATGAAACTATTGATACCAGAGTTTTTGTAGAAATTCAGGATAATACTATTACATCACAAGAAAACCTGCCTGCACTGAATGAAGCAGTAGATAAAATTTTAGAAGATAAGAACCAGTCTGTAGATGAAAATGAAGAATTGAATGTTGCTACAACTGCTGAAAATGTCATTCAGTCAATATTAGAACAAGCAGTGAAAACTACAAATTCCCTGTCAAACACAGAATATGAGGAAGAACCTAATGAAACCAAAATAATGGAAAAGATTTCGTCTGAGACCATTACTTTTGATAGCCAACATAATATTCTAGAAAATCTTGGTCCGGTAACAACTAGCGACACATTTATACTGAATGAAAAACAAATTGAAGATTTAAGAAGACAGTCTACAATTGACAATGATCCTAATTTAACTCAAAACATTGCCCAAGACATTGAACATATTGTAACTGACCTGTATACTATAAATGCTATTGAACATAACTCTTCAAACTTGGCTGAGACTGCAAACATAACAATTAATAATCCTGAAACCCTAGAAGAAATTGTGAACAAGTCATTACTTAATCCTGATGATAAAGAGAAGTCTAGTCCTATTAAAGAAGCTTCAATGACTGAATTGGCTGCTGAAATCCCTTTACCTGATGAGGATGACCTTGAGAAAGATTTGGATCTGCCTGTTGACCAGATTGATGCTTCTGCCCTGCCTAATAATATGCCACTTAATCTTGTAGAGACTATCAAGGTTCAAACAGGGATCACTGAGATGATACATAACCTGACACTTGAGAAAGAAGAACAAATAATAGAAGTAGAAGGAAAAAATGAAGATAAAACTGTTTTGCCTGAACCGTTACCATTAAACACTTCAAATCTTGAAAATGTTGATAAGAAGAATGAAACAGTGACTTTGGATTCAGAAATAATAGAAAAAGTGCCTGAAGTCATTGGAGATATAGACATTAAACATGAAAAGCCACCTTTAACTGAAGAACCACAAGTAGCCATTATTGATGTTTTACCCGAAATAGCACCATCAATGAATATTAATATGGAAATGGAAGATAAAATTGATCCAGTGCAACACAATACTCAAGTTTTAAACAAGACAGAAACTGTAACAGAGTGCCTTAATGAAATAGTTACAAACCATTCTGAAGAAAACAAAAGTCAGAGTCATTCTATGGATATCAATGAAAGTGTGATTGGACCTTTGCCTGATATTATTAATCAGACAAATATTGTGCCTGGTGTAGTAAATTTCGTTTTGACCCAAAACGTTCCTGAACCAGTAATATTAGAACAACCAACAATTCTTCCTGAAAATCTCGAAAATGTGGCAACTGAATTTATTAGTCCAGAAATTGTCCCTGTACAAAATTTTGTGCCAGAACTCTTATCAGATGTTTCTGTAATGCCTACAAATGCTAATGAATCAACAAAAGTGATTGGAGAGGAACTGCCCATTATTCCAGCAAATGATGAAACAGTTGAGCAATCAGTTCTTGATGGTACCACAACTATTGACGCTGAAGATTTATCTGTTGCCACCAAAATTGCTACTGAAGATATACCTATTACTACAGAAATTGTTATGGATATACAACTTAACAAAGTTGACGTAATTCCTACAGAGCCTGTTATGCCTGACAGTGAAAAGCAACCTATTAAAACTGATGTTCCAGTCAGTGATAGTACTGATATTAAACCTGAAGATGACGAAATGGTACTTTATGAAAACAACAGTCCGTTTGTATCAATAATTGCTGAAGATATTCCAGGAATGGCACCAGAGAAAAATTTTGATGTCCAAAATATCGACCTTCGATTAGCGACAGCCGGTAAAGTTGTATTTACCCCACCGGCTTCTCCCCCTATCGCTTCTAAAGGCTATAACTTTAATTTTGATGAAATTGATGATCCATTTGCTACGAAAACTAAAATAAGGGTGTCGCCATCTCTGGAAACTCCAATTAAAGATGTTGAGTCAATAGCAAGTTCTAAAAGTGTTGAAAAGCCAAAACCGAAAAGAGAAATTATGAACAGGCGAAAATCACAACCTGAAAGAAAGAAGCCTGTTGCTCCTAAAAGAAAATTCAATTCGACCTTTAGTGATGCAGTTAGCGAGAAAACAGACGAGAAACCTGTTGATACATTCACTGTTGGTGATATAAACCTGGAAACACCACCTAATAGAGCTTTAGAACCTAGAAATGTTACTATTGAAGACAAATTAATTGAAGAAGCTAAAATAGTTCACGAAAAAACACTTGATGTAGCGAAAGAAGTACATAAATTTGAGCAAGAACTTAAACACGCAACTGAACAACCTGCTATAATATCTTCCGCAAAGGCTTTTGAAACTGATGAATCTGCTACTATTCAAATCCATGCTAAAGATTCAAAATCCACTTCGTCATCAGATCAGTCTGCATACTTTTCTGCAGGCGCATCATCAAGTGAAAGCTTCCATTCAAGAAATGTTTTTAACATACCCGAGATTGACGATAAGAATTTCAATCCATTTGCAACAAAATCTAAAATGCGACAATCTCCATCTCCGAACCTTGACATGGAAAATCCTTTTGCCACCAATAGCAAAATGAGAAATTCGCCTGATTCTTCCATGATTATTCCTGATGAAATTGTCAAAGCTCAAGATATTGCAACAACTTTGCCTGATGACAAAATGGAAATTGAATTAATGGAAAAAGATGGTTCAGGAAACGTAAGTAATACAACTACTTCGTCTAAAGCTACTGATGATAAAAATGTTACAATCAAGGAAGTCAATACCGAAGACGAGGACACAATAGAGGGACCATTCCTGGAAGCTGAAGATTTGAATGCTGACGACAAAATGTCTGATTTTGATGGCGAAAATATTGACATGATGCAATTCAATGACTTACCAACTCAAGTTCAGGACGATAACGGCGAATTATTTATTGATGCAGAAGCTTTTGAGTTCCTCTTAAATCAGAACAAGAGTAACACTGTTGTGGACAGCGGTAAAGAGAGTTTGTTCCTGAAGTTTGATCCTCTCTTTGCAAAGAGGATGTCATCCATTACATCTGAGAGTTTGGTTGCATCTTTGAATAAGATTCAGAAAAGACAGAGTACTCCTACAAAAGCAGCAATGCCAGAAAAAGAGGTCAATTCTCCTATCGTTGAACCTCCAAACTTAAACATAACCCAGGAGATGGACATGACACATAACTCAAGTGAAGAATTCAATGAAGACATTAACATTACAGTATCTAAGCCGATGATGGTCGTGCCTCCTGCTGTCAACCCAGTAACACCTAAAAACAAGTCATTGACTCCAAACAGATCAAACAGGCGTTCTATTACATTCACATCACCTGCCATGGCCGTTATCGACAGACTACTGTCTTTGAGCGGCAACAGTTCTCCTCTGCATGACACTACTGTGACACATGCTACAAGAGAGCAGAATGAAGCCAACCTAGCTCTTACACACCTGCGAGACCTCTTAGCCGAAAAAGAAATTAACGTTGCTAGTCTAAGATCTGAAAGTAAACAACTAAGGGATAGATTAACTTCATTAGAAACTCATGTTAAAAGTTTAGAAGACGAAAGTCAGGGTAGATTAAAAAAGATCAACGACTTGAACGATGTGCTGGTTGAGAAGACTAAGATCAATAAGAGCATGGCGTCAGTGGTCGAGGAATATGAGAGGACGATTGCTAGTTTAATCTCGGAAACAGCGCAGGACAAGAAGAGGCACGCGGAGGAGAGGGCAAAGTTAATCAATGAAAGAGACGAACAGACGGCGCATCTGGCCAGCATGGAGGTGTCCTTCAGCGACCTCCACAGCAAATACGAGAAAAGCAAACAGGTCATACTTAACCTCAAGGCTAACGAAGACGCCTATAAAAAATCTATCAAATCGTTTGAAGAGAATTTCAGTAAAATGCAAAACAATTACGAGCTTCTAAAGCAGCACGCGACGTCCAAGCTTAATCACGCCAACCAGGAGCTGGAGAAGATAAACAGGTCACACGAGGCGGAGGTGCTGAAGCTTAACGCCATGATAAAGAGGAAAGATCTCCACATCACGTCACTCGAGGAGTCTCTCGCGCAGAAGACGAAGGCTAATGACGAGCTTACAGCCATATGCGATGAACTCATTAATAAGGTCGGCTGAACTAATTTTAGGCTTTCCTACATTTATTGTGTCTGTGATCTAGGCGGATACTCCGAGACTCGCTTTTGTGCTTATCTTAAGATAAGTAGCATTAAGTTCTAACTAGTCTCTACGATATTGTGCCAAATCATTTTAGTGTAACGATATTTTATTCCTGTTGTTCATTATATACTCAAAGACTGCAAAATGTGATAAAATTCGAGTTCTTTATTCATGTTACAGCATATACTTTATGTAATTCAATTGAGATCAAGTAATATTTCAAAGAGCACATCAAACCATTGCACTATTGTATTATGCCGGCCATAATGAAAGTGTGCGCGTAGGACAGTAAGTCAGACACAGATCTTAAACGGCTCCGAGACGGTCAAACGGTTTGATTCAAACACGTAGATTCACGTAGATTTCAAACCGTTTTTGTTTGTATTTTCGCAGTAGGAGTACTCAAATTTCTAACGTTTGTTAGTAAATGTATTAGTGTTAGAAAATGTTAACATTTTTAACAGCAGTGTGGGAGCACAATTTCAAACTAGCTGTGTAAACGATAAAAGTAGTCCAAACCAAAATTTACATATTTCTATCAAACCATTTGATCGTCTCGGGGGCAATAGGGGGTCCTAGTTACAAGTGTAATTCTGTCAGCGATGGCGATTGTCGAAAAGCCGAACATTTATGGAACTGTCGAAATGTCACGTGGCCCAAACATTTTGGCGTTTCGAACATCGCTACCGCCGGGAAAATTACACTGTCTAGAGACTCTTGACGTAATTTATAGAAATGTATATTTTTGCATGCAACTGCTGTATGTAAAATGCCCAGATATTTATTTTGTATGTTAAAATTTTTGGCAATATTTTTGGGCTAATGTAAAATTCACATAATAATATTTTTGTAGATATTTAGATAATGTTTAGCCCAAAAAATAAGAGATTTTTTATGAAAAAATCCTAGGGGAGATTTCTCGCCGGGATTATTTTTAAATAGGCAATAGAGATATTGCGTGAAATAGGTTTTACGTGATATTTTCTTCGTATATCTCGAGAACCATTAGTCCTACAAGAATCTTGTAAAGGACGTTTTTGATTCCAAAAAATTCATTTCGGTCGTTCTGGATATACACAGTATTTTTATTGCCTAAATATATGCATATATATTCCCGGTATGTAATCTTTGCTAGTATTTTTTCGCAGATGTGCCTTTAACTTTCTTTGTTTCCTGGGTTATATTTGTGAAAAACTACTATATATTTGATATTTAGATGTATGTAATAATGACTATCCTGTATTTATGAAGGCAATTGACTGTTATGGACTAACTTTAAAAAAAATCTGTTGCGTGTTACTATTATACAGCTTGTCGACCTTTCGTGAGCTGGTATTCTAATCTTGCGGTCGCATAGCGAGCCATTATATTCCTTAATTATTTTGATATTTCATCTCATTTTGTTCCGTAATTATAATCGATCTCTTGACATTCTCACATTCAGTTTATTTTCAGTGTTAAAATTTTCGTAGCTCGACTTTCCAATAACGGGTTGTTTTGTCACTTATTTTTGTATGATATAGAATTTAGTAATTATTTTAGTTAATAAAGTTGAAATTTTCTTAATCATGTTTATATTATTTAATTAACTAATTCTGCTACGGCTTCGTACACGTAACTAGTTTCCTCTAAAAAGATTTCACAAGTGATTGAAAACAACGGCACCGAGCAGGAAAGATGCGATGGACGAAAGTGACGGTGTAACTAATTTGCCACTACATGGCTTAGATTAGACGACCTCTCACACAAGCAGAGTAGCTATAAACTAAATTCATCTAAATATGTTATTTACTTAGGTACTTCCAGTCGATAATACATAATTCTGTCATTAATATATACATTTCCAGAGAGACAAGAAATAGGAATTTAAGTACCTACTGAACTGTACTTCTTCGCAGAGGGCTTCCACTCGTATAATAAAATTTATATTTCTTTGTCTTGTTCGTGACATATCTATAAACTTTTCGAACATGAACCTTCCATAAAATGCCGTGCACTATTATTTTGTCTACGGCGTGCCCCGAACACATCTATTTTAAACGAACAGCTAGTTTATGGACTTTTTTTGTTGACAGCGTATTTATATTCCAATAGCTTATTTATGAACAGTCGCATTGGAATTCTAATGAAAATGTGCCTCTAACCGTTTTTTACAGAAAGCCAAGTTCTAGAATTTATTAGTCTGCAGCAAATAAACTAGCTACAGTTGTTCACTTATATATTTTTGTCGAATTTTTACGGCTTATTCAGTTTAGGACAGATTCTGGTTTGGGCAGATTCTTGTTACGGCACATTCAGATAGATATTTTACATTAGATGACAGTATAAGGATAACAGATGTAAGGATTATAAACTACCCTATAGTTCGCCTTTTTGTACGTAATTATTACTTAGGGTTCCTGGCTTTGTGATCCTGGAAATGATAAAATACAAACAAATATCTAGATAGCACCGCACCACATATCACCCTAAAATTTTGGTGGTTTTTATCCTGTGGAAAGTCGACCCTGTGCATGAGACAGTACGGATTTGTAAAGAAAAAATACCACGGGATTAAAACGACAAAAAATTAACGTTGTATAGCAAAACATAGGAGGAAGTTATTAGGAACAGGGAGAACCCAGAAATGTAGAGCATTGAGCCATGCGTGTCATGTCATCTGCAAAAAAATCACTAACACAGGAACGGTAAAGATATCTAACAGTATTCTGACTCGGCCGTGTCCTTGAAATAAGTGCCTACAAGCTCGCGTCACGCTAAATCCGCGTTAGGGCTGCCCGCCTCTATCTACTTGAGTTTCTTTCTAGTTTTGCGATTGTAAATAACTCAGATACTTTTCTCTAATCAGAGGTAAATATTATATTTTTTATTAAACTTATTTAAATCTTACTAGGTAGGTACCTACCATTTATTACTCTCATTGGTAATCATTTCATAATGATATTAATTCATCTAATTCAATAATATATGTAAGTAGCTAAGTACATAAGTAAGAATATAGCCTAGCCTAGGCAACTACCTACTAGTTCTTTTTAACGCGAGCGTAGGTACGTCACTCGTGTGTCACTTTATCACCCTATCCAATTATTTATTTATTAATCCAAGTATTTCACTCGGTGGAAAAGCGAAATACCTACCAATTAGAAAATAAACAAATTGCATACTAGTAAGTTAAGTTCTATTTTTTTTATAGTCTTACCTTTCGGACGTGCCAGGTAATTTAATAGTATATTATGCAACTAGTGAATAAAGGGCGGATTTAAAGCGAGGGCCATTGATGAATCACGAACAAGTGAAGGATTCTAAAACTGAATCACGACCGTAGGGAGTGATTGATGATGATTGAATCACGAGCATAGCGAGTGATTCAAGTGTTAGAATCCTGAGCGACGCGAGTGATTCATGGTCCACGATATAAATCCGTTTTATTCAAGAGTTGCATACTATATTTTATACCATGACTTCGAGAAAAAGAAGGATTTAAGCCAAAAGCACAAGGAATAATAATAAATAAATAAATGGTTTATTACCTTCAAAATTTACAGAAAATGAGAAACCTTAGGGCTTCACATTTTTTGTAAATTGAAGCTGAGCCTTTGAGTATGAGTTACCTAAACAGCACCTGTGTTTCAGGGGCCAGTGACCACCTCCGTTAAGTTACATAATTATAATTAATTATACACCAATGCAATTAATATTAGAATTACAATCCAAATAAGTATTCACTAAATATCCTAGACCAAAATAAAATCATTATCAAAATCCTAAATATAAACAAACTCAAAATTAAATCAACGAAGGAGTTTGAAATTCGAATATTCTTTGCACAAGAAGTTTGTATCGACTATTTTATGCGCAAGTAGGTTGTATTGCATTGAGATGGAGGTCAAATATATATTGGTGTGTTCTAAATTCAAACACCAAAACAGTGATTAAAAGTCCTTTTTAACCGACTTCGCAAAAAGGAGGAGGTTCTCAATTCGACTGTATTTTTTTTTTTTTTATGTTTGTTACCTCAGAACTTTTCATTGGGTGAACCGATTTTGATGATTCTTTTTTTATTTGAAAGCTGGTGCTTGTCGTGTGGTCCCATTTAATTTTCATCAAGATCTGATGAAGAACTTCGGAGAATTACATCAGAACTCTTCAATAAATGACGGCAAATCACTCGGGATAGATCTAATCGCATGTCTGTTTATTGTTTACACCATTTCATAACATAACATCACACTGGTACGCTCTAAAGGGGTACACAGGTGTGAACAGTTCACCCTGGTATACTCTCATTGCACCGGTTTTGTATAAGTTTCATGTCTTGGGTTAATCTATTCTTGTTTCACTTTGGGCACTATACGCGTAGGTACCTAGCCTATAAAACTGGTCTATTATGTACCACAACTAAAAAGTGGAAAATAAAAAACTTTTCTACAAAAATTACAACCGACTTCCAAACAAACACTACAAAGTAAAAAATAACTTCAATTTCGGAAGTCGGTGTCAAAAAACGAAAAACGAAAACAGAAACACCGACTTCCGAAATTGAAGTTATTTTTTACTTTGTAGTGTTTGTTTGGAAGTCGGTTGTAATTTTTGTAGAAAACTTTTTTAATCACTGTTTTCAGTGAATAAAATAAGCTTTTTAGAGGGGGAATGGTATAAAAAATGTTATCTCTGGGTTCGTTATAGAAAAATTCAAGCAACCAAAAACAGTACAATAAAGTCTATAATTGATCTCGGCCATATTAAGTAAATAAGTAGTTGTACTTATTTCAATCAAATATTCACAAATCGCACGCTTATTGGTTACAAAACCATCACACCGTTCGTGACTGTTAGCGACTGTAGTGTATCGAGTGTTGGCTGAACTCGAGACGCGTAGGTATGACTCGCGTTCCGATCGTTTGTATGAAGATAGAATACTGTTAGATATCTTTACCGTGACACAGGTATGTTACTCGTTCCGAAATTTGAACTCGTCCGCGGCTTCGTGTAACACCAAACCACGCCGAGCTAAAATAAAAAAAGTTAAATGACTTCCTGGACGCCCTTGAAATAAGAGCCAATCCGAAACGAGAGAGCAGCTGTCAAGGAAACAGAATCCGGTTTAGATGTTCTTTTTGGTTTGCATAGGTGTTAAAGAGACGATTCCCGGTAGGTGCGTTGCACTAATTGAAAAGTTTGCTCCAGTTGGCAGCTAACTTAATTTACGCGTCTGCTACTAAATAGATTTCCAATAACAGGCATCTACACATGTATGGGCACGTAAGCTGTAATATGCGAGACATGTATCATCACACCGTGTCAGCTTGGGTACTAGCAGGAGAATAAAATTAACATTAAATTGCACGCGAACTCAGTGGCGGGCGAAACCTGGCAGAATAATTCACGAACGGCCCCGCAGCCCCTGCATACGTTGATAGATGTGTGAAATATGTACTTTATGTCGTTCTAATCAGTGCCAGGCCGTGCCACGACGATTTTGACGAAAAAAAGGCCATCTATGGAACTCCCGCCTTTCCTCGTTAGGATTCCAAGCGAGGAGGTTCTATATCGTTGCTATGGCAACTTGCGACAAACACTGCCAAACATTTTTACTGAGTAGTGATCAAAACGGGTCTGCTAATGATTATGCTCGAGTGATGTATGACGAGACGGTTAACGTGGTGAACGCTAGAGAGATCGACAGCCCGTTGAGTGAAGAAGAGGAAGTGGTGAAAGCAACGATGTCCAAGTTTAATCCTCCAGTGAGGCACACGGCCAGGCATGACTTCGATTCCGAAAGCGAAACTGAGTCGGAAGGTGACAAGTTTCTGGAGAATATGTCTGGGGAAGATCTGGTTGGTATCTTTTTATTTAAATCTTAATTTATTAGGTAACAATATTTTCTTATCATCTATCGTGCAGCGATCAGACATTATAAAGGTACCTACCTAAAAAGTGCACTTTCTTTGTCATGTACATGTCCTTTCCTTGTTACTATATCTTTACAATGTCCTCACAAAACAGCTACCTTTTTACGCTTATCTTCTGGGTGTGCAGTATAGGTAATTCTATAGCAATCTCTTTTTCTAATATATTTGGGCACTACCACAATATGAAACGGGCGTTATGATGTCACAAATACTTTCATTATTTGCCAACTATGCCAATGATTATATTGTTAACTCTAATTAAATCCTTCAATAATTAAATACCAGTAAGAAATAACATATTATGCGCTCCAATTACTGTTCTTAGTTTCACCGCTAGGGAGTTATTTTTGCTGTAGACAGCAGTAGACAAATGCATTTATTTGCGCTACGGCATTCGAGGAATTTAGATAGACAGCCGCTAGAGCGGCAGCCATATTGCGTAGTTTTCATTTTCCCGCCTATGTTTGCATGGCGCCACCTGTTCGCCGCTCTGTTGTTTACGTCCGCTGTAAACATAGACAATTTGGGAATGGGTTCAATGATCAACGGTTATTTTATTCCGGGTAAGGTTAAAAATGGTTTTTATGTTTTTAACCGTCGTAAAATGAAGGCAAGGAAGTTGGCAAGGGGAACTTCCTAGTGCAACGATATTTTAGGACTAAAACATGAAAGTTTTTGCTAGTCAGTTGTGTGGTGGGTGTAGAATCTATTAGCCATTTGCGAGAGATTATTCCCAGCGATGGTAGTGCGAGCAAACGCACGACCATATTCATTTATTCATGGTATGAATAGCATGTTGATTGTACGCTTGTGACTGTAATTAGCCACTTGAAGATAATAAGATCAGGTTTTTAAGTATGCTACTGTACACAATGTGCGTAACCGCCGAAAGTAGGTACATTACATTTGACGCACATAATCTCATGACCCGCACTCGATGCAAAATTAGTCGGACCGAAATTAGGTCGAGTGTCGAACGTAATTGATTGAACGTTTATATTTACTGCAACTCATCTTTTGCGACGCATATTACGCACCTTAGTCGTACCTTGGACGATCTAATTCCGCCTGGCCCGTTTCATCATTGGACTACTAGACGCACGGCGATGCACCATCGGTACATGGTGGACATCCCACCCATACGCACTAAACGTTTTGGAAATACTTTTATGACAAAGAGTGGCATTCCCTGCCGGAGTCTGTTTCCCGAAATCTCGATAACTACAACCTCGGGGTCTTTAATTCCAGAATATTTAGGTTATTACTAGGCAAGCGTGCTACACCGTCGACCACATCATCGCTTACCATCAGGTGAGATAGTGGTCACGCGCGAGCCTACCTTTAATAAAAAAAAACCTCTTGAGCTCTTACCAAGAGCTGATTTTTCAAATGTCTCATATTATGACATTTAGGTACAGTAATCACAATCTTTTTGGCCGGTCTGATGTTGGCTGCAATAATAGTTGCGCAGTAGTAAATCTCATACAAAAAAGCGTTCCATGTCAAAAGCAACATTTCTTTTCATAATTATTTTTCAGCCCTTATGTCCTTAATCAAGTGATCTATGCCACAGTCGCCAGACAGAAAGCCCTCGCAGCCTTCTGTCAAGACCGCGGAAGTTTCCAAGGTGACGCGTGCCGAGCTGATGAAGGAGACTACGAGTGGCAGAAGCAGACCAGTCACTAAAAGAGATGACTCTTCGAACTCAGGTCAGTATATTCCGTTGACTGGCTCCTTCCTTTAAAGTTTACCATGGTCTTTATAGCGATTGGTGAGAGTAGGTTTTGGGGTCGATATCCGATTCAGGCATGTATCACTCACTGCCACCGTCACTTGGAAATTTTGTTCATATTCAAGGTATCTTTTAATTCACTGGCAATATTTTTAGGAGCTGACAGTTCTCATGAATTTGAACAACTTAATATGGGACCAAACCATTAATGCGTGAACAAAAACAGTTTTTGTTCTATACATTTTAAAGAGTTATGCTTTTATTTAACTTGCAGTGCATGTATGTAATTGTGTTCGGGTCAAATCTTGCAACTGAATTATAAATTATATATGATGATTTTTTGCATTCACGTTTAGTTTGGATGACAATGCATGGTTAGCTAAGTGACGTCATTCTAAATCCAATATGGCGGTCGGCCCATGATTGCGGAATAGTTAATTTTTGTGTATTGCCATGATATTGGTATCAAATCAAAGGGTTTGCTGAGAAAAATACGAAAAAAGTTGTATTAAAAAAAGGTTTTTTATTAATAATTTTATTTATTGTTTTATACTAAATATTGTTCATATTCAATAGTACTATCAACCCCTGAAATATTTCCATTGATTTAGTTAAAAGTCTAATTATACCTAGATATATTGTCAAAGTAAAAGGTCTCATATCCATCGGGCTGACTGCTGATGCGTAACTGGCGAAATGAAGTCCTTGCTTCGCGAATTTTTAATAGCATGGATACTTAATTTTTCAATTTCCAACTCCATAAAAGGAGGACCTCCTCCTTTCGCGTAACAAACATACAGTTCAATTGAGAACCTTCTCAATTGAACTGTATGTTTGTTACGCGATTACTCCGCTAATTATGAACCGATTTTGATCATTATTTTTAGGGTTCCGTACCCAAAGGGTAATAACGGGACCCTATTACTAAGACTCTACTACCCGTCTGTCTGTCTGTCACCAGGCTGTATCTCATGAACCGTGACAGCTAGACAGTTGAAATTTCCATAGATGAAGTATTTCTGTTGCCGCTATAACAACAAATACTAAAAACAGAATAAAATAAATATGTAAGTGTAGCATACAGCAAACGTGATTTTGTTGCCGTATTTTTGCGATTATGTTACGAAAACCTTCGTGCGCAAGTACGCACTAGACCGGTTTTTTTATTTGAAAGCTGGTGCTTCTAATGTGGTCCGATTTAAATTTTAACAAGATCTGACGAGTACTTTTTTAGTTATCCTTAATAATGCATATTTTCATGGTAATAATATGATACCTATCAAAACTAAACAAAGAAAAATAAAAGACTTAAAAAACCTATTTTTCGTTTTGTAGTGTTTTGTTTTGGAAGTCGGTTTAATTTTTGTTAAAACTTTTTCGTTGCCCTTAAGTGTCCCATTATTGGCCTCACGCCATTAATTTCATTTCTCTTGGCGTTAGACTTCATCTCATTGAGGCATTTTACTGAAAATTCAGTTTACTGAATGAAAAACCTCTTGCTCTCATTACTGCGATGCAGTTCCGTTATGATGAAACGCCCAATTTTCTGTTTGAAACAATGCTGTAATGCGTTTAGCTATTTTAAACCCGCGCAAACAGTCTTTGTTTACACAAGTCTGTAGATATCGCGGCAATGCCGTGCGTGTTTGAGAAATGGCCTATAAAATTACGTACTACATTAACATAATATCACGCTTGTATTCACTGATGGGGTAGGCAGAATAACGCAGTTTTTGCCACTTATGCTAAGTCATCTATGTAATACTGGATGATTATACTGTTATTTACATCTTTTCATCTCTATCGAGTATGGCAAAGAATCCAGCGGTCCATCTGCCGATTAGTGATCACCCCTGCCTATGGGCCAGGGTCCAAATAGCGTAATATATTTTTGACTACCCTTTTTGAAGAGCACTCCCTTCAAATTTATATTAAGCTATAACCGTAGCTCAAATCCTGCCTCCTGATCTGATAAAAAGATTAGGATTATAAATTATAGATCAGGCCACGCCAATAATAAGCGGGGCGAGCTTACTGACACCAACCGCGCACAAATCCAGCCGCCACGCTGCTTTAGATAAATTCAATATAGAAAAATCCAATGCCATTATTCGGCTCAGGAATCGAACGCTCATGCCCAGCAGTAGCAGTTTCTTAGTGAAACTGAACACATAATAAATTATTCATTAAAGTCTTTTTTTAAACAAGCTTTTTTCGTATTCTTCTCAGTAAACCGAAAGGGTTTGGCCCTTTGATTTGATACCCATATCATGGCAGCTCACAAAAAATAATTAGTCCGCCATCGGGCCGTCCGCCATATTGGATTTAGAATGACGTCACTTAGCTGTCCATGCATTGTCATCCAAAGTAAACGTGAATGTAAAATTTCATCTTAATCGGTGGAGGATAACTGCTTTAAAATTCAGTTTCAAGATTTGACCCTAACACACTTACATACATACATACATACACTGCTAGTTAAATAAAAGCTTGTAATATTACAGGTAGGTATTTTATGTAATGTATGACAGTGTAGCAATAAGGTATTACAAATGGCTGTGGTTTTGTTGAAACTGAGACGAATCCAACAATGCGAGTTACCGCTCTACTTAGCTAAATCTGTCACAAGCCCTATTATGTTTGGTTCGGTACCTACATGAAGGACCCTGATATATGTGGACGGAGACAAATAGGATGATATAACTATCGGTTTCTGAATTGAGAATTTTGAGTCAAAAATTGCCTAGTGCTATGCTTAAGGTCTAGTCGATTGTTCTTCCATACAAACGTAGTCTGGCGATTACTCCACTGTTTGACGATGTACGTTCAAAATAAAAAAAGATATCAATTTATCTCATCATTATCTAGTCCTGTATGGAAACTAAAAAGCAAAAAATAAAAATATTTGAAAGTTATGAGCGTCGAAAGTTCCATATTTCAACACCAATTGTAACGCATCTTTGGGCGGAAATAAGTACCATAAGAAGGAAGAAAATTGAAAAACGGCCTCCATACAGGGATAGATTAGTAATTCAACAATACATATAATTTTATTTTGAAAATATATATTTAGTCATTTTTTCATGATATCTAGACTCCCAAAGGTCTGTTTATAAAATTTCGCGCGCTCGTTTCCTTCCTAAATCACCATCATTTCGATACGAATTTGTTCAGGACAGACTCAGGGGTTGCAGAAATAAATGAGGCCCTCCTCCGGTGTGCAGAAATGTTTGCGAAGTAGGAGAATGCAGCGAACTCGAAGATTTGTTTTCCATTCACCATCTGCCTAGCCTTTTCTCAACTTTTGGGGTCGGCATCCAGTCTCGCCGGATACAGCTGCATACCAGTGTTTTACATAGAGCGACTGCCTATCTGACCTCCACAACCCAGTAACGGTAACACGGTACCCCTTGGCAAGACTGGTGTCAGATCTCAGGCTTCTGACTACCTGTAACGTAACGACAGTTAAAGATCTTCAAATGACAGCCGGGACCAGCGGCTTAACGTGCTTTCCGAGGCACGGAGTTAACTAACTTACTCGTAAAGATGGTCATCCATCCACGGAACGACCTCGGCAGGCGTTGCTTAACCTTGAAGATCGATCCGTGCAGCAGTTATCATTTAGCCACGAGCGATTTCTTTTCCATTCAACCCCTGACAAAACAAAAACCAATTGGTATCTTTAATTCCAGACACGGATTCAGTAGACCTGGAGCCGCCTGAGCGAATGGATCCCGTGCTCGGCAGCGGTCGCAAGCGAGGTGGTGGAGTGGTCATACCCGCGGAGGGCGCCTACGATCCCAAGAACTTCCTTGATCTGAAGGTGCCTCCTGAAATGGAGAATATATTCCAGTATATCATGAAGTAAGTACTCGTAGGTACTATATTTTACATCATGCGAAACATCGGTTCGTTTTCCTACCAATGAAAACTAATATTATAAAGAGGTAGAACGTTTAATGGTTTATACAAGACTAGCTGTCCCCCGCTCCCGTGAACTGGCTGTTTACCTACCTACCCTACCATATCCTACCTACCTACCTACCCTACCTATCTACCTACACAGCATAAGGCTACTTACATATAGATTAATCTTTAGTTTCTGGCAACATGGCCATTCGCAATGTAACTATCAGTATTTTCGGATGAAATGTAGCTCTTTCAATAGATTTGTGCGTCTCTTTGTGACTTGATCTATCCTCGATGTCAATCTCGGGTAGATATGGTAGAGAGAGGGATTGAAGATTTGCTGTACGAAAGATTTTTATTGAATTACAAGTAGTACCAGTGGAATGTTTTGTATCAAAAAGTAGCTATCAACATTTAACTGAACTTATGTTATCGAGACCGGTGGCTATGAGTCACCGTCAAAATATTTGCTGTCTCATGTAGGACGGTGCAACGTTCTGAAAGCGGGTGTTCTTATCCGTGCCATACACTTTATGTAGGTGCACATATTCGATTCAGCAACTTTAATTAAGGTTGTAGAAACTTACAATAAAGCCAATACTTCCACAATGCGTGCCCAATAATGCCGAGCCGCTTTATAGCATCTGAAAAAAAGCAAGCGGTTTCATTAATTTTGATTGTCCAGCGTTTTCTTTTGTTTCTATAGTAAATGTTGTTCGTAATCATGAGTAGGAAGCAATCTTTTTACCCGTGGCCATTCCCACAGGTATCGTGCGTTTTTTCGCAATCACACCTTCCCAAGTAGCCTATGGCGCCTTTTTGTTGCCTTTGCCTTGTTCATAAAAATCTCTGAGCGGTTAAGGTTGCTAACTACAACTGATAAACAGGTTCTAAAGTCCTATTCCCTACAGAAATAATCAGTCGCTAAACAGTGTCGAGATTAAAAAAAAACCGGTCCAGTGCGTGTCAGGTTACGCACATTTAGGGTTTCAAGGTACCTAATAAAATATTTTACCCGACTGCCGAAGGAGGGTAATGTGTTTATCAGTCTATGTATGTATGTATGTTTGTTCCTATGTGGCGTTCTAGAGGGCAAACGCGTTGGCCGATTTTGATGATTCGTCTTAACCCTACGAGTGTCACTGGCATAGTCACTGGCTACATTAAAATTGGAAAATAGAAAAATGGCGGATTATGGGCGCCATAATGTAGGGGCCCAAATATTTTTTTCTTCTTAACGCTTCGTATGCGATATCAAAATAAAGTGTTTTAAGAGGTCAAAGGACAAAAATATAAAACACTTATACGTTTAAATGTACCTAATTCTAAAAAAAATAACTAAAAAGTTGTAAATAAAAAAAAAAATTGAAAATAACCTCGGGCTTTTTGTTATTTTTAAATATTTTTTTATTAAATACAAAAAATATAGTATTTATCTACTCAACGAGTTTTAGACAACGATACCCCATTCGATGGAGTATAGAGATTTTTTTTCGCGCATAAAATATTTTTGTCCATTTATGTGGCTTTGGGTAAACAAGATGTAATACTGTGAAATTTGGTAACTCCAACCGTTTGGTTGTAAAATCCATGTGACAGACAATGGACAGACGGACACGTGTGACAGTGACAGCAATAGGTCTCCATTTGGAACCTTCGGGAAAGGAACCCTAAAATTATAATGCATATATGTTTAGATTTTCACTGTGTTGTTTGTCAAATTAGTGCAGCTGTAGTAAACCTTTAAAATAACTAAGAATACCACTGTAAAATTAAATCATACCTAGACCGAGAATCTATCCCGTCTACAAATCAGGTCATAGCGATCCTGTATCACAGTCAACGTGGGAGGACCGCCCACCATCCACCAACCTTGCACTCATAATTATATTAAAACCTAGATCTTAACTAGCACTAATTTGAACCTTATCTCGTCAACATACAGTTTGTTTTTTCCTAGCAGTTATGTAAACTTATATATCAAAATCTAGGACTTAACTAGCACTAATTTAAACTTTATCTCGTAAGTATACAGTTTATTTTTGCCTAGCAGTTACTTACATTATGATAACTAGAAGATCTCGAGTGGTATCAATGAGGCCGAATGAATCTAATTTAGTGCACGTAATATTATTAATGGGCCACTTTCCAATGTTATTGAATATCATTCATTATTGAGATATCGGGTGACTCGGAAGTTATGTGGTAGAGATTTTGAAACCTTGAATCTGATACGGAATTGAGGTGGTTACCTAATTTTTATTTCCTAGTGGCGGCCGCCGTTCTGCTTAAGTGAGTGGTTCTTAGGGTTCCGTAGGTATCAGAAGGGACCCTTGACTAAACTTGTCTGTATGTCATGAAATGTATCTTTAGTAACGTAAGAGGACACTCTATTGATACTTGTTTTTAAACGACTTCCCAAAAAGGAGGAGGTTCCATGTTTGACATTATGTATGTTTTTTTATGTATGTTCACCGATATCTCCGTCAATTGTGGACCGATTTTGAAAATTATTTTTTTGTTTGAAAGAGTATGTTCCGAAATTGCTCCCATTTTTATTTGGTGAAGATCTGATCAAGAACTCCGAAGATATACAATAGAACTCTTCAATAAATAACGGCAAATCTCTCGGGATTGCTGCAATCGCATGTCTGTTTATTGTTTATATACCATTTCATAACATAACATCACGCCAGTATGCTCTTAAGGGGTACGCAGATCTCTCATTTCACCGGTTATTTTCATGTTTCATGATATTCGTGTAATCTATTCTGGCGTTATAGGAACCTTACTAAACAACTTGCCAATTATGTGAGTACAACTATAAAGTGAAAAATAAAAATAAACTTTTTACAAAAAAATACTACCGTCTTCCAATTAAAAAAACTACAAAGTGAAAAATAACTTTATTTTTGGAAGTCGGTGTCCATAACGCAATAAATAGGTACCTATGAAAGACACCGACTTTCAAAAATAAAGTTATTTTCACTTTGAAGTTTTTATATTTGGAAGCTGGTAGTATGTTTTTGTAAAAAGTTTTTTTTTCATCATCAATTTCCTAGTTTCCTAGTACCTTCCTTCCCATGTTATTCCAATACTATTCTTTCATGTCTACCGTCACCCTAAGTATTATTCACTGCCTTCTCTTTCATACCATTGCTCATTATACTCACTTCATTTGTAGCGGCATCAACGTGTGACGTCATGTCATTAGTTCGTAAGTGCCGTCACTTACGAACTAATGACACACACATCATGCATCGTGCAAGCAAAGTTTTCGCCGCGATTTTAACTCATACATACAACCCGACAATAACCGTTGAGCAGTTGCCCGAACCAGATACAACATCCGTCTTGTCGGAGTACCCTCCTTTTTCTATAAAAGTTGTTAGGACTTAATACCCTGTTCCACATGCCTCCAAACATTAATCTATCTTTTATTTGGCCGCCCTCTGCCTCTCCATCCATCCATCCACATGTATGTTTCAATAATTCTTTTAGTCACATGCGTTTCATCAAATCCCATCACATGCCCATGCCAAGACAAATGATTGCCTGTGGATACTTTTTTAATTGCATTAATTTAGTTTACATTGTTTCAGTAAAATCTATCTGATAAGATACGTGAGGAATTCCCAGAAAGCTGTGACATAATTATGTCTTTGATATAAAGTGAAAATTGCTAAACTCCATTTGAAATAACATTAGACATGTTTCCAAATCTTTTTACAGTCCGTTCAACCGATTTTGAGTTATATCCCGTAAACATAAGGCCGACATAGAAAGCATAAACCTGTTACCAAAACCAACTGTTTACTACAGTTACAATTTTTCGTATTACCAACGCAATAGAAGTCAAAATTGGAACGGTCTGTAAAATGGGCTAATTCAAACGTTTAATGTTATCGCAAATGGATTATAGTATTAATGGACATCTTACAGCAATACTAAGATGTTCACAAGCTGAGCTGAACAATCAGAGAGATAAAATCTTACTATTGTGCTCACTCGTTAACTGTGTTGAGAGTTGTGAGCTTTTAAATTGCTTCCAATTATCTCATTCATTTGAGATGCTGCCGTCCGATTTTGATTTATAATGTGATGGTCGTTTGATATGATTAGTGACGATATTTTTATATTCTGTCAGAGAATATTTTGTAAAAATAGCTTAAATAAATGACACGCTAAAATGGTTCCTGTGAGCAATGAAACTATAAGGGAACATAATGGCAGAAGGGGCGAATATTAAAAATTAATAAAAGGCCAGTCAACTAGGTACCAATCCGATACATTGATAGTTTTACTTAGGGCCTTCCACCGCTTTAATGCCGAAAAACGGTTACTTTCTAAAGCATACTCCTTACGGCTAGGTTAAAAGGTTTGAAAAAAATATATATTTATTATTGATTCATGTACATTATTTTTGAAACAAGGTAACTAATAGTTTTGCTTTAAAAAAATAATTAACAAACAATATTTTTTCGCAACTTTTGGATACTCCTCGAAAACGACTTGGATGTTTAAAATATTTTTACACAGAAAAATTGATGGCCGAAATTTCTTCATAACTGAAATAGCACATGTAAATCAAATAATATTTTGCAAACAAAACTGTTCAAAAGGAGGTTCAATATTGATATTTTGGCATCGAGCGGGCGCACGGCCAGTACTGCGTTTACAATTGGGCGTATACACCGTGAAATTTAAATGGTTGTTTTCCCGCAGCGAAATGGTTTTGTCTATGTAATACAATCGTTTCGGAGTTATTTAAAATATTAGAAACAAAAACTGGCATATTTAACATTGTGAAAAACTAAACTCGAAAGCGATCACGAACCAATAGTATACCTCCCGATGTCTACGGCCGAACGACAGCAGGCCGTTGACCCGGGTGCTAGGTCACCGTCGAAAGGATTAGGTTCGAAGGCGGCTCCGTTTGATCATGTTACGCGCGGGCTAGATTATGCCGTATAATTACACGCGAGAGCTTATTTTACTTTAAACATTTAATAAATCGGTCTTTTCTTTGTCGGCTTGTGGCTCGCTCGTTTGTTTTGCGTGCAAACTTTTATGCCGTATCACCACGTGCGAGAGCTTATTTGGGTTTGACCATTTACG